>CM066031.1:26184644-26911439 GCA_033557465.1 Ichthyophis bannanicus | reverse complement strand
TTCACAAAAGCAAAACTAGTACGGCATCATTCTTTAGAACCCACCCAGGTGAGAAACAATTTAGTTTTACTGAATTGTTTGGAACTTTTTCATCGCAAAAGCACAACTAGTGTGGCATCATAAAACCCCCACAGGTGTGAAACCTTTTAAGTTGTCCTGATTGTGGGAAATGTTTCTTCACAAAAGCACAACTAGTGCGGCTATCATAAAACCCACACAGGTAGTGAAACCTTTTCTTTGTTCTTAATGTGGGGACATTGTTTTGGGTCATGACAGCACAACGAGTGCGGCATCCTAGAACACACACTGGCGAGAAACCGTAGTTGTAACTGATTGTGGGAAATGTTTTTGTCACAAAAGCACAACTAGTGCGGCATCATAGAACCCACATGCGGGAGAAACCGGCCTTAAACTGATTGTGGGAAATGTTGCCTCATGAAAACACATCTAGTGTGGCATCATAGAATCCACATCAGGGAAAAACCTTTTTCATTGCGTACTGATTGTGGGAAATGTTTCCTCTTGAAAGCACAAACTCGTGCTGAATCATAGAACCCACACAAGGTATAAACCTTTTAGTTGTACTGCCTGTGGGAGATAGTGGGGGGTCCACTGGAACTCAGAGCTAGTGACGCAGTAATCGTAAAACCCACAATGGCATGTGGGAGATATTTCTGCACAAAATGAAGACTAGTGAGGCATCATGGAATGCACACTGGTGAGAATAAACTGGCCTACTTGGTAGTCCTTGAATACTATTAGACAATATTAAAACTAGAGGTATCTGTACCAAGTGATTATTCTCTGAGTTGTGTGTAGAAGGAAGAATATCCTGAAGTACCACGAAATGCAGTGAGAGACCAAGAAAAAAGTGGGCAGAAGGAATATGGTAATCTCTCCCATTGTACTAGATTTTGCAAGCTTGATAAGCTTACCTATACCTGAGAAAGACTCAAATCTCACTTGGTTTGCAGCTTGTCATGCTGTGAGGGCTTCCAATAATTTACTCACTCCTCAAAGGTCAACTAACTGGCCTGTATTTTCTATCTAACCACATCCTTACTTCTGCTTTTGTGTAAAGAGGACCAAATATGCCTCTCGTCCAGTCCTTTGGCACCACATCTGACTCCAACAAAGCATTGAAAATGTCAGTGTAGGGCTAGAATGTCTCCAAGTTCCCTCAGTATTTCTGAGTTTTATCCCTTCAGGCCCCATTGCTTTGGCCTACTTTACGTTTCGCTAGTTTCTCATGAACCCAGTCGTCTGAAAATTGTTCACGATGTCTCTCCTGTTGCTGTTTTGTGAGTGTTTTCCTGAGATTCGTCATCTGTAAACCCAGAACAGAAATATTTGTTAAGAACTTCTATTTTATCCTCATCAGCTGTCCTACATATTCCCCGCCCCTTCACCCTTGAGTTTGACAATACCACTTTTGCCCCTCATCTTCTCACTAACATATCTGAAAAATGTCTTATCCCTCCATTTTATTGCATTGGCTATTTGCTCTTTTTGAATCTTTGCTTTCCTGACTAGTTTTGCTAGCTGCTCTAAGTTTTTCAAATACGTATGGTCTGTCGTCTCTCTGTGATTTCTTGTATTTTATGAAGGCCTTCCCTCTTTTTTCTTAAATTTGTTCAGCTACTTCTTTAGAAAACCATAGTCGTCTCCTGTTTTCCTTTTATGTTTATTTTTCATTTTAACATAAAGGTTGGTTGCCCTTAAAATATCCCCTTTCAGTTTTGCTCACTGTTTCTTCTCTACATCCCCATCTATTCCCATCCCGCTATTGACTTCCTGAGATATTGGCACAAATCTTAGTCAAATTTACATCATTAGTAGCCTTTTCCAATAATTTACCATCCACAGAGATTAGACTAACCGGCCGGTAATTCTCAATGTCATCCTTAATTCCGCTTCGGTGTAAAAGACCCACATGTGTTTTTCCTCCAGTCCTTTGCACCAGTCCACAGAGGCATCTCCTGTTTAGCAGCTTGAGGCTTCTCCTTTTCCTTCCAGATGATACTTTTCAAATATTCTATTTTTACATTGCCCTGCGAGTGTCCGCTTGTCCTGAGGGCTCTTTGAGTTTGTTCTGACTGCCAGGGAACAAACCCCCTAGTGTGTTTGCTTTGACGTGCTGCTGCTCTTTGCAGCCCCTCAAAATCTCCTGCCCTATTTTAACTGACTAATTCTTTCCTAATGTTTGAGCTTGTGCCCACTCTTCTTTGCTTCCAACGCTGGGCAAAACAAGGACAACACTCGGCTGAAAAAAAACTTTCACCTTGCAGCCTATCCTCAAGCTGTGGTTCTTTTAGAGCTTCTAGTAATTTCCCTTTGAAGACCGCTTAGGCAAAGCCAATATCAGCAGATGGGCAGGGTTATAGGAACCAGACTGTAGTTCAGCTTCCGGAGCTAAAATGGCCAAGTCTCCCTGTGCCTTTTTGTGACCAGCCATTCCTCCCCTGAGGGTAACTCTCAGTCTGACCATTCTTACGCATCACTGGAGCTTGCCTGAGACCTGCTCTCAACTTTGCCGCAGTCTGCATATTGTCCCGATTCACCCCTCTACAGCATGAACCCCGATGGCCAGGGGGGGTCCATTGCAGGGCACTGGAAAGTGGCCCGTGCTCAACGCGCTCAGTGGCTTGCCACCCTGCCCCCAGCTCTGACGCAATGTTCCTGTTTGAGGTGGCAGGAGCGACAGGACAACCACACATAGGATAAATCGTAATATTCTTTGATATTTCAGGCTGCCTCTGACGTCTCTGTCCTGCCAGTAAGCATCTCCGTTCCTCCTTCAAAGGAATACAAACATGAAGTACTAAAATTGTTTCCCACAGGTTCCTTGTCCATTTAGGGGGACAACAACAACTGAAAATGGGCATCAACACCGTCATCCTCCTTCCTCTCACAACCCAGGGCATCCCTCAAGCCACTAATCTTCATCCACTAAGGCCCATTATTCATGCCCATCATACATACTTCCACATCTATGCATATGATAATAATGATTGATTTTTTTTATTTCATCATTTTTTAATACCACCTTTTCATTTCAGTCAAAGAGGTTTACATTGCCAATTTAAACTTGGTATGTACATTAAACAGGGACATTGTATAACTTGGATTTTACATGAGGTAATGGAGTTTCGCTACCTTTCAATCATTCACACACCAACAAAGCCATATACGAAGGAATATCAATCGGCTTCAAAGACCTCACTCAACAGCTGGCAAGAAACTCATTGACAGGTAACTATAAAAAATTCCAAAATACTCTGCATCACCAACAATGACACATTCCTCAACATCACCTCCATCCCTGACAATAAATGAATTGATGGTGAAAGTCCAGACAGAGGTCTAGTATCTAAGTAACACCCTGGACCAACAACTAATACTGAAACCACACATAACAACACACAATTAGGACAAACTACCACAAAATCTGAACCCTGCAACACCTGCACCCCCTACTGGAACCATTGGACATCTGTATGTCATTCCAGGCCATCATCTCACCACACTTTGACTACTGTAACTCAATTTACCATGACTCAAAAATTCAACTATGCTCCCATTACACATTGCATTACATAGAGCTGCATGCATCATTCCAGGAACCCCAAATACACCCACATAATCCCTATCCTGTGACAACTCCACTAGCTTCCCCTGCAAAACCACATTAGATACTAAATACTGTTCCTAACTTTCAAAATCATCAACAACTAATCCTACTCCCTCTACAAACTCTAGAAAATACAACCAAAACCACAAAGCAGTAAAAACATATTTTTTTTTTATTTGTAAAACTTTTATATACCGCCACTTCCCAAGATCAGAGGCGTTTTTCAAAGAACATGGGTAACAATGGTAGAGATACATAGACATTATGAAGCATTGCAACTATCTACAAAAATAGATAAATAGTATAAAACACAGTAACTATTTACAAATTATAACAAAAGAAACTTTGAAATATTTACAATCTGCGAAATTTACAACCTCTGACATCAGGGTAAGGTTTCCCACTTGGATACATGTTATTGTATGTGAGTAGGTGGGTAGTATTTCATAGATTGTGCTAATGGGGGATGGGAGACCAGATCCGAGTAATGGTAGTAATGCTGAGTGAATAGGTGTTTTCAGTTTCTTTTTGGAAGGTTTGGAGATCTTTTATTTCCTTTAATCTGTTCAGGGAGATTATTCCATTGCGTAGGTGCCTACATAAGAGAAAGCGGAGTTGCTTGTTATTTTTTTTGTCTTTATTATTGAATCTGGTACGTGAATAGTATTGAGGTTCCTTCTTCTTCTCAGTCTATTATCAGGAGGGGCATGGATCATGTAGATAGATCTGATGGTGCAATCTTGTTAACTAGCTTAAAGGTAGTCTGGTATGAGTTTATATTGGATCCTGCTGGCAACGGGATGCCAATGTAAAGAGTAAAGAATGGGTGAAATGTGATTCAGCTAATTTAGCTCTGGAAATTATTTGCGTCAGCAACAATTCTGAGATACCATTGTAGTATGTTTTGTGATTCTTCTTTTTTATGCCTTTGAGGATACTATTGCAATAATCAAGGTGAGTGTGTTATTAGAATTTTTGGGTAACAGGTCGTGTTCGTGAAATCATCTGTTTTCAATAAGTAGTCAAAGTTGCTGTAGTCCTGCGCTTGAAGAAGATTGTTCTGGCTATTTTCTTAATGTGAGAGGTGAAACTAAAAGTTTCTAATCAAGAGGGTGACTCCCAAATATTTTATCTCCTGCTTTTCTGGTAGCAGGAGAAGTTTTGGAGCTTAATGTTTTGGTGGAGGTGATGTGAATTGGTTCTTCTCGAAGTAAATAGTACTCTTCAGTTTTTTTGAAATTAATAGTGCATATTCTTTGAAACGGAGCCATAGTTCGGCTTCATAGAGGCAGGCTGCCAGGTTGTCGTAGTTGGGGTCAGATATGTTAATCGGGGAGAACAACATAATATCGTCTGCATAGACATGGTAATTTATATTTTGTCTTTTGAATATGGTGCATATTGGTTGCAGGTATAGGTTAAACAGGAGAGCAGAAAGTGCAGAGCCTTGTGGAATTCCCTGTTCTTGCGGAAATGGTGGTGATGCATCTTGATCAACTTGTACATATTGTGAACGGTCAGATATATATGATTTAAACCATTTGAGAGCTACTTCCTTTATACCTAAATGGCTGAGTCTTGAGATGAGTATGTTATGGTTTACACTGTCAAATGCAGCGGAGATGTCAAGGAATACTAATATGAAGGCTTGTTTGATGTTGTCCATTCCCCTGACAAGAGAGTCAATGAGGACAAGGAGTAGGGTTTCTACACCATGGAAAGGGCAAAACCCATATTGATGTTCATCAAGGGGAGCACATGTATCTATAAAATCCTGGAGCTGGAGTTGGACAACTATTTCGATGATTTTAGTTAGGAAGGGAATACTAGCGATAGGTCTTTATGAGGATGGGTCGTTGTTATCCAGTGATTTGTTTTTCAAGAGTGGACGGAATGCTGAGAGTTTGAGTTCCTTTGGTAGTATACCTTGTTGTAAGGATTTGTTTATTATATCTAAAATGTAAGGGGTGAGTTCTGATTTTGTTGCCTTAATCCAGGCTACCGGGCATGGGTCCAAGAGAGATGTGGTAGGATTATGTTTTGTGATTATATTGAGCAATTGATTTCTATCAATTATATGGAAAGCTTTCCATTCATTAAGGTCATTTATTATTGTGGGGAGGGGGTCGGTTACCGATGGGACATTTTGCTTTAGTTTGCCAGCAAAATAAACTGCTAATGATTGGGGGTTAATAGGAATTTTGTGAGTGTTGGAAGGGGGCTTTAGATAAGGATTTTATGATTTCAAATAGTTCTCTTGGGCGGTTAATGGCTTCAGATAGTATTGTTGTATGGTATAGTTTTCTTGGCATTATTTGTAGCTAACTTGTAGGAATTAAGAGTTGCAAAATATAAATCCCGCATTTCTGGAGGTTTTTTTGTTCTCTATTTAGATTCTAACCTTCTGAGCTCTTTTTTAAAGGTAGCTAGTTCAGGAGTGTACCATTTTTCAGATGTTATTTTATAGGGTCTGTTAGTTTAGCAGTTAACAGTTTGGCAGCTATTTTTATTGTAGTGTTCCAATTAGAAACAGTCTTGTCAAGGCTGCTTAGGTCTTTGTCCAGCTGAGGTATAATTATTTCAAGGAACTTTTCAGATTCAAAAGGTCGGAATCTCGGGCCTCGGTGTGAGGTGGTGTGATGTGATGTAGAGGTATGAGGAATGTGAATGGAGAATCAAATCAAAGAGTGATTGGACCATGGGATCTGAGTTATGTTAGGAGGATTGTATTGGGGTAGTTCGGTTATTTGTTGAGGAAGGAAACTAGGTCAAGAGTGTTACCTTTAATGTGTGTAGGATAATTGATTGTTTGCTTAAAACCCATTTCATCCATTAATATTCAAAAGGCATTTACCCAGTTAGTGCCGCTGAATATCCCGTCTTCTCCCTTGCTTGCTCTGATGCTAACCGCTGAGCATCAAGGAGTGTCATGGGAAATCCGGGTGACAGTCCCTATCTTTTAGCTGCAGGGGCTAACTGGGAAGCATGCATATCACTGCTGAATGGTTAACTATGGCAGCCGTGAGGCAGTATGGTGACCCCAGATATTCAATGATATTCTGAATGAAATAGAGACTGAATGAATGTTTTCCTTCAGTCTCTACTGAGAAGATGTAGGAAGTTACTCATGACTGAAATGGTATTTAAAGCTGATGCAGCAAAAGAATTGAAAGAAATATTGATAAACCAGCAAGATCTATTACAACTATTTGATAAACTGAAGAGTAGGCAATCAACTGGACCAGATGGTATACATCCAAGGGTGTTGAAAGAACTGAAGTATGAGATAGCAGACCTACTATTAGTAATGTAGTGTATGTAATGTAATGTAAATATGTACATAGTTACCTGATGGTTCTTGCATTCTCATATTATAAGATTTCAATTTAACTAAGTTCTGTTCCATGTAAAACAGCAGTGCCATGTTGTTACGTTTTTGTTACCTGTAAACCATCTTGAATTGATGAAATACGGTATATAAAAACTGTTTAATAAATAAATAATCTGTGATCTATCATTAAAATCATATGAAATAACTGAAGATTGTAGGATGACCAATGTAACACTAATTTTTAAAAAGTGTTTCAGGGATGATCTGGGAAAGTACAGACTGGTGAGCCTGATGTCAGTATCGGGAAAAATGGTAGAAACCATTATAAAGAACAAAATTACTGAACTATGTAGATTGTCAGGGTTTATTGGGAGACAGCCAACATGGCTGTAGCCAAGGAAGGTCTTGTCTTACTAATCTGTTTAAAGACGTAAATAAACAGGTAGACAAAGGTGGGTGAGACAATGTAGTTGTATCTGGATTTTCAGAACGCCTTTGACAAGGTCCCTCACGAGAGCCTCTTGGTGAAATTAAAAAGTCATAGGATAGGAGGTGGTATAATATTGTGGATCAGGAACTGGTTAAAAGATAAAAAGCAGAGGATAGGGCTAAATGGCCAATTTTCCTAATGGAGTAAGGTGAATAATGTGGTACCCCAAGGATCTGTGGTGGGTCTGTTGCTTATTAACATATTGATAAATGACCTGCAAATGGGAACAGTGAGTGAGATAATCAAATTTGCAGATGAAACAAAATTATTAAAAGATGTTAAAACCCAGGAGGATTGCGAACAATAGCAAAAGGACCTTGATAAATAGGAAAACTGGATGCTCAAATGGCAGATGAAATTTAATGTTGACAAGTGCAAACCTATTCACCTAGGGAAGAACAACCCAAACTATGGTGACAAATTGCAAGGTTCCACATTAGGAACCACCACCTAGGAAAAAAATGTAGGCGTCATCGTGGATAACATGTTGAAACCCTCCGCCCAGTGTGCAGCGGCGGCGAAGGGAGCAAATAGAATCTAGGTATCATAAGGAAAGGAATGGAGAATAAAACAAAGGATATTATAATGCCTCTGTATTGTTCCATGGTATGACCGCACCTTGAATAGTGTGTGCAATTTTGGTCTCCGTATCTTTAAAAAGGAGATAGCGTTATTAGAAAAGGTACAGAGAAGAGCCACCAAAACGATAAAGGGGATGGAAGGATACCCCAATGAGGAGAGGCTAAAAAGGTTTAGGGCTCTTCAACCTGGAAAAGAGACAGCTGAGGGGAGAAATGATAGAGGTCTAAAAAAGCTGTTAGTATAGCTGGGTTTAAAAAAAGTTTGGACAAGTTTCTGGAAGAAGGGTCCATAAAACATTCTTAAAGGCGACCCAGGACAGCTACTGGTTGTCCTAGTACAAGCATTATGGAACCTGTGTTTTTTGGGGAAACTGCTAGGTTCTTGTGGCCTAGATTGGCCACTGTTGGAAACAGGATACTAGGCTTGATGGACCTTGGTCTGACCTAGTATGGCATATCTTATGTTCTTAATGCTGGGGCCGCATATGATCCCTGGCATTGAATATCCAGAGTTCAGTTCAGCACCGACAGTTAAATGCTGTACTCGTGTCTAGCCATCAATGGAAATATTAGACCCATACTGACCATACCACATGAGAATATGAAAAGCAGCCAATATGCATGCATGACATCATTCAAACAACATGCACCAAGCCTCTGGAACTCTCTACCAGAAAAATGCAGAAATATCACTGAAAAACCTTAACACCATCCTATTCATGGAGCACTTTGGACCCACCACATGAACTCCTCCTGTCCCCCTCTCCCTGAAGCCTTCCCCCTTTACATCCCTCCCACCCACCACAAGCCTATCTGCTGCTCAGACATCCCTTCTGTTGCTGTTCGCTATACATATGATGCATACTGACCATACCACATGAGAATATGAAAAGCAGCCAATATGCATGCATGACATCATTCAAACAACATGCACCAAGCCTCTGGAACTCTCTACCAGAAAAATGCAGAAATATCACTGAAAAACCTTAACACCATCCTATTCATGGAGCACTTTGGACCCACCACATGAACTCCTCCTGTCCCCCTCTCCCTCCCTGAAGCCTTCCCCCTTTACATCCCTCCCACCCACCACAAGCCTATCTGCTGCTCAGACATCCCTTCTGTTGCTGTTTCGCTATACATATGATGCATTGCACTGTACTATAGTTTATCTCATATAAAATGTATATAAGTTTTGCTGTTCTCATTTTTTCTTGTAACAACTTTGTAGCCATCATTAAATGTACAGTGTGGTATAAAAGAACAGTTAAAACAAAACAATAAATTAATAAATAAAATCTTGAAAGAGCAGGACATACAGCTGGATCACTGATGAGTAATGGGGCAGAGGTGCAATGGAAATTTCAGAGACGTTGGTAAACTCATCCATTGCGCTCCATGGAAAAATATAAACTGAAGTAAAATGGCACTAGCAGCTGGGGAGCATCCCACGTGGACTCTGTACGGTGCCGTCACCCATATCTAAGGAGTTCACTACTGCTTGTTTATGGAGAAAGTATTTATCCTGACATGAGCTGACATCTCCATTAGAACATCTGGCCAGAGGGGAATCTCCTATCACAGGGTGGCAGAGCTTTCGTCCAGTGGAGGTGGTGGTGGGAGCAAAACCACTGAAGAAATTCAGAAAGGCATGGCAGAGACACAGAGGAGGCAATCAAAGGAACTTTAAATAACTTTTGCACTTCAGCAAATACTGTAGAAGGGGGTAACCAGCACAGAGTAGTGTAAGCAACACTAATTAAAGACATGGAGTAAATGGGGTGTGTCCTTCACAGAGCGGTGTGTGAACAAGCTGGCAATCTCACTGAGCAGATGAGAAGGGCCATGCAGGTCATTATCTGCTCTCACTTACTATGTTACAAGGTTTCTTTTTCCCTCAGTGTATCACGCTCCAATGCACTTTCCACAAAGCACAAGCTTCAGTAATAAAGGCTCACCATGCTTTCTCTGCTCCTTCCCCCCTACCCTGGGCTGATTCCAAGAGTGCACGGAGATGCCCAGAACCTGAACAAAGGCGGGATCTGCAATCCTCCAAGCTGTAACAGTAACAATCCCAGAAATAAATACCTGCTAGAAACGTCTACAGCACCTGAGAAACTCCCATACAGTAATCCCTCCCATGAAGGACTGCAGCTCCCAGAATGCACTGTGACACTCCCACGCAGTAATCCTTTCTAGGAAGAACTTCAGCTCCCAGAGTGCACTGTGATACTCCCACACAGTAATCTCTCCTATGAAGGACTACAGCTCCCAGAGTGCACTGTGGCACTCCCACTCTAATCCATTCTAGGAAGGACAACAGCTCCCAGAGTGCACTGTGGCACTCCCACTCAGTAATCCATTCTAGGAAGGACTACAGCTCCCAGAGTGCACTGTGACACTCCCACACAGTAATCCCTCCTAGGAAGGACTGTAGGGTTTATTAGTAGCACACAAAAATAAGTTATGCTCTTAGTTATGTCCATGGGAAATTAGCTACTAATACCCAGCCTGAAGTTCTATGAGTTTTGCTGGTAATGAGCTTTGAAAGAAGTCTCGTCTGTGTGTATATATATATTATGTTTATTATGGACAGCAAGGTAGAAAAATATACAGACATATAGCTAAAGATATATAATTAGAAAGATGAGGTAGCAGATTGTTGCGACACAGAATTACAATTAGACAAAGTGATAAATCAGTGATTAGTAACCAGAAGTCACTGATTCTCTGTGCACTGAGAAAAGTTATGGAATTAGTTTCTAGCTAACCATGGTCCACCCGGAGGAGAAGAGATCCAGCTGTCACTCTGGTGGCTGAGGTCCGATAAGACTCTGGAGCAGCACAGGTTCAAGGAGGCAGCTAGGCTAGATAACACAGGCTACAGCCCTTTCAGAGGCAAGCTGTGGGAGAACACAGACCTGAAGGTATCTGTGAAAGTCTTATCTCATTCCTTAGGAGAATGGCCTTGCATACACGTAGTGTGTGCCTGTCTTGCAGACAGATCAGGTAGAAGACACAAGGTAAACGGCACAAACGGCAAAAAGGTGTGAAAGTTCTTCTGGGCAGACTGTATTATTCTTTGTGATGAGTCTCCATCATAGGTCCGGTGATTGGTTGGCACAAGACAGTCCGAGGTGCTCTCAGCGAATCAGAAGGTAATGAACAGGTGTTCATCCTGCAGACCTAGGAACCATAATGAGGGAAGAAAGCAGTATGCACTTCCAGACATCCCAAGGCCAGTAGCATCGTTACTGGATGATGAAGATCAGAGAAGCAGATGTTCTTGCATGTAGACAACTAATTGGCCTAGGAAACTAATTGGAAAGAAATAATAGTCTTCTGTATGCTCAGGCATGATCACTTGGCAAGCATTTGTGTGAAGGTCCGGTCTGAGACTGTAAGCACAGCAAAAGTCCTTTGTAGCAGGAAACCATCTTGCTTGGTCAGCTTTGGTTCAGGCTTTAGCTGCTAAGCAGGCCAGAGATCTGCAGGCGCAGAATTGCAGGGGTACCAGCCCTACACACCATAGAATGATACAGAGGCATTATGATGTCATCTTCTGTTGTATTCTCCATGTCTTTCCTTATGATTCCTAGCATTCTATTGGCTTCTGCTGCACACTAGGTTAACGCTGTCATGTTCAAAGGGTGGTCAGTAAGAGGCAGTATTCAGCTCCTAACCAAAAGCTAAACTGCAGGTGAAAGGGTGTCCTAACGTTAGGCGGGTTTGCAGTTCGGATGGTGTCTGAATATTGCTGCTGACTGGATTGCAAAATATCAATCTAAAGAAACTGAATATTCAGGGTCGGTCACTAGATATGCACTGGCATTGGATATCCGGTTTAATTTAAAGTGATGATGATGACTTTGACAGTGCCGGCTGCTATGATTGAATATGCCCCTCCAGTGTTCTATATAAGAGGTGTGTTCTTCCGGTGCAAGGATGGAAAAACTATCTAAATTTTAGAAGCTAGAGAATTTTCTGATTCTACAGCAAGGGGAGTACAAGGTCTGTGTGCCATTCTCCTGCTGGCAGAATCATGGGTAAAGTAGTGAAAGGTGTAGTAATGTAGAAGTTTCTGAAGGAATTTTCCTTACATTGAAACTTCTTATCAGACACATGAAGCTCTCAGCTCAGGAGTAATTGCACCATCTTGAGGGCATTTTGTGTACTGCAGACATTTTGAGACTGGTGTGCCTCACTTCCTCAATCTTCCTCCCAATCTCCGCCATCGCCTCTCCCGTGTTTTCCATCTTTTTAGCACTTGGTCAAACTTTGGCTCCAGTATTTTTGCTACCTCTCGAGACAATTCTTAGGGGCTGAGTCCAGACTATCTGCGTTTGGGAAACATTGCTTGAACCCACCGATAGAGCCAGTTGTGCCAAGCCTTCAGATGTTCCTCAGTCACAAGCCCAACCAATTTTATGGGGAAAAATGCAGATAAAAGTACTTACACATGCCCTCACGTGATCTCCCAGGCAGGAATTTTAAAGTGTTCTTTCCCATCCCTGGTTTAATTTCTCTTCCATACTGATGCTCTCTTAACATTAATATTATTAATTACCAGTAACAGCATAGTTTCATTCTCTCTTTAAAAACAACTTTTAATTCTGGAAGGAATGCCAATGTTATGCTGAAGCAATATCTCGAAACCTGTGGGCAGGTCAGGAGAAGGAAGGTGTCCATCCCTTGGCTATAAAGGAGTGTGAGCTGCTGTGAAACACTGTGCACCCGACTACAGGACTTTGCCTGTTTTACAGTGGAATCAGACTGACTGACCTACAGCTAAGTACTTGCAAAATCTGTGTTTCAGCAGCGAGTGCACAAGAGAGACGCTGCCCTGCTATGAGAACAGGCTTTATACTGTGTGCAGGTGGACGTGCCTTGGTTAGCTGCACAATAAGGCTTTGTGCTAACAGTGTTTGTATTTGCAACATTTGTAACATTGTGATATGTTTTATATTGTTTGAATGTCATTGTTACTCTGTTGCCATATTGTTGATACTTCGGGAGCCTGTCATGTATCTTATGTGGTGGATGACTAGTTGTGATATAATCAGCACTGGCTTGTGCTATAAGATATATTGATTGGTAATATTGGTGTATTAAGTATTATTTAAGATGAATATATAACTAAGAGGATTGTGCCAGTGATTGATTTAGCAGGTAGTTTTGGGCGACACTTTTGCTCATAAATGGTTATTGCTCGTGAACGAGGTCCCCAGCCCCATTCTGACGGCTCTTGTCTTTGACAGTGGAAACTGTTCTTAGGAGGATGCTTTACTTATGACCTTTTAAAGTTTCAGCTTGCCAGTGTGTAGTTGTGTGTGGGGGGGGGGAGGGGGTAGTATTTTAGGCCATAGAATTTACTTGCAGCAGTGATTTGGGAGGACGACTGAGGGAGGGAGACAAGAGGGGATGTGATCCCGGGCACAGCAAGTATGGCAGCGGCAGATGAGGGGGGGGGAGGGGGGAGAAATGTTGGATTATTGGGGAAGGGGGAGGGTCTGGGAAGTGCTCCTCTTACTCTTCTGTATCTTTTGGGTGGAGGGGAAGGAAGAGGACATAGAAGATGCTGGACTAGGAGAGGAGGTTAAGAAACAGAGGAGAGATACTGGATCAGCAGGAGAACAAGGGATGAGAGGAAAGTTAACTAAATAGGATTCAGTCCTACCAATGTGATGTTACAAAGATTCAGGATTAAATAATCATATTCACTTCCTTAAATGAATTTTATGAGTTAAATGTATTAAAGCTAAATAGGTCATTAAACTTTTCTTAAAAGAATCCAAAGTTTTGTAGCTAATTAAAACTATTGCACTATTGCCCCATAAATAACGATCGCGAACCGCTACCGCGGCTTTGTAAACAAGCCCCTGTGTTATACATTTTTCAGATTAAATGTCACAAGCTCATTCATTTTTAAGTGTCTCTGCAGGGTTGCTGCACAATGATAAGTTACTCTTCCTTGCCACTCTCCTGTGCCGGTGCCCAATTCAGATCCAGTTGCTCCTGCTGATCTGGTTCCTAAGGTCCAGTGAAGTTCTTCAGTGTCCAATAAATTCTACTACTACTGACTACTGATCATTTGTATAGCGCTACAAGACATATATAGCACTGTAGTCACATATAAGAGACAGTTCCTGCTCATCAGAGCTTACAACCCCCTCCCTATCTTTACAACTCAGAAAGGGAAAACCCTGCTCTAAGGCTGAGGCTCTTTCAGTCCTGGAGTAACAGACATTCAGACTGAATTTAATTTCTTTGTTCACTGTCCCATCCTTACTAAAATAAAGAATAATTAACAATCCCTGTCTAAAAACCGTCACTCAAACCCATTCACATATGGGCCACATCTTTCATACAATTCTTATCTTCTACATAAAATTCCTTCAGCTCATATTTTCTTTTCAGGAGACCAGCCTCTATTAGGAGAAATCAAAGACTTCAGCTTGAAACCCAAAGCTCCTTGGTCTGTGCCGCACTTATAGACTGTTGGCCTTCAGCATTGCATTTACCACACAGCTCAGCACAGCCGTGGGTTGACAGCATTTTAACCCTTTTTTTCCCCAAAAAGAAATGGTCTTCAGCCTTACTTTAATTTTTTTCCCAACACAATGTCTTCAGAGCTCACTGAAATCTCTCAGTCAAGAGAATTACTGAGATGATTTTTTTTTTTTTTTTTTAGTTTTCAAACCTTTTCCTTTGTCACTAAAGGATAATAACATCAATCCCTTTTTCTTTATCAGGGTTCCCTAACCTCGTCCACAGCATCTGCCTTTATTTAAGCTTTTGAATCCAAGCCACAAACCTGTCAATATATTCCTGTAAATGTTTTCAGAGTTCACCTCCAACACTAGTAAGCACAGCCTTTTACCCCAAATTAAAGTGCTGCTCCCTGAAACCTCTGCAAATGTTTTTTCACCACTATTTCATTTTCTGCCTTCGCTTTTGTCACAATGAGTTTCCCTATAAGTAATTTCTCTTCAGATAACTGCCTTTAACCCTCAAAATTATTCCTCTCACATGCTACACTACCAGCACACCTCTTGCGTCTTACACTGTTCAACCCCGACTGCCAGATTCAAGACTCACCAAACCTCAGATAGGTCCCCAGCACCTTCTACAGCCACCCCCAAAACTCTAAATTCCAACTTCAAAACATTTTCCCCTTAAGGCTGGACCAGTTCTAATTTTTCTGTACTATTTCTTTCAATTTGGACTGCAATTGAAATTAAAATCATCTCACTGCATCAGAAAGAGCGACATTCCCGCCTGAATTGCAGCCCTTAAAATACATCCCTGCATCCCTCTCATTAACTGCAATGTTAGTCTATGGAGCTGGGACTTGTTTTTCAATAAAACATCATTTTAAAGCATTAAAGCAGACTTTTTAAAAACAAGAAACAGTGGATTTATCCTTTTTAAGTGAAACTAAGGCTCCGGCATGATTTCTAACCCCCAGTGGTTCAATGCTCCCCTCAGGAAAAACAGAGCATTCTGCAGTCATATTTAACATTTTTAAGTTATACAAAATACATTTCTGGGGTGAGCAGACCACCTGCACCTGATCCCTATATTTTAAAACCTTTAAATTAAATGTTTAATTTTGCCGACTTTTGCCATTTTTGCTATGTGGCTACTGCCCCTTTAAGGCAGTCCCGCTTCCTTCTGGAAGGCTTCTCTAATTTGCCTCTAAAATCTGGGACAGAGGCTTGGCCCTCATGGCTCACCATCTCTCCCCCCCCCCCCCCCCGATGTCTCCAATCAGCCTCCCACTGCACTCAGGGAGAGCCATGAACATCTCAATCATATCACCTCTATCCCACCTTTCCTCTAGTCTAATGTGTACATATTAAGATCCTTAAGTCTGTCCACATATGCTTTATAATGAAGACCACTAACCGTTTTAGTAGCAACCCTCTGCACCGACTCCATCCTGTTTATATCCTTTTGAAGGTGCGGTCTCCAGAATTGCACACAATACTCCAAATGAGGCCGCACCAAAGACTTATACAGAGGCACTATCACCTCCTTTTTTCTGATAGCCATTCCTCTCCGTATGCACCCAAGCATCCTTCTAACTTTTGCTGTCACCTTTTCTACCTGTTTAGCTACTTCAAGATCATCAGATATAACCATGCCTAGGTCCCGCTCTTCTTTAGTGGACAAAAGTACTTCACCCCCTATACTCCCTTGGATTGCTGCAGCCCAAATGCATGACCTTGCATTTTTTTAACATTAAATCCCAGCTGCCAAATTCTAGATCATTCTTCAAGCTTAGCTAGATCCCTCCTCATGTTACTAATAGTAGGTATGCAATCTCATATTTCAGTTCTTTTAACACCCTTGGATGTAAACCATATGGTCCAGTTGATTAGATACTCTTCAGTTTATCAAACAGTTGTAATACATCTTCCCGTTTTATCAATATTTAATTAAATTCTTTTGCTGCATCAGCTTTAAATACCATTTCAGTCATGGGTAACTTCCCTACATCTTCTTCAGTAGAGACCAAAGCAAAACATTCATTTAGTCTCTATTTCATTCAGAATATCATTGAATATCTGGGGTCGCCGTATTGCCTCACGGCTGCCGTAGTTAACCAGGCAGCAGTGATATTGCATGCTTCCCAGTTAGCCCCTGCAGCTAAAAGATAGGAACTGTCACCCGAATCTCCCACGACACTCCCTGATGCTCAGCGGTTAGCATCAGAGCACACAAGGGAGAAGACGGATATTCAGCGGCACTAACTGTGTAAATACCTTTTGAATATCAGGCCCTTTGTTTTTATTGCTTTCTCTGATGGTTTTGGTTCTGTTTAGTGGAGTTTATAGACGGGAGGGGGATTAGTTGTTGATGATTTTGAAAGTTAGGAACAATATTTAATATCTGATGTGTCTTTGCAAAGGAAGCTAGTGGATTTGTCTCAGAATAGGGATTAAGTGATCGTATTTTGTGGCTCCTTGAATGATGCATGCAGCTCTATGTAATGCAATGTTTAGTGGGAGCAGAGTTGAATTTTTTGAGCCATGGTAAATTGAATTACAGTAGTCAAAGTGTGGTGAGATGATGGCCTGGAATGTCGTACAGAAGTCCAGTGGTTCCAGTAAGGGGTGCAGTTTTTGCAGGGTTCAGATTTTTTTGTAGGTTTTCCTCATAGTGTTGTTTATGTGTGGTTTCACTATTATCTGTTGGTCTAGGCTGTTACTTAGATACTAAACCTCTGTCCGGACTTTCACATCAATCTCATTTATTGTCAGGGATGGGGGTGGGTGGAACGTGTCATCCTTGGTGATGCAGAGTATTTGGGGATTTTTTATAGTTAACTGTTAATGAGTTTCTTGCCAGTCATTGAGTGATGTCTGCGAAGCAGCTTGATATTCCTTTGTATATGGCTTTGTTGGTGTTGAAAGGTGTGTACCTCCATTGCCTCATAAAAATGCAATTTATCAATGTCACTGTTTAATGTATGGCACCAAGTTTAAATTACAATGTAAACTGCTTTGACTGAAATGAAAAGTAGTATAAAAATGGTGAAATCAATCAATCAATCATTATATCATATGCATAGATGTGGAAGTATGTGTTATGGGCATGGATAATTGGACATAGTGGCTGAAGAGAAGTGCCTTGAGAAGATGCCTTGGGTTTGAGGGAAGGAGGATGAGGCGTTGATGCCAATTTTCAGTTGTTGTTTTCCCCTAAATAGATAGGAGTGAAACAATTTTAGTATTTCATTTTCTTTTCTTTGATGGAGGCTGCTGTGACAGATGGCATCAGAGGCATCAAAGAATAGTAAGATTTATCCTTGGTGTGGTTTCCTGCCGCTCATGCCCCCTCCAACATCGGAGGGGGCAGGAGTGGCAAGCCATGAGTGTGCTAGCCCGGGCACTTCAAAGCCCACTCTGGCTACTGTGATTCATTCTGCAGAGGGGTGAATCGGGCCACATGAAGACTGGAGCCAAGGTTGGAGGACCCAGGCATGCTCCCTGTGAGTGAGAATGGTCAGACTGAGAGTTCCCCTGAGGAGGGCATGGCTGGTCACAAACACATAGGAGAGTTGGCCATTTTAGCTCAGAATCTGAACTCTCTGGTACCCAACCCCCGCCCATCTGCTGATATGGCTTTGCCCGAGGCATCTTCAACTGGCTAGAAACTCTGAAGAACACAGCAAGGGTCTGGCTGTAGGTGAAGTTCTTTTCACCCAAGTTTGTCCTTGTTTTGCAGCTTTAGAAGAAGAGGGACTGATTCAACTATTAGGCAAGACTAGGCAGTCACCTAGGACAGGAGATTTAGAGGGGCTGCAATGAGCTGAAGAAGTCAAAGGAAAATACTAGATCCTAGCAGTCAGACAAACTCAAAGAGCTCTCAGCACATTCTCTTACCTGCAGATTGAGCGGACACTCGTATACAATGTAAAATAGAATATTCCAAAGTATCATCTGAAAGGAAGGAGAAGCTCAGGCTGCTTAAAGTAGATGCCTTGATTATGCCATTAACAAAGAAGATGACTATTTTTGTCGGAGGAGGCATAGCTCTGGAAGCTTGAATGGTAGTTGAAGAAGGCTTTTGAGGTTTCCGCTTTGGGCCTCCAAAATGTGGTTTGCAGTACTTACATGTCTAGGGCCTGTTTGCACTAGGTACAGCAGTGACCTGAGGAGGCTTTGGAGGATGATCAGCAGAATTCACAAGAGACTGTCCGTGTGGAAACAGGAATGGTGTATGAGTCATGTGGCAGATGCCTTGTATGACTAAGGAACTGGTCAGTGGATGCAAACTTGAAGACTTGGCTTAGTAGGTTGCCTTTCCAGGAAAGCTCCTCTCTGGGGAGGATTGGAAGACGTTTGTGAAAGACCAAGGGCAGTCTAACCCCCAGAGATTGCCAGAGGATAAACCTAGAAGTGCATCTTATTTGAACTCTGGGAAATCCAGCATTGTCGGCCAGGTGAGGAGCATTCTTCTTAGTGTGTCTCTTTTCTGAATAGGTCCTCTCCCTTTCATACTGACAGAAAAGGAGGACTTCATGAGGATCTGCAGGTCATCTGAGCAGTTTTCTCAAGGAGTGGGTCCAAATTACGCCCATCCAATGGCCCTTGAAGGTGATGAGAAGTGACTATATGCTGGACTTTTCCCACTGTCTCACTGAGTTATCATTTCACCCTGTCTGGTGCCCGAAAAAGGAATTGTGGTGCAAACCTAAAGGACTTGTGGACAGTGGTCACCACACCCAGTGAGCAGTGGGGAACAGGTTGTTGCTCAATTTAGTCTGTCATCCCCCCAAAAAGAAAGTTGGTTCTGAATCATACTGAATGTGAAAGAGGTGAACCGAGCGCTGCATATTCCACATCTTCACATAGAGATACCGTAGTTAATAACTTCTGCAATACTCAATGGAGAGTTGGCCATAGACCTCCTACAAACCTTTTCTTCATAGCAAGGCCTGTGGGTTCGTTCTAGTGGCTCCACTGTCTAACTTTTTTAATGCCTCTTTAGAGTGGTGCCAAAGGACTGGAGAAAGACACATGTGGTCCCTTTACAACAAAACGGACATAAGGATGACATTGAGAACTACAGGCCAGTTAATCTAATCTCTGTGGATAGTAAATTATTAAAGATGTAACTTTGCTAAAATGGGCCAATATCTCAGGGAGTCTTTAGCAGGATGGGAACAGCTGGGGATGTAGAAAAACAGTGGGCAAAACTGAAAGGGAATATTTTAAGGGCAACCAACCTTTATGTTAAAATGGTAAATAAAGGTAAGGGGAAAAGTAGACTGCTATGGTTTTCGAAAGAAGTAGTTGAGAAAGTGAAGAAAAAGAGGGAGGCCTTCATGAAATACAAGAGATCATGGAGAGAGGAAGACAGGCATCTATATTTGGAAAAACTTAGACAAACTAGCAAAGTAGTCAGGAAAGCAAAGTTTCAAAAAGAGAAGGAACTAGCCAATGCAGCTAAATGAGGGGATAAGACATTTTTCAGATGTTAGTGAGAAGAGGAAGGGCAAAAGTGGTATTGTTAGATTCAAGGGTGAAGAGGAGGAATATGTAGAAACTGATGAGGATAAAGCAGGATTGCTTAACAAATTTTTTTGTTCTGCGTTCACAGATGAAGGACCAGGAGCAGGACCTCAGAAAACACCCACAAACAGGAACAGATGCGATGGGTATCTTGAACAATTTTCAGAAGACTGTGGTTGTGAGAAACTAGCTACACTTAAAGTAGACAAAGTGATGGGACCGGATGGGATACACCCTATAATACTGAGGGAACTTGGGAATGTTCTAGCAGCTCCACTGACTGACCTTTTTAATGCCTCTTTGGAGTCAGGAGTTGTGCCAGAGGACTGGAGAGGCACATGTGGTCACTTTACACAAAAGCGGAAGTAAGGATGTGGTTGAAAACTGCAGGCTGGTTAGTTTAACTTCGGTGGTGAGTAAATTATTGGAAGCGCTGGTGAAAGAGAAAATAATACAGTTTTTTGAGTCCAGCAGATTACAGGATCGGAGGCAGCATGGATTCACCAGAGGCAGGTCTTGTCGGACAAATCTGATTGATTCCTTTGACTGCGTGACCAGGGTTTTGAACAGAGGGAGAGCCCTAGCTGTGGTGTATTTAGATTTCAGAAAACTGTGACTGCAAAAGCAAGAAGGATGCTTTGGTGTATAGGGAGGGGAATGGTCATCAGAAAAAAGGAGGTGTTCATGCCTTTGTATAAGTCTTTGTTGCAACCTCATTTGGAGTATTGTGTGCAATTCTGGAGACCACACCTTAACCTATAAATAGACTGGAGTCAGTGCAGAAGGTGGCTACTAAAATGGTTAGTAGTCTTCATTATGAAGCATATGAGGACAGACTTAAAATGTTACTATGTATACACAGAGGAGAGGCAGGATAGGGGTAATATGATAGAGACATTTAAATACCTCTATGGCATAAATGCACAGGAGGATCTCTTTCAATTGAAAGTAAGCTCTACTATGAGGGGACATAGGATGAGAGTGAAAGGGGATAGACTCAGGAGTAATATGCAGAAATATTTCTTTATGGAAAGTGTGGTGGATCCGTGGAATAGTCTCCTAGCAGAGTGGTAGAGACAAGGACGGTATCTGAATTCAAAAGAGCATGGGACAAACACAGAGGATCTCTAAAGGAAAACAGGGGACTATTTCAGTTAATATGGAAGGGCAGACTAGATAGGCCATGTGGTCTTTTTCTGCCATCATGTTTCTATGTATTATGGTGTGGGATTGTCAGAGGGCACTCTGGGAGCTGTAGTCCTTCCTAGGAGGAACTGCTGTGTGGTAGTGTCGCAGTGCTCTCTGAGAGCTGGAGACCTTCCTTTCAGGGATTATCTCAGGGCAGCTTCACCTAATGGGTGAGTTTTGCACCTAACATGACAGTCGTGAACCTCACTTATAAGCCAGGGTATGTGGAATATGACCTCATTCTCAAATTTACTGCTTATGCATGATGTAGTACTTGCATCACGCAAAAGAGAGCCTCCTGCTGGACTTCATAAGATATAACAGGTAGGTGTAGTTTATCAAGCTTGTCACGCCTAGTACAATGGGAAAGATTACTTTTGTAAATTAATTTTTATTAGATGTGGAATGAACACATACAGGCTATAATGCTCTGGTAATCATACTGTTATCCAACAATACTTCCCCAAAGATCAGGGTACACCCCCCCCCCCTCCTCCCCGGGGATTCAGCCTTCACTTTTTCTTCTCTACTACCTCACTCAATGTTCTCCTCTCACACCACTCCTACCCAACCTTTCTCGCCCCCTCCCTGTTCTCCCCATTTACCTAAAGCCTGAGCCCTCTTCACATATCCCTTAAAGTACCTCCCATTAACCACACTTTAATCCCATTCTCTACATTCTTATTAACAGAGATAAAAAGGAGAAAGAGAAAAACACATAGAGTAACTTTTCAACAAAAACTTCAAACTTCTACATATATTCAAACAAAGAACCATGTGTGACTCGGTGTATCTGCCCACCCTCCCCTCCAAGTTACTCTTTTTAAAAAACCTCCCCTTATATGCTCAGGGGTGTCGCCACATCCACCTTCTTATCAAGTTGTCCCCATATACACCAGTACTGCCCACTCTTCCCTTTCAGGCTGTAGGAAAGCTTATCAAACCTCATCGCCTCCCCCATTTAGACCACCCTGGGCCCTTTCTCCGTTTTCCACCTCCACGCCACCACTACCCTCGCAACCAAACCCAGCTTCTGCCTTAATATGGACTTGCATATTAGGGCCCTCAACACCGCTGCCCTATAATACCACCTTAGCAAGGGGAATCTGATCTCTCCCTGCTCCCCAGACAAAACCAGCCTTTTTATTCCAATCCGTGCCTTCTCCCCCCCCCCCCCCAAAAAAAACTTCTTAAGTCAGTCTTTCCACCTCTGCAGCACCTTCCCTGCAATGGGGATTGGAAGTTGTGTGAACATGAACAAAAATTTAGGAATTATATTCATTTTTTAAGGCTGTGACCCTTCCCATCCAACTTAAGTGCAGTTTCCCCCCATTGCTCCAATTCCTGTCCCATTTTTGTAACTAAGGGTGTAAAGTTCCTTTTGAAAGGTTCTGCCAGATCCACTGGCAATTTAACCCCCAGGTATTATATTTCCCTCCTTCCCACTGCAAGGGGAACTGGTCAATGTCCTGGGTCCTCAGCCCACCCAACACTACTGCTTCAGTGTTAGCTAAGTTTGCCTTAGACCCCAAGAGTTTTGCAAATGTATCCAACTCTACCAACAACGCTGGAATCGATCTCTCCGGCTGGGACATAAATATCAAAGTATCATCTGCATAGAGTAAAATTTTGTTTTCTTCCTCTTGTATCTTTATTGGTCGTATCTCCTCATTACTCCGAACCCGTGCCGCCAACACCTCTATCACAATTGCAAATAGCATAGGCGATAGGGGGCACCTCTGACTAGTTCCCCAATACAACCAAAATTCCTCCAAACAATGTCCATTCACTAGGATGTGAGCCTTCGGGGCCGTGTACAGCACCTCAACCCCCTTCCTGAACGCCTTCCCCAGATTGAGCCTATCTAAAGAGGCCAGCAAAAATCTCCACTCCACTCTGTCAAATGCCTTTTCTGCATCTAATGCCACACATTTCTTTCTGCTCCTTCACCACGTGCATCAAATTAATTGCATGGCAAACATTATGAGATATCAACCGTCCTTTAATGAACCCTATCTGATCTGGGTAAATCAACTGAGGAAAGACCCCTTCTAACCTGGGTGCCAATACCTTAGTGAACAGTTTCACATCGCAATTGATGAGAGCAATCAGGTCTCTGAGGCTCGCTGCAGGAGCTGTGGATATTTCACAAAGCTAAGACACTAATTTTCTCTCTTATTTCTGATGCATTCTAGTTATCAATATAGAGTCTAACTGTCTGTTTTGTGGGAATTGTTAATATAAAGTTTAACTGTGGCTATAAATTAAGCTTGGGGATATTCAGCCTACTGGAACCTAAGTATCCAGATAACAAAGGTTTAAATCTGTTGGAGAAGGCTTGCTCTTTCTGGGCGGGGGAGCTGAAAGTTTCTGCTCTCAGGCAGGTAGGCAGGGGCTAATTTGAGCCCATCTCACACCTGACCAGTGGCCACACCTACAGGTCTCTGAGGCTGGCTGCAGGAGCTGTGGATATTTCACAAAGCTAAGACTCTAATTTTCTCTCTTATTTCTGATGTTTTCTAGTTATCAATATGGAGTCTGTCTGTTTTGTGGGAATTGTTAATATAAAGTTTAACTGTGGTTATAAATTAAGCTTGGGGATAATCTGACTGTCTCCTTTTCTGGGTAGCCTTGGAGCAGATATCTGTGGGTGCCCCCAGTTCAGGAACAGCCTACTGGCCAGAGACACTTAGGTTCCCGCCCACCCTACCCCTTGCCCCACCCACCCCAGGGGCTGCATTGCCTATATAGTACTCGCATACGTTGCCATCTATCCTCTTAACTTAGGTTACAGCTCACATCTTCTTCCTCCTTCCTTCTTCTTCCTATTCTCCTTCTAGGACTGCCTATTCAGCATGTTGTGTATTCAGTGCAATAACTGCAGTACTTTCATTCCAAGACAAATCGTATGGAACCTCAGAGCTTGTCCTATGTGCCTCAGATCAGCTACCATGCATAAAGAACTGACTCTACTAAGGGAAGACCTAGCTGCCATGCATAAAGAGGTGACCGTACTCAGAGAGGAACTGGCTGCAATAAAGCACACCTCTTATAGGATACAAACTGAACGATGCCCACCACCGCTCCCACAAAGCATCAAATATCCCAGGGACAAGGGGATCACAGTGGGTTCTGGTAGATTGTGACCTATAACGCACAGACATCCAATGCATCAAAAGATATCCCTGCATAATGCCTTCTCTGCCTTGGCTAATGAGGATGAGGAACTGAGGGAGGAACTGCCTGCAATGAAGCACAACTCTTCTTAGATACAAACTGAACAAAGTCCACCACCACTTCCACAAAGAATGAAACACCCCAGGAACAAATGGATCACAGTGGGTTCTGGTAGATTGCGACCTGTGACACAGAGGCTTCCTATGCATCAAGTGATATCCCTGCATAATGTCTTCTCTGCCTTGGCGAATGAGGATGCCCAATCCAAAGAAACTGAAGGGCCCTTAAATGAGACAGACAATGCCCAATCTCCTGCTACAGGACCAAATATGAAGAAAACCTCACCAAACAGCAAACTACTACTATTTGGTGATTCCATCATCAGTGGCACCAACTTGGGAACACAGTTCAAAGGAGAGAAGATAGTCAAATGCCTCTCAGGCTCTTCAGCCAGCAGGAATACAAACCACATTGTTGAAGTACTTAGCGCAGAAAGTGAACACTCCAAACTTGATGTGGTTATCCACTTGGGCACAAATGACCTGGCTAGAAACAATACCTCTACAGTCCAAAAGAACTTCCAATCTCTGGGAGAGAAACTCAAGCCCATTGTTAACACTGTTGCATTCTCAGAGGTTCTACCTGTGCTTGGTAAAGGGGCAAAAAGGCTGCATCGCATTAACAGCTTTAACACATGGCTCCAGACCTGGTGCAAACAAGAAGGATTCAGATTTATTGGCGACTGGGGTAACAGATGGAACAACAAGAGACTATACTGTGCTGATGGACTACATCTCTCTGCCGCAGGGAAAAGAATCCTAAGTGAAAAATACAAGCAATATGTGGATATAGTGTAGTTACTCACCTGTAACAGGTGTTCTCCAGGAGCAGCAGGAATCAGTCCTCACATATGGGTGACGTCGGCGCCGACGGAGCCCTCGCGGAGCAATTTTCCCCAGCTTTCAAAGAAAGCCTTTGGGAATTGCAGCGCGCATGCGCGGTCGCCTTCCCGCCCAAGGGTGCCATCTTAGCCAGTCAGATGACATAGCTAAAAAAGACAGCATAAAAATTTGCAAAAAAAACTTAAGCAGATGATTGCAACTCCAAGGGGAGGAGGGAGGGTTGTGAGGACTGATTCCTGCTGCTCCTGGAGAACACCTGTTACAGGTGAGTAACTACGCTTTCTCCAGGACCAAGCAGGAAGTCAGTCCTCACATATGGGACTCCCAAGCTTAAGGCTACCGGAGACCCTAAGCACAAAAATGAGCTCCCTCTAGCTCAGCAGCACAGAAGGAAGGAATCTTCGCTGAATTATTACCCACCGGTAGCCCACATCCGGGATGGAGGGTAGGAGTTGCTCAAACCTCAAAGAGATTACGGAGGACTGCCTGTCCGAAAGCACTGTCCCTGCGGGACTCCCTCTCGAGACAGTAATGGACCGCAAAAGTCTGGCTCGAAGACCAAGTAGCGGCCCGGCAGATGTCTGCCAGCGGAACAGAGCGGAGGTAAGCCACTGACGTAGCCTTTGCCCGAACACAATGAGCCGTGACTCGACCATCCAAGGAGAGTCCGGCTGCCCCATAAGCCCAAGTGATACAGTCCGCAACCCAGATGGACAGAGTACGCTTGGAGACCGGGAGTCCCAATTTATTGGGATCAAAAGATACAAAAAGCTGAGCAGCTTTACGGTGCTCCCGCGTACGGTCAAGGTAGAAGTTCAATGCCCTTCTACAGTCCAGGGTATGGAGGACCATTTCAGCTCGGCTGGAGTGTGGTCTGGGAAAGAAGGTCGGAAGTACCACCTCCTGATTGATGTGAAAAGGGGAGACCACTTTTGGAAGAAATTTTGGGTGAGTCCGTAGGACTACCCTATTTTTGTAGAACCGAGTGTAAGGGGGATCAGACACGAGGGCCTGCAATTCACTTACGCGTCTAGCGGAAGTGAGGGCTATCAAGAACAATGTTTTCCAAGAAAGAAAACGGAGAGAACAGGTAGCCATAGGTTCAAAAGGCGGACAGGTGATCCGCTGTAAAACCACATTCAGATCCCAGTCAGGCGCTGGCGGGCGCAGAGGTGGTTTAAGTAGAAGGAGACCTCGGAGAAACCTCGCTACGAGAGGGTCGCTGGAAAGAGGTCTGCCGTCTACCGGCACATGATGTGCTGAAAGAGCACTGAGGTGAACTTTGACGGAGTTGGACTTAAGTCCCAGATTAGAGAGGTATAGCAAGTACTGCAAGATCACCGACACCGAGCAGGAGAAGGGATCCTGAGACTGTTGGGTACACCAAACGGAAAAGCGACGCCATTTAAGGGCGTAGCATTTGCGGGTAGAAGGCCGCCGAGAAGCTAGGACGACCTCTTCCACCTCTGCCGGCAGGAGAAGGGGAGCAAGGACTACCCTCTCAGCAGCCAGGCCATTAGATTGAGAGATCTGAGGTTGGGGTGTAGCAGAGACCCCTGATCCTGAGTGAGGAGATCCGGTTGAAACCCCAGAGGGAATGGATCCTCTACCGCTAATTGCAGCAGGAGTGGAAACCACGGCTGTCTGGGCCAGCGAGGGGCCACCAGGATCTTGGAAGCTTTGTCTCGGAGAACCTTGAAAAGAGTTCGAGAGACTAGCGGGATGGGAGGAAAA
Source organism: Ichthyophis bannanicus (assembly GCA_033557465.1). NCBI lineage: Eukaryota > Metazoa > Chordata > Amphibia > Gymnophiona > Ichthyophiidae > Ichthyophis > Ichthyophis bannanicus. The sequence continues at coordinate 26,884,382 of CM066031.1, read as the reverse complement.
GCATACAGGAGGCTCTCCGACCATGAGAGTAGAAAAGCGGCTGTCGCAACTCGAAGGGGATGTGGCTGACGAGAGCAGAAGCGAGGAAGTTGCCGGTTGAGAGGACTGGCAAAGAGATCCATCGTGGGGAGGCCCCACTTTAGAAAGAGCTTCTGAACTACCAAGGGATCCAGGCGCCACTCGTGCGGCTGGAGGATCCTGCTGAGTTTGTCCGCCAGGCAATTTTCTTGGCCTGGGAGATAAACTGCCTTGAGAAGAACGCCGTGACTGACGGCCCAAGAGCAGAGCTTCTGTGCTTCCCGACAGAGAAGGAAGGAGCCCGTGCCCCCCTGCTTGTTCACGTAGAACATGGCAACTTGATTGTCCGTCTGGACAAGAACGGACTGGTGAGAGGTCAGGTGGGAGAAAGCCTTGAGAGCCAGGCGGATCGCTCTGAGCTCCAGGAAGTTGATCTGCTGAGCAGACTCCCACGTGGTCCAGAGGCCCTGAGTACGTGCCCCTTGGCAATGTGCTCCCCAACCCAGGAGGGACGCATCTGTCGTCAGCACCTGGGCCGGCTGAGGTGACTGAAAAGGCATGCCGAGTACCAGGTTCGGCCGATGAAGCCACCACTGGAGAGACGAGGCCAGCGGCTCGGAGATGCGCACTAGGTCTGCTAGGCCGCCTGTGGCTTGTTGCCACTGCTTGCGAAGACACCATTGAGCAGGCCGCATATTCAGGCGGGCATTGGGGGTCACATGGATGGTGGAAGCCATATGGCCGAGCAGTCTCAGGAAGCGCCTGGCGGAGACCAGGGGCTGGCTGCGAAAACGGTCGGCTAGGTCCATGAGCCGTTGAGCCCTGTCGAGAGGCAGGAAAGCTCGTGCCTGAGGAGTGTGCAGTCTTGCGCTGATGAACTCGAGATCCTGTGAGGGGAGCAAAGTGGACTTTGCGAAGTTTATGACAAAGCCCAAGTACTGCAGAAGAGTCACCGTGTGGTGTGTGGCGTTGGTGACCTCCGGAGCGGACGCTGCTCTGATGAGCCAGTCGTCGAGGTACGGAAAGACATAGAGGCCGTGAAGCCGGAGATGGGCCGCCACCACCGCGAGACATTTTGTGAAGACTCGCGGTGCGGAGGACAGGCCAAAGGGCAGTACTCTGTACTGGTAATGATTTCCTGCCACCACAAACCTTAGGTATTGGCGGTGGCTTGGGTGGATGAGGATGTGCGTGTAGGCATCCTTTAGATCCAGGGAGCATAGCCAATCTCCCTGCTGGAGGTAGGGCAGAAGGATTCCAAGGGTAAGCATTTTGAACTTTTCCCGCACGAGGAACCTGTTGAGGTTGCGCAAGTCCAGGATGGGTCTGAGGCCTCCTGTCCTTTTTGGTACTAGAAAATACCTGGAATAAAAGCCTTGACCTCTCAGGTGGTGGGGCACCGGTTCCACCGCCTGTTCCTGTAGAAGACCTGCTAACTCCTGAAGGAGTAAGTCCCTGTGCAGAGGGAGTCGTGGAGGTTCTCCCGGGAAATAGGAGGGAGGGACCTGGTGGAAGTGGAGAAGATAGCCTTCTCTTACGACTTGAAGCACCCAGGCATCTGAAGTGATGTTGGACCACCTGTGGGCGAAGTGAACCAGCCGGCCTCCGGTGCTGGGAGGAGCCAGCGGAGGGGGAGAGGCTATGCTGAAGGAGTCAAAAGCCCCCACCCTGCTGAGCAGGGGCTGGTGGTGCAGGCTTGGGGGCTTGCTGCCTACGGGACCCGTTACCCCGTCCCTTGGCCTGCTGGCCCTGTTGGGGAGCTGCGGGGGCCTGATATTGGGGGTAGTGTTTATAGGCAGCTGCCTTTCTCGGGTAAAAGGACTTCTTTCCCGAGCCCTTCTTTTTCTGGGAAGGGGCGGAGGTCTTCCTAGAAAGCCTAGTCCTGGTGAGAGTCTCTGTCTCTAGTTGTGCAGCCTTCTCGTCCATAGGTTTGCCAAAGAGGTTTTCACCTCGGCAGGGGACATCGACCAACTTGTCCTGCACCCAGGGCTCAAGGTCAGACGACTGAAGCCAAGCCTGTCGGCGGGCACCGATGCCGGCTGCGGCCACTCGAGCCGATGCTTCAAAGCCATCATAGGCTGCTCGGGATATGAATTTTGAGCATTCCCGAATGCCAGTGGACAAGGCTAGGAACCTCCGCAAAGGTTCCTCGGACAACCCAGCGGAGAATCCGGCTAGCTCCTTAGCCAGGTCTCGGAGATACATGCCCATGTATAGCTGGTAGGTCTGGACACGACACGCAAGCAAAGAGCCCTGGAAACACTTCTTACCAAGGCCATCCAGGTTACGGGCCTCCCTGCCAGGAGGCACCGAGGAGTGCATCTTCTGGCTCTTAAGACGATGCATGGCCGATTCCACTACCATGGAATGGTGTGGTAGCTGTGCTTTTTGGAAGCCAGGGCTCTTGCGGACTCGATAGATAGAATCGACCCGCTTGCTCAGGACCGGCGAGGAGGCCGGACTCTCCCACATGCGGAAGAGTAGTCGTTCCAACATGGGAGGAACCGGTACAGTAAAGTGTTCCCTGGCGGGAGAGTCATACTGGAGGGCGTCGAGCTCTTCGGCTCGAGGCTCCTCCTCGGGATCCGCAGGGAAGGCCAAAGCCTTGGCCATATCCCTGACGAAGTCCGAGAACCGGGCATCCTCCGGAGGGGACTGCTTCCGAGGTTCGGACTCAGGCGAGTCCGAGGGGACACACCGAGTCCGAAAAGAATCAGGTGACTCTTCCTCTTCAGACTCCCAGACCGACTCCGAGGAGGAATCGGTGGGGTCGGCCCGGGCAGGCAGCGGCGCCGGCCGCCCCGACGCCGAGGGAGTCGGCGTCGACGACCTCGGTCCCGAACGGGAGGCCGAGGGTGACCTCGACCGAGGATCGACTCGAGTTCGCATGGACTCGAGGATCGGCTCGGTCTCCGGGGTTGACTTAGACGTCGACGTCCCGGCGGTCGGGGCAGCGGCGCCAGCGAGGCTAGCGAGCAGTGCCCGCTGCTGGTCCATGAAGGCAGACAGTCTGCTCTCCAAGGCTGTCAACCTGAGTCCGACCTCAGGTGACCCAGCAGCCCCCGACTCGGGCCCCGACGGCGTCGGGCCCGACGTCGGCGGTCTCGGAGGCGAGTCCAGGAGGACCACAGGACTTACCCGAGCAGGCAGCTCCGACTCCATGCGAGGTCGCTTCGAGAGGTGCTCCTTCTCCAAGGACCCGGGACGGCTATCGGGGCTATGCGACCTGGCCCTCGCGGAGCCAGGAGCGTCCACCGACGCCGCCCTCGCGGGTTTCACCTTCCGTCGATGGTCCCCGGAGGGAGAACCCCTGTCGGAGGAACTCCGGCGACGGTCAGAGCTGGAACCTCTGGACGCCGAGGCCTCCGACGAGGTCCGGGTACGGCTGGGGTCAGCGAAGATCCTATCCCGCTGATGCCGCCGACTTCTCAACGCTTTGGAGGACATTTTGCCACAGGCCCCACAGATCATTTCTTCATGATCCGGGCCCAGGCAGCGGAGGCAATTATCGTGTGTGTCAGTTAGTGACATATTTCGGTCACACTGACCACACCGCTTGAAACCACTGGCAGCCATCGGGGGGAAAAAAGGGCCCCTGCGAGGTCAAAAGACCGGGCTGCCAGTGAAAAAACCGAAAACGAAACTGACTAAATCAGAAAAAACCGAAAAAGAAGAAGAGGACTCGTGACCGGCGTCGCGAGTCCGGGCGGGAAGAAAACCGGCGTCGAACCGAAGGAAAAAAGAGAATATTACGAATAAAATCAACTTTTTTGCAGGGACAAGACGGGTACGTCTGTAGGGCTCCGCGGAAAAAAGAAGACTGGCTAAGATGGCACCCTTGGGCGGGAAGGCGACCGCGCATGCACGCTGCAATTCCCAAAGGCTTTCTTTGAAAGCTGGGGAAAATTGCTCCGCGAGGGCTCCGTCGGCGCCGACGTCACCCATATGTGAGGACTGACTTCCTGCTTGGTCCTGGAGAAGCATTTAAACTAGAAAAAAGGGGGGACAGATGTGGAAGGTCAAGCTCTGGACATCACCCCCTGCAAAAGCAGATTAATATCAGAAACAGCCACACATTTAAACCACACATCATAAACAAGTGGGAAGACGTAGGCAGAACAAAATCAACACTAAATACACGCAAGCCAGTTAAATGCTGGAAAGCAATGAACACAAATGCTCGAAGCTTAGCCAACAAAGTTCCAGACCTAGAAGCCCTAATGGTGGAAATGAATTTGGACATTGTGGCCATTACAGAAACATGGCTAAACGAATTGCACAATTGGGATATAGCCATACCTGGCTATAATCTATTCAGCAATATTAAAGTTACTGAAATGCAGGGGGCATGGGGAAAAGAAGAAGCGCTCTGGATTGTGTTGGAAAGAGGAGATGGCACTGTTGTCCATACTGCTGTAGTCTACAGACCTCCAATACAAATTGAAGAGATAGATAACGAATTGATTATAGATATTGCCAAGATAGCCACAAAGGGGGAAGCGATCATATTGGGTGACTTTGATCTACCTGATGTGGATTGGAATACTCCTTCTGCAAATCTGGAAAGAAGCAAAAAAATTGTGGATGCTCTCCAAGATGCGTTACTTAGACAAATGGTGATGGAACCAACCAGGGAAAGCTCAACGCTGGATTTAGTGCTCACCAACGGTGATAGCATGTCGAATGTCTGCGTGAGTGCCCCTGTGAGCAGCAGCGATCATCACACGGTGTGGTTTGAGATAAAAGCCATGGTATAGGCCAATCATAGCAGGCTCAAAGTGATAAAAACTTTAAAAACACCAACTTCAATAAATGGCAGAGAACCTAAAGGAGGAGCTGACAGGTTGGAAGGAGATAAGGGAAGTGGAATTGCAATGGGCTAAACTAAAGGTGGCAATAAAAGGGGCAACAGATAAATATGTAACAAAAGTAAACAAAAACAAGAGGAGAAGAAAGCCTATTTGGTTTTCCAAAGAAGTGGCTGCTCAAATAATGGCAAAAACCACAGCTTTCGCAAAATTCAAAAGCTCGCAAACAGAGGAACACAGAAATGAATACAGGATCAAACTCAAAGAGAAAAAGAGAGAAATAAGGATAGCAAAATCAAAGGCAGAGGAAAAGATGGCTAAAGATGTGAAGTGCGGGGACAAAACCTTCTTCAGGTATATTCAGGAAAGGAAGAAGATCAGAGGTGGAATTGCAGGACTCAGAAGTGCTGTGAACAGACTCGTGGAAAGTGACATTGAAAAAGCGAAATTGCTAAACAAATACTTCTGCTCTGTTTTTACTATAGAAAGTCCTGGAGAAGGACCACCTGTGACTCCCAAATATAAAAATGGGAATGAAGTAGTTACCACACCATTCACAGAAGATGAGGTGTTAGAACAACTTGCAAAACTGAAAGTGGACAAGGCCATGGGACCGGATGGGACACATCCCAGGATACTGAAAGAGCTCAGGGAGGTTCTTGCAGGCCCATTAAAGGATGTTTTCAACAGATCCTTGGAAACAGGAGAGGTTCCTCAGGACTGGAAAATGGCTGATGTCGTACCTCTACACAAAAGTGTTGACAGGGAAGAAGTGTCAAACTACAGGCCTGTGAGCCTTACCTCGGTGTGGGAAAAGTCATGGAGGCGCTTCTGAGAGAGCGAATAGTAAACTTTCTCAAAACCAACAGGTTGCAAGACCCAAGGCAATATGGTTTTTACCGGACGATCTTGCCAAACAAATCTGATTGAGTTCTTTGACTGGGTGTCATCTACCTGGATTTCAGCAAAGCCTTTGATACTGTTCCTCATAGGAGGTTTATCAATAAACTCAGTAGCTTGGGGATGGATCCTAAGATGGTAAATTGTATCAGAAATTGGTTGACTGACAGAAGACAGAGGGTGATGGTAAATGGAGCTCACTCGAATGAAGGGAAGGTGATTAGCGGGGTGCCCCAGGGGTCAGTCCTGGGCCCGACAATGTTCAATGTATTTGTGAGTGATATTGCTGAAGGACTGAATGGAAAAGTCTGTCTTTTTGCAGATGACACAAAAATTTGCAACAGAGTAGACTCCCCTGAGGGAGTGGTTAACATGAGGAAAGATCTACAAAAGCTGGAAGAAAGTTCAAATGCTTGGCAAATAAAATTTAATGTGAAGAAGTGCAGAGTCATGCACTTGGGTAGCAGAAATGCAAGGGAAATGTATGCAATAGGGGGCGAGAGGTTGGTGTGCACAGATCAGGAGAAAGACCTTGGTGTGATTATTTCTGAAGATCTCAAGGTGGCAAAACAGTGCGACAAGGCGGTGGCAAAAGCCAGAAGGATGCTGGGCTGCATACAAAGAGGAATCACCAGCAGAAAGGAAGAAGTACTTATCCCACTGCACAAGTCACTGGTGAGGCCTCACTTGGAATACTGTGTTCAGTTTTGGACACCGTATCTTGCAAAGGATGTAAAAAGACTGGAAGCTGTTCAGAGAAAGGCGACCAAAATGATTTGGAGCCTGCGTCAGAAGCCTTATGAGAAGAGACTTGAAGACCTAAACATGTACACTATGGAGGAGAGGAGGGATAGGGGAGATACGATTCAGACCTTTAAATACTTAAAGGGATATAATGAACAAACAAACCTCTTCCAGAGATGGGGAAGCTGTAAAACTAGAGAGCACAACAGGGAGCTGCAAGGGGGTAAATTGAAAGGCAATGTTAGGAAATACTTTTTCACTGAAAGGATGGTGGATACTTGGAATGCCCTCCCGATGGAAGTGGTGGGGGCAAACACAGTGACAGAATTCAAAATGGCATGGGACAGAAAGAGTGGATCCCTTTATAGCAACAGGATAAAATAAAAATAAACTGAACCATCTAATTTCTCAACAAATAGGGGTGTCCTGCATGGAGTGGTGGGTTCACCCCTAAACAGGGACATGGGGAGGGGTAGCCTGCACAGAGCTGCAGGTGCTCCTACTCTTGCCATCGTGCTGGGCAGACTAGATGGACCATGCTGGTCTTTATCTGCCATCATTTACTATGTTACTATGTAATTCCCACACTGGTCTCTCGGCCTCCCTTCTTTAGGGAGAATGATTATGTTCCCCATCTCAAACGTTCTAGGGAGGCATTCTCCCCTAAGAGCATCTGAGAAAATTCTAGCTAGTAAGGGGGCAACCTGCACCGCAATAGCTTGATAATACTCTGCAGGAAAGCCGTCCGCTCCTGCCGCTTTCCCCCAAGGAAGGGCCTTTATTGCCTCCATCACCTCCACTGGTTGCACTACTCATTCCAAGGCCTGGGCCTCTTCCTCCTTTAACCTAGGCAGATTCATCCCCTCCAAATATCTAACTATCTGACCATCATCTCCCTCTCCCTCTGTACTATACAGCTTCTCATAAAACTTCCTGAACTCTTCACAGATATCTGCATTCACATACACCTTGCCCCCTCCCGCTTGGGCTATCTCTGCCACCGTTCTCTCTGCCCTCCACTTCCGCAGTCGCCACGCCAACAGCCTCTCTTAGTAGCTCTCAACAGACTCTCCATCCTCTCAGTGTCCAGCGCATTATACAGCGCCCTCACCCTCACAGTTCATGAAACACCTTTCTCTCCCCTTTTAAACTATGTTCCGCTTGGAGCTCACTAATCAACTTTGCTAACCTGTCCTGTTCCTTCTGCCTTTCTCTCCTCCATGTTGCCCACATTTGTATGATCATGCCTCTCATATATGCCTTCCCTGCATCCCACAGCACGTCCCCCCGCACCCCACCATCATTTATAAGAAGAAACTCCTTCCATGCAGCTCTCAACCCTCTACGAACCTCTTCATTCTGCAATAGGGAAGCACTACCCCTCCAGACCTTGTGTGCATTGCCCCCCCCCTCCCACCGGTGCCCACCTGCAAGTTACCATCCCATGATCAGATAGTGTAAGAGGATGTAACTGCATCTTACTCAGAACTCCCAGTTGCTTCCTTTGGCCCAGAATGTCATCAATCCCAGAATACGCTCCTGATCTGGGGGAAAAACATGTATATCCTCTTTGTGAACCATTCTCCACCTGCCATAGGTCCACCAGGTCCCACTTTATAATGCAGCTCCTCAATTCCCTCCCCTCCTTCCCGTGGAGCTTATTTGAGTAATTTGACCTATCCTCCCTTCCCAAAGTTCAATTGAGATCCCCCCCAACCACCCATTCTCCCCTGGCCGCCTTTGCAAATCCTTGCATCGCCTGCCGATAAAAGGTGCTTTTGGGTCCATTTGGCGCATAAATATTCAATATTGACACCAGCGTCTGATCAACCCTGCCAATTACCCAGACCACTCTCCCCTGGGCATCCCCCCACCTCTCCTAGAATGAAAGGAACCCTCATGAATAAGAATCACCACCCCTCTTTTTTTTGTATTATACGCTGAGCAGTACATCTGAATATACCCTGCCATTTTCAATTTCTCGTGCTCCTCTCTAGTTAGATGCATTTCCTGAAGAAGCACAAAGTCAGCCCTTACTTCGGTCAAACACCCTAGAATTTGCTTCCTTTTAATGGGGCTGTGAATCCCCCGGACATTCCATGAGGCAACAACATACCCCCCTAGGACTTCCCTAGTCGCCATCTTTACCCTCGTCCCTCCCTCTTACCAGCAGATCAACACCAGGCCACACCAAAAACATGTAACAACTTAAAACTGTTAATACCCCTCTCCTTCCCCCTCTCCTCCACCTCCATTGTTAATTTCCTCTGTTTCCGCTTTTTATCATTTCCCCTGCCATGGCTTCAAAACTCAGAACTTACATTTTCCTCCAACTAAACGTTATATGCATTTTAAACTTGCTATATTATAGCTGAGTGCATTCTTCACTTCCGCCGCTGCCATTCTCCGCTGTTTGTGTCTGTCGCTGATCTTCACGCCGCACCTCCATCGTCCTGCTCACCATCTGCCCCTAGCAGGTCCCCCTCTCCTTGTCTCCCTCTAGCTTCTCTGTGCTCCGCTCTGTTCTGGGGGCTGCTCTTGCATCTCTTAACAACAACAACCACACTGTTAAAAAACCTCTTTCCACCCTTCTGCAGCTGAACAATGTGGGCTGGATACCATAAAGTCATTTGTATTTCTTTTTGTGTCAGATTCTCCTTCAACCGGAGAAGATCTCTACGCTTCCGCATGGTTTAGGCTGCCAAGTCCAGGAATACAAACACCCTTCATGTCTTGTACATCAAATGGCCCATTCTCCTAGTCAGCCTAATAATGTGTTCTGTCCTGAAACCTCAGTAGTTTGACAAAGCCTGAGGCCTGGCATTATTTTAAGGGTGAGGCCTATGTTCTGATCACATCAAGCAGCCCATTACTCGATCGTGAGCGGGGAATTCTTTGGCTGACCTGCCTGCTCCAATCAGGGCTGGGGGAGGAGACTTCCTACCGTTCATCAGCTGCCGCCATCAAGCACACCCGCGCCTAAGGGCCCTTTGGCGTGGCCCTTAGGAGCAGGACCTTAGCTTTCAACCTTGACTTTATCTTGAATTATGACATTGTCTTCCTGTCATGCTAGCTGGTTTCTCTCTGCTTAATAATAAGCTCCCAGCTCTCTCTGGGAGTTCTGAGTAAGATGCAGTTACATCCTCTTACACTATCTGATCATGGGATGGTAACTTGCAGGTGGGCACCGGTGGGAGGGGGGGGGGCAATGCACACAAGGTCTGGAGGGGTAGTGCTTCCCTATTGCAGAATGAAGAGGTTCGTAGAGGGTTGAGCACAACTGAGGGGCATCCCGGGAAGCAGTGCTCAAGGAACCCTTTTACAAAAACTAGTGCGTCTTGTCCTTCCTCTCCCTCCGGGATCCCGAAGATCTGTACATTTGAGCGGTGCTCTCTATTTTCCATTTCTTCGGCTTTACTTTGAAGCCAACCCCAATTGTTGCTGAAGGCGGGAAACTTCCTTCCCCATCCGTGCCTGGGCATCCTCCGTGTTCCCGATCCTTGTCTCTGCCTCCTCCAACCGCACCCCAACTGCCGCAAACTTTTCCTCAATCTCGTTAAACACTTTTTCTACAATTTCTGTTTTAGAGTCTCTGATTTCCTGTAATATGGTCAGAAGGTCCGTCTCACCTCCATTTGCTTCTCCTGCACTGACCGTCGAAAAGGCCGGCGAGGACGGACCCTGTAGTCCCACTACTGCATTTCCTCCCGATTTAGTTTTAGAGGCATAAACTCCACAATTGTCTTTGCTGGCTTGATTTTCACTACTTTCAGCATCTCAGTTCTCCCCGTGGAGGAGGGTAGAATTCCTGTTATTTAATTCCAACTTATTTTATTTTATTTATTTAAAAGGATTTATATACAGCTTTGTCATGAAATCAAAGCGGTTTACACTTCAAACAATCAAAAATCAGTGTCAGTAGGGGTAGGCATGCAGTGTTAACACGGAGTGGAAGTGATGATTTCTTGGTGTGCTATTTACAGGATGAGCTATGTATAAGTGGTTATATACAGGGAGGGTAGGGGGGTACAGTGGGGGTCACGTGGGTTGGTAGGTAGCATACGACATAGGACTATAGTGTACAATGAAGAGAATAGTTTTGGGCTCTAGAATTTATAATATCATTATCTGACTCAATGAACTCCGAGTGGTAACGTTTGTTTCTATGTTGGATAAAGATAGAGTTCTTTGGGCTTACTTCCAAAAAAAGAATGATAAGTTTTGTGGCCAGACCATACAAATATTTCCAGATGTTTCTAGAGAAACCCAGCGGTGACGTAAGTCTTTTTTGGATATGCGTCCCCGTGTTCTTGCTCTGGGGGCTTCTTTTTATTTAAAATTCCCATGTAAATGTCACATTTTGTATCAGGGGAAAAGATATGTATTTGTTAAAGTAGAACAGTTAACTATATTTTTGGATGGTAAGACTTAGTGGTTTTTCTGGTGTCAGTCTTTTCTTTTTACTTTACTAGATTCACCGATATGTGAAATTGAGTTTGATTTATAATTTCAGGAATCATTTAGAGTTCGCGTGTTGTACTAATTCGGCATCTCCTTGATGGGTATCAGGATGCATTGCAATGTATTTCTTTATGCTATGTTGTATTGATAATGGCTATTACCTTTGTGTTATTTTGTATTGTTATGAAAATTCAATAAATAAATAATTAAAAAAAAGAATAGTTTTGGGCTGCTTCCTGGAGTCCTTGAGGTCTATAGTTGATCGTGGGTTGGTAGGTAGCAGAGGACATAGGACTATACTGTTCAATGAAGCACATAATTTTGGCCTTCTTCCTGAAGTCCTTGAGGTCCATAGTTGATCATCGGTCATCCGTACAACTTATAGAGGGGTAAAATGACAGAGCCCTCTCAGGCACGTCCACTCTCCTCGCCACTCATGCCAGAAGTCTGGGAAAGATTACTATATCTTTCTGCCACATTTTCCTGATCTCTGACTGCACTTCTTAATACTTCAAGATCTTCTGCCTCTCATTACAATTCAGAGAATAATCACATGGAACAGACATCTCTATTATCAATGTCATTTAGATATTATTCAAGACTACCAGTATATCAGTTTATTCTCCCCAGTGTGAGTTCCATGATGCCTCACTAGTCTTCATTTTGTGCAGAAATATCTCCCACATTTCATTCAACTAAAGGTCTCTTCCCATTGTGGGTTTTAAAGTGCCTCACTAGCTCTGAGTTCCAGTAGAAACATTTCCCACATTCAATACAACTAAACAGTTTCTCCTCTGTGTGGGTTCTATGATGCAGCATTAGTTGTGTTTTACTGATGAAACATTTAGATGATAGAGGGGTAAAAGGGGCAGTAAGAGGAGACAAGGCTATAGCGGAGAGACTGAATGAATTCTTTGCTTCGGTCTTTACTGAGGAAGATGTAGGGATGTTACCCAAGACTGAAGTGGTATTTAAAGGTGATACTGCAGAGGAATTGAGAGAAATATCGCTACACCGGGAAGATATATTACAACTATTTGATAAACTGAATAGTAGCAAATCACCTGGACCGGATGGTATACATCCCAGAGTGTTGAAAGAACTGAAATATGAGATTGCAGACCTGCTATTGGTAATCTGTGAACTTTCATTAAAATCATCTGTAATACCTGAAGATTGGAGGGTCGCCAACGTAACACCAATTTTTAAAAACGGTTCCAGGGGTGACCCGGGAAATTACAGACCGGTGAGCCTGACGTCAGTACCAGGGAAAATGGTAGAAACCATCATAAAGAACAAAATTACGCAGCATGTAGATAGTCATGGCCTAATGGGAGACAGCCAACATGGCTTTAGACAAGGAAGATCTTGTCTTACTAATCTGATATGTTTTTTTGAAGGTGTGCATAAACAGGTAGACAAAGGTGAGTCGGTTGATATAGTGTATCTGGATTTTCAGAAAGCTTTTGACAAGGTCCCCCATCAGAGACTTTTGGCAAAGCTAAAAAGTCATGGGATAGGAGGCAGTGTACTATTGTGGATCGGGAACTGGTTAAAAGATAGAAAGCAGAGAGTAGGGCTAAATGGCCAATATTCCCAATGGAAAAAGGTGAATAGTGGAGTACCCCAGGGATCTGTACTGGGTCCGCTGCTTTTTGACATATTCATAAATGACCTGGAAAAGGGAATAACGAGTGAGGTTATCAAATTTGCAGATGACACAAAACTGTTTAAAGCTGTTAAAACCCAAGAGGAAAGTGGAAAACTGCAGGCGGACCTGGATAAATTGGAAGACTGGGCATCCAAATGGCAAATGAAATTTAATGTGGACAAGTGCAAAGTCATGCACCTAGGAAAGAACAACCCACACTATAGTTACTCGATGCAAGGCTCCACATTAGAAGCCACCACCCAGGAAAAAGATTTAGGAGTCATCGTGGATAACATGTTAAAACCCTCCGCCCAGTGTGCAGCGGCGGCCAAGAAAGCAAACAGAATGCTAGGTATCATAAGGAAAGGGATGGAGAATAAAACAAAGGATATTATAATGCCTCTGTATCGCTCCATGGTACGACCACACCTTGAATATTGTGTGCAATTCTGGTCACCGTATCTTAAAAAGGACATAGCGTTATTAGAAAAAGTACAGAGAAGAGCCACCAAATTGGTGAAGGGGATGGAAGGCTACTCCTATGAAGAGAGGCTAAAAAGGTTAGGGCTCTTTAGCCTGGAAAAGAGACGGCTGAGGGGAGATATGATAGAGGTCTATAAATTAATGAATGGAGTGGAACAGATAAACGTGGATCAATTGTTTACGCTATCAGAATATAGAAAGACTAGGGGACATGTAATGAAGCTGCAGGGTAAACTATTTAAGACAAATAAGAGAAAATATTTTTTCACTCAACGTGTAATCAAACTCTGGAATCTGTTACCGGAGGATGTGGTAAGGGCTGATAGTATAGCTGGGTTTAAAAAAGGTTTGGACAAGTTCCTGGAGGAAAGGTCCATAAACCACTATTAAAAAGGGACCCAGGATATCAATGCTTGACCCAGTACAAGCATTGTGGAACTTGTGTCTTTTGGGGAAACTGCTAGGTACGTATGACCTAGATTGGCCACTGTTGGAAACAGGATACTGGGCTTGATGGACCTCGGTCTGACCCAGTATGGCATGTCTTATGTTCTTATTTACCACATTCAGTACAGCTAAAAGGTTTCTCACCAGTGTGGGGTCTATGATGCAGCACTAGTTGTGCTTTTGTAACAAAACATTTCCCACATTCATTACAACTAAAAGGTTTCTCCCCCGGTATGGATTCTATGATGTGTCACTAGATTTGCTTTTGAGAGAAAACATTTCCCACAATCAGTACAACAAAATGGTTTCTCCCCTGTGTGGGTTCAATGATGCCGCACTAGTTTTGCTTTTGTGAAGAAACATTTCACACATTCAGTACAACTAAAAGGTTTCTGCCCCATGTAGGTTCTATGATGCTGCTCTAGATGTGCTTTTGAGAAGAATAATTTTCCCACATTCAGTACAATGAAAATGTTTCTACCCTGTGTGGGTGCTCTGATGCAGCATTAGTTGTGCTTTCCTGAAGAAAGACTTCCTACATTCAGTACACATATAATAGATTTATCCCCTGTGTGGGTTCTATGATGCAGCACTAGTTGTACTTTTCTGGGGAAACATTTCCCACAATCAGTGCAACCAAAAGGTTTTTTGCCTGTGTAGATTCTATGATGCAGTACTAGTTGTGTTTTTGTAACAAAACGTTTCCCACATTCAGTACAACTAAAAGGTTTCTCCCCCATGTGGATTCTATGATGCGTCACTAGATTTGCTTTCGAGAGGAAACATTTCCCACATTCAGTACAATTAAAAGATTTTTCCCCGTGTGGGTTCTGTGATGCCGCACTAGATGTATTTTCATGACAGACATTCCCACAATCAGCACAACTGAAATTTTATGTATTTATTTATTAATTTATTTATTTAAAAGGATTTCTATACTGCCTTCTCCTTCAATCAAAGCAGTGTTCACAACAATCAATCATCAAATAATGGTTTTTGTCTGCATGCTGTGAAACAGTGGGTGCGTGTGTATTAGGGTGTCGTAGATTCTTGTTGAGCTATTTACAGCGTGTGCTATTATACAATACTATGTACATGGGGGAAGGGGAGGGGGTTCGTCTTTGGTACTGTGGTGCTGACTAGCGAGCAGTTTCTGTGATGTCCCCGTAGTGTTCGATGAAGACAGTCGTCTTGAGCTGCTTCCGAAAGTCCTTGATGTCTGTTGTTAATCGTAGCTCATGTTTCTCTTCTGTATGGGTTCTATGATGCTGCACTAGTTCTGCTTATCTGGGGAACATTTCCCAAATTCAGTACAACTGAAAGGTTTCTAGCCTGTGTGGGCTCTATGATGCCTCTCTAGTTCTGCTTTTCTGGGGAAACATTTCCCACAATCAGTACAACTAAATGGTTTCTCCCCCATGTGTGCTCTATGATGCAGCACTAGTTGTGCTTTACTGGGGAAACATTTGCCACATTCAATACAACTAAATGGTTTCTCCCCCGTGTGGGTTCTATGATGCAGCACTAGATGTGCTTTTCTGGGGAAACATTTGCCACATTCAGTACAACTAAAAGGTTTCTCCCCTGTGTGGGTTCTATGATGCGTCACTAGATGTGTTTTCGTGAGGAAACATTTCCCACATTCAGTACAACTAAAAGGTTTCTCCCCTGTGTGGGATCTATGATGCGTCACTAGATGTGTTTTCATGAGGAAACATTTCCCACATTCAGTACAACTAAACGGTTTCTCCCCTGTGTGGGTTCTATGATGCGTCACTAGATGTGCTTTCATGAGGAAACATTTCCCACATTCAGTACAACTAAAAGGTTTCTCCCCTGTGTGGGTTCTGTGATGCCTCACTAGTGCTCTTTTTGTGAGGAAACATTTCCCACAATCAGTACAACTAAAAGGTTTCTCCCCTGTGTGGGTTCTATGATGCAGCACTAGTTGTGCTTTTCTGGTGAAACATTTCCCACAATCAGTACAACTAAATGGTTTCTCCCCTGTGTGGGTTCTATGATGCGTCACTAGATGTGTTTTCGTGAGGAAACATTTCCCACATTCAGTACAACTAAAAGGTTTCTCCCCTGTGTGGGATCTATGATGCGTCACTAGATGTGTTTTCATGAGGAAACATTTCCCACATTCAGTACAACTAAAAGGTTTCTCCCCTGTGTGGGTTCTATGATGCGTCACTAGATTTGTTTTCATGAGGAAACATTTCCCACATTCAGTACAACTAAAAGGTTTCTCCCCTGTGTGGGTTCTGTGATGCCTCACTAGTGCTCTTTTTGTGAGGAAACATTTCCCACAATCAGTACAACTAAAAGGTTTCTCCCCTGTGTGGGTTCTATGATGCAGCACTAGTTGTACTTTTCTGGTGAAACATTTCCCACAATCAGTACAACTAAAAGGTTTCTCCCCTGTGTGGGTTCTATGATGCGTCACTAGATGAGTTTTCCTGAGGAAACATTTCCCACATTCAGTACAACTAAAAGTCTTCTCCCCTGTGTGGGTTCTATGATGCGTCACCAGATGTGTTTTCCTGAGGAAACATTTCCCACATTCAGTACAACTAAAGGTCTTCTCCCCTGTGTGGGTTCTATGATGCGTCACTAGTTCTGCTTTTCTGTGGAAACATTTCCCACATTCAGTACAACTAAAAGGCTTCTCCCCTGTGTGGGTTCTATGATGCCTCACTAGTTCTGCTTTTCTGTGGAAACATTTCGCACAATCAGTACAACTAAAAGGCTTCTCCCCTGTGTGGGTTCTATGATGCTTCACTAGTTCTATTTTCGTGAGGAAACATTTCCCACATTCAGTACAACTAAAAGGTTTCTCCCCTGTGTGGGATCTAAGATGCGTCACTAGATGTGTTTTCATGAGGAAACATTTCCCACATTCAGTACAACTAAAAGGTTTCTCCCCGGTGTGGTTGCTACGATGCTCCACAAGTTGTGAGCTGCTGTGGAAAGATTTCTCATATTCAGTGCATTGAACTCTTTCCTTACTCTTGTGGATTTTCTGGTGCATTGTTACGGATTTCTTAAGAGCGACATTTCTTCCACATTCAGGACTATTATAAGATGTAGAAGGCCTCTCTGTTGGGGTAGTTCCCTCTGCTGGGTGTATTTTCAGCTGGCTTCTTATGCAATTGCTATGATTGAAACCGCTCTCACACTCAGTATGTGTAAAATGTCTCTCTTGCATGTGAGAGTTTAGGTGGAGTGCTGGGTGCACCTCGTGTGTGAAAGAGTTTCCCCATTCTTCTCTCTTCTCCTCTCTCTTCTTTTCCTGTGTGACCCCGTCACCTGCTGGACATAAAAAGAAGGCACTAATCATATGATGGGATCACAGAGATATGTATTTCTGGGTCTCTTGATCCCAAAATCCCTGCTCTGGGATTATCCCAAATCTCTGACCAATCAGCTGTGATTATTGAGATGCTCAAATGTTATCTGTAAACCGCACTGATTTTAAAGAGCGCAGTATATAAAAAACAAAAATAAATAAATAAATAAATAACTTTCTTTCTCCCTCTGTCATATTTAATTTCTTACTTGATTTCATTTCATTTCATGATCTCTTGATGTCCCTCCTTTCATATAAAAGAGCAAAGCAATTTGCATTAAAATTAAAAAATTACAAATTACTGGCCAGTATTCAAGACACCTTCTATATGTAAAAAAAAAAAACATGACATCAGATAAAGATCATACGGCCTCTCCCTTCTGCCCTTCCATACCATCTTTGCTCTCTCTTTCTCTGCAGCATCCAAAAAATAGCTAAAATCTGTTGCTTCTTTCTCTATAACAACATCAGAAACATCTGTCCCTTCCTTTCTACACAAACTACTGCGACCCTCATCTACTACTACTGAACGTTTATATAGCACTACAAGACATACGCAGTGCTGCACAGACACATGTAAAATACAGTCCCTGCTCGACATAGCTTAAAATCTAGTCAAAACAGATAACACAGTAGCTGTAGACATTGGATACAGCTATGGGGAATAGTAAGGAAACACAAAGGAGATCAGGCGACTCAATCTACAAAAGCAACAGCGAAGAGATGAGTTTTGAGCCTCAATTTGAGAAGGGCCAGTGAAGGCGTCAGACATACAGACTTAGATAGTTTATTCCAGGCATAAGGCATAGCAAGGCAAAAGGAGCAGTCTGGAGTTAGCAATTGAAGAGAAGGGCATAGATTGTTGTAGTTGTTAAGTGCCGTCGAGTCGGAGTCGACTCATGGCGACCCTCTGGATAGCTATCCTAAATTGTGTTCGGTCTTCAGTCAGGCGGCTCATTGTTGACAGACTGGTACCCGTAGCTGCTGTTATTGTGTCGATCCATCTCATTGCTGGCCTTCCTCTTTTGCGTTGACCTTCTATCTTGCCTAGCATGATGTCTTTCTCAACATCAGTGCAGTTTACATGAAACTGAAAATACACACAGAACATCAAGCTGTTCTGTGTTTACAGAGAACAGGAATGGAAACTTGGATAACATGGGGGTAACTATTGAAAGAAGTGCGGAATTTCCCGAGGAGGGGTGTAGGGAGAGAAAAAGAGAGGAGAGGTAGTGAGGAGCTGCAGAGTGACTGCACTTATAGCAGGAGTAGTAGTTTGGCAATGAAGTGACTTGAGAAGAGGGGTAATATGAGCATGACGAGGCTGGCGGAAGATTAGCTGTGCAGCAGTGTTGAAGAGATGAAAAGTGTTTTATTATCCTGAGAGACTGAGAAGAGAGGTAGGGGAGACAAGGGTTAAAGAGAAAATATGAAGCTCAGTTTTGGCCATGTCCAATTTCAAGTGAGACATCCAAACAGCAATGTCAGAAAGGCAGGCAGAGATCCGGGCCTGGATTGCTGTAGAGTTTTCAGGTGTAGAGAGGTAGATCTGAGAGTCATCAGCGTAAAGATGTTACCGAAACCATGGGAGGAGAAAAGTGCACCAAGAGACTGGGTATAGAGAGAGAAAAGGAGTGTACCCAAGACAGATCCTTGGGGTACAGCAAGTAAGAGCGGGATAGCAGCAGAGGAGAATCCATCAGAACAAACACTGAAAGAGTGATAGGAGAGATAAGAAGAGAACCAGGACAGTAAAGAGCCCTTAAAACCAAGCGAGGACAAGGTATCGAGGAGCAGTACTAGTAATACTTTGGAGGAAAGATGGGAAAGAGGAGATATGACAGATGTTTAAATATCTCTGTGGCATAAATGCTCAGGAGGAGAGCATATTTCGATTGAAATCAAGCTCTGCAATGAGGGGACAATTTATTTTATTTATTTAACACATTTTTTATACCACCTTCTTGTACATTCAAAGTGATTTACATTAAAACAAACATTACAGAGAACTCAATGTGTAAACTTAGGTAGGGGTGACATGTAGGGTTTGCACAGAAGCCAAGCATATATATTGCAACATATGTACAAGGGTTAGATATTGTTTTAGGCATGTGAGATGAGGGGGAAGAATTAGGTATTGTCTCTGAAGTGATTGGTGAAAAGGAAGGTTCTGAGATGTTTTCTGAAGTCCTTTAAGTCCTTGGTTGTCCTGATCTTCTCTAGGAGAGAATTCCAGATGGCAGGTGCTGCCAATGAAAGAGCCCTCTTCATTGGTGTAAGAACTAGGAGTTGAAATGGTGCCTCTGGTGCAGTCTCTTAGGTTTGCTGTATAATTTTGTGCATATCAGTTCCTGTACAATTCCGGCTGGTAAGTTGTTTCTTATCTTGAAGACAGTCAAGGCAAACTGGTTCTAAGTAGATGTTGAAGAGGAAAGAAGGGAGGGAAGACCCTTGCAGGACTCCCTGTGTTGTGTTGAACAGAATGGAGGTGTTTGAACCAACTTTGACCTTTTGTTGTCTGTCGCTAAGGTAGGATTGGAACCAGTTGTGCTGTGAAGTCCAATGTTAGTCGGTTTAAGAGGATGCTGTGTGATATCGTTTCGAAGGCCTTGGAGATGTCAACAAAGACAAGTAGGAATCCAGTTTTTATGTTGTTAATTCCTCTTAGGTATACTGTATGTTGAACAGATGTATGAGGAGGGTCTCAACACTATGGTTAGGATGAAATTCATGTTGGTGTGGAGCCAGAGGAGCATACAGGTCAATGTGGTCTTGCAGTTGTCTCTGCTCCACCTTTTCAATTATTTTGGATAGAAAGGGCAGGCTGGAAAGAGGGCGGAAAGTTGCAGGATCAGAGTTGTTGTGTTGTTTTTTTGGATGAGTCAGATGTTAACTTGTTTGAGAGCTGGGGGCATGTATTCTTGAGATAGGGATGAGCTTATGGTGTTCTGGATACAGTTAACAACTTTGTCCTTGACTGATTTGATCCACATGACCGGGCAGGGGTCAGTTCAGTACTATTGTGTTTGACACTGGGTTCTGCAGTTGAGTTGTTGGAGGTGTTTGGCAGTGAAGTTCTTAAGGGTGGTTTGTTCTTCTTGATGAGGAAATCTGCAAAGATTAGGGGATGGATAGTGTCTTCTTTGTGAGATGGATCCTTCATGAGGGTGCGGACAATTTCAAATAGCTTTCAAGGCTTGTTGCTGGCTTTTAAGATAAGGTTGGTCCACTATCTAAAGGTAAAAACTGGACTGTTGTAGTTGTTGTTATGGAAGGACAGACTAGATAGGCCATGTGGTCTTTTTCTGTCATCATGTTTCTATAGTAACTGAATTCAAAAAAGCATGGGACCAACACAGAGGATCTCTAAAGGTAAAAAGTGGACTGTTGTAGTTGTTGTTATGGGAGGACAGACTAGATAGGCCATGTGGTCTTTTTCTGTCATCATGTTTCTATGTTTATTCTCATTTGTGCTTGTTGATCAGATCATTGTAGTGTCTTTGCATTTTCTGGTATTGAAGAAGGGTGTCTCCATTTATGCTCTAGCTGGCAAAGGTTTTGTTTCTTTTCTCTTATTACATCAGAGTACCACGGGGCAAATTCAGATCTTTCTTCTCTTTTTCCAAGATTTGGGCAGTAAGGAGCCTTCACTGCTGCATTGATGGTGGAGTTCCAGGTTTTAATTGCCTCATCTGGATCTGCAATGTCCTGGAGGAGGCTGGGATAGATATCTTTGAGGAATTAGTCTTGGTTATATCCTTTAAATCTTCTTTCAGAGTGGGGTATTCTCTGTGATTTTCCTTGTTGGGGGAGGTGAATCTTGAAGTGTATAGCTTGGTGATCTGACCAGGGTATTGGTATGGCAAGAGGGGTCATTATGCTGTGCTGTTAGCGAAGATTCTTTAGGACAAAGATGAGGTTCAGAGTAGAGCCTGAATGGTGAGATGTGGCAGAAGGATGTGGCAGAAGTTAAGTGATTCCATTGCCTTGTGAAAGTAGCTTTTTCTCAGCTAGGTGCAAAGCTCAGGTTTAGGTCACCTAGTAGTATAAACGACTTATGAGGAGAGCTGGCCAAACATATGGCTTTGAGGACGTTGGATGTCTCATCGGCAGGAGCGTTTGGGCTCTGTAGGTAAGACAAATGGCTAGGTGTCTGTTTTCTATCATGATTAAGTCACAGTGTTTGTGGCTTACAGATCAGGATATTTTAAATTTAAATTTAAGGTCTATTCACATCTCTCTTGTGGATGTGTGGGCAGTTGAAGGTAGTATGGGATCGTGGAGTGATCTCAGATAGAATGACCTGGTCAGTGCTTTATAGCCAGGATTCAGTGATGCAGAGGATGTCAGTTTGGGTGATATTGAATATAGTCTATGATGGTGTTTGTCTTGTTTCTGATGGACCTAGCATTGATTAGCCCAATGTTAATTGGAGTGATTAGTGTGTGTAGAGTATGGTAGCCAGTTGTCTGAATGTTGGTTTCAGTTCTTATTAACATAGTGGTTCGTCTGTTGGCATGCTTATGAGGATTCATCCATATGTGTGGGTGGCAAGATTAGTGTACTAGGGGAGGTTGTAGGGCTGTTGTGGTTATGTTTATGGTATAGATAGCTGTTGATGAGTGGCAGAGTAGATTCCAGATGAGAAGGGCATACAATACTAGGTTGGCTGGCAACAATGGATTCCGTGGCATTATAGCAGTTTTATGCTTTTTGGTAGTATCATAGGAGGGTAGGGGTGGGGCTCTTTCAGCAGTGAGTTTCATTTCTGATGAGTGGTACTTACAGTTTGTTGTTTTCTTGATGAAAGTGTGACCTGATACAATCCGAAGTGTCTATGAGATGTGTGGGGCGAGGGTTGTCTGCTTGTGATAGGGGTGAGGTCAGCAGTGAGGTTGTTGAGGTTTTTCGAGGTTGTTGGGCTTAGTGTTGGCAGCTTTTTGTTTGGGTTGAGATGATTTTTGCATACCTGCCTGCGATCCGCGCCTAAGGGCCATGCCAAAGGGCCCTCCAGGTTCTGGCGCGGCTGATGGCACTTCTTTTTTTAAGTTGCTGTGGTGGGCCCTGATTGGCCTAGAGATGGATAGCGGGAAGGGTTTCAGCCTCCTGCTCTCTTTCGTGATGCCGATCGGGGCTCTGGGTCCGAGGGTGCAGTCCTGCAGCACCTGATGGATGAGGGTGAAAGGGGATAGACTCAGGAGTAATATGCGGAAATATTTCTTTACGGAAAGAGTGGTAGATACATGGAATAAATTCACTGTGGACGTAGTAGAGATGAGGACAGTATCTGAATTCCAGAAAGCAGGGGACACAAACAGATGTGCTGCTGAAAAAAATATACATGAGCACAACAGGAAGCAATGTAGAGTGAGACTGACTAAAGATATGATGGACTATTTTATTTTTTAAGTAATGTACTAGGATATTCCTCAAGGGATGAAGTTATAGTAACCATCTATATATCTATGTGGTAAGGTAGGACGTGTCCCGTGGAATCCTTGAACCCAGCCACCCCTGGGTTCACCGGACTCATCCCCCACTCTGCTCTGCAGGGTCTCTATCTAGAGTTAAATTATATAATGATGATGTATAAAATACTGCTTATTGTAGCTGGTGGGTATTGGGTGTTAATATGTCTGGAAATTGCTATGTGAGCACATTTTCTGGACGTGCCCTATCTCTGGAACCTGGAAGAATGGTAGATTCAGTATAATAGATCAGCCCCACTGTTTGCTAGACATGCAGATACAGTCGTACAGTCCTTACCCAGGGAGATCAGAGTCTCATAATTCTCCTTCATCACCTCCCTGTAAAGCTCCTTCTGCCCTTCATTTAAATACTCCCACTCCTCCTGGGAGAAAGAGACAGCGATGTCCTCAAATGTCACCCGCATCTGAAAGACAAACCAGAAACACACTCAGGGACACGTGGAGGTGCTCAGAGTACATTAGATGTCGGCTGGCTTTATTCTCTTACCCTGGAAATCCAAGGGAGCTCTGCATTTAAAACTTGTAGTAACAGTCCCTGAAGCTATTACTGGTCTCTAGAGCACCGGGGGTGGAAGCACATTGAGTGGATCTCTCTGGATACGTTTTTATTCTTTTTATTTTGATGCTTTGAATAGTTTTAGCTGCCTGTACCTCATCGGTCTTTTGGAATTACTGTACATGCACTGCTTTACATACTGCCTGTGTTTAACATAGTAACATAGTATATGATGGCAGATAAAGACCAGTATGGTTCATCTAGTCTGCCCAGCAAGGCAGCAGGAGTCGGTGCACCTGCCTCTCCGTGCAGATCATTTCTCCCCATGCCTTTGTTTAGGGGTGTACCAACCGCTCTGTGTAAGTCACCCCTATTTGTTGAGATATAAGAGATTGATATGTTTATTTAATTTTTTTTTTAGCAAAGAGTTCAAATCTTCAACCTGTTCTAGAAAAGTAGCTTTAAAAGAATATGTTTGGCCTGTATTGCAGAGGCAGGTTTGTGCTCTGGGAAGTAACAGCTGCCCTGCAGGGTCTCTGGCTTAGGAAGTCAAACTCGTAGCTTACTGCCACTTATTTCTCTCCATCCTTCCCCTCATCCACCCACCCCAGGATTGGAAGTTCTTAGTCACCCCAAGACACACAGTCGCTTGTCATAACTCTAATGGAAAGCACTTCTCTATTGCTTTTCATCTGACAACTGCCCCATATTTGACACACTAATCAAAGTTATTTTTAATCAGTGCAACAGCTGTGGTGCTTTAATCCTCAGGAAAACAATTTGGAGCCTTTGAGATTGTCCTATCCATCTTAAGCTATCTGCTACTGAAAAATAATTGATTCAATTGAGCAAAGACTTAGTTGCAATGAAACAAACCTCCCCCAAGATACAGCTTGCAAACAATTCATGCAACTCCCTCTGAAAATCCAGGAAAGCAAAAATAAATGGATGACAGTGGTTCTGGCCGATTATGATGCATTACACAGAGACACCAACTCCACCACAAGATACCCTTGCAGAATACCTTCTCTGCCTTGGTAGATAAGGAATCTCCATTAATGGAAACTGGGGTGGCCTTAAACAAGAAAGTCAACATCATTTTACAGACATCTAAACCATATAGACAAAGAGAGGGGCTTAGCTCAATGATCATCTCAAAAAGCCCTTTTATTTAAAATTTATCTCCAGCCAATCTGTAGTATCTTCCATAAGTTTAAAGTGGAGTATCACATCTATGCAGATGATATAGCATTATAGCTCTCATTTGAAATTGCAAGCCCTAACCTCCATCTGATCATTTATTTGTTTAATTGAACTTATATACCACCTTTCAAGAATCAAAGCAGTTTACAGTAAAACTTGAAAATAAGAGAAAAATACAATTAACAAAAAATAAATTAAAATAAAATACAAAGTAAGTTGAAACAAATGTTAAAAAGTTCTACAAAGTTTTCGTAAGCACTTTGGATCATCTGAAGATCTAATTAAAAGAGGAAGTGAATTCCATAAAGAGGGGGCAAAAAGAGTAAAAGCTTCTTTGAAGTAGATACACTGCAAGATTTAGATTCAGAGGGAGTAAGCAGCAGGTTCTTAGAGATACTTCTCTGTGTTCTATTATCAGGAATAATTTGGATAACTTCTTTCCAGCACGAGGAGGATTCTCAATGAACTGATTTAAATATTGTATGAATGGCTTTGAATTTCATCCTACTCTCTATAGGAAGCCAATGTAGAAGTTTTAAGATTGGCGTAATAGGCTCTTTAATTGGTGCTTGTAGAATAATTCTTGCTACCGTGTTGTGAACTAGTTGGAGCCTATTAATAATTTGCTAAGGAAGTCCCATAAACAAAGTGTTACAGAAATCCAAATGAGGAGATATCATTGTCTGAATTACTGTTCTAAAGTCACTTGGAGATAGGAGTGGTCTTAAATTTTGGAACATTTTTAATTTTGAAAAAATAGCTTTTGTTACATTGCGCACATGTTTGGAAAAATTGAGTTGTTGATTGAGTATAACACCGAAGTATCTAACTTGTGTTTTAACTTGTATGTTTGCTTCTTTTAAAATTAGTACATCCGGAAGAACAAAAAAATTGTCTTTTGAAATAAAAAGACTTTCTGTATTGTCAAAATTTAAATACATGTTCTGATCTGCTAGCCAAGTGGTGATACTGCTGAAACTTTCATTTATTTTATTTAATTGTAGCTGCTTGGTATTGAAATGAGAATATAACATAATGTCATCAACATAAAGGTGATAATAAATGCCATGACTCTTGATTATATTACAAATAGGTTGGATGTATAAATTAAAAAGGACCCTTAAGGAATGTCTATTTTTGAAAAAATGGTTTTGATAAAGTATTACCCATCTTTACTTGGATCGATCGATTTGATAGATATGATTTAAACCAAGAGAAAACAGTATGCCAGTTTATTCTCACCAGTGTGAATTCCATGATGCCTCACTAGTCTTCATTTTGTGCAGAAATATCTCCCACATTCCATTGTGGGTTTTAAGATGTGTCACTAGCTCTGAGTTCCAGTGGAAATATATCCCACATTCAGTACAACTAAAAGGTTTCTACCTTGTGTGGGTTCTATGATTCAGCACGAGTTGTGCTTTCAAGAGGAAACATTTCCCACAATCAGTACAACGAAAAAGTTTTTCCCTGATGTGGATTTTATGATGCCACACTAGATGTGTTTTCATGAGGAAACATTTCCCACAATCAATTCAAATCTTCATCCTGTTCTAGAAAAGTAGCTTTAAAAGAATATGTTTGGCCTGTATTGCAGAGGCAAGATTGTGCTCTGGGAAGTAACAGCTGCCCTGCAGGGTCTCTGGCTTAGGAAGTCAAACTCGTAGCTTACTGCCACTTATTTCTCTCCATCCTTCCCCTCATCCTCCCACCCCAGGATTGGACGTTCTTAGTCACCCCAAGACACACAGTCGCTTTTAATAACTTTAATGGAAAGCACTTCTCTATTGCTTTTCATCTGACAACTGCCCCAAATTTGACACACTAATCAAAGTTATTTTTAATCAGTGCAACAGCTGTGGTGCTTTAATCCTCAGGAAAATAATTTGGAGTCTTTGAGATTGTCCTATACATCTTAAGCTATCTACTATTGAAAAATTATTGATTCAATTGAGGAAAGATTTAGCTGCAATTAAACAAATCTCCCCCAAGATACAGCTCGCAAACAATTCATGCAACTCCCTCAGAAAATCCAGAAAATCAAGAATAAATGGATGACAATGGTTCTGGCCGATTAAATACTATATCATCTGCATAGATGTGATACTCCACTTTAAACTTATGGAAGATACTACAGATTGGCTGGAGATGAATGTTAAATAAAAGGGCTGATAGAGATGATCATTGAGCTAAGCCCCTCTCTTTATCTATATGGTTTAGATGTCTGTAAACTGATGTTGACTTTCTTGTCTAAGGCCACCTGAGTTTCCATTAATGGAGAATCCTTACCTACCAAGGCAGAGAAGGTATTCTGCAAGGGTATCTTGAGGTGGAGTTGGTGTCTCTGTGTAAAGCATCAATATTTCTTGTTTGAAATTGCAAGCCCTAACCTCCATCTGATCATTTATTTATTTAATTGAACTTATATACCGCCTTTTGAGAATCAAAGCGGTTTACGAAGACAAACCACCCATCTGGGCAGCAGCAGAATGGGATAGTGTTGACGGCGGAGGATCACATTTCTGTGACAACGGCAACACCACCAAACTTAAACTGCGCGGAAGGAAGGCCCGGCAATCTACTTCTGTATCTTGCCATGAAAACCCAATGGATAGTTACAACAAAACAAATTGTGCTATGGTGCTGAAAGATGAGACTCCCAGGTCGGAAGGCACTCAACTAGCTACTGGGGAAGAGCTGAAGACTTTTCAGAGTAAAGCCAGCATTTATGATGTGGTTGGATCAAAGCCCTCGGGAAGTCTGACTGCTGATGTAGCTGCGCATGAAATGAGAGTCAGAAGCTGTAAAGATGTCTTACACATTGGAACATGGAACGTACGAAGCATGAACCAAGGGAAGTTGGAGGTGGTCAAGAATGAAATGGAACGTGTACAACTTGATCTGTTGGGTGTCAGCGAACTGAAATGGACTGGCATCGGGCACTTTGCATCAGATGATCACATGGTCTACTATGCTGGAAATGAAAGACAAAGAAGAAATGGTGTTGCGTTTATAATAAAGAAGAAACTTGCAAGAACTGTAATGAAATACAATGCAGTCAGCGAACGCTTAATCTCTATTCGTCTACGAGGATTGCCTATCAACACAACTATAATTCAAGTATATGCCCCAACAACAGCTGCAGAAGAGAATGAAATTGAAGAGTTCTATGAACAAGTACAAGCTGAAATTGACAGAACATGCAAACAGGATATCCTGATAGTCATGGGTGACTGGAACGCAAAAGTTGGCAACAAAGAAGAAGGCAAAGTAGTTGGAAAATATGGACTTGGCAACAGAAATGAAGCTGGAGAAAGATTGATAGAATTCTGCAAGACCAATGATCTATTCATCTCAAACACCTTTTTCCAGCAACACAAGCGGCGACTGTACACATGGACTTCACCCAATGCATTGTATAAAAATCAAATTGACTACATCTGTGGAAGTCAACGATGGAAAAGCTCTGTAACATCAACAAAGACAAAACCTGGAGCTGACTGTGGTACAGATCATCAACTACTAGTATGCAAACTCAAGCTAAAGTTGAAAAAGAGCAAACCACTCATGAATGCAGCAAAATATGACCTTGAGAATATACCACTGGAATTTAAAGACTGCCTGCAAAATCGATTTGCTGCTTTAGATACAAATGACAGAGCTCCGGAAGAGTTATGGAATAACATCAAGAAGGTTGTGCTAGAAGAAAGCGAGAAGTCTCTACAAAAGGTGAAAAAGCAAAAACGGCCAAAATGGATGACGGAAGAAACTCTGAAAATTGCCCAGAAACGCAGAGAAGCTAAAGCCAAAGGAGAAAGAAAGACAATCGCAGAACTCAACAGAGATTTCCAACGTGCAGCAAGACAGGACAAGGAAAAGTACTACAATGACACTTGCAAGGAAATAGAAGCAGAAACTATTAGAGGAAGAACAAGATCGGCTTTCCTAAAGCTGCGAGAGTTAAAGAAAAAGTTCCAGCCTCGAATTGGAATGTTACAAGATGCTCAAGGTTCTATGTTGAATGATGCTGAGAAGATCAAGAAAAGGTGGAAGGAGTATACAGAGTTTTTATATGATAAAGATGAAGTGGACCAACAGCCGTTTCAACCTATACCTTATGATCAGGAACCATTGGTGATGAAAGAAGAAGTTGAAGCAGCATTGAAAGCCTTATCAAAGAACAAAGCACCAGACATTGATAGCATTCCCATAGAAGTATTGCAGCAATCTGATGCAGCTGTTACCGTACTCACAAGGCTCTGCCAAGAAATATGGAAGACAACATCATGGCCAACTGACTGGAAAAGATCTGTGTTTATACCAATCCTAAAGAAAGGTGATCCAACTGACTGTGGAAATTATCGCACAATCGCTCTGATCCCACATGCCAGCAAGATTCTACTGAAGATTATTCAAAAGAGACTACAGCCATACCTAGAACAAGAACTACCTGAAGTGCAAGCAGGGTTCAGGAAAGGGCGAGGAACGAGAGACATCATTGCGGATGTGAGATGGATCCTTGAAAAGACTAAAGAATACCAAAAGGATATCTATTTGTGCTTTATCGACTATAGCAAGGCTTTTGACTGTGTAAACCATGAGAAACTCTGGACCACATTAAGAAGAATGGGTATACCAGAACACCTGATTGTTCTCTTGCGCAATCTGTACATTGATCAAGAAGCAACAGTTCGAACGGAACAAGGAGAAATAGAATGGTTTAAAATAAGCAAAGGTGTAAGACAAGGCTGCATACTTTCCCCCTACCTGTTTAATTTATATGCAGAACAGATCATCAGAGAAGCAGGACTGTATGAAGACAACAGAGGTGTGAAGATTGGTGGAAGACTCATCAACAACCTTCGCTATGCTGATGATACCACATTACTGGCTGAAAGTGAAGATGATCTGAAATATTTGCTTCTCACAATCAAAGAACATAGTCTCAAAATGGGCCTGCACCTTAATGTAAAGAAGACAAAGATCATGACAACTGGCATAATCAACAGGTTCATCGTTGAAGGAGAAGAGATTGAAATCGTGAACAACTTTAACCTACTTGGATCAACTATCAATAAAGAAGCAACAAGCAGTCAAGAAATCAGACGACGCATTGCTCTTGGCAGAATGGCTATGAAAGACCTAGATAAGATTCTCAAGAGCAGAGATGTCTCTCTCCATACAAAGATTCGACTTGTTCAAGCCATGGTATTTTCAATAACATCATATGGATGTGAAAGCTGGACAGTGAAAAAGATAGACAGGAAGAAAATTGATGCCTTTGAATTATGGTGCTGGCGGCGAATACTGTGTATACCATGGACTGCCCGAAGAACAAACCAGTCGGTACTAGAGGAGATCAAACCTAAGCTTTCTTTAGAAGCTCAGATGACAAGACTTCGACTTTCATACTTCGGACACATCATGCGAAGAGAGAGATCATTAGAGAAAGACATCATGCTTGGCAAGATAGAAGGTCAACGCAAAAGAGGAAGGCCAGCAATGAGATGGATCGCTACAATAACAGCAGCTACGGGTACCAGTCTGTCAACAATGAGCCGCCTGACTGAAGACCGAACACAGTTTAGGATAGCTATCCAGAGGGTCGCCATGAGTCGACTCCGACTCGACGGCACTTAACAACAACATATACCGCCTTTTGAGAATCAAAGCGGTTTACAATAAAACTTGTAAATAAGAGAAAAATACAATTAACAAATAAATTAAAATAAAATACAGAGTAAGTTGAAACAAATGTTAAAAAGTTCTACAAACTAATACATGATGAGTAATAAAATTCTCTAAATTAAATTTATTATAATTATATTTAAGAAATTAAATCGCCAAAATAGTCCTTAAATAGAAATGTTTTTAAAAGTTTTTGTAAGCACTTTGGATCATCTGAAGATCTAATTAAAAGAGGAAGTGAATTCCATAAAGAAGGGTCAAAAAGAGTAAAAGCTTCTTTAAAGTAGATACACTGCAAGATTTAGCGGTATGTTTACTAAACCGTCTTAACATGCGCTCTTCCAAGTTATCGCGCGATAAGGTACCTTATCACCCGATGAAGGCGCGTTATCGGGCGATAAGGTACCTTATCACGTGATAACGCGCCCAGCGGCGCAAAAGAGCGCTGAGGGCGGAGAAAGGCTCCCAGAGGGCGGCAGAATGCTCCCCAGGGGCAAAGAGAGAGGGTCAATGGACAGAGAGTGGGAGGGGAGAGGCTCCCTGCACACTAACGCTGTGAAATTCGAGGCTGAAAACTAACGCCAGTGAAACCCTGGTGTTAGAGTTGATTTAAAGGGAAAAGAAACCATTTCCATCAGCAATGTACAGCAAAACCAGGGAAACCTAAAAAAAGTGAGAAGTGTGATACATGTGCACGGAACAAAAGGGCAAATAAACATTGAAACTGAACAGAAGAAAATGTAATAAAAACATAACCAAGCTGGGCAATAGTGATAGTAATGGGAAACATCAACACCTACCCCCCCCCCCTCCCAAGAAAGCTCCAAAAAAAAAAGATATGAATTTAGGAAGGGTCTATGCTCCGTTCCCATACAAAGTGAAGGAGCCCACAGTGAAATTGCACTGAGCAGCGTTTTCCCTTTCCATTGGACAGGTGTCCTATGGCGTGCACATGTTCCGCAACAGCAGGGCGGGCATGTTGGAACGGGCAACTGGACAGATGCTGGAAAAGGGGACACAGAGGGCTGCAGGTAGGACATGCTGTGGTGCAGCTGGGCCACAGTGTGGACTAGGGCAGCGATGGCGAACCTATGGCACGCGTGCCAGCTGTGGCACGCGAAGGCCTTGCAGCTGGCACGCGTGAAGGTCCGCAAAAAAAGAAAAAGCGGGCTCTGGCTGCTGCCGCGGACGCGGCAGCATGCAGTGTCCCGCGGGGCCCCCTCCGCCCGCTAAGCCCCTCTGCAAGGGCTTTCAGATTCGCGAGGGAGACAGCGTCTCCCTCGCGTCTCTGTTAAGCCCGCAGGGGTTAATGGGAAATTTCCCATCAGCCCCTTTAGACGCGAGGGACTGATGGGAAATTTCCCATTAGCCCCTGCGGGCTTAACAGAGACGCGGGGGAGACGCTGTCTCCCTCGCGAATCTGAAAGCCCTTGCAGAGGGGCTTAGCGGGCGGAGGGGGCCCCGCGGGACACTGCATGCTGCCGCGTCCGCGGCAGCAGCCAGAGCCCGCTTTTTCTGTTTTTAAATTTGCCGGGGGGGGGGGGGGTTAGGACTGCTAATGGGCTAGGAGGGGGGGGGGGTTAGGACTGCTAATGGGCTAGGGGGGGTTAGGACTGCTAATGGGCGGTGGGCTGATGGGGGCTGTCTGGAAATGGGGTGATGGGGGGTTAGGACTGGTAATGGGCTATGGGGGGGGGTTAGGACTGCTAATGGGCTAGAGAGGGGGGGGTTAGGACTGCTAATGGGCTAGGGGGGGGTTAGGACTGCTAATGGGCTAGGAGGGGGGGGGTTAGGACTGCTAATGGGCTAGGGGGGGGGTTAGGACTGCTAATGGGCTGGGGGGGGGGTTAGGACTGCTAATGGGCTAGGAGGGGGGGGGTTAGGACTGCTAATGGGCTAGGGGGGTTAGGACTGCTAATGGGCTGTGGGCTGATGGGGGCTGTCTGGAAATGGGGTGATGGGGGGTTAGGACTGGTAATGGGCTATGGGGGGGGTTAGGACTGCTAATGGGCTAGAGAGGGGGGGGGGTTAGGACTGCTAATGGGCTAGAGAGGGGGGGGGTTAGGACTGCTAATGGGCTAGGGGGGGGTTAGGACTGCAAATGGGCTATGAGGGGGGGGGGTGAGGAATGCTAATGGGCTAGGAGGGGGGGGTTAGGACTGCTAATGGGCTAGGGGGGGGTTAGGACTGCTAATGGGCTTGGTGGGGGGGTTATGACAGCTAATGTGCTCTGGGGGGTTAGGAGTGCTAATGGGCTGTGGGCTGAGGGGGGCTGTCTGGAAATGGGGTGATGGGGGTTAGGACTGGTAATGGGCTATGGGGGGGGTTAGGACTGCTAATGGGCTAGAGTGGGGGGGTTAGGACTGCTAATGGGCTAGGGGGGGGGGTAGGCCTGATAATGGGCTGATGGGGAGGGGTTAGGACTTGAGGTGGGCTGTTGGGTGGGGTTAGGACTGGAAATGGGCTGATGGGGGGTTAACACTGGAGGTGGTCTGATGGGGTTAGGACTGGTAATGGGCTATGGGGGGGTTTAGGACTGATAATGGGCTATGGGGGGGCTGGGACAAGAAATGGGCTGATGGGGAGGGGTTAGGACTTGAGGTGGGCTGATGGGGTTAGGACTGGTAATGGACTGGGCTGATGGGGGGGTTAGGACTGGCAATGGGCTATGGGGGGCTGACTGGAAGTGGGGGGTTAGGACTGGTAATGGGTTATAGGGGGGGGGCTTAAACTGAAAATGGGGTGATGGGGGGTTAGGACTGGAAGTGGGTTGATGAGGGGGGGATAGGACTGGTATTGGGTTGGGGGGCTGCTAGGACTGGAAATGGGCTGATGCAGGGACTAGAAGGGAATGGATGCTGGGTGAGGCTGGAACTAGAAGGGAGCTGGTGTTGGGGGAGGATTAGAATGGGATGGGGCTGGGAGAGTAAAATGGAGAGGGGAAAAATATTTTGTGTGGGAGGGATAAAAAATCTACAATTGGCCGGGTATTGGGAGAGTAAGTGGGGATTGAGGATGGAGGGGTAAATTTTGAGTAGATGAAATAGGAATGAGGAAAGAGCCAAAGGAGAAAGATTAGTATGTTAAAGCAGATGTAGAGAGAGAATGGAAAAAAAAAACAAGAAGACAGAAGAAAGGACAAATGGACAGCAGATGGAGAGTTAGCAGAAGACACGAAGAAACCAGAAGAAAGTGGCTGGAACAATTGCAACTGAAAAAAAATGCACAAAAGGTAGAAAAATATCTCTTTATTTTGAATTTATTAACTGGAATATGTCAGCTCTGGGAAATGTGCATCATTAATTTTTGTGCTTTGTTTAGTACAAGAGGAAATTAATATATAGTTTTATTTCTACAGTGTTGTTGTATATTCCAAGTTTGGCTTTTGGGGTTCCCAGTTTAATTATTGTCTTCCTGTTTCTAAATTGTGATTCCTTGTTTGGTGATGGTCTGTTCTGCATGTGTAACTGAGCTGAGGTATTCTGTTTATATAATTCCTATTTGACATTGCCACTTGTTCTTTCCCCAGTAGGTCATGTATTGTTGTTCTCTGAGATGTATTGGTTTAATATTTGCAGTGTTGCCTTTTGATAGGTAGAGTATGGTGCTTTGTGAGTCCTGGTAGTGCTGTTAGGATACGGCGGGTTTGCTATGGGTTCTAAATGGGCAGCGTTTGTAGTAGTTCCTAATGTGCCTGGCGGTTGGTACTGGATTATAGTAATGTAGAAACCTTTTAGTCTTTCTTTATCCATATACTCATTAAGAGGCATGTTTACTAAAAGTTAGTGTATGGTAACATTATGCAAATATTTATGCAAATGAAGCACCTTATGCAAATGGGGCTTTAATTGACGTGCTGGCACTTTGAGGAAATTCTTTGGTTTTGTGCGGCAGTTTGGGCACTCGGGCTCAAAAAGGTTAGCCATCACTGGACTAGGGTGATGCCTAGGTGGCCCATAGGAATACTGAAACAGTAGAGCAGCCAGACAGCTACTGATGAGGCCCAACATGGGCACGAGTGTGTTTCCCACAGCGTCACAGGGGATAGTACCCAGCAGGTACCCCCAAGGGCACAGAACATTGGCAGGCGGTGCTGGGGAAAAGCGTGGACAGCTATGCAGGCACCCCTACACCCCAGAACCCGCACCATAGGCAGCTGCCTACCTGCACACTGGATGGCCTGAGACTGCGCACCACCAGCAGAAGGGCATGTCAGCATGGTGGCGGAGGGATACTGGTGGTGGAGGGGGCAGTGGCAGCTGCCCAGAGCAGACCATGGCCTAGCCCTGTGTAGGTGGGTGCCATGCACTGCAACAGACAAGCCCTGTCTAACGAACAGTCATGGTATCCCCAGGGAATGCACTATCTCTGTGGCAAAAAGGTGGTGCAGTGCACACAGCCAGTGTGTTCAGGAGTGGAAGGTCACAGGTTCAAGTCCCAGCTGCAGTTCCTGCCAACCCAGTTCCCATATTTTACCCACTACTAAAACATGATAATACAGACAGAACCTTTATTGCAGATGACGTAAACATGCCCAAAACACCTACATTTTACCCTACGGAGCACAGACACCATAAACATGTGCATTACCTAGAGCAGAGTCTCCCAAATGCAGTCCTGGAGGGCCAAACACCATTCAGGTTCCATGCTGCCTTTAATAAATATGGCTGTGCTGCATTTCTATGCACCGCCCCCATGGTATG
The DNA here is from genome assembly GCA_033557465.1 of Ichthyophis bannanicus. NCBI lineage: Eukaryota > Metazoa > Chordata > Amphibia > Gymnophiona > Ichthyophiidae > Ichthyophis > Ichthyophis bannanicus. Next base: position 26,849,939 of record CM066031.1, on the reverse strand, counting down.
CAGATGTATCTCATGCATATTCATTATGGACAGCATGAAAACCTGAACAGTGTTTGGCCCACCAGGACTGAAGTTGGGCACCTCTGCCCTAGAGCAGCAGCCAACAGGGGCAGATACACCCGTACCCACAGGCTCCATCATCCAAAGCCACATGGAGAGGCAGGATTTTGGGCCCTGTGTGCATCTCCCAGTACTAGCACTTGCATACCTTAGCAATGCCACCCTAAACCTGGGAATACGGTACACATCTATCAAAGTGTTGCTATGATTACTGGCAGATAGCAATTCCTAAGTTAAGCACAATTTGCTGATTGAGCTGCATCATAGCAACCTTTCTGATGTCTGTGGAGTGTGCTACAGGTCTTGTGTCTGACAGTGTTTACCACCCTGGGGAGTGACCCCAACAGTATTGTGTACCATAGCCATGCCTGCACTGTGCCCAGGACTGGTGCAGTGGCCAGGGCTGCCAAACACCTCTATAGTTGCACAATGCTGGCATAGGTGTGGGGAGTGTGTGTCTGTCTATCCAGTGTGTGGTGGCTGCCAACACCTTCCTCAGCCCACACTGTTAGCACTGTTGCCAGTATTGGCCTGCCAATGTGCATAATGAGGAGCAAGGTACTGTGGTTATAGCCTGGACAGGGTGGCCTGGCCTGGATGCGTCAGCACAGGGCATAGGGCAATGGCTTGGACATTGTAGTGCCTGGCCACAACCTGCACTGACAGGGTGGCCACAGCATGTCCTGCTGGGAGGTCACTCTCACCCCGACTGAGCAGTGACCACTGCATGGCTAGGCTCCCCCATAGTGCTATATTGTATTTTGTTTTAGTGAAATATATAGGTTTTTCTTTCTGGGACCTAATCACTGACTTATCTGCTTGGCAGGTGTACTCACATCCCAGTTTTTGGTGTACACATTCCCTCCAGGATCATGCACTGTGGACTAGCTAGCAGACTGTCTGCAGTTATATGTGTATGGCTGGAACACCTTGTAGGGTGCAGTGGCTGGTGACTCACTGTGCTTGCTGCTGGAGAATGTCAGATGGTGGTGGGGCAGCTGAGCATTTCCAGGCCTACTCTCTTTCTGCCATTGCCTTAGGGCTGTGTACAGCTCTGCATTGGCTGCCTTGTAGGGTGTCTGTTCCCCAGCATGACTGGGGTTGATTGCCCCCCTCTACTGCCACTGTTGCAGGGAGGTAGAATGTGGATCTGTTGGTGGGGGAATCCTGTCTCCCACCCTGAGCCACAGAGGGGTTGGGTGGTGGTACATAATCCACCTATGGGTCCAAACACCCCTGTCATTGTGCTACAGCTCTGTTACTGTATTTGTAGGTCAGTTCGCCTACTTAAGATTAATGAGCGTTGATGCGCGCTGCTCCCTCTTTCGCCCGATAATGTGCGCCGCACACATTATCGCCCGGTACTTCCAGTTTGCTACGTTTAGACCGGAACGCCCACTCCTTTTATGGCATCACTGAGCGCACGTTAGCGCCCGTTAGTAAACGTAGCCCTTAGTGTGTGTGTAAAAAGAAGGGACAAATTTTGCCAGTGTTACAGAGAAAGAAGAGACAGGATTTAGCTGTCTGTTGGATGTGTGCAGAGAATGAAGTGTAAAGTCTGAATGTCCACCTGTGTGCATGTGTATCTGGGTCTTATTTTCTGCAAATTGACACAAAAGAAATTGTGCAAAAGAAAGAGCCAGAAAGAAAAAGAGAATCCAACGACATTGCAGGAAACAGAAACTGAGAGTATCACGGGAGGGGAATGAGGAGGAAGAGCCTCAGAGGCTTGCAAGGAATAAAGAGCAGAACTTCTTGAACTTCTTTCCTGGATTGAGCATTTCCGGATTCATTTCCCCTTCTGCTTGCCCCATGCAGCGTGTGTGTGTCTCAGAGGCTGGATCGTGGCATTGTCTCCCCTGCTACCCACCTCCTGCCAGTCTCCTACCCGCTGAACAGAAAACCCTGCATCCATTCTCCTGCCCTTCTCTGCAACACGCCTTGATTCCCTCTTTGCAAAGCTGGTGGTGTGAATTTTGCTGGTGCTAGTAAGAAGCGTCTTTCCGGGTGGCTTCAGTGGGAGGAAGGAAGTGAGAACAGAGACAAAGGGAGGGAGGCTGGAGACCGAGTGCCCTCCCCCAGCCCTGGGAAGCCTGTGAAAGGGGCTGTACTAATGCCGAGTCATCTCAGATATCCACTTCCTGAGATATTCAGGCAGATAAAAGCAGGGAAGGAGAGAGGAGTTACTAACAACAGAATGTCCTGGAGGATTTCACATGTCTGATCTACAGAAACAAAGATATTATATGCACAGAACAAGTTCCAGCAAAAGAGCCCTACAAATAAACTATAGTTTCTCTATGGGAGTGTCACAGTGCGCTCTGGGAGCTGTAGTCCTTCCTAGGGGATATTACTGTGTGGAAGTGTGACAGTGCACTCTGGGAGCTGTAGTCCTTCCTAGGTGGGATTACTGTGCAGGAGTGTCACAGTGCAGGACTTGTAGTCCTTCCTAGAGTGTATTGCTGTGTGTGTCACAGTGCACTCTGGGAGTTGTAGTCCTTCCTAGAAGGGATTACTATGTGGGAGTGTCACAGTGCTGGAACTGTAGTCTTTCCTAGGGGTATTACTGTGTAGGAGTGTCACAGTGCACTCTGGGAGCTGTAGTTCTTCCTAGAGTGTATTGCTGTGTGTAAATGTCACAGTGCACTCTCAGGAGCTGTAGTCCTTCCTAGTGAGTATTACTGTGTGGGAGTATCACAGTGCACTCTGGGAACTGCAGTCCTTCCTAGGGCATATTACTATGTGGGAATGCTACAGTGTACTCTGGGAACTGTAGACCTTCCTAGGAGGAATTACTGAATGTGAGTGCCAGAGTGCACTCTGGGAGATGTAGTCCTTCCCAGAGGGATTGTCATGGGAGGGCTGGCTAAGCCTTCCTAAGGCTCGTTCTCCAGCACAGGAAACAAACAACTGTAACCATCTGAAGGGCAAAAGCATAAAGTTTAGTAGGGAAGTGACATCACTGAAGCAAATGGCGGCTTGAGTCACTTTCACCGCCACCCCGAGGAGACAAAAAGCTTCCAAAATTACCAAACTGGGCAGGTGAGCCACTAAAAACTGGAGTAGAAAGTGCCTGGAGTGACTGGGAGCAAATGGCTAAAAATACTAAACTGCCAGAGATGAAGGAAAAGCCGAAGTCTCGCAGCGGCTGATGGGCAGGGCTGGACCGCATGGCAGTTCCCCCCACAGCCTGGCGTCAGAGGAATCTGGAGAGGACATGCTAAGTGAACTAGAGCAAGCCAACAAAACAGCCTCAACATATTCTCTTACAGCGTGATCTCCAAAGGGGCTTTGAAGATATTGCTGCTGGGTTTCGATCTATGCGGGAGGAGGTGACGTCTACGATCACGGAGCTCCGTGGAGACATTTAGGCCACCAGTTGGAGGCGGTGGAAACTAAAATGATGGCAGATTTGCAATGCACAGCAGATAGACAACGCTCTCAGGTGATGGAACTTACTTATAAGATTGATGACATAGAACACCGGGCCCGCAGAAACAACGCGCGTTTCAGAGGCATACTGGAAGTTGCAGGTGGGGCAGAGAACTTGGTCGAGGTGGTGCGAATGTTAGCCAAAGAACTTTTAACTGCAGAGGAGCTTTGTCCCGCGGGGCTAATATGGAGATCGAGAGGGTGCACTGGGCACTGGGTAAGCCCCCCAATAATACCGTTCAACAGCCAAAATGCCTCGGCCATGAAAGCAGCTGCAACAAATCTCTGTTAGGGAAATCAGAATCATATATATATATATATGTCCTTTCTAATAATAATGCTTAGTTTGAGTGTATATACAAGAGAAATTGGAATCTTATAGAAATCAGAATCCTATGTGTGTGCCCTTTGTACATTCTGGTGGGTTGGAAAAAGGAATGTGCTGTGTAAGCTGTTTGTTCTAGGATGACTATGTCTCTGACTTAAGGATGACTTGTTTTTGTATTAGTTACTGATAAACTATAGTGGGCCCCCAGAAGATGGGTGGATGACGTATGACTATGTCTCTGATAATGTATAAAAGTACTGACAATCCCTCCACCCTTTGGAATAAACTGCATACCACTTATGTGCAAGTGTGTGTGTGTTTGTTCCCCTGGATTCCAGACAGAGAAGGTAAGATGATTCCTCAACCCAGACAGACGTCCCCAGGGTTAGTGATAAGAAGTGCTGGGAAAGGAATAATGTACCCTTTACATTTGGTGTCAGAAGTTTGGATTTCCCCGATGCACTTTCTAAATTGAAGCAGCTTTGGTAGCTGCACAAAGATTTTTTAATTGACGTTGCTTTGGTAGCTCGTCTTGGAAATATGCGCTCGGGTAGCGCTGGGAATATGCGCTCGGGTAGCACAGTGAATAACAGGGACGTCCTGCTGGGTCTGTGGTAATATCCTTCTCCTTCTCTGTGTGTTTGTGTGTGTCTGGCCAGCCGTGTGTTTGTTGTGAATCAATTAGAGGATGGGGGGGTCCCAAGGTGAGGGGACCACTCCAGAATCCGCGTGTATGTATGTTCTGCTATATGTTGTGATGTTTTAAAACTGCAGCTAAAAAACAGCCATTCTACATAAATTGTCAGTGTAAGTTACAGGATTCTGCTGAATCAGTCTGTTAGCAAGCTTTACTGTGCTTAGTTTATCTCTGTGCCTATACGACACCCCTCTCCCCTCTCCCCCCTCCCCCTCTCTAGTAAAGGTAAAACTGATGATTCAGAGTCCCTGGACAAGTAGTGCTTGTTTATTCTTCCATTGCTCCGCTCTTCCCCTCCCTCCCCCTCCCTTTCTGTTCTTTGTGTTCAAAGGCTACAGACAGGCAGACAGAATAGAAAGTTAAAGTTAACCGGTATACTAAAACGTAAATTATTATTTGTTTGCAGAGTGTCCATATATTGCCAAGACAAGCTAAATAGGGGAAAAAAAATACTTTTGTACTTAACAACGGTATAACTGTCACTGAGATATGTAAAAGGGTGTGTCTGTATTTAGACACCCATTGCTATAGCAATGTACTGAATAATGAAATACTAAAAAAAAAAAAAAAAAAAAAAGAGCTCTTAAATCTGCTTCACAATATCCCTCTCAGAGTCTCATTGGCCAGCTTGGCTAAAGGTGAATTGGCCACAGGTAAAGGTGTAAATCCCTTACGCAACTACGTAAACTTGAACGCCGATGGCGCAGATCGCATTCAACTGAAGATCAGACCGCTTACCGAACCCACCTTGCAATACACCGAGAATCAATCACTACCAAAATGAAACAATATCACACTGACACCTTAAAGAGGTCCCTGAACAAGCCACGTGATCTTTTCAATCTAGTAAAATCCCTCTCAAAAGAACCTTCCCCGATACAGCACAGCGAAATTCACCCGCAGGAATTTGCGGATTATCTACAATCCAAGATCGTGCAAACCAATAAGGTGGTAGCAGCCCCATATCAAGAACCAACGGGCCTATCACCACTTAACATATTTTCTACACCATCCACTAAATGCATCGAGGACACCATAGCATCTCTCAACACCTCCACCGCACAAACTGACCCATGTCCAGCTTTTTGGATCAAGGAGCTACGTGATGTGTTCAGCCCGGTCATCGCAAAAATAATGAAACTATCCTTCACTACATCATATTTCCCCACTTCACTTAAGCAGACTTCCATTAGACCACTATTGAAGAACCCCAAGCTTGATCCACAAAGAACTGACTCTTACCGACCAATAGCCAGCATCCCCCTCTTGGCCAAAATAATTGAGAAAGAAGCACAACGGCAAATTCAAGATCACATCGATGCTGCTTCCCCCTTAGATAGCTGCCAACACGGATTCAGAGAATATCATGGGGTAGAGACACTACTCACTGGTCTTTTCAATGAAATCATCACTGGAATTGACAACATCCGTCAAGGTTTTGTGCTCATATTTCTAGACATTGCCGCGGCGTTCGACTCCGTGAGTCACGAAATTCTCCTCGGAAGACTGAAGGAGAAGGGAGTCTGCAACAGTGCACTAGAATGGTGCAAATCTTACCTTGACGACAGATGGCAATATGTGAAATCAGGATCAGAGGAGTCAACACATTTCCATCAAAAGCAAGGAGTACCCCAGGGCTCATCGTTATCCTCATTACTTTTCAATATCTACATGCAGCCCATCTGCAATATCATAAGATCATTCAACGTGAATTGTTTGATATACGCAGACGATATCCTATTATACATGCCCTTCTCCACAACTCACATGGACCTGACCCCCCTCACAGACTGCTTCAACGCAGTTTCAACTTGGCTCCAAACACAGAACCTTCGCATCCAACATAAAAAAAACTGAAGTGCTATTCATCACCAGAGACACCTACTTTACCCCCCCATCCCATGTCAGTGTCAATGAAGCTGATTTGCAAACCAAAGATGCAATAAAATATTTGGGAGTTACTTTGGATCAACATCTTAACATGAAAAGCCACATAAGCAACATAGTCAAAGCCGTCTACTTCAAAATACGCTCTCTCAAGCACCTACGCTCCCTATTGGACCCAGATGACTTCCGAACCATATATCAAGCGCTGATACTGCCGCACTTTGATTTTGCAAATGCCATCTTACAAGGTCTCCCCCAATCCACATTAACCCCCTTACAGTTGGCCATGAACACCGCAGCTAGGATCCTTTACGGAGCATCCAGATACGACCACGTGACCCCCATTCTCAAACAGCTGCACTGGCTACCAATCAATGGGAGAATCACCTTCAAAACCCTTCTATTAGCTTTCAAAGCAATCAAAGGTATTTCAGCCTCCTCACTCACTCATCTTATCCACTTTGTCCCTCCCAACAGATCCAGAAGATCAACAGCTGTAAACTTGCTTGCAATACCAAAGGCTTCGACAAAGTACAACTTGTCAACCACAAACAGGACTTTCAGCTGTTACGTACCCAAATGCTGGAATGCTCTACCCCCTGACATTAGGGCCATAGCCAGCCTATATCAGTTCAGGAAGGCCCTCAAAACCCACTTGTTCCTCCAACACTTACCTGACAGCAATTGATCCTAGACATACCCTCCAGGAATTGACCCAATTTAGTTAGAAAAGACCTACATGCATTATCTGACTTTTATCTATCCTTCCAATGTAAATAGATTTTGTATATAGTTAACCCTGTTTTCCAAGTTTATACTCCTGTTCGATGTAAACCTGACAGCTTGTTGTTATGGTCGTTAAGTTATAATGTAAACCGCACTGATGCTAAATAGCGCGGTATATAAGAAATTGTAATAAATAAATAATAAATAAATAAACAGTCTCACCTCCTTCTCTGCAGTGAGGTCTCTTTACTAGCTGGTAATGATCCTAGGTGACTAGAGCTAATATTGTGAATCAGACAGACAGTGAATTAAACGCAACGTAATTCTGTGCACAGACCGCGGTAAGGAAAAGGGGTAGAATGATCAGAACTGTAAGATGCTAATGATGAAATAATGTTGTTCCCTTTGTACAAAGGAATGTATCTCTCCTCCTGCTGTTTTGGTTGTTTGGATTTGTTAGGTGTTAACCCTTTATGCGACTGGTAAGTCTGAAGTGGAGAAATCAAGGGAGAGGGTCTGGTTCATTATGCAGGGTGAAATTTCTTAAGAAAGCACTTGTAAGAAATAAGAATTGAAATATTGTTTTTCTTTTACTTGCTGGTTGGTGCAGGATTTAAGAAATTTGAATAAGATTGTCCAGACCTAGCAACGGATACTTTCCTTTGAAAACCTTATTTCAAAAAGAAACCCCCTGCTTTGTATATTTATGCTTTTGGATAAAAATATTGAGCTAAATTTTGCATGAATAAAATTGGTTTAGTATTGTAGATTTGACGTATATGTTTGAGTCTGCTCTCTAGGCACTATGTAGCTGATCTTCAAAGTTTGGGGAAGGAGAAACCAGTTGTGATAGAAGCCATTCATAATTTGTTGCATTTCTTGGGAATGAAAGGATTTAGGGTGTCCTGAAGAAAAAAAAAACCAAATTAGGTTGGGGCTATCCCTTCCCCCTACAGCACTAGAACCAAAACCAGAAACTTAAAAAATGAACAGCGAATAAAGAAGAGAGAGGGAAAGGAGGCAGCCCCTCCCGTGGGCTACAGAAGGCACGAATGGTTTTGGATTGTTTTTCTTTAACTTTTAAAGTGGGGGTTGGGAACGCTGTCAGGACAATGGGGCATTCTGAGCCACTAATTAAAAGACTGCAACTTGAAACAATGATTTTTATATTTTGTGGCAAGCACCTCAGAGGTCATAATTATTGTTCATATATTATAGAAACACATAGAGTTGTAACTATAGGAATTTAATAGCAATCACAATTAGTGACAATTCTCAAGCAACTTTTTTCTTTTTAAACTCAGTATTTAGGATCTGTATTTGCCTGCAGGAATCTAGACACATTGACAGACTTGCTGTTTACTTTGCTATCTGTGTTTAAGATAACATCAAGGTTGGTTGGCTGTAACTCTGAGTAATTTGCTTTAAAATAACCTCATTGTTTTCAGATCAGTTTGATACCAGTCTCAGGTATTATGTATAAGGTTTTAATTTAAATGTGAAAAGTACATATAAGGTTTTAATTTAAATGTGAAAAGTACATTTTGGTTATTAACTGTAAAGATGTTCTGTCTGAAAGCAGTAATTAGTACCGACAAAATAAAAACATTGACAGTTGTCAGAACTACTCAGTAAGGGTTTATTAGTGCCATGCTAGAGAGAGGCAGATAAAAGGAAGAGAATACCTGATTGATTATACATTAACAAAACTGCTTCACTGAAGCCACTTAAATAGATGTTGTTTAATGTATTTTGGCTCATTCTTTTAAAATATTTAGTGTTTTCTGCACAAATGTTTTCTGTTTTGCAAACAAATCTTTTTCTGAACTTGCAAATACAAGTAATACTTCTGCATGATACATTTTAATCTGCAGACAGTATATGCTGTTTTGACATTAACTGCCTTGATCAACTGTATTCACTTTTCTGATACTGCAATGATACCTTAAAATGGTTTTAGTGAGACTTGTCTATTCCATGTTACTGTATTACTTTAAACATAAAAAAAAGAGTATTTGCATTCCAGATATCCATCAACCTTTTTATGAGTCAACTACTTTGCATTGTTTAGCTCGGTGTGGATGGTGACGAACAGGAGAGTAGCACCATGGCTGCTGGATATTGATTTTCCTGATTTGATTTATTATAATATTGGATTTTAGGATAAATTCACCTGTTTTATGTGTTAGTGTCCAGCGAAAAAGTGTACTTTGTTCTGAAAGTTTTTATTTCAGTTTCAATACAGTTCCTGAGAAAATAGATATATGTTGCAGAGAAAACAGATATATGTTGCATTACTGTGAGATATTAATTTTTCTTTAGTTTACACATTTGCACTTTATGTTACCAAAATACTTGTTCTAGCAGTACATTATATAGAGGTTCAGTATACACAGAAATTATAGAATTTTGGAAAGAGGCTGATCTGAAATTGCTCTGTTCCCAAGCATATAGATCTTATTTAGTGGATATTTATAAACCAATAAAACAATAACATTAACTTGAGTTGATTGGATAAACAAAATTTTAATTGTTAGCAACGATCTAGGAGAGGTTTAAAAAAAAAAAAAAAAAGCAGAGAGAGAGAGAGAGAGAGAAGGTGAGGCTATAGCCTTGGAAAAGGCAATGGGCGTGCTGTTCCGAGTGTGATGATCTGGGCCACCGGAATTCTGACTGCTTTAAGACTCCTCGAGGACCCCACCCACAAGGCCTGAAGAACATGAACCTTGCATATTTATGCCTCTGAAGAGACATGACTAGGTAGGGGGGAATAGGCCAAGAAGAACCCGAGGAAAGCCCTGAGGCCCAACCACAAATGCCTTGAACCTTCTTAGGCCTCTCATCTCAAAAGGATCTCTTAAACACCATGATTAGTGAGTAACCTCCACAGATCCTTGTGGGCACTGCGATTATAGGATCAGTCCTCAAATATTTTTAAGTTTCCACAGCACTCTCACTGAGAACCGGGTATAAGATAGACTTTAGTCACACCTGAGAGATTATGTGGCTGTTCTGTTAGAAGCCATACTCCTTCCTATTGGGAATGATGTTATAAAATGCCGTGAAGCACTAGTCTATATTGTAAGGACTTTACCTATATTTTGTTTAGGCAGTTGCTAATTAGAATGAGCACTATTTGCTCATATTGTTAAAAGGATCTACATTTATATTTTATATATACCTTTGTTTACAAAAATACTAAGTTTCTAACAATTGTTTGATGTTCTTAGCAGCCTTGCCAGATAAGGATACACTAGTATGGTATAAAAAAACAGAAGGACCTAGCATGTAGTTTGATGGAATGATGTAAGTGGAAAAAAAAAGTGGTGTTGAGAGGAGTGTGATGGAATATTCATGTTGGAAAAGAGAACTTAGATTAACATTATAAAATGGTGAGGGTAAATTGAAATGTGAAATGATGTATCCGATGTATCCATCTAGAAAGAAAACTGACAATGAATACTCTACAATATTTGATTATGCCATCCCCATTAATTCCAATTTTGAAAGTCATCTAGCCCAGAGATATATACCCAATAATTGGAAATAGCACAGAGAAAATAAAAAAGGAGGGGGAGTACTTATCCTCACCAAATCAGATCTTCATTTCCTGATCACTGACGCCTCCAGTTCATGTAATCTGGACTATCTCTCCATCAAAAACAAGCAATGCTCCATCAATCTAATATACAGGTCTCCTTCTTCATCACCTGAGGACCTCCCCACAATTCTTAACATTGCTGCCAATGTTCACAACCGCAACTCACCTAATTGGATCATGGGAGACTTCAACCTCCCTTCACTTCAGCTAAGCCATGCATCTGCATTCCTCGAAGCCATTGAGAATTTGGGCTTTACACAAATCATTGATAAACCCACACACGAAAAGGGCAATATCCTGGACATGGTGTTCGCACCACACGCGGCCCTCGAGCAAAACAACAACACGATGCTGTCTATCATTGACGTCCCCTGGTCTGACCATAAACTCATCACTTTCCAAATAATCACCAGGGACAGCCAGCAGTATATTACCCGAAAATGTAACAACACAGCTCGAACCTCAACAAGAAGCTTCCGCGCATTTGACAGAGAGTTAATACTCTCACAAACCAACCCCCTCCTCAACATAAACTCATCTGACCCAGAAGAACTAGTCGCCGCTTGGAATCTCAACCTCACGGCTATCGCACAACGTCCACAAGGCAACAAAGCAGCCAAGAGAATAAGAAATACAGCCCCATGGTTCTCCCAAGATTTGAGAGCTTCTCTAACACAACTACGCAAACTAGAGAAAAAATGGCGCCGATCACTCTCCACACAAGATTTGGCAGCCTACCAACTTCACCTAACAAGGCACAGGGAAGCAATCTCATTAAAAATGAAACAACACCACACGGACACTCTGAAAAGATCTCTGAACAAACCACGGGATCTGTTCAACTTGGTGCAAACGCTTTCTAAAGAACCAACTCCTGAACAACAAGTGGATATCCAACCACAAAAATTCGCTGACTACCTCCAGTCAAAGATCATACAGACGGACAAAATATCAACAGCTTCTTTCCAAGACCCTACCGGCATAACCCCATTATGCAAATTCTCCACACCATCTAGAAAAAGCATTGAGGATACAATAGCTTCTCTCAATACCTCCACAGCACAAACAGACCCTTGCCCGGCCTTTTGGATCAAGGAGCTACGCAAGGAAGTCAGTCCATTCATCGCAAAACTGACAGATCTTTCCTTTACTACTGGTTCCTTCCCTACAACCCTCAAGCAAACATCTATCAGACCTTTATTGAAGAACCCTAAACTTGATCCAAAACAAGCCGAGTCATACAGACCAATAGCTAGTATTCCCATATTAGCAAAGATACTGGAGAAAGAGGTTCAAAGGCAAATTCAGGATCATATAGACTCCATAGCTCCATTAGATTATTGCCAACACGGGTTTAGAGAGTACCATGGAGTAGAGACACTTCTAACCTTCCTATTCAATAACATATTCACAGGCATAGACAACATCCGACAGGGCTTTGTGTTAATCTTTTTAGACATTGCTGCAGCCTTTGACTCGGTTCATCATGAGATTCTCCTTGGGAGACTGAAAGAAAAGGGAATTTGCAACACTGCACTTGATTGGTGCAGCTCCTATCTAAGTGGACGATGTCAGTATGTGAAATCCGGAGCAGAAGAGTCCAAACAATTCCATCAAACACAGGGTGTGCCGCAAGGATCCTCATTGTCATCTCTACTTTTCAACATATACATGCAGCCCATTTGCAACATCATTAGAGCATTTAACGTGAGCTGTCTGATATATGCGGATGACATCCTCCTATATATGCCTTTCTCAACTGTTCAAATGGACCTTACTCCTATTATAGAATGCTTCAATACCATATCGGACTGGCTACAAGCACAAAACCTCCGCATCCAGCACAAGAAAACGGAGGTACTGTTCATCGCTAGAGACACAAACTTTACCCCACCAACACATATAAAGGTCAAAGAAGCGGAATTACAAACCAGAGAAACAATAAAATACCTAGGAGTCACCTTAGACAGACACCTTGACATGAAATACCATATAGGCAACGTCGTGAAAGCGGTCTATTTTAAGATCCGTTCACTCAGGCATCTGCGCTCCCTACTTGAACCAGATGATTTCCGGACTATATTCCAAGCTCTGATACTACCGCACTTTGACTTTGCTAACTCCATCCTACAAGGGCTCCCGCAATCCACACTAAACCCGCTACAACTAGCCATGAATGCTGCAGCAAGGATTCTCCATGGAGCCACCAGAAGCGACCATGTGACTCCGATTCTAAAACAGCTTCATTGGCTACCTATACACGGAAGGATTATCTTAAAAACATTAATCCTCTCATTCAAGGCCATCAAGCGCCTGTCCTCCACAGCACTTACTGATCTCATTCAAACAGTGCCCCCCAACAGAGCCAGGAGGTCAACCGCCTTAAATCTATTAACTACCCCGAAAACATTGACTAAATGCAATAACATGACAGCGAATAGGGCCTTCAGCCTTTACGTCCCCAAAATTTGGAATACACTCCCACCAAACATCCGAGCCATTGCTGACCTGACCCAATTCAGGAAGGCAATCAAATTTCACCTCTTCCTCCAATACTACCCAGCCAGCGATGATTCCAGATAACACCAACTAAGAAACACAGCCAGCGTTGTTTCTAAATAACACCACCAAGAAACACTGCCTTTCTCACAGCCCATTTTCACAATGTATTTTATATTTGAAACGGACTTATTTTATACTGTTCAATTCAATCATGTTATAGGTCTCTTACGTCATGCATTTGACCTATTTCATGTATATAGTTCATGTACATAGTTCAACCCCCCCCCCCGTTATCCAAGTTTATACCCCTGTTCGATGTAAAACCAAACAGAAGTGTGTTTTGGTCATTTTGTTATACTGTGAACCGCGCTGATGCCGAATGGTGCGGTATATAAGCAACTGTAATAAATAAATAAATAATAAAATAGATACTTGGAGATAGGCCGAGTGCACTTTTCATCCTAATGAGCTTTGGGGAGACCCACACTGGCCACGTGGTGCTTTTCAGATGTTTTTATCCCTTTTTGCCTCTATGTGTCCTGGCCCGACACATGAAGCTAAAAGAGGAAAGTTACTTACACAAATTTTTACAAATTGGTATAATTCTAAAATTGTGGAAAAAATTTGAGGAAGTGTGGGCATCTTGTCAAAAATGTATTAGCTAAATTGAGTTGCTTAGGATTGGCTGTTGTATGCAAGCAGCAATCCACGAAGGGGGGAACCTCCGAAACCTTAAAAAACTTTGTAAAGACACTAAACTGTCTTGCCTTTGACTCTGTTCAAAAAAAAAAAAAAATTGCTCTAAGGGAGTGGACTGAACTTTTTCTCCCTCTGAACTGTTATATGGACCTTTTATACTCCTGAGCCTCACATTTGATCTCTTGTATTTCCTAGCAGCAGAGGCAACTCTCTTCCCTCCATAGGTATGCTCAGCACGTCCAGTCCTTTCTGCTGGATGACTCAGCTTTTTTCTTTCAATTCGGAGACTGGATTTTGGTAAAGACATACCACCAGCACATGGTACAAGCCCCTTTTCTGGTATGGGACCGTTCCAAGTTCTTCTGATAACATCGATTACAGTGAAGGTGGCGGCTAAAAGATCCTGAAGCCATTGCCCTCGCTGGAAACATTCTCCGTATACAGATCAGACTTCAGGACCAGGATGAGAAGTAGCTGACGCCGGGGCAGCCAAGGCCCTAGCAACTGGAGAGGAGAGGAGAAGACTCCTGAAGAAAGGCAGCTTTCGGCCTAGAGGTACCGAACCAACATATCCCTTCAAGGTTGGTGACAGGTCAGAGCACCTCACAAGCACGGTACCTTAGACCCGCTCTACGGACCTCCAAACTACAGTGATTGCTATCACATGGTCAGCCATCCTGTGTGACCCCTCCCCTTCGTGGATCCATGTGTCAAGAATCAAGCGTGTATCGTCTCCACTGACATCTTCGGTTCCAGCCTCCTGACCATCACGCACAAGACTGTGTTGACTCCTCCTACCACTCATGTGGTGCCTCCTTCAGTCCATTTCGGGAACTGTTAATACGGCACTACTTGTCCAGACTGCCTTATTTTTTGTGTGCGCAGCTCGCTACAAACTGAAGCTTTTCTCTCAACATGTCTCATTACTGTACCTTCTAATCTGTGTGAAATGCAGAAGTTTACTGTACCTGATAATTCAAACTGCACCCAGCCCCATGTTTCTTTTTCTACCTTTTTGTATAACATTGGTGTTACTCGCCCCTCTTTGGGATATGACTAGGTCCCTTGTTCATTGTAAACTGTCTCTAGTTTTAATGCTATGGATTGTTTTATTTTTTTCTGCTTTTAGCCTGTCTAATACTGTTCTATACTGTTCTTCAACTACAGGGAAGTTTCTCATGATTATGTATTTTTCTTTGGGGTGGTCTCAAAGGACTGCTTATTGCCCTATTGAGCGGTTTTATAATTCTTGTTCTTTTTTGTTGTATATTCATATGTTCTTGGCTATTGTTGAAAGGCCCTACAAAGCTTTACCACTTTTATGTATTCCTATGCTCCTGCTTTTATGGTGGCTGATGTACCTGAGCTGCCACATACAGATGTTCCATTAATAATGTCTGTTTAGTTATTTTGTAGTAAATTGTTAGGCTGTTCTTATAGTGGCTTTATAAAAAATTTGAAAATATTAATTCACTATCTTTTTGTTGGAGTAACCAATCAAAAGGAGACAGGGATTCTACCTGTCCCCTCGCCGCGGTCACTCCTTTTTAATCATTTTAATTGCTCAAAAATTGCATGAAACTTATCTGTAATCCAGCCAATATATGAATTCAAAGTCCACAACGTGCCACGTTTCGAGCCTTCACAGCATTCAGTGGCTCTGCGTCAGGTGAAAAAATTGAATCCCATTCCATTAGCTTTAACAGCTTTAATGGAATGGGATTCAATTTTTTCACCTGACGCAGAGCCACTGAATGCTGTGAAGGCTCGAAACGTGGCACGTTGTGGACTTTGAATTCATATATTGGCTGGATTACAGATAAGTTTCATGCAATTTTTGAGCAATTAAAATGATTAAAAAGGAGTGACCGCGGCGAGGGGACAGGTAGAATCCCTGTCTCCTTTTGATTGGTTACTCCAACAAAAAGATAGTGAATTAATATTTTCAAATTTTTTATAAGGGCATACGGTATTTTGGTGACTGGGGTTATTTTTCTTGTGTATGATTATATTTACCCAGTGTGGGGAGTTATTTTCGACTGTTCTTATAGTGGGCCTATGCAGGCCCAAAGGGGGGATTGTTAGGGAAATCAGAATCATATATATATATATGTCCTTTCTAATAATAATGCTTAGTTTGAGTGTATATACAAGAGGCCTGCACAAGAGAAATTGGAATCTTATAGAAATCAGAATCCTATGTGTGTGCCCTTTGTACATTCTGGTGGGTTGGAAAAAGGAATGTGCTGTGTAAGCTGTTTGTTCTAGGATGACTATGTCTCTGACTCAAGGATGACTTGTTTTTGTATTAGTTACTGATAAACTATAGTGGGCCCCCAGAAGATGGGTGGATGACGTATGACTATGTCTCTGATAATGTATAAAAGTACTGACAATCCCTCCACCCTTTGGAATAAACTGCATACCACTTATGTGCAAGTGTGTGTGTGTTTGTTCCCCTGGATTCCAGACAGAGAAGGTAAGATGATTCCTCAACCCAGACAGACGTCCCCAGGGTTAGTGATAAGAAGTGCTGGGAAAGGAATAACGTACCCTTTACAATCTCAGGCAATGGATGAATGGGAAAAGGCAATCAATGCCTTTTGCAGTTCCAATGATCATGTCAGCAATTGCTACTTCTGCATGGTTCCTCCAGTTCAGAAAGGCATATCCAGAAAGAGCAAGTGGACTATGCAAAATCCAAACATTCCATCTGCAATACGCTCAGTGCCTCATGGAAAAGTGTTGCCAATTCCCAAAATGTCAGAATCATTATCATTAGAATCAAGTGAGGAAGAGGAAGAAGTTTGTAGTCATGAACCATCAACCTCACATGACCCAGAGTTTCTTCTGGCCACTGCTAGAGCCACAACTCATAACGCAAGTTGAATTGAACGACCTTGTCAGGGATTTGGATCTCTCAAAGAATAAAGCTGAGCTTTTGGGTCCCAGTCTACAGCAGTGGAATCTTCTGGCTGGTGACATTCGAATTTCTTTTTTCAGGGACCATCAGAAAGACTTGGTGTCATTCTTTTTCAAAGAAGGTGATCTTGCTGCATGCAACAACATAAAAGGTTTAATGGCAGCTCTCAATATCAGTTACAATGCAGATGATTGGAGGCTCTTCATTGATTCATCCAAAGCAAGTCTTAAAGCTGTATTGCTGCATAATGGCAACTTGCTACCATTAATTCCTATTGGCCACACAGCTTTTATGAAGGAGACTTATGACAATATGAAACAACTTTTGAAATGTATAAACTATGATTGACATCTATGGCCAATCTGTGGTGACTTCAAAGTGGCCGCCCTCTTGCTTGGTCTTCAGAGTGGATACACCAAGTACTGCTGCTTGCTGTGTGAATGGGATAGTCGTGCTAGAGACTGATGGAGTGGCCAGTCCCTTTTGACAAAATGACAGTCACTGGATCCTGGAAGAAAAAATATTCAGTTTCCAGCACTTCTAGACAGCAACAAGATTTTGATGCCTTCCTTGCACATCAAGTGGGGACTAATGAAAACTTTTGTCAAGGCGATGGATAAAACTAAACCTGCTTTCAGGTATCTTAATGGTAAATTTCCTAGATTGAGTGATGCCAGAATTAAGGAAGGAGTTTTTGTTAGCCCTCAGATTTGTGCACTTCTTCAAGATGATGAATTTCTTTGTTTATTGCATGGAAAGGAAAAGGCAGCATGGATAGCATTTGAATCAGTGACACAAAATTTTCTTGGAGACAACAAAGCAAATAATTACCAAGAGATTGTTCAAGATCTTCTCAAGGCATACAAAAACCTTGGTTGCAACATGCCCATAAAGATTCATTTTCTACACTCTCATCTAGATTTTTTCCCATAAAATTGTGGAGCATTAAGTGATGAACATGAAGAACGATTTCACCAGGACATTGCAACCATGGAAAAGAGTCACCCCTGGAACCAATTTTTAAAAAGGGTTCCAGGGGTGACCTGGGAAATTACAGACCGGTGAGCCTGACGTCAGTACCAGGGAAAATGGTAGAAACCATCATAAAGAACAAAATTACACAGCATGTAGATAGTCATGGCCTAATGGGAGACAGCCAACATGGCTTTAGACAAGGAAGATCTTGTCTTACTAATCTGATATGTTTTTTTGAAGGTGTGCATAAACAGGTAGACAAAGGTGAGTCGGTTGATATAGTGTATCTGGACTTTCAGAAAGCTTTTGACAAGGTCCTCCATCAGAGACTTTTGGCAAAGCTAAAAAGTCATGGGATAGGAGGCAGTGTACTATTGTGGATCGGGAACTGGTTAAAAGATAGAAAGCAGAGGGTAGGGCTAAATGGCCAATATTCCCAATGGAAAAAGGTGAATAGTGGAGTACCCCAGGGATCTGTACTGGGTCCGCTACTTTTTGACATATTCATAAATGACCTGGAAAAGGGAATAACTAGTGAGGTTATCAAATTTGCAGATGACACAAAACTGTTTAAAGTTGTTAAAACCCAAGAGGATTGTGGAAAACTGCAGGAGGATCTGGATAAATTGGAAGACTGGGCATCCAATGGCAGATGAAATTTAATGTGGACAAGTGCAAAGTTATGCACCTAGGAAAGAACAACCCACACTATAGTTACACGATGCAAGGCTCCACATTAGAAACCACCACCCAGGAAAAAGATTTAGGAGTCATCGTGGTTGTTGTTGTTAAGTGCCGTCGAGTCGGAGTCGACTCATGGCGACCCTCTGGATAGCTATCCTAAATTGTGTCCGGTCTTCAGTCAGGCGGCTCATTGTTGACAGACTGGTACCCGTAGCTGCTGTTGACTGCTTGTTGCTTCTTTATTGATAGTTGATCCAAGTAGGTTAAAGTTGTTCACAATTTCAATTTCTTCTTCAACGATGAACCTGTTGATTATGCCAGTTGTCATGATCTTTGTCTTCTTTACATTAAGTATGCAGCCTTGTCTTACACCTTTGCTTATTTTAAACCATTCTGTTTCTCCTTGTTCCGTTCAAACTGTTGCTTCTTGATCAATGTACAGATTGCGCAAGAGAACGATCAGGTGTTCTGGTATACCCATGCTTCTTAATGTGGCCCAGAGTTTCTCATGGTTTACACAGTCAAAAGCCTTGCTATAGTCAATAAAGCACAAATAGATATCCTTTTGGTATTCTTTAGTCTTTTCAAGGATCCATCTCACATCCGCAATGATGTCTCTCGTTCCTCGCCCTTTCCTGAACCCTGCTTGCACTTCAGGTAGTTCTTGTTCCAGGTATGGTTGTAGTCTCTTTTGAATAATCTTCAGTAGAATCTTGCTGGCATGTGGGATCAGAGCGATTGTGCGATAATTTCCACAGTCAGTTGGATCACCTTTCTTTAGTATTGGTATAAACACAGATCTTTTCCAGTCAGTTGGCCATGATGTTGTCTTCCATATTTCTTGGCAGAGCCTTGTGAGTACGGTAACAGCTGCATCAGATTGCTGCAATACTTCTATGGGAATGCTATCAATGCCTGGTGCTTTGTTCTTTGATAAGGCTTTCAATGCTGCTTCAACTTCTTCTTTCATCACCAATGGCTCCTGATCATAAGGTACAGGTTGAAACGGCTGTTGGTCCACTTGATCTTTATCATATAAAAACTCTGTATATTCCTTCCACCTTTTCTTGATCTTCTCAGCATCATTCAACATAGAACCTTGAGCATCTTGTAACATTCCAATTCGAGGCTGGAACTTTTTCTTTAACTCTCGTAGCTTTAGGAAGGCGATCTTGTTCTTCCTCTAATAGTTTCTGCTTCTATTTTCTTGCAAGTGTCATTGTAGTACTTTTCCTTGTCCTGTCTTGCTGCACGTTAGAAATCTCTGTTGAGTTCTGCGATTGTCTTTCTTTCTCCTCTGCCTTTAGCTTCTCTGCGTTTCTGGGCAATTTTCAGAGTTTCTTCCGTCATCCATTTTGGCCGTTTTTGCTTTTTCACCTTTTGTAGAGACTTCTCGCTTTCCTCCAACACAACCTTCTTGATGTCATTCCATAACTCTTCCGGAGCTCTGTCATTTGTATCTAAAGCAGCAAATCGATTTTGCAGGCAGTCTTTAAATTCCAGTGGTATATTCTCAAGGTCATATTTTGCTGCATTCATGAATGGTTTGCTCTTTTTCAACTTTAGCTTGAGTTTGCATACTAGTAGTTGATGATCTGTACCACAGTCAGCTCCAGGTTTTGTCTTTGTTGATGTTACAGAGCTTTTCCATCGTTGACTTCCACATATGTAGTCAATTTGATTTTTATATAATCCATTCGGTGAAGTCCATGTGTACAGTCGCCGCTTGTGTTGCTGGAAGAAGGTGTTTGAGATGAATAGATCATTGGTCTTGCAGAATTCTATCAGTCTTTCTCCAGCTTCATTTCTGTTGCCAAGTCCATATTTTCCAACTACATTGCCTTCTTCTTTGTTGCCAACTTTTGCGTTCCAGTCACCCATGACTATCAGGATATCCTGTTTGCATGTTCTGTCAATTTCAGCTTGTACTTGTTCATAGAACTCTTCAATTTCATTCTCTTCAGCAGCTGTTGTTGGGGCATATACTTGAATTATAGTTGTGTTGATAGGCAATCCTCGTAGACGAATAGAGATTAAGCGTTCGCTGACTGCATTGTATTTCATTACAGTTCTTGCAAGTTTCTTCTTTATTATAAATGCAACACCATTTCTTCTTTGTCTTTCATTTCCAGCATAGTAGACCATGTGATCATCTGATGCAAAATGCCCCATGCCAGTCCATTTCAGTTCGCTGACACCCAACAGATCAAGTTGTACACGTTCCATTTCATTCTTGACCACTTCCAACTTCCCTTGGTTCAAGCTTTGTACGTTCCATGTTCCAATGTGTAAGACATCTTTACAGCTTCTGACTCTCATTTCATGCGCAGCTACATCAGCAGTCAGACTTCCCGAGGGCTTTGATCCAACCACATCATAAATGCTGGCTTTACTCTGAAAAGTCTTCAGCTCTTCCCCAGTAGCTAGTTGAGTGCCTTCTGACCTTGGGGTCTCATCTTCCAGCACCATAGCACAATTTGTTTTGTTGTAACTATCCATTGGGTTTTCATGGCAAGATACAGAAGTAGATTGCCAGGCCTTTCTTCCGCGCAGTTTAAGTTTGGTGTTGTTGCCGTTGTCACAAAAATGTGATCCTCCGCCGTCAACACTGTCCCATTCTGCTGCTGCCCAGATGGGTGGTTTGTCTTGGTCTGGCACCTCAGCTGAGACCTGTCCATCTTGGGAGACCCAGCCAGTAGTTAACATGTTAAAACCCTCCGCCCAGTGTGCAGTGGCGGCCAAGAAAGCAAATAGAATGCTAGGTATCATAAGGAAAGGGATGGAGAATAAAACAAAGGATATTATAATGCCTCTGTATCGCTCCATGGTACGACCGCACCTTGAATATTGTGTGCAATTCTGGTCACCGTATCTTAAAAAGGACATAGAGTTATTAGAAAAAGTACAGAGAAGAGCCACCAAATTGGTGAAGGGGATGGAAGGATACTCCTATGAAGAGAGGCTGAAAAGGTTAGGGCTCTTTAACCTGGAAAAGAGAAGGCTGAGGGGAGATATGATAGAGGTCTATAAATTAATGAATGGAGTGGAACGGATAAGCGTGGATCAATTGTTTACGCTATCAGAATATAGAAAGACTAGGGGACATGTAATGAAGCTACAGGGTAAACTATTTAAGACAAATAAGAGAAAATATTTCTTCACTCAACGTGTAATCAAACTCTGGAATCTGTTACCGGAGGATGTAGTAAGGGCTGTTAGTATAGCTGGGTTTAAAAGAGGTTTGGACGAGTTCCTGGAGGAAAGGTCCATAAACCACTATTAAAAAGGGACCCAGGATATCAATGCTTGACCTAGTACAAGCACTGCAGAACCTGTGTCTTTTGGGGAAACTGCTAGGTAAGTATGACCTAGATTGGCCACTGTTTGAAACAGGATACTGGGCTTGATGAACCTCGGTCTGACCCAGTATGGCATGTCTTATGTTCTTATGTTCTTAGGTATCAGGGTAAATGGAGTCCATCAATGCTTGCAGACTACTGCTGGACAGTGACAAGGGATATTCCATTGCTTCAGTACAAGAAACAGATCAGGAAGAGTCGTGAAGCCACTGAATGAGAACAAAACTTGCTAGAATGTACTTGCAAATGTTCTTAAACTTACTCCGCTGTTTCTTCTAAGTACGTTTATGAACTTTATTTTATAAAAACATGCTTGTTATTGTGCAAAGTTTCATTTGTAATAAGATTTTGATTTACATCTAAGGATTTAAGCTCGATTTTCACCATACATAGTGGTAAAATGTAACTTCAACATATCATAGAAACAGGAGCTAATTGACCAATTTCACTATCATATTTGAATTCAGCATGTTGTTGTTGTTGTTGTTAAGTGCCGTCGAGCCGGAGTCGACTCATGGCGACCCTCAGGTAGCTCATTGTTGACAGACTGGTACCCGTAGCTGCTGTTATTCTATCGATCCATCTCATTGCTGGCCTTCCTCTTTTCCGTTGACCTTCTATCTTGCCAAGCATGATGTCTTTCTCTAATGATCTCTCTCTCCGCATGATGTGTCCAAAGTATGAAAGTCGAAGTCTTGTCATCTGAGCTTCTAAAAAAAGCTTAGGTTTGATCTCCTCTAGTACAGACTGGTTTGTTCTTCGGGCAGTCCATGGTATACACAGTATTCGCCGCCAGCACCATAATTCAAAGGCATCAATTTTCTTCCTGTCTATTTTTTTCACTGTCCAGCTTTCACATCCATATGATGTTATTGAAAATACCATGGCTTGAACAAGTCAAATCTTTGTATGGAGAGAGACATCTCTGCACTTGAGAGTCTTATCTAGGTCTTTCCTAGCCATTCTGCCAAGAGCAATGTGTCATCTGATTTTTTAACTGCTTGTTGCTTCTTTATTGATAGTTGATCCAAGTAGGTTAAAATTATTCATGATTTCAATTTCTTCTCCTTCGACGATGAACCTGTTGATTATGCCAGTTGTCATGATCTTTGTCTTCTTTACATTAAGGTGCAGGCCCATTTTGAGACTATGTTCTTTGATTGTGAGAAGCAAATGTTTCAGATCATCTTCACTTTCCGCCAGTAATGTGGTATCATCAGCATAGCGAAGGTTGTTGATGAGTCTTCCACCAATCTTCACACCTCTGTTGTCTTCATACAATCCTGCTTCTCTGATGATTTGTTCTGCATATAAATTAAACAGGTAGGGGGAAAGTATGCAGCCTTGTCTTACACCTTTGCTTATTTTAAACCATTCTGTTTCTCCTTGTTCCGTTCGATCTGTTGCTTCTTGATCAATGTACAGATTGTGCAAGAGAACGATCAGGTGTTCTGGTATACCCATGTTTCTTAATGTGGCCCAGAGTTTCTCATGGTTTACACAGTCAAAAGCTTTGCTATAGTCGATAAAGTACAAATAGATATCCTTTTGGTATTCTTTAGTCTTTTCAAGGATCCATCTTACATCCGCAATGATGTCTCTCGTTCCTCGCCCTCTTCTGAACCCTGCTTGCACTTCAGGTAGTTCTTGTTCCAGGTATGATTGTAGTCTCTTTTGAATAATCTTCAGTAGAATCTTGCTGGCATGTGGGATCAGAGCGATTGTGCGATAATTTCCACAGTCAGTTGGATCACCTTTCTTTAGTATTGGTATAAACACAGATCTTTTCCAGTCAGTTGGCCATGATGCTGTGTTCCATATTTCTTGGCAGAGCCTTGTAAGTACGGTAACAGCTGCATCAGATTGCTGTAATACTTCTATGGGAATGCAATCAATGCCTGGTGCTTTGTTCCTTGATAAGGCTTTCAATGCTGCTTCAACTTCTTCTTTCATCACCAATGGTTCCAGATCATAAGGTACAGGTTGAAACGGCTGTTGGTCCACTTGATCTTTATCATATAAAAACTCTGTATATTCCTTCCATCTTTTCTTGATCTTCTCAGCATCATTCAACATAGAACCTTGAGCATCTTTTAACATTCCAATCAGGGGCGGCCCAAGGGGGGTGCGGGGCCATGTGCGGAGACTCGGTGCGAGACCTCATTTGCATAAGGGGCCTCATTTGCATAAACATTTGCATAATGTTACCATATACTAACTTTTAGTAAACATGCCTCTTAATGAGTGTATGGATAAAGAAAGACTAAAAGATTTCTACATTACTATATTTATTTATTTATTTATTTAACTGTATTTATATCCCACTTTTCACCGGGTCAAAGCGGTGGGACATATAACAAACGGTGGGGGGGGGGGAATCAATGATGGGGGGGGGTCCAGCACCGGGGGTTCAACATTGATGATTTTGGGATAAACATAGAGACTGACAGGGTAGCATAGTTACTGGTCTGGAGCTTTTGAGAAAAAATAGGGGGGTTCCTATTCAGAGATGTTCTTGGAATAGGACGTTTTTTAGCTGCTTTTTGAATGATGGGAGATCACTGTTGTTCCTGATGTGGTTTGGTAGAGAGTTCTAGAGGGATGGGGCATAGAGTTCAAAGGCTCTGTTGCAGGTCCGTTGTGTTGCCTTGGTCCTTTTGTGGGGGACTGCAATGGAGCGGTTGGAGGATTGTCTGGTCGTTCTGCTGTGGGTTGGTCGAGGTAGTAGGGAGCAGAGTGGGGTGCCTTGTGATTGGTGGATGGTTTTGTGGGTGAGTAGAAGAGCTTTGTATTTGATTCTTGCTTCGATGGGGAGAATATGAAGGTCCCTCAGAATTGGGGTGATGTGGTCCCTTTTCTTTGCATTGTGAATTATTCTCGCCGTGGTGTTTAGGGCAATTCGGAGAGGATTGGTTTGTGTGGCAGGGAGGCCATGATAGATTATGTTGCAGTAGTCTAGATGAGGGAGTGTCAGAGCTTGCCTTACTGTCCAGAAGTCCTGTGGTTCGAGGAGAGTTCGGAGACGTTGTACTGTTTTTGCCTTGTGGAATACTGTTCGAGTGGTCTTGTTGATTTGCTGCTTAAGGGTTAGGGCTTGGTCAATGATAATGCCGAGATATCTTATGTGTGGTTGTATTTGGATTTGCGTGGTTCCCATGGTGATGTGAGTGGGTGGTTTCAAGTCTGGGTCTTTTGTCACTACAAGAGCCTCGGTCTTCTTTATGTTAATGGATAAGTTGTTCTCTTGTAGCCAGTTGGATACCTCGGTGAAACAGGTTGACAGCTGGTTGTTTGTCGGGTCTGTGGTTGTAATTGGGGCGTAGAGCATTATATCGTCGGCGTATATGTGGAAGTGGACATTGTGAGTGCGTATGACTGAACAGAGTGGACGGAGGTAGATGTTGAAAAGCATGGCTGATAATGTGGAACCTTGCGGTACTCCTTGATGTTGCTGGAAGGGGGGTGAGGTTGAGTTTTTGGTGCGGATTAGTTGCTGTCGGTTGGAACTTCCCATCAGCCCCCGCGGGCTTAACAGAGCAGCAAGGGAGAAACTCCCCTCGCGCTCTGAAAGCCGGCGCGTGTGACTGCAGGCAGCTGAAGAGAGAGGTGATACAGGGGAGGGCAGGCTCTGCTGGGCAGGGGGGGCCCGCGGCACACTTGATTCTGCCGTGGCGGCCCCGGCAGCGGCAGCAGACAGCTTTTCTTTTTTTTTTATTTTAATTTTAGATCAGAATGTTTTTTACGCGGGGCCCTGTGCAAAAAACATTCTCGCTCAATGGACGGGCCGGCCCTGATTCCAATTCAGGGCTAGAACTTTTTCTTTAACTCTCGTAGCTTTAGGAAAGCTGATCTTGTTCTTCCTCTAATAGTTTCTGCTTCTATTTCCTTGCATGCGTCATTGTAGTACTTTTCCTTGTCCTGTCTTGCTGCACATTGGAAATCTCTGTTGAGTTCTGTTATTGTCTTTCTTTCTCCTCTGGCTTTAGCTTCTCTGTGTTTCTGGGCAATTTTCAGAGTTTCTTCCGTCATACATTTTGGCTGTTTTTTCTTTTTTACCTTTTGTAGAGACTTCTCGCTTTCTTCCAACACAACCTTCTTGATGTCATTCCATAACTCTTCTGAAACTCTATCATTTGTATCTAAAGCAGCAAATCGATTTTGCAGGCAGTCTTTAAAGTCCAGTGGTATATTCTCAAGGTCATATTTTGCTGCATTCATGAGTGGTTTGCTCTTTTTCAGCTTTAGCTTGAGTTTGCATACTAGTAGTTGATGATCTGTACCACAGTCAGCTCCAGGTTTTGTCTTTGTTGATGTTATAGAGCTTTTCCATCGTTGACTTCCACAGATGTAGTCAATTAGATTTTTATACAATCCATTGGGTGAAGTCCATGTGTACAGTCGCCGCTTGTGTTACTGGAAGAAGGTGTTCGAGATGAATAGATCGTTGGTCTTGCAGAATTCTATCAGTCTTTCTCCAGCTTCATTTCTGTTGCCAAGTCCATATTTTCCAACTACTTTGCCTTCTTCTTTGTTGCCAACTTTTGCGTTCCAGTCACCCATGACTATCAGGATATCCTGTTTGCATGTTCTGTCAATTTCAGCTTGTACTTGTTCATAGAACTCTTCAATTTCATTCTCTTCTGCAGCAGTTGTTGGGGCATATACTTGAATTATAGTTGTGTTGATAGGCAATCCTCGTAGACG
Organism: Ichthyophis bannanicus; assembly: GCA_033557465.1. Lineage (NCBI taxonomy): Eukaryota > Metazoa > Chordata > Amphibia > Gymnophiona > Ichthyophiidae > Ichthyophis > Ichthyophis bannanicus. The sequence goes on along the minus strand of CM066031.1, from coordinate 26,823,362 downwards.
AATAGAGATTAAGCGTTCGCTGACTGCATTGTATTTCATTACAGTTCTTGCAAGTTTCTTCTTTATTATAAATGCAACACCATTTCTTCTTTGTCTTTCATTTCCAGCATAGTAGACCATGTGATCATCTGATGCAAAGTGCCCGATGCCAGTCCATTTCAGTTCGCTGACATCCAACAGATCAAGTTGTACACGTTCCATTTCATTCTTGACCACCTCCAACTTCCCTTGGTTCATGCTTCGTATGTTCCATGTTCCATGTTCCAATGTGTAAGACATCTTTACAGCTTCTGACTCTCATTTCATGCGCAGCTACATCAGCAGTCAGACGTCCCGAGGGCTTTGAGCCAACCACATCATAAATGCTGACTTTACTCTGAAAAGTCTTCAGCTCTTCCCCAGTAGCTAGTTGAGTGCCTTCCAACCTGGGGGTCTCATCTTCCAGCACTACGGCACAATTTGTTTTGTTGTAACTATCCATTTCATGCGCAGCTACATCAGCAGTCAGACTTCCCGAGGGCTTTGATCCAACCACATCATAAATGCTGGCTTTACTCTGAAAAGTCTTCAGCTCTTCCCCAGTAGCTAGTTGAGTGCCTTCTGACCTTGGGGTCTCATCTTCCAGCACCATAGCACAATTTGTTTTGTTGTAACTATCCATTGGGTTTTCATGGCAAGATACAGAAGTAGATTGCCGGGCCTTTCTTCCGCGCAGTTTAAGTTTGGTGTTGTTGCCGTTGTCACAGAAATGTGATCCTCCGCCGTCAACACTATCCCATTCTGCTGCTGCCCAGATGGGTGGTTTGTCTTGGTCTGGCATCTCAGCTGAGACCTGTCCATCTTGGGAGACCCTGCCAGTAGTTAAACTACCGATAGTTTAGCTTTCAGCATCACTGATGCACACAAGCCCTCAAAGCACGAGAAGCTGCAAACCAAGTGAGGGTGAATTCAGCATATCATTAAGAAATAGCACATTTAATTTCTGAAGCAAACAATTTTTGAAAATTTGTAGAACAGTGTAATCAACCCGTGATGTTATTGCCCATTTTCTACGCTACAATGATGCAGAACTGCTGCTGAGGAGAGGCCGAGAGAGGAAAACTAGTATATATCAGGATGCAGCTATTTCCCTCTTCCAAGATCTTTCAACTTTCACGTTGGTGCGTCGGCAAGAGATGAAGCTGGTTATAGAAGTGCTGAGCAAAGAGGGGATTCGATATTCATGGTCCTTTCCTTTCTGAATGAACTTCCTTGTGGCCTTGGGCAAGTCACTTAATCCTCCATTGCCTCAGTAAAATCCAAGTTATCAATGTCCCTATTTAATGTACATTACCAAGTTTAAGTTACAATCTAAACCGCTTTGACTGAAATGATAAAGCGGTATATAAAACCTGTTAAATAAAATAAATAAATAAGTAAATAAAAATGTTGGGGAGGAAACAGATCTCTGCAAAAGACCATACTGAGATGGAGAGTGCTCAGACAAGCAGGCCTCATGGAGGGTAACACAGCGCCGATAGTCTCAGGCCCCAGGACTCAGAATTTGAAATGGAAATGGGTGGGAAAGAATACTTAATAATTCAAAGGAAGGAACTTTCCTGCCTGGATGTTGTTTGGGAGACTGGTGGAACTTGCAACAGGAGAGATGCCAGCTGGTGGCTTGGGCCAGTGAAGAAGAGGAGATACAAGTAGACAATCCCTACCAATGGGTGAATACCTGGATTTGGTGTATTGAGTAGTTATCTTGCTTTCTTACAGTTGGTGCCCTTCTTTTTGTATGATGGCATGTTAACTGTTGATATTGTTTGTGAATGGTAAAGGGGATAATTCTGGAATGGATGGGGTGGGGGGGGGGGGCTTGGGTTGCCCAGATTTGGGGTCTTCATTCCCAAGACCTGACTAGTGGGCAGGAAATGGAGATGATGGGGTAGGAAGGTGGGGCATATAGGGGAAGTAGGGAAAGAGAGAAGTTTGGGGAGGTGAAGGGGGAGAAGGAAGAGATCAGGGAAGGGGTTTGAGAGAGGAAGGGTGGGGAGAGGAAAGGATGGAGATTTTCTGCGAGGGGAAGCCGGGAGGGGGCAATCATTGAGGGTTCTGATTGTGCCTGTGGCTGGATATGAAACCTTTATAGAGCACGTGGGGCACGAGATTCCAGGGGGGAGAGAGGCGGAGAGGATTGTATACTATGCTGAAAGTCATCTCTTTAATGTAAAAGACCTCAACTCACCTCAAAAATGTTTTTTGCTATTTAAAGAGTTGGGGATCTTGAAGGGTGAGTTTGTGTTCCTGCAAGAGATGCACCTTCGCTGTGCCAATCAGGGCTGGATGAGGAATAAGCCCTATTCTGACGTGTGGGTAGCGTCAGATGAGAAGGGCTAGAAGAAATGTGAAGTGGCCTAAAACTATTCCATCAGGCTTTACCCATAAGGGTAGAGGAAGTGAGGAAGGATAAGATGGGGTGCTGGCTATTCATGAATGTCTGCCTGGGTGGGCTTCTTCTCACTTTGGCTAATATATATGTGCCTTAAGGGGGCCAAATGCAATTTTTTGCACAGCTGAAAACTATGTTAGCCGAGTTTGCGAAAGGGCCTGTTCTTTTAGGTGGGGATTGCAGTGCCCATATTATACTATACTTGGACTCCATGGGGAAGAATACCCAGGAGGGAAGTGGAATAAGTTGAGCATTTCAGATATCCCGTAGACCCAAGTCAGTCATAAATGTCTGGAGGGATATTCACCGAGGGGAAAAAAATTATAGTTACTACTCGCCAGTTCATCAGGTTCATACGCGTATTGCTGGATCAGCACCTGATGGATGGGGGTTGGAGGCAGGACATGGTGTTCTAACGTGGTTGGACTATGCTACCTGCTGGGTTGCCCTTTATTGCCACCTTGGTGGGGAAAGGAGGTGGACATGGAGGTTGGACAAGAGTTTTTTCTGTTGGGCCCCTGCCGTGCAAGACCAAGGACTGTTTATACAAGGCAGAAATTACAGTGCAGGAGGTAGATGGAGCTATCCATTGATTGACTGCTGGGAGTGCCCCTGGTGGTGTTAGGTTCTCTTAGGGGTATTATAAAAAAATATAGTGCTCAGATGGCGCCCACTTTGGCAATGCTCTTAAACGAGGTGTTGTGAAGGTCGTCACTGCCCTCCACACAGCTAGAAGCTGTCATTGCGGTAATACAAGTGAGTAAGCCAACCCAAGAGGCAGCTTCCTACCGTCCCATTTCCTTGTTAACTACAGACGTTAAAATATTGGCCTCTGTGCTCTCTGCTCAGCTAAATCAGGTTATTCCTAGCCTGGTGCATCCTGACCAGGTTGGTTTTTTTGCCCGGCCATCAGGCAGCTGACACTATTCAATGGATGCTGCGCGTGATCCATGCTGCGCAACATGATTCCCAGCCAGCACTCTTGGTGGGCATCGATGCCAAGAAGGAGTTTAATAGGGTCAGTGGGGCTTCATGTGGCATATTTTGGATAAAATGAGGTTTGAGCCCCATTTTTTGAGCTGGGTGCATAGTCTTTACCAGGGGCCCCAAGCCAGCATCCAAGTCAATGGGGGTCAATTGAAGAGTTTTCAATTGGAAAGGGGTACTTGACAGGGGTGCCTGTTATCCCCACTGTTGTTAGCGTTAGTAATGGAACCATTGGTGCAATGCTTTTGTGAGCACCCTGATGTAGCTGGAGGAAGGGTGGGCTCTCGTGAGTACAAGATAGCACTTTTTGTAGATGATATTATACTGTCCCTAAATAATCCTGGAACCTCCCTTCCCTGTGCAATGCAAATCTTTGCAGCTTTTTCACAGGTTTCAGGGTTTAAGATTAATTATGCTAAATCAGAAATCTCAAAGGTGGGTGTCGAGGAAGCGGTGTGCACACAACTGAAGCACTTCTTCTTTTTTGATGGGTGGATAAAGCCCTTTGCAATCTGGGGGTATATCTGATGGTAGATAGGGCTGCACTGTATCAGATGAACTTCGGACCCTTGCTTCGGCATGTTAAAAGGGATTTGGAGACCTGGATGGGCTTGATGCTGTCATGGTTTGGACGCATTGCTGTAACAAAAATGGTGGTAGTTCCATGGTTCCTATATCTTTTTCAGGTACTCCCCATACCCCTACTTTGTGGGGTCTTAGAGTCCTGACAAGCATTGATTATGAAATTCATATGGAAATTTAAACACCCTCGAATTGCTCACCAGATACTATATACTCATCTGGGGAGGGGGGGAATGGGGGTCCCTAATCTTCATTGGTACTATGCGGCAGCGCAATGTCATGCAGGGGTGGAGTGGATGAATCCTGCTGGCTCGAAGTGCTGGGTGGAAATGGAGATGGACCTGGCGGGAGGGCCTGGGCTGGGTGACTGATTGTGGCTTTGTGCTAAGTTGCGGGGAGGGTATTTGTACTGATAATCCATATATAACCCATATCCTCTGTTGCTGGGATTGCTATTTTTGCCACAGGGGGCGATATTGTCGCCATTAGCACCCATAGTTCATAATAATGCCTTCCCTACAGGTGTGAGTGTTCTGGCTTTTGGACAGTGGGAGCATAAGGGACTCATGTGTGTGGGACAATTATTTGAGGATGGTGTTCTTTGCTCTTTTCGTGAATTGCAGGAGGAATTTGATATACCAGAACACCATGTTTATCACTACGTGCAGGTGTCACACTGGGTGGGGAGTCGGGATGTCAAGCAGTAAGTTGCCTGAGATTTGACTGATGTTGACGCCTATGTCAGGAACGCACTAGCACTAAAGGCCTTATTGCGGCCTTGTATGCAGACCTGCAGAGACAGCACTTTGGGGAGGGCAGGCACAGAGCGCAGTGGATGAAGAATTGCATCTCTCATATACTGAACAGCACTGAGAGCAGGCTCTGGAGAAGCTCAGTGGCTATCAATGCCTGGGAAACTAATTATAAACTAGTTTATGGCTGGTACATGATGCCAGTATGAGTGGCCCGAGCTCAGGTGCGGCTCAAGACAACCTGCTGCCTGAAGCGAGAGATGAACTGGTGCCCCCTCCCCCCCACCCGGCAGCAAAATGGAAGGGTCTTCTCAGAGCTCTAGTCAGGGAACCAGGGGCAGCCCGAGGGTGATGCAGGGCCACGTGCGGAAACTCAATGCCAGGCCTCATTTGCATAGCCACTGTGCCTCATTTGTATATATTTTATTTTATTTTAAATGTACATGCTGAACATCTAAAATTTTAGGCAGCTTCCAAAGGAGACCTTCACAAGTCAAATTTTTTGTCCCATTAATGACTTAGGCACATGTTTACTAAACATTAATGTGCGTTAAGTGCCACTGCGCTCGTAGAAATAAATGCACATTAACGGTTCCCTTTTTAGGCTCTGATTTACTAATATTCCACGGTGAAGAAAGCTTAATGAAATCAGGCCTTTAACATGCCACTGCACAGTGCCAACAGAAGGCAGTGGCCTCACTCCGCATCCCCCTCCCACCGCGCCCCAGCAGCCCTTCGGAGCTGCACCTAAGGCAACATCCATGTTTGCTTCGCATAACACTTTGACCAGGTGATAAGGTTACCAGACTTTTTGCAGGCAAATCTGGGACTCTTATTCAAAGTGTTTGTGGGTTTAAGAGGGGAGGAAGGGCCACCTTAGTTCCAGGTCTGAGGGACAGAGCTTGGAGGAGGGAAGAGGAGTCAATACCCTTCCCCCCCATCCATCCCATGACAGCAGCAAGATTGTTTCCAAGCAGACAAATAGAAACAGTGATGCTTTTCCCCTGTATAAAGATAATGGATGGAAATTCTAAAAACAGGCATATTCAAATCACTAAACTGAAAATATTTTTTTTTCTATCCCCTCTATCCCAATTGCTGTAAAATCAGGGACAGTCCCTGAAAATTGAGGACATCTGGTAACTTACCAGGTGATATGGCAGTGCAATCACTTTCTAAAGACGTCTAGTCTTGAAGGACTAGAAAAGGGGACTGTTACTTCTGGAGAGAGATCTGCAATTGTGAGTATATACTTCTGGGAATTTTCTGAAAGGAATTCTTTCTATTAAAGCTAATTAATCTGTGAACCCACTATTTTTTGTTAAATCAGTCAGGGCCTAGTAGCAGCAGTTTAAGTTAAATTTAAAACACAGACGAGAACTTTCTGGTTACATTTCATACCCAGCAGACAGCTTGTATTTTAAATTGAATAGTCACTCAGAGCTCAGCATCAGCAAAGTACTTTTAGTTTAAATTTAAAACACATAAGATAACTTTCTGGTTAAAATTTAGAACCCAGCAGAGAGCTTGTAGTTTAAATTTCATAATAAGTTAGAGACTAGCAGCAGCAAAGAGCTATAATTTAAATCAAATCAGAATATACCTTACCTCAGCAGCACAGGACAGGGTACTGTGTAGCAGCCCTCTTTTAATAAGTGTTATTTCCCTCCCTCCCTAAAACCCACCCACCCCTGGGATAATCGTAGCTTTATAGGTACTTACACATCTTAAAAGACAGGAGGTGCTCTCAGGTGAAGCTCATTACCCAAATCAGTCATACACTAAGGACCTGAGATTAATTAAGCTTCAGGTGAACAAGGTACATTAAATGTATTAGGTACAGTTTTATTAGTATAAATATCCATAGCAACCCTTAGTAAGTAAAGAACTTAAAGATCTTAACACAAGCTTAAAACTAAGATGCAGACAGCAGTCCAGCAGCGAGATGGGGGCTTTCCAATCTTTTGCATTGAGTGTCACATGTATGATTTTCTCCCAGTTGGTAAGAGGTCTTACGTGTGCACTAGGTGCAAGGAGCTTTTTGCTCTCAGGGAACGAGTCCGTTCTCTAGAGACTAGAGTATCAGACTTGGAAAACATAAGAAAGACAGAGAGGTACATAGACGAGATCTACAGGGATATAGTCCTGAAGTCCCACCTCCAGTCTGGCAGCATCCCTGTTGCCATGGAGGAGAGAGGTCACGTGACAGGAGAGCATCATCCTGGTGTGGCAGGAAGTGATCCTGTAACTAGGAACTGTCTTCCAGTTGATGTAAAACCCTCATGCACCGAGGAAGTTTCTCCAGAGCCATGTGCCCATGAGGGAAGGGTTAGGACAACCGTTATAGTTGCTGATTCGATCATTAGGCATGTAGATAGCTGGGTGGCTGGTGAACATGAGGATCGCCTGGTAACATGCCTGCCTAGTGCGAAGGTAGTGGACCTCACGCGCCACCTAGATAAGGTCTTAGATAGTGCTGGGGAGGAGTCTGCTGTCTTGGTACATGTCGGTATCAATGAAATAGGAAAATGTGGTAGGGAGGTTCTGGAGGCTAAATTTAGGCTTTTAGGTAGGAAGTTGAAATCCAGAACTTCCTTTTTTTTTTATATTTATTTATGAATTTTCACCAATAAATCAAGCAAAAGCCTGTACAGAAAATAACACTTGCAATCGTAATTATATTTATACAAGAAATATTTAAACAAGGAAAAATAATGCAAAATTATAAAAGTAGTCCCCTAACAGGGGGGAGGTAGCCAAAAGAAAGGAGAAAAATACTCCAAAACAAGCAATAGTACAGGAAATTAAGAGGAGACAGTGGCCCAAGGAAACTTAACTTAACCAGATGGAGTCAATACATCAGGAGAGGAGGTGATTGGTAAATGCAAACTTAAAAAAGCAGAAAGATCCTCAGGAGTAAAAAAAACATATTTCTGTGTTTTAAAGGTAATTAAACATTTGCAAGGAAATCTTAGGATAAAGGAAACACCAATACGCAGCACCCCAGGTTTCAATAATAGAAAAGCACATCTGCATTTCTGCGTTTCTCGGGCCACATCGGGAAAAAGGAAAACTTTTTTCCCATGGAACAAACTATCACGCTTTTTGTAAAACAATTTTAACAGCCACTCCCTATCCGAAGATAGGGCTAAAGTGACGAGAACTTCCAGGGTAGCATTCTCCGAAATGCTTCCCGTTCCACATGCAGGAATCAAAAGGCAGGCAGAGCTCCGGAGTCTCAATGTGTGGATGAGACAATGGTGCAGAGATGAGGGTTTTGGATTTGTTAGGAACTGGGGAACATTCTGGGGAAAGGAGGGGCTCTTCCGAAGGGATGGAACCAGGCTGCTGGCATTAACCTTTAAAAAGGAGATAGAGCAGCTTTTAAACTAGATAATAGGGAAAACCGACAGTCGACCAAAAGCGGATGGTTCAGAAGAATGTATCCTTGAAGGATACTACCAAAAAGTAGAGAAGTTCCAAAAAAGAGTAAAGTAGCCCAAATGCCCTTGAGTATGGAGCAGACAGAGCTTAAAGATCCCAAATTACCCATGTCTACCAATAGCCAAATTAATATGAGTAAAAAACAGTCTCTAAAATGCTCATATGCAAATGCTAGAAGTCTAAAAAATAAGATGGGAGAGTTAGAATATATAGCACTAAATGAGAGGTTAGATATGATTGGAATATCAGAGACATGGTGGAAGGAGGACAACCAGTGGGACACTGTGATACCTGGGTACAAACTATATTATAATGATAGAGCTGATCAAATTGGTGGAGGGGTTGCGCTCTATGTTAGAGAGGGCATTGAGTCAGAAAGGATTAAAGTTTTGCAGGAAACAAAATTTGCTGTAGAATCTCTATGGATTGAAATTCCATGTAAAAAGGGGAAGGCGATGGCAGTGGGGGTGTACTATTGACTGCCTGGCCAGAATGAACAAATGGATGATGAAATGCTAAAAGAAATCAAGGAAGCTAACAAACGTTACAGCGCAGTAATAATAATGGGTGATTTCACTTACCCCGGTATCGAGTGGATCAGTGTCACGGCAGGGCATGCTAGGGAGATAAAGTTCCTAGATGAAATAAATGACTGCTTCTTGGAGCAGCTGGTACATGAACCTACCAGAGGGTAAAGAGAACAGAGGAGGAGCGTAACTCTTGCAGGTGCACAGGGGAACAAACGGAGCAAGAGAATAGAGCAGGTTTGGAACAGACTGCTTTATTGAAGATGGTCCCTACGCTTTTCGGCTTACGCCTTCTTCGGGGGACATACAGCTACCATAGGGTTAAACAAACAATCTTAATATCAAATATATCAATGGGTATACAACATACAAAGCAAGTAAATAATATGATGTATGGATTAAAACGAATAAGTGTATGAAAAAATATATTAAAACAATAAAATAACTAATATATTTGTGTCTAAACGGATAATATATGTATAAATTTACATTTAAACCAAAAAGAGGACAATCCAGAGGGCAATAAATTAATTAAATTAATAAAATTAATAAAATTAAATTAAATTTGGACTTAATCAAGAAAGTGATCTTTCAATTTTTTTACAATAATTTTTTTACAATAATATTTTTTTAAATAATTTTTTTAATAATAATCTGTTTCTAGGATACTCGTGTATTTATCTTCATACCGTCATTGATAATTTCTTTTGTTACTAATTTTACCACATTTTTCTTTGGCAGTAACATTATTACATATTTATGTTTCAACACTCCCCTTCTATACATAATTCAATATGCTTTTTAATGTCCCACTTGTATTTCCTTTTTATATTCATATATTTTTTAACTACAAATATTCTCTTAATCACATACATATATAAAAATTATTTTGGCATTATCACAAGTTCCCCTTACTTGCTCAGCTCATTATGTGATGATATCTCTGAATAAGTATGCCATCTGCATTCAATAAATTGACCTCCGTTTTTTAATGTTTTCAACGCCTTTGGTTTATGGTATAACAACATTTCTCACATACACAGTATAAATTACTATTTTGCAGTTCCCTTTCATCAGTATATATCATTTGATGATACAATTTTTCAATAAATATATATAATAACTCTTGTCTTTTGCATAGCTGTTTAAACTGCCTTGATTTTAGCCCCGCCCAATTTGTGACGTCTTTTCTGAAAAAAGGCGCGAAAATTGGCATCAATAAAATGACTGTCACTCAGTGGCCGCCTTCCAATGCTTATGTGTGTGTAAGATTCGGCATGCTGTATTTTTCGTATTTGGACATCATTTATGTTACATTTGCCTGCCCGATCAGTAAGTACGTTTTATATCCACACCTCTGTCTCTAGATTAAAGTTTGCTCGTTTCTTAGGCAACACTTGTCACGCTTATGCTTTTTCCACTTTCTAGTTCAACACTACTCATCTTGTTTTAAAACATTTCAATTTACCAAGTTCCTTTTCAGTATCTAAGTGCCAGTTGTGCTAGTGTGCGACTATCTTTTTTTTTTTTTTTTTTTTTTTATTTAATCTTTATCAATTTTATTACAACATTCCAGAAAACTTTCTGAATCAGAATTTCATATACAATGAAGAATAGGAAAAATAAGAACCGCAAAGCAGCCCTATAGAAATATAAACAAAACTTGGTATAGACCCCAATATGTGCGACTATCTTTTACTCTCCTTCATGATTTGTGCTACTCGGTTGTTCCATTCTCAAATAATGTACCCCCTTTTGAGGTTCTGATCTACCACTTTTTTTAAAGCTCCCCAATACTTTTTAATGTGTACCCTTTCTTTATTAATACATGTTTTTGGGACTCTCATTATATCATCATTTTTACTATTATTTTTATCATATTACAAAGTACATCATTCACTCTCCATTGAATACTCGCGCCATTTTTTCTACATAAACACGCGAAAATTAGTTTAGCAATTTCTTTCATTATATTATATATATTGATACAATCAAAGCATAGAAGATTTCCTTCTTCACACACTTTCGTTTTGTAAATACATATACCATAGCAGTGTATGTCGCCATGTTAGATCATCGTTCCCAAATTATATCCGACACTCAGTGCCTCAAATTCCATTAGCACGTCCTAACATTCATGAAATAACAATCCTTTAATTTCTCCCCCTTTAGTTTTCTACCCTCCACGGTCATATGTATATTGATATTATCAAACCCTCCTGCACTTTCCCTTCTCCCCTACATTGGAGTATAAGATTTATACTTACTACACACCCGAGGCTCATTACATTATGCCCCGTGGTCTCCTTTGCAGTCCAATTAATATATTAATATATGAATGTACTGTTTATAGATCTCTCCATTAAGAGTTCCCTTTTATTTTATTTAATATATCATTATTTTATAGTACTTTACCTTGTTCATATGTTTCATGATTGCTCAATATTTTATAATTTATATTATATAACCATATGGAAGTATTTATACAGTGTTTTATTTGTAGATACTATTTTATTCACATTCATTTCCATTTTTATTCCCTATTTTATTTATATTTATTTATTTATTACTTCAGAAATATTTGATGTTTTGTTTTTCGAATAATTGTTTGTTCCAACATGTGATTACACAGTTTTTCTTCTTATAGCTATTATATAGTGCTACGACTTAATTGTCTTTAAGAGACAAGCCCATCAGTCACGGCGCTATCAACACATAGTGCTTTCACCAAACTGTCTTTATGAGACATTTCATCCTATACAACACTGGTATGTTATTATTCCACTATTTTTATCAATTTATTAATTTATATTTTTACATGCTCTATTTATTTGTTTTATTATTTTTATATTTACTTATTTACTCATCATTTATTTATTTCAATTTTTGCTGTCTATATTCATATCTGTATAGAATTTTATTTGTGCGTTTTATCATTTTGGAATTAATTCGTCTACCACTAACAATATTTTAGCTCTCTGTCTCGGCCCTCGTTTATTTAATTTAATTTAATTTAATTTTATTAATTTTATTAATTTATTGATTTATTTCCCTCTGGATTGTCCTCTTTTTGGTTTAAATGTAAATTTATACATATATTATCTGTTTAGACACAAATATATTAGTTATTTTATTGTTTTAATATATTTTTTCATACACTTATTCGTTTTAATCTATACATCATATTATTTACTTGCTTTGTATGTTGTATACCCATTGATATATTTGATATTAACATTGTTTGTTTAACCCTATGGTAGCTGTATGTCCCCCGAAGAAGGCGTAAGCCGAAACGCGTAGGGACCATCTTCAATAAAGCAGTCTGTTCCAAACCTGCTCTATTCTCTTGCTCCGTTTGTTCCCCTACCAGAGGGTAAACCATATTAGACCTAGTCCTTAATGGAACACCAGATCTAGTGCAAGCGATAAGGGTGTTGGGGCCATTGGCAATAGTGATCATAGCATGATCGCTTTTGATTTAATTAGTGGAGGAGGGATAGTAAGGAAATCCACAGTACTACCTTTTAACTGTCAAAAGGGAGACTATGATAAAATGAGGAAAATAGTTAAGAAAAAACTAAAAGGAGCAGTTGCAAAGGTTAAAGACTTACATCAAGCTTGTGTGTTGTTGAAAAATACTATCTTGGAAGCCCAGACCAGCTGTATTCCACGCTTTAAGAAAAGTGGAACGAAGTCCAAAAAACGGCCAGCATGGTTTAAAGGTGAGGTAAGAGAGGCTGTTGTTGCCAAAAAAAGCATCTTTCAGGAAATGGAAAAAAGAGCCAAACAACGAAACCTGGAAAGAGCACAAGCACTGGCAAGTCAAATGCAAGGCATTGATAAGGCAGGCAAAGGGAGAATTTGAGAAGAAGCTTGCTGTGGAAGCAAAAACACAAAATAAAGACCTTTTCAAGTATATTTGTAGCAAAAAACCTGTGAGAGAGTCAGTTGGTCCATTATAAGATAGAGGGGTTAAAGGGGCACTAAGAGGCGACAAAGCGATATCGGAGAGACTGAATAAATTTTCTGCTTCAATCTTTATTGAGGAAGATGTAGGGATGTTACCCATGACTAAAGTTGTATTTAAAGGTGTGGAGAAGGAAATATTGATACTTCGGGAAGATGTATTACAACTATTAGATAAACTGAAGAGTAGCAAATCACCTGGGCCAGATGGTATACATCCAAGGGTGTTGAAAGAACTGAAATATGAGATCGCAGACCTGCTATTAGTAATCTGTGAACTATCATTAAAATCATCTCTAATACCTGAAGATTGGAGGATCGCCTGTAACACTAATTTTTAAAAAGGGTTCCAGGGATGATCCGGGAAACTACAGACCGGTGAGCCTAAAGTCAGTACTGGGAAAAATGGTAGAAACCTTCATAAAGAATAAAATTACTCAGCATGTAGATAGTCATGGCCTAATGGGAGACAGCCAACATGGCTTTAGACAAGGAAGATCTTGTCTTACTAATTTGTAATGCTTTTTTGAAGGTGTGAATAAACATGTGGACCAAGGTGAGTCAGTTGATATAGTGTATCTGGACTTTCAGAAAGCCTTTGACAAAGTCCCTCATCAGAGACTTTTGGCAAAACTAAAGAGTCATGGGATAGGAGGCAGTGTACTACTGTGGATCAGGAAATGGTTAAAAGATAGAAAGCAGAAGGTAGGGCTAAATGGCCAATTTTCCCAATGGAGAAAGGTGAATAGTGGTGTACCCCAGGGATCTGTGCTGGGTCCGCTGCTTTTTGACATATTCATAAATGACCTGGAAAGTGGAATAACGAGTGAGGTTAGAAAATTTGCCGATGACACAAAACTATTTAAAGCTGTTAAAACCCAAGAGGATTGTAGAAACTTGGAAGAAGATCTTGATAAATTGGAAGACTGGGCATGAAAATGGCAGATGAAATTTAATGTGGACAAGTGCAAAGTTATGCACCTAGGGAAGAACAACTCAAACTATGGTTACATGATGCAAGGTTCCACATTAGGAACCACCACCCATTAAAACGTTTTAGGCGTGATTGTGGATAACATGTTAAAACCCTCGGCCCAGTGTGCAGCGGTGGCCAAGAGAGCAAATAGAATGCTAGGTATCATAAGGAAAGGAATGGAAAATAAAACAAAAGATATTATAATGCCTCTATATCGTTCCATGGTGAGACTGCACCTTGACTATTGTGTGCAATTTTGGTCGCCGTATCTTAAAAAGGATATAGCGTTATTAGAAAAGGTTCAGAGAAGAGCCACCAAAATGGTAAAGGGGATGGAAGGATACTCCTATGAAGAAAGACTAAAAAGGTTAGGGCTCTTTAACATGGAAAAGAGACAGCTGAGGGGAGATATGATAGAAGTCTATAAATTAATGAACGGAGTGGAACGGGTAAATGTAGATCGATTGTTTACGTTATCAGATTATAGAAAGACAAGCTACAGGGTAAACTATTTAAGACTAATAAAAGAAAATATTTTTTCACTCAACGTGTAATCAAACTCTGGAATTTGTTATCGGAGGATGTAGTAAACGCTGTTAGTGTAGATGGGTTTAAAAAAGGTTTGGACAAGTTCCTGGAGGAAAGGTCCATAAACCATTATTAAGAAGGGACCCAGGATATCAATGCTTGACCCAGTACAAGCATTGTGGAACCTGTGTCTTTTGGGGAAACTGCTAGGTACGTATGACCTAGATTGGCCACTGTTGGAAATAGGATACTGGGCTTGATGGACCTTGGTCTGACCCAGTATGGCATATCTTATGTTCTTATCTTTGCCGCCCAGAATATCTTGATGCCGATCTTGTGATGCAGGTGAGATTAGCATCAAGACATTCTGGGCCACAAGGATATGTTTAGAACATGATTGCACGACTGGCATTGAGGTCCCAGTAGAGTGATTTGCGGAGCCACAGCATAAGCTTTTGCATTACCAGCATTGAAGTCCAGTTAGAGCGATCACGTTCTAAACATGTCCCGAATGCTTTGATGCTAATTTCACCTGCATCGCAAAACTAGCTGCAAGGACACATTTAGAAAGTGATTGAACTGCAGGCATTGAATTCCTGGTAGAGCGATCTGCAGATCCACATAATCTGTTGCTCCAGCCCTGGCCCCACAAAATTGGACCAATGGGGTCCTGGAATCCATGCCAGGCATGCCACTAGGCTGGGAAGTGAGGATTTAGAAGCCCCCCCCCCCGATAGCGCAGCCCTCTTGCTCCCCTGAATTGTGTGGCTCAGGGTTCCACAAAAAGCTCTGACTTAGATTTCCAGTTGGGGGCATCTTCCACCTCCTATCTGGCTCAAATGTGCCCCTACTTCTGTATACCCTATGTAGCTGCCCCGCTGGAACAGACCCGGTTATGGTGGTGTTCTTGCCCTGGGCCATCCACTCTTCCACCAAGCCATTTCTAGCCCTGGCCACTTATATGTGCCTCTGTCTCCCAGCACACACTACAGGCCTCCCCTCATGACATCGGACTTGTTCTGGAACCTTTACTGAGGCCCTGGAACAGGACCCAAGCTTCAATCACCGATCACCACTGCTGCCCGGGGTTGTTTCTTTATGTCTCTCCCTGCCTCTGCCCGCCCCCCCCCCCCCCTGCCAGCTCCTGTGATTGTGGCTTGCAGAGGCCCCAGCGATCGCAGCTGCAGATTCAACTTTTTTAAAAAACCCACCTGCCCTCCTCAGCTTGACAAAGCTGCACAGCCTGGAACTGATCTTGGCTCCTTTTACTGGCGATCGTGGCTTTTCTATTTTTACA
Source organism: Ichthyophis bannanicus (assembly GCA_033557465.1). NCBI lineage: Eukaryota > Metazoa > Chordata > Amphibia > Gymnophiona > Ichthyophiidae > Ichthyophis > Ichthyophis bannanicus. The sequence goes on along the minus strand of CM066031.1, from coordinate 26,807,872 downwards.
CTTATGCTGCCCTGCAGCTCTCTCTCGCTTCCTGTCCCTCCTCTGGCCAGGCGTGGGGCCTCTTCAAGAGCGGAGCCATATGCAGGCAACATGCTCATTCCTGCCTAGGGCTGGCTCTGCCCAACATGACCTTCTTTCCTTCCTGCCCCCAAACCGCTGCCGTTGCTGTTTTTCTTAATGAGCTGCGGCTTTAAAAAAATTCAAGCAAAAGCACAGTGTCTTCCTGACTCCAGCGTGCTTGTAAGCTTTTGCTAGTCCCGCCCCCTCTGATGACAGTATGAGTCAGAAAGGGGCTGGGCCATTAGAGCCTTTCAAGCGGGCTGGAATTGTGAAGACCCTGCGTTTTTGCTTGTATTTATTTATTTATTTATTTATTTTATAACTTTTATATACCGCGCTATTTGTTATCAGTGCGGTTTACATACAACAAGGGTGCACAGTCAGAAGTCTGTTCTGTGCTTACATTGTAACAGGAGTTTAAACTTGGAACATACATTGTAACAGGAGCATAAACTTGGAGCAACAGGGGAACTAAAAACCTATGTACAAAATATAATTAGATTTGGATTGTATATACAGGAGGTCTAAGGCGGGTTCAAGATACTTGTGACAGGATGCGGTTTGTATCTTTTTTTAAGCTGCCACTTGTCATCAGAAGGGGAGGATTGATGCTATCAGCACCACCAAAGACCCAGGAGAAGCGGCGGTGGTGGCAGCAGCGGGTCAAAGGCAGAGTGAAGTGGCCACAGCTGGGCTGTTTTAGGGGAATTGCTTGCCGCTCCTAAAACTTTGCCGCTTGAGGCAGCTGTCTCACTCTGCCTAATGATAGAACCATACCCTGCCCGAGCTTTCCGGGGGGCGTCAGACTTATGCTGGCAGAACGTCCGGCAGGAGAGGCACCTTGGCGCATGTGTGGTGGTTCTGTCCCTGAATTCAGGGCTTTTGGAGGGGGGATAGAATTGCGCCTGAAACAAATGATTGGTTTGAACATCCCCTGGGATCCAGGCATTTTTCTTTTTGGGAGGAGGGTCCCTCGAGGACGACTCTCCCAGTTAGAGCTGCTTCGTCAAACTGTGAACGCAGCTAGGCTGACACTGGCGACCACCTGGAAACAGGTATTGCCTCTATCATGCTGGCTGAAACGGATGTGGGACCTATACACAATGGAACAGGGATAGCAGTTGGGAGAATGTGCCTGCCCCAGTTTGAACAGGTCTGGGAGTCTTTTGTGTTAAAATACGTCTCACTGCCTGCAGCATATCTATTTTTACTGGAGGTACATAATGAGGACCACTCCTTGGCTTGAAGGCTTACCAATCATCAGCTTTCAGACTACACCCACTAATACAACCAGACAGCAGCACAAGACCAAGGAGGAGAGGCACATCCAACCATATCAACACACCAAGAGACTTCACCAAGCTACGCAAGGACACCGAAAAACGAGCCTTATCAAAGGCGGCACCAACAATTTCGAACACCCTCCCTGATGAACTACGGTCAACAACAGCCATTAAGGACTTTAGGAAACTGCTAAAAATGACCCTCTTCATAGAGCACTACGGTGACATCACTTAACCTGTGCAACAGACAATACCCCAGCTCAACCACCCTCCCCTCGTGACACAATCATAGTATTGAAGTAAAGTCCTGATGTACATAGTATTGTAAATAGCGCACGTTGTAAATAGCTCACCAAGAATCAACTACAATCTACACACACATGCACTCCCTGCTCAATGCATGCACATACTAGACACAGTATTATGTTGCTTGTTTGCTGTGTAGACCACCTTGATTTTAGGAAAAGGCAGTATAGAAATCTGTTTAAATAAATACCACCCCCTCCTTCCTAATAATACCAGGATGGAGGGATGCCCCTTATCTTATTGAATTTGCAGCAGGGGGAAGGGAAGTGGGTGGGAGAAGGGAAAGGGAATGGGAGAGGGGGAAGGGGAAGGGGAAGAGGGAGGTTGGTGCAGGGGAAGGGGAGAGAGAGAAGTAGTTGAGTGGGGAATCTTGGTTATAATGGGGTTCTTTAAAAAATGGCAAAAAATATAAGGCTCTGTTATGGCAATTGTCCTAACTGATGATTTTCTGTTTAATTATTGTGCAAGTCCTCCAGCAGCGGATTGTACTGATATTTTTCTGTACCTGTGTTAAAACTAGAGTTGCCAACTGGCTCCAGATGTGCCCGATGGGCTTGATCCAGTCCTGGGGTTTTTCCCCATGTCATGCAGGGATATGTAGTCTTGCTTTTCTTATGGAGTGCAATGGAGAAATCAGAACTACATGTCCCTGCATACAATGGGGTAGACCCAGGACTGGATCAAACCTGTCGGGCACATCTGGAGCCAGATGGCAACCCTAGTTAAAAACTTTAAATAAAAAAACATAAAGTTTATTTTTCAAGGTTGTAACAAGGTCATCCATGACCTAAGTAAGGAGCAACCCCCTACTCAGAAACTTAAGATAAGGTAGGAATCTGGCTCTGGGGAAACATCACACATACAGTCTTATCCTAAAAGTGTATAAACCTCCCTAGATAATAAAAGGGCATCCGGTACCCAATTCATTTTTGCCAAAGTACAAAGACACAACTATTTTCCTAGCCTGTGACTGCCCAAGGGGAAGGAGGGGGGTGTAGGGGAAGGAGGTTCAGATCTGAGCAGAGAGAAAAGTTTCCTTGCCTTCAATGTATCAGAAGAAACTATTAAGCTTTTATTTTTCTCTTATGCACTACGGAATATCTTCTTTTATCCAAAGCTGCTGAGATTAACAAATCAGAATCAGATTACAGTGCACTCTGGGAGCTGTAGTCCTTCCCAGGAGGGATTACTGTATGGGAGTATCATAGTGCACTCTGGGAGCTATAGTCCTTCATAGGAGGGATTACTATGTGTGACTGTCACAGTGCATTATTGGTGCTCTAGTCCTTCCTAGGGGATTCCTCTGTGGGAGTGTCACAATGTACTCTGGGAGCTGTGGTCCTTCTTAGGGGGTATTACTGTGTTGGAGTGTGAAGTGCGTTCTGGGAGCTGTAGTCAATCCTAGGAGGGATGACTATATGGGAGTGTCACAGTGCACTCTGGGAGCTATAGTCCTTCCTAGGGGGAATTACTGTGTGGGCGTTTCACAGTTCACATTGGGAGCTGTAGTCCTTTCTAGGGTGTATTACTCTGTGGGAGTGTCACAGTGCACTTTCAGGTGCTGTAGTCCTTCCTAGTGGATATGACTGTTTGGGAGTGTCACAGTGCACTCTGGGAGCTGCAATTCTTCCTAGAAAATATTACGGTGTAGAATTGTCAGAGTGCACTCTGGGAGCCGAAGTCCTTCCTAGGGGGTATGACTGTTTGGGAGTGTGACAGTGCACTCTGGGAGCTGTAGTCCTTCCTTGGGCATATTACTCTGTGGTAGTGTCACTGTGCACTCTGGGAGCTGTAGTCCTTCCTTTCAGGTATTATCTCAGGGTAGTTTTGCCTAATGGGTGAGTTTTGCACCTAACGTAACAGTCGCAAACTTCACTTCTAAGCCAGGGTATGTGGAATATGACCTTAGTCTCTCAAATTTACTGCTAATGCATGATGTAGTACTTGTATCATGCAAAAGAGAGCCTCCTGCTGGAGTTCATAAGATTTAACAGGCAGGAGTAATTTATCAAGCTTGTCACACCTAATACAATGGGAAAGACGCAGCAGTGTTGAACAGACTGAAGGGGAGAGAGATGATTCAGAGGGAGACTAGCAAGGAGCAGGTTACAATAGTCTAGAGGCAGATGACAAGTGTTTTATTATACACAGTCTGAGAAAGGAGATAAGGGAGACCAGGATTAGAGGGAAAAATGTGAAACTCGGATTTGGCCATGTCCAATTTCAAGTGGCGGTGAGACATCCAAGCAGCAATGTCAGAAAGGCAGGCAGAGATCCGGGCCTGGATTGCTGTAGAAATTTCAGGTGCAGAGAGGTAGATCTGGGAATCATCAGCGTAAAGATGGTACTGAAAGCCTTGGGACGAGATGAATGTACCAAGGGACTGGGTATAGAGAGAGAAAAGGAGTGTGCCCAAGACAGATCCTTGGGGTACAGCAAGTGAGAGCAGGATAGCAGCAGAGGAGGAGCCACCAGAACAAACACTGAAAGAGTGATAGGAGAGATAAGAAGAGAACCAGGACAGTAAAGAGCCCTTAAAACCAAGCGAGGACAAGGTATCGAGGAGCAGCAGTAGTAATACTTTGGAGAAAAGATGGGAGAGAGGAGATATGACAGAGATACTTAAATACCTAATAAAACTAATGCCACAGTCAGACCTTACAGACATAGAAATGGACAAGTAATTAATGTAACTATATCATGTCACTTGCAACAATGTCTCTGTACATAGTTTAGCCTTTGCTAAATGTATCTAATACCCCATATACTCCTGCAAGTTGCTACTCCCTGTTCTATGTAAAAGCTTATTGCTATGTTTGTTCCATGTGAACTGCCTTAAATATGACGGTATATAAAACTTGCTAAAAAATAAATAAATAAATATCTCTGTGGCATAAATGCTCAGGAAGAGAGCCTCTTTCGATTGAAATCAAGCTCTGCAATGAGGGCACAATTTTATTTATTTAACAAGTTTTTTGTACCGCGTTCTTGTACAATAAAAGTGGTTTACATTAAAAACAAACATTAAAGAGAACTCAATGTGTAAATGTAGGTCAGATGACATGCAGGGTTTGCACAGAGGCAAAACAAATACATTGCAACATATGTACAAGAGTTAGATATTGTTTTAGGCATGTGAGATGAGGGGGAAGAACAAGGTATTGTCTCTGAAGCTATCAGTGAAAAGGAAGGTTCTGAGATGTTTTCTGAAGTCCTTTAAGTTCTTGGTTGTCCTGACCTTCTCTAGAAGAGAATTCCAGTTGGCGGGTGCTGCTAATGAAAGAGCCCTCTTCATTGGTGTAAGAACTAGGTGTTGAAATGGTATCACTTGGGCTCCTTCTTTAGGTCTGCATATCATTTCCTGTAGAATTCCGGCTGATGTGTTGTTTCTTATCTTGAAGATACAAAACTGCCTTGACTATCTGGCATGCGAGGTAATTGGTAGCCAGTGAAGCTGATATAAGAGCAGTATTATGTGATCATGTTTGCGGAACCTGTGATGATGTGGGCAGCCTTGTTCTGTGCTAATTGCAAGGGACGAGCGGTTTGAGTTGGAAGACCTTGAAAAAGGGAGTTACAGTAGTGGCCAAAAAATTAAGGCAGAGTCCAAAATATCAGAATTTTATTAGAAAAGTATGTGTTATTGTCATTTTCATGGTCAAAAGCTTTAAGAACCAAAGATATATTGTTTCCTGAATAAAACTTGACATATATATTTGATAGGGTGTCCATGATTTTTCAACAGTATGCCTACAAGAATCCAGGCTGTGCTAACTAGTGTTTACAGTATGCTGGAGTGATTTCGTTGACCCATACATGCTTGAGTATGTCCTTTAAATCTGCTTCTGAAGTAGGACGGTGTGCTGCCACCTTTTTTCTTCATAAGATTCCAACAGTTTTCAATTACATTGAGATCCGTAGAGTTTGATGGCCAACTTGGTAGCAGTTCGATCTTGTTGTCCATGAACCATTTTTGACTGTTTTTGCAGTGTAGCACGGTGCTGAGTCCTGCTGAAATACAGTTGTGCCAGAAACATTCATGTGCATTTTAACTTTACTATTCAGCATGGATATGTATTTTGCAGCATTTACTCTTTCACCTTTCTCAAAAATGTGCAGGCAACATCGTCCATTCGCCGAGATACCATGACCAAATGGTGGGTGTTTAACAGTCTTGATCGTGTACTTTGGATTTAGTCTCTCGCCTGCTGGTCGACGGACGTAGTTGTAACCACTCCCATGTACTTGTTGAAATGTACTTTCATCTGTTAACATTACCCTCTCCCACCATTCAGCAGATTTGTCTTTCATCTTGCTACAAAACTGTATGCGGGCAGCAGTTTGTTTCCTGGCCATCATAGGCTTTTTGGCAGGTCTTCTGGCCACGAGTTTGAATTCATCCACAAGCCGTCATTGGACAGATCTGGCACTTATCTTTATTCCTCGATCATTAGCTAACCTGAGCCACGCGTTGAGATGAAGTATGTGGACTAGATGTAATAATGCTTTTGAGGAATCCAGTAGTTATCTGTCTGCGCCCACATTTCAAACGACGTGTACGGCCACCTGATTTCAGAACATTCTGAACTGCACACCTTGATATATGCAAATGTTTTGCCATAGCACATTGTGAATATTCTTCAGCATAGAGTGTGACAACTTGTCCCTTTACAAAGTCATTAATCTCTCACTTTCTACCCATCTTGACTGTATATTTCACATGTAACTCAATATTTTCCTAGTTGTAAAAATTCAAAACTTCATCCAAGAAACCTACAAGAGTGTAAGTAAACTAAAATGGATGCCAGACGCATGGTGTGACTAATCGCCATGCTGATTAAATAAGTAAGCACGTGTGACATCTCCACAGTACATTATTTAACAATAAATTGTAGAAAAAGATACCTGCCTTATTTTTTTGGCCACTACTATAAATGGATGTTACTGTTTTCTTATTGGTTATGATGTGTACTAGCAAATAATTGTGCTGCCATAGGCCTAGCAAGTTTAATGAACTGGCAAGCAAGGAACATACCTAGGTTCCAAAGTTAAGGGAAGTCCTGCCAAATGTGCTCATATTTAGGAGGTTAGGATTAACAACTGTCTGTTTTTTCAGGATTCTAATGATTTTTACATTAATGCCTAGAAGCTAGAAAGATGGCTAACATATCTGCACATTTTTCATAGTTTAAAATCTCTATCAGCGGTTCTCTAATCCCCCACCTCCTGTGTGAGTGAACCTGCCCTGCCTGCTTCCAATGTAACTAGCAGCAGAGACTGTAAGTAGGATACAGCTAATGGAAATTTTGGCTGTAGGGGCGGAGAACTGGAATGCTGCTGTAGTCACAGACTGTGGTTGGATCCAGCCAATGGGGAGGAGATAAAGCAGCTTTTAAACTAGATAATAGGGGTAAGCCTACAATTGTCCAAGAGGGCATGGTTTGGAAGGATGTATCCTTGAAGGATACTAGCAAAAGAGAGAAGACAGGGCATCCTGACAGGTTCCAATAAAGATAAAAGTAACTCAGAGAAGAAAGAACTAAAAGATTCCAAATTACCAGTATCAACTGATAACCAGATTAATATGAATAAAATACCTCTAAAATGCCTGTATGCAAAAGCTAGAAGTCTAACAAATAAGATGAGAGAGTTAGAATATATAGCACTAAATGAAGGTTAGACATCATTGACATCTCAGAGACCTGGTGGAAGGAGGACAACCAACACTGTGATACCTGTGTATAAACTATATCGCAATGATAGAGTAGATACAATTGGTGGAGGGGGTTGTGCTGTATGTTAGAGAGGGCATGAGTCACACAGGATTAAAGTTTTGCAGGAAACACATTGCAGAATCTCTATGAATAGAAATTCCACGTTAAAAGGGGAAGGTGATGAAAGTGGGGGTGTACTACTGATCGCCTGTCCAGAATGAACAGATGGACAATGAATGCTAAAAAAAAAAAAAAAAAAAAAAAAAAAACCCAGGGAAGCTAATAAAAGGTACACTCACCTGTTCAGCACCTCGTCAGCCTCACTTGCAGACTGCAGTGAACAGAGCCGCACAGCAGCAGAATCAAAAGGAGCAAAGGCCCACAGGAAAAGAAGCCACAAGAAAACATACCAGTGCAAGGTAAGCCAAAGACCAAAAGAAACCCACAACACTAGAAAGAAGGGGCTCCAAACACTCACATACTGCAGCACAGAAGCAAAACTAACCCATTTGAACCCTGCTACTAACATACAGACTCCTCTTAGCACTACTGCTACTATATCTACTCATAACACACACTGGAGTCGCACCCTCACAAAAAACAACCTTAACAATACCAGAAATAAATACTAGACAAGTATGGCATAACCCCTAGAAAACAACAAAAGACCTCCGAGACTCATACAAATCTATCTCGCTCCATCTGGAAACAAGACTCAATAAAATATACACCTGAACCAAAAAATAAAATGCACACTAATAAATGTTTGTTCTGTAAGAAACAAGATACATACTTTAACAGATTACATAAGCAACTACCACATCAACATAAAGTTGAGTTAAGTTCTAACCGTTCCAGGTAAACTGGTATATTAAACCAGTTAACTAAATACATAGAAACAGAAATATGATGACAGAAAAAGACCACATGGCCTATCTAGTCTGTCCTTCCATATTAACAACTACAATAGTCCCCTTTTTACCTTTAGAGATCCTCTGTGTTGGTCCCATGCTTTTTTGAATTCAGTTACTGTCCTCATCTCTACCACCTCCACTGGGAGACTATTCCACGGATCCACTACTCTTTCTGTAAAGAAATATTTCCGCATATCACTCCTGAATCTATCTCCCTTCACCCTCATCCCATGTCCCCTCGTAGCAGAACTTGCTTTCAATTGAAAGAGGCTCTCTCCCTGAACATTTATGCCACGGAAGTATTTAAACATCTCAATCATATCACCTCTATCCTGCCTTTCCTCTAAGGTGTACATATTAAGATCCTTCATATGCTTTATAATGAAGACCACTAATCATTTTAGTAGCCACCCTCTGCACCGACTCCATCCTGTTCACATCCTTTTGAAAGTGCGGTCTCCAGAATTGCACACTATACTCCAAATGAGGTCGCACGAAAGACTTATACAGAGGCATTATCACCTCCTTTTTTCTACTAGCTATTCCTCTCCGTATGCACCCAAGCATCCTTTTAGCTTTTGCCGTCGCCTTTTCTACCTATTTAGCTACTTTAAGATCATCAGACACAACCACGCCTAGGTCCCGCTCTTCTTTAGTGGACTAAAGTACTTCATCCCCTATACTATATTGCTCCCTTGGATTGCTGCAGCCCAAATGCATGACCTTACATTTTTTAACATTAAATCCCAGCTGCCAAATTCTAGACCATTCTTTAAGCTTAGCTAGATCACTCCTCATGCTATCTACACCTTCCTGGATGTCTACTCTATTGCAGATTTTGGTATCATCCGCAAAGAGGCAAACCTTACCCAACAGCCCTTCCGCTATATCACTAACAAAGATGTTAAAAATAATCGGACCAAGGACAGATCCCTGGGGCACACCACTGGTAACATCCTTCTCCTCAGAGTGAGCTCCATTTACTTGTACTCTTTGTCGCCTCCCACCCAACCAATTTCTAACCCAAGCAGTAACTTTAGGGTCCATCCCTAGGGTGCTCAGTTTGTTTATAAGTCGCCTGTGAGGAACAGTGTCAAAGGCTTTACTGAAATCCAAATACACCACATCTAGGGCTCTCCCTCGGTCCAATTCCCTAGTCACCCAGTCAAAGAAATCAATCAGATTTGTCTGACAAGACCTGCCTCTGGTGAATCCATGCTGCCTCGGATCCTGTAATCCGCTGGACTCCAGAAACCTCACTATTTTCTCTTTCAGCAGCGTTTCCAATAATTTACTAACCACCGAAGTTAAACTAACCGGCCTGTAGTTTTCAAACACATCCTTACTTCTGCTTTTGTGTAAAGGCACCACATGAGCCTCTCTCCAGTCCTTTGGCACCACTCACAACTCCAACGATGTATTGAAAAGGTCAGTCAGTGGAGCTGCTAGAATGTCCCCAAGTTCCCTCAGTATTCTAGGGTGTATCCCATCCAGTACCATCGCTTTGTCTACTTTAAGTTGAGCTAGTTTCTCACGAACACAGTCTTCTGAAAATTGTTCAAGATGTCCCTCGCTTCTGTTCCTATTTGTGGGTGTTTTCTGAGGTCCTGCTCCTGGTTCTTCATCTGTGAACACAGAATAAAAATATTTGTTAAGCAATTCCAATTTTAAACTCCTGTTACAATGTAAGCACAGAACAGGCTTCTGACTGTGCACCCTTGTTGTATGTAAACCGCACTGATAACAAATAGCGCGGTATATAAAAGCTGTTAAATAAATAAAAAATAAATAAAATAAATTCCGCTTTATCCTTATCAGCTTCTACATATTCCTCCCCTTCACCCTTGAGTCTGATAATACCACTTTTGCCCTTCCTCTTCTCACTAATATATCTGAAAAATGTCTTATCCTCCCATTTTATTGCAATGGCTATTTCCACCTCCTTTTGAATCTGCCTTCTTGACTACTTTGTTAGCTTCTCTTAAGTTTTTCCAAATACAGATGCCTGTCTTCCTCTCTCTGTGATCTCTTGTATTTCATGACGGCCTCCCACTTTTCTTCACTTTTTCAGCTACTTCTTTCGAAAACCATAGCCGTCTCCTTTTCCTTTTACCATTATTTACCATTTTAACTAAAAGGTTGGCTGCCCTTAAAATATCCCCTTTCAGTTTTGCCCACTGTTTTTCTACATCCCCCAGCTGTTCCCATCCCACTAACGACTCCCTGAGGTACTGGAACATCTTCGCAAAGTTAGTCTTCCTAAAGTCTAAGATCCTCACCTTTGAATGGATTCTAACAGCCCTAGTCCTAATACTAAACCACACCATCTGGTGATCACTGGATGCAAAATGATCTCCCACTACAACATCAGAAACACTTTCACCATTGGTAAGCACCAAGTCCAGTATGGCCCCTTCACGTGTGGGGTCTGTTACCAATTGCCTGAATAGTTCTCCCTGTAGAGAATCCAGGATCTCCTTACTTCTAGATGATACTGCAGCAGGAATGTGCCAATCAATATCTGGCATAATGAAATATCCTATCAGTAGCACTTTCCCTTTCCTAGTAATGCTGCGTATGTCTTCAATTAACTCTCTGTCTACCTCTTCCTTTTGTGAGGGAGGTCTGTATATCACACCAATGCAAATAGATTTCTCTTTCCCTCTTTCTAGTTTAACCCACAATGCCTCCTCTCTCCCTTTTAAGCTCTGTAATTCCAAAGCTTTAGTAGTAGTTTTTACATATAGTGCCACTCCTTCTCCCCGTCTTCCTACCCTGTCCTTTCTGAATAAAGTATAGACAGGTATAGTTACATCCCAATCATGGTTTTCTGTGAACCACATTTCTGTAACTGCCACTAAATCCAAGTCAGCCACTCCCACCAAAGCTTCAACATCAGGGATCTTATTTCCCATGCTACGGGCATTTATACATACTGCTTTCCATATGTTACCCCTATTACCCATTTCCATAAAGGTATTTAATGTATCACCTACCTGGGGGCTTTCTTCACCCATCCCCAACAAATCTAGTTTAAATCTTTCTTCAGTAGATTAGCCAGTCTACTACCGAAGACGCGTTGACCTTTCTTGGACAGATGGATGCCATCTCTGTTCTGCAACCCTTGGAACAGCATCCCATGGTCTAGAAAACCAATATGCTCTCAATGACACCATCCACACAGCCATGCATTCAGCTCCAGGATGCGAGCCTCTCTGCCTTGGCCTTTACCCTCAACAGGGAGGATTGAAGAGAACACCACCTGTGCACCTAACTACTTCACCCTCTGTCCCAGAGCCATGAAGTCACTTTTGATACGTTCCGAGGTATACCTGGCAGTATCATTTGTTCCAACATGGATTAGCAACATTGGGTAATATAATAGTCAGTGGGCTTGATGAGTCTCGGCAAAATCTCCGTAACATCTTGGATTTTGGCACCAGGCAGACAGCATACCTCTCTGGACATCAAGTCTGGTCGGCAGATGGACGCCTCAGTACACCTCAGAAGAGAGACTCCAACCACCACTATCCTTCGTTTCCTTCTGGTCACTGATTCTGCAACTTTGGGGTACTTGAGCTCTGGTTCTTCCCTTTCCAGGGCTGCTTTCACCTCCTCCACTTCCAGGGCTGCATAATGGTTCTTCAATTCAAGGGCTGGAGAAGTTGGATTGGTGATTTTACAGGCCCTGGTGACTTGTGTCCAACCATCAACATTCTCTTGGCACTCATCTTCCCCTCTGCTGGAGAGCTTGGTTGCTGCAAGAAGCATCTCATCAATGTACTTCTCACTGTCTTGAATGCTCCTCAGCCTCGCCACCTCCTCTTTGAGTTCCTCCACTTGTTTCCTCAGAGCTTCAGCATGCAGGCACCCTGCACATGGAACCAGTCCTTCAACTGGCATTAGGACCTCTGTCTGGACCGAGGCAGAAGCTGTAATGGGGGCAACAGCTTTAGCGATATGATTTTTCCCATCCATTGTTCTGTTCGTGGAGCTTAGGTATCTGTTAAAGCAAAAGAGAGAGATCTACCAAGTACCAGCCGGTTTCCCAGCTGTCCTTTCAGAGAAAAAGCAGTTAAATCTCTTTAATTATATTCAAAATGTGCTGGTCCAATTCTCTGTGCTTTGTTAAATGGGGAGGTGCCCTATAAAGCAAGACTGCTCACTAGGGGTGGGTGGGAGTCGGGGTGGGTAGGGAGGGAACTAACACCTTATTAGGTGTTTGAGGTTACTGGAGTTCAGCAACCTACTGTGCTCAAGGAAAGTTCCACTAAAGCACCAAAAAGAAAGTAACCTTGCTTTAAAAAATATACAAAAAAACCTTTTTAAGAGCTCCCAGTCAGAGAGCTAGCAATTTAATATAATAAAATAAACCTTCAAATCCTTACTGTTGGTTGATCTGTAGAGCCCCTGTTAGGAAAGCCTCAACAGGGCAGGGCACTGGAGTCTTTTATGCAGGCCTCAGCTGCTCTCAGGTAATCTGGCCCACTAACTCCTGATTAGTTGTTAGCAGTTCCCAAAGCTGAGGAGGTTACTAGAGTTCAGCAACCTACTGTGCTCAAGGAAAGTTCCACTAAAGCACCAAAAATAAAGTAACCTTGCTTTAAAAATATACAAAAAACCCTTTTTAAGAGCTCCCAGTCAGAGAGCTAGCAATTTAATATAATAAAATAAACCCTCCAATCCTTACCGTGGCTGATCTGTAGAGCCCCTGTTAGGAAAGCCTTATATAATATGTGTGACTGTATCTTGGCTAACAGACGTGGACAACGTCATCCTGAACCAACTTATCACCCCAACCCACACTGCTTACAACTGCTCAAGAACAACTAAGAGGGGCAGAGGGGTACTGATACTAGCAAAAATACTACCTGAAATTCAATACAGACTCCTCATATAACATAGAAGCAGCAATACCATAACCATTACAAACACCTCACCATCTGCCCAACTTACAGAGCCTCAGACACCACAGCAGATGAACTATCAGCCATACTGGAAACAGTTTGCACATATACTCCATCACATAAATTCCTCACAACACTAGGAGACTTAAAACTAGCATCAACATCCTCCAAAGAAGCCAACTCCTTCCTAAACGCCATGGAAGCACTATAATATGTACAACTGATCAAAACTTCAGCACACAAGAAGGAAAAGACCCTGGACCTCAGCTTCATCCCTAACCACATGAGGAACCACAGCATCATAGTATAACCAACAGCCACACCAGTACCTTGGTCAGACCATCTCAAGGAGGGAGGAGTGGCCAAGTGGTTGAGGCAAGTTATCTCAGGCCAGAGGGCCAGGGGCTTGAATTCTGCTATAGGACAGCAATCTTGGGCCAGAAGGACTGGGGTTTCTAGTCCCACAAGTGCTCCTTGTGGCCTTGGGCAAGCCACTTAACCCTCTGTTGCCTCAGGTACAAAAACATAGATTGTGAGCCCTTGGGGACAAGAGAACAATATATATTGATACAGTACCTGAATGTACACCACTTTGACTGGTAGAAAAGGGGTACAGAAGCCTAGTTAAATACAGTAAATGATTGCATTCAAAGTACAAAAACGCACAAAGGTGCAAAAAGAAGGTAGACACATTGAACACACACTTTTAGCCAGGAGTCAAAGCCAGTGAGGAAGGTAGAGATGGACTTAGCGGTGGGTCTATAAATAGTAGTTATCCGGAGAGGTAATGGATTAAAAAAGCAGATGGAATGGACTTCAAAGGAGGAAAAGGAGTGAGACAGAGGGAGAAGGAGGGGTTGGAGTTGGCAGGAAGGAGAAAGCAGAAACCCAACACCACCACCACGCAATTGGCATGAGGAGTGTGAGAAAACTGGTATCCACGGTGATAGAAGGCAGCAACTGAAGCAGTGTCATCAGGGAGGGGCCAGGTTTCAGTAAGAGCTAGAAGACCAAAGGAATTAGAAATGAAAAGGGGAATTTATTAGAAATGGAATGTGCATTCCTTAATGCACAAGAGCAAGGGAGAGGGGAGAGGAATAGAGATGAGATTAGAATGGTAGAGAGAGAAATGGGAGTGAGAGAATAGTCTAGGGAGGGAAGGCTTAGGATTAATGTCACCAGAAGGGAGGAGGAGTAGGAGGAGAAGAGTGTGAGGCCGAGAGGAGACGGAACGGCAGAAATGAGGATGAGGTATTTTAAGAGAGGAGGAAGAGGGATGAATGAGAGAAAGAAAAGGGTGATGATACCAAAATCTGCAATAGAGTGGACACCCAGAAAGGTATAGATAACATGAGGAGGGACCTAGCTAAGCTTGAAAAATGGTCTAGAATCTGGTAGCTGGGATTTAATGTTAAAAAATGCAGGGTCATGCATTTGGGCTGTAGCAATCCAAGGGAGCAATATAGTATGGGGGGTGAAGTACTTTTGTGCACTAATGAGGAGAGGGACCTAGGCGTGGTTGTGTCTGATGATCTTAAAGTAGCTAAATAGGTAGAAAAGGCGACGGCAAAAGCTAGAAGGATCCATGGAATAGTCTCCCAGTGGAGGTGGTAGAGATGAGGACAGTATCTAAATTCAAAAAAGCATGGGATAAACACAGAGTATCTCTAAAGGAAAAAAAGGGACTGTTGTAGTGGTTGATATGGAAGGACAGACTAGATAGGCCATGTGGTCATTTTCTGTCGTCATTTTTCTATGTTTCTAACAGCTGAGGAAAAGGAGGAAGAAGATTGGGGAAGCGATAAGAAGAGAAGAGAGAGGGTAATAAGGAGGGGGTTATGAGGGAAGAAGGAAAGAAAATAAAATAAAAAATAATGTGGAGAACAGAAGAGATGGAGGGGGAAGCAGAAGAATTAATATAAGAACTAAGTGGAAAAAATTATCAATTATACAGCTCCCCTAAAGCAGAAGCCTCCAGCCCAGACAACAACAGATGGAAAAAGGAAAAAGTTGATCAGAAGAAAGTCAGGTAAACGGCAGGCAAGCAGCACAAGTCTCTTCAATTGCCTGAGGCTCCTGTAGATGTTTAACAGGGAAGACTCTCAGCAGATGACAAGACAACATTACACCCAAGATCCTACACCGTACATCAGCAGATACCCAACAAACCCTGATACAAAAAGACCCAGAAATGTGACCCAGAAGAACCAACTAACATTCACTGGTCATCCCAAACACCGAAACAAGAAGCAAGCAAACAACTTGCAACAGATATTTAATATTCATGGTGACACCCATGACTTCAGGAAACGATTAAAAACCTTCTCTTCACAGAACACTTTGGAACTGTTACGTAACACCAAACCCACAAAGGTTTATCCTATGTTGTCAAATATACTTTCATACCTCAAATGTTAAATGCTGTTTTATACAGAATGTTACTGTACAATCGAAGTTGTATCACTCTTGTTTAATGTACTCTTTTCAGGTAACATTACACTGTAAACTGCTGTGACTAAATGATATAGCAGTTCAGAAAACCCGTTAAATAAAAAATAATGGGTGATTTCATTTATCTATTTTAATTACCCCGGTATTGACTGGGTCAATGTTACAGCAGGATATGCTAGGGAGATAAAGTTTCTAGATGAAATAATGATTGCTTCTTGGAGCAGCTGGTTCATGAACTGACAAGAGAAGCAGCTATTTTGGGCCTAGTCCTTTGTGGAACACAGGATGTGGTGCAAAAGATAAGGATGTTGGGGCCACTTGACAAAAGTGATCATAGCTGTATAAGTCTCTGGTGAGGCCTCACTTGGAATACTGTGTTCAGTTTTGGCGACTGTATCTTGCAAAGGATGTAAAAAAGAATGGAAGCTGTTCAGAGTAAGGCGACCAAAATGATTTGGAGCCTGTGTCAGAAGCCTTATGAGGAGAGACTTGAAAACCTAAATATGTACACTTTGGAGGAGAGGAGGGATAGGGGAGATATGATTCAGACACTTAAATACTTAAGGAGAAATAATGAACAAATAAACTTCTTCCAGAGACGGGGAAGCTGTAAAACTAGAGGGCATGACATGAAGCTGCAAGGCAATGTCAGGAAATACTTTTTTACTGAAAGGATGGTGGATGCTTGGAATGCCCTCCCGATGGAGGTGGTGGGGACAAACACAGTGACAGAATTCAAAGTGCCCTGTGACAGACACTGTGGATCACTTTACAGCAACAAGATTAAATCAAAATAAAACTGAACCATCTAATTTCTCAACAAATAGGGGTGTCCTACATAGAGCGATGGGGGGAGGAGCGGTGGGTTCACCCCTAAACAAACAAAGAAACAAAGATATGGGGAGGGGTGAAGACATGGGGAGGGGTGCACCTGCTCCTGGTGGGTGCACCACTAAGCAAAGAGATGGGAAGGGGTGCACCTACTCCTGTCATATTGCTGGGCAGACTAGATGGACCATACTGGTCTCTATCTGCCGTCATTTACTATGTTACTATAGCATAATTGTATTTGATTTAATAAAATGGAAGAAGGATGGCAAGGAAATCCACAGTACTACCTTTTAACTTTTAAAAGGGAGACTATGAGAAAATGAGAAAAATAGTTAAGAAAAAAATAAAGGAGCAGCTGCAAAAGTTAAAGATTTACATCAAGCATGGGTGTTGTTAAGTAAAAATGCTATACTGGAAGCTTAGAGCAAATGTATTCCACACTTTAAGAAAAGTAGAAGGAAGGCCAAAAAAACTGCCAGCGTGGTTTAAAGGTGAGGACAGAGAAGTTATTGTAGCCAAAAAAACATTTATCAGGAAATGGAAAAAGGAGTCAGATAACGAAAATAGGAAAGAACCTAAGGACTGGCAAGTTAGATACAAGGCATTGATAAGGCAGGCAAAGAGAATTTGAAAAAAAAGCTTGCCATGGAAGCAAAAATGCATAATAAAACGTTTTTCAAGTACATTCGTAGCAAAAAACTTGTGAGAGTATCACTTAGACCATTAGATAATAGAAGGGTAAAATCACCTGGACCAGATGGTATACATGCAAGGGTGATGAAAGAACTTAAATATGAGATTTCAGACCTACTATTAGTAATCTCTGATCTATCATTAAAATCATCTGTAGTATACGAAGAATGGAGAATAGCCTTTTTAATACCAATTTTTATAAAGGCTTTCAGGGATGATCCGGGAAACTACAGACCGATGAGTACTGGGCAAAATGGTAGAAACCATTATAAAGAATAAGAACAAAAGAAATGCCATACTGGGTCAGACCAAAGTCCATCAAGCCCAGTATCCTGTTTCGAACAGTGGCCAATCCAGGTCACAAGTACCTAGCAGGTTCCCAAAAGGCACATAGGTTCCACAATGCTAGTCCCAGGGTAAGCAGTGGATTTCTTTAACACTGGTTATGGACCTTTCCTCCAGGAACTTGTCCAAACCTTTTTTAAACCCAGCTACACTAACAGCTTTTGTTACATCCTCCAGTAACAAATTCTAAAGCTTGATTACACGTTGAGTAAACAAAATATTTTCTCGTTAGTCTTACAGTGGTTAAATTGTAGCTTCCTTGAATGTTCTCTAGTCTTTCTACTTTTTGATGCTGTAAACAACCAATATACATCTACTCATTCCACTCCATTCATTAATTTATGGACCTCTAACATATCCCCCCTCAGTCTTCTCTTTTCCATTTAAAGAGCCCTAACCTTTTAAGCCTCACCTGAAAGGGGTATCCTTCCATCCCCTTTACCATTTTGGTGGCTCTTCTCTGTTCTTTTTCTAATTCCACTATATCCTTTTTAAAATATGATGACCAGAACTGCACACAATATTCAAGCATGGAACTGCACACAATATTCAAGCATGGAATGATACAGAGGCATTATAATATTCTTCATTTTATTCTTCATTCCTTTCCTTATAATTCCTAGTATTCTATTTGCTTTCTTGGCCGCCACTGCGCACTGAGTGGTGGGTTTTGTCACCACCAGGGGGCAGTGTGCTGCTGATGGTGAAGAAATAGTTGTGCAAACTCGAATGGTAAAGCAAAATGTGGATTTATTCCCCTCCCGGGGTGGATTAATAAACAAGTGAACAAAACACAAGCAGAAACAAAAGTATTCCAATCTTTTGGCAAAAACACAAAAGGACATACAGCAATAACTTCTTGCTTCAAGGTAGGAACTTAACTGTAGCATACAGGCTTTTGCTCTGTCTAGCGCAGAGATATTCTTTCAGATGAGACTAATGTACAGTCCATTAGGTCAGATATAGATGAGGATTCACTGAGAGAGTCCACTAACATGGGTTCCTCCTCACGTTCCAAACCCTCTTGGTTGACATCTGCTTGGACATTTCCCTTTGGCAAGCCCTCACGATAAGTTTCTCTGTTGCTATCTTCTGTTTGGGATAGAGGAACTCTCTGTCCCCTCTTGCTAACAGACTTTAGCTTGTAAGGCTTCTTTTGGGGTTTAAAGCTTACTGCCAGCTCCTCTTCTGACATATACACGTCTTCTGGCCAGTTTCTAAGCTTTTCTGACGGCTGTGAATGCTCTCTAGTCAAGTAGTTAGGTTGGGAGTAGCTGCCCTGCCCCCACCTCTGGCTTCCTGTGTAAGGTTGCTCTGCATTCACTCTACAAACACTTTTATTCCTTTTAACTTTCAATGGCTCACATTCATTCCCCAAGTCCCAGCTTCTTGTTACATACTTTTTAGCTACTGGCTTGCAGTTCCTCTGGTTAGGACGTAGGTTCCATGCTGCCGTGTCTCTGCAATCAGCAGGAGCTGCCCAGCTGGCCTCGGCTCTAGCAAGCTGCTTCCTCCTAGTGGATTCTGGGTATCTCTGAGGTTGAACGCTTCCTGGTTCAGACTCTGAGTCACTTCCTATACTGAAGTGAGAGATTCTTCCTGGTTCCTCTCTGGTAACTGCTGTAGGTAAGACAGGCTGTCTTCTCTTCCTACAGTGCTCACCTTGTCCCAGGTTTCTCCCTCTCAGGGTTTGTTCCAAATCTGAGCTCTCTGACAATTCCTCTCCTCCTGGCAACTCTTTGGAGGTGTCGTCCTTGTAATGCTTTTCCCTTGCGTTCCCTGCACTATCCTTATAAGGGCTGTGCATACTCCTCTCTACCAGGTGTGTGCTATTGGGAATTAGGGCGTTTCTTCTTACTACACGTTTCTCCAGACCTCGTGGCTGCCTTTGTTGTCGTTGCCACTGACAACAGCTATCCACCTGGTCTGTTCTCCTGTCAGTTTTTGCACTGACATGCTGCATGTTTTGTATTTTAACAGTGGAAATTGGGGCTTCTTCATCACAGTTTCAACGTATTATCCATGATGACGCCTACATATTTTTCCAGGGTGGTGTTTTCTAAGGTGGTAACTTGTATCGTATAACCATAGTTTGGGTTGTTCTTTCCTAGGTGCATAACTTTGCACTTGTCCACATTAAATTTCATCTGCCATTTGGACATCCATTCCTCCAATTTATCAAGGTCCTCTTGCAATTTTTAATAATCCTCTTGGGTTATAGACAACTTTGATTAATTTTCTATCATCTGTAAATTTGATAACCTCACTTGTTATTCCTATTTCCAGGCACTGGGTTTCAAGCAGGATCACGGGGATGGTTAGGCAGGAAAGGTGCAGCATGTCCATCCCATCCAAGTGCCCGATTCTGCTCCCGCGGGAATGTCTAGCTCCCACAGGTGCAGAATTGGGTGAAAATCCGGGCCGGATGTTCCCTGTTCGGAATTGGCCTCCATATCAAACAGTTTACATTTATCTACCTGTTTATTCACACCTTCACATTTATATGATTTTGATATGTTGCGGACTGAGAAAACTGAATATTTCTTTCAACTTTATGCTGAAGATCTTTTATTATTTTGTCCATTTAAAATCTTGACGTGTGCAATCGCTAAAAATGATTTTGAATTTTGATGTAATTTTAGACTGCTGCACCAACAATGGGGTGTCTTTTAATTTTGGAAAAAATGAGATTTTGGTAGTATGTAGGGATAAAAACTACAAGTCTCCTGAGAAAATATGTTTGGCTGGGCAGGATGTCAGTGAGGAAGAAATCCTCTACCTGGGAATACTAATCGACTGAAGTCTGACTCTTAAATCACAGGTAATACCTATTTTAAGCTGCGCCCTTTACGGAAATTACAGTATGTGCTGGATCCAGAGTGCTTCTGTAGGGCTGGGCAATGCCTTGCATGGTCAGACAGGAATTACTGTATATAATGTGGTTACCTAACAATGTTCTAAGTGCAATGCAGTTGGCGCAGAATTCTGCTGCGAGACTGACATCTGCCCTGGGGCCCTGTGATCATATCTCCCCAGTCATAGGTGAACTGCTTTGACTCTGAAATATCACATTCAGTTGTATGTGGGATAATATGTACTTGAAGTTTCCTTTGCAGCCTTATCTAGCTGGAATGAACCTGTGTTCTAATGAATGAGGCTTATGAAATATTCCCTTGTTAAAATCATTGAAACAATTGACTATAAAGCGCATTTTGTTAACTGTTGGTCCCAATATTAGGAAGTGTTTCCCTCAATGTCTGTGTCAGGAATCCAGCTAACTCACATTTCGGAAGAAACTGAAATCATTATTTTATAGTGATGTTTTTAATTAATACAAGGTTTTATTTTTGTTGTATATATAATTGTTTTTGTGTGATATAGTTCTGTGCACATTGTTATGAGCTGCCTCCTAGTGACAGGATATCCAGATTATAAATAATAAAAATGAATTGAAATGAAATCATACGGTGATCCTGGAGACAATTCTGCAGCTTTAGAAGCAGCTGACAATGACAGACAGTGCTATAAGCTGAGGGGAGGCTGATGAGCACAACACCACTTTTCACTGGTCTAGGAGGCTGCTTCAATATAAACTTTTGTAGCCAGGTGTTGAACATTTGTGCACCCTTGTTCCTGGTTCTGAGCCCTGCATTTGCAAGAACTAGAAGAAGGAACCATCTCTGATCTAAAGGGAAGGAAATTTGTAGAACACAGGGGATGATTTAAGGTCCCACACACTGTCTTCTTAAGATAGAGAGGGGGGTGGGGGGAGCTGAGACAGATCCTAATCATACTTGGAGGTTTCAGCCCCTATGTCTAGCAAAAATGCAAAATATTCAATCATCACCTAGAGAGATAAAGGTCTCATAGTTCTCCTTTATCACATCCCTGTAAAGCTTTTTCTGCTCTTCATTTAAATATTCCCATTCCTTCTGGGAGAAGGAGACAGCGGAGTTACTTACCTGTAACATGGGTTCTCCGTGGACAGCAGGATAAGTCAGCCACACCTGGTGACGTCCTTCGGGCGGCGCCATGCGGAAGTGCTCTCTAGAACTCTGACCTGCCCAGGTAGCCCACCTCCACGCCCCGCCCCTAGCTGGCCAGTGTGTTCCTAGCTGTGCCTTCCCGGCTAGGGGCGAGACTAAGCAGCGGACCTCCTCCAGGGAGATGGGCGGGATTGTGTGGCTGACTTATCCTGCTGTCCATGGAGAACCCATGTTACAGGTAAGTAACTCCGCTTTCTCCATGGACTAGCAGGATTGCGTCAGCCACACCTGGTGCCTCCCTAGCAATGCGGAGCGCCAGGTGGAGGAGGGAGCGTGCATAAGTGAAGAGAACGCATGTTAGGCAACAATTTTTAATGGAGCCAAGAGAGTACAAGAGCCTGTAGAACTAAGGCAAACATTGCATAAGGTGCATTACAAGTGTGCAAGCAGTGCGGTATAGTGCATTTGGGTGCAGTAACAACACAGTAAAACACAACAGCATCACAACAGCATAATATGGTGTAGAGTGCGAGAGTGCATAACAGTGCATAATGTGCAATAACAGTGCAGTATGTGCAGCACAATGGTGACAAGTCCAGAGCATAAAGAAGTCCAAGCCCTTGGCTGCGGAGAGCCTTAGCCGTTAATCACTGAGGATGTCAGACTCTCTTTGACAGCGGAGGCCAGGACAGCCGTTCCCAACACGCAGTCCTCCTTTGATTGCAGATCCAAACAGTAGTGACGCTGGAAGGTTTGCGGAGTAGACCACGTGGCAGCTTTGCAGATGTCGGAGATAGGAATGGAGCGCAGGTTTGCCAGAGAGGTAGCCAACGCCCTGAGTCGGTGAGGGCTAACTGTAGGTGGGTACAGATTGGCCGGTGAAGCAAGGCAGAAGGAGATGCAGGAGGCCACCCAATTGGAAAGTGTCCTTTTGGAAACAGGTTGGCCAGGCCTGTTTGGGTCGAAGGACACGAAAAGCTGGTCGCACTTTCTGACCATGCTAGTCCGCTGGAGGTAGATTCTGAGTGCCCGGAGGCAGTCCAGGGTATGAAGGCGTTGTTCATCGATGGATGAGTGAGGCTCCAGAAAGAAGCAGGGTAGTTTGATGGACTGATTGACATGGAAGGGCGATGCGACCTTTGCAACAAACTTAGAGTTGGTACGCAGGGATACCCGGTCCGGGAGTAAGTGAGTGTACGGGGGGTGCGCCACGAGAGCCTGCAGCTCGCTGATTCTTCGAGCAGAAGTGATGGCCACCAGAAACAGAGTTTTCCATGAAGCAAACTTCATCTCTGTGGAATGAAGAGGTTCGAAGGGTTCCTGCATTAGGCGATGAAGCACCGAGTTAAGACCCCAGATAGGGGGCGGGGATCTGATCGGGGGTTTTAAGTTCGCAAGTCCCTTCATAAAGCGTCTGGTTATGGGCAGCATCGAGATGGAGTCGGCCCCTTCAACAGGGTCATGGAGGGCAGATATAGCGGAGAGATGCACCCGGATGGACTGTGTCTTGAGACCGCTTGCAGACAACAGGTTGAGATACTGAAGAACCTGCGCAACAGGGCAAGAGATGGGATTGAGGCCCTGCTGTGCACACCAGGTGGAGAACCTTTTCCACTTTAGGCCATAGGATTTTCTGGTGGGCGGCCTGTGAGCCGCAAGAACGACGTCTTGAACCTCCGAAGGCAAGCGTAGAGCCGAGAGACTCAACCTTTCAACCTCCAGGCAGTCAGCGCGAGGGCTCTGAGGTTGGGGTGTCTCGTTCTGCGTCAGCAGGTCCTCCCGGGGGGGAAGGCGCACCGGGTCCCCGAGGGCCAAGCGTAGCAGGAGTGAGAACCACATCTGCTGCGGCCAGTAGGGCGCAATCAGGATGACGTGCGCTTTGTCCTGGATGATCCGCTGTAAGGTAGCTGGGATGAGGTGGGTCGGTGTGAAGGCATACACCAAAGACCATTCCCCCCAGAATACGTCAAATGCATCCCCTGCCAGCCTGTTGGGCGCTGGGTGTCTGGAGCAGAACAGGGGGCATTTTGCATTCAGTTCCGTGGCAAAGAGGTCTACCGACGGTTTCCCCCACTGTTGGAAGAGGACATTTGTCACCTCTTGTGACAGTGACCATTCGTGAGGTTGCAGCTGCCGACTGAGTTTGTCTGCTAGAGTGTTCATGTCCCCCGGTAGGTAGGAGGCCCGTAGCTTGCAGCCGTTTCCCTTGGCTAAAAGCCATATTGCTGTCGCTTCGTTGCAAAGGGGGCGGGAGCCAGTCCCCCCTTGCTTGTTCACATAGAACATGGCTACTTGGTTGTCCGTTTGTATGAGAATGGCTTTGTCCCGTAGATGTGGAAGGAACGCTAGGAGAGCGTATCTGATGGCTCTGAACTCGAGAAGATTGATATGCAGGCTCTTTTCCTTCGTGGACCACGAGCCCTGGGTACTGAGGTGTTGGAGGTGCGCGCCCCACCCGGTGTTGGACGCGTCGGTGGTGAGAACCACCTGATGCGCCTGTTGATGTATGTCCTTGCCCCCAGACAGGTTGGAAGGGGTAGTCCACCAGCGCAGGTGAGTTCTGATGCTTGGTGTCAGTGGCACCCGGGTGGATAGTGGCTGGGAATGCTGATTCCAGAGGGAGCGCAGGTGCCACTGCAGTGGTCGCATCCTCAACTTCGACATGGGCAGGACCGAAGTAGTTGCTGCCATATGCCCTAGGAGGCAGAGGATCGCTCGCGCCAAGGAGAACTCTGCCTCGGCCGTCTTGGTCGCTAGCAAAACAATGTTGTTCAGCCGACGCTCCGGGAGGTAGGCTCGGGCTGTCCGAGTGTCGATTACTGCCCCAATGAATTCGAGCTGTTGGGACGGCTGCAGATGTGATTTCTTGTAGTTGATGACAAATCCTAGAGAAGTGATTATTGCCGTTGCTTTCTGCAGGGACGCCAGTAAGTCTGGGGCTGAGTGCCCCGTGAAGAGCCAGTCGTCCAGGTAGGGAAAGACCGACATCCCAAGCTTGCGGAGGTGTGCCGCGACCACGGCTACACACTTCGTGAAGACTCGAGGTGCAGGGGAGAGGCCGAAGGGAAGAACCCTGTACTGGTAGTGCTGCCCCAGTACCTGAAAACGAAGGAACCTCCTGTGTGATTTGTGGATGAGGATATGTGTGTAGGCTTCTTGTAGGTCCAGGGAAGCCAAGAACTCGCCTTGTTGTATCAGGGGAAGAATGGCGTTGAGAGAGTACATCCTGAACTTCTCCCTGATGATAAACTTGTTCAGTTTGCGAAGGTCGAGGATAGGGCGCCATCCACCTGTCCTCTTTGGAATGAGAAAGAATCTTGAGTAGAAACCACTGTTCCCTCTAAGCTGTGCGCGTGTGCGCGCGCACACACCTCACCGAGCGAGCGCACATACTTTACAACAGAGCGCACAAAAATTATGGTTCTGATTCTGATAGAAAACAACACAGATGTCTTAAAATTTAAAAGTTGTTGTGTATTTACGGTTTTCACAAGTTCTACAATATTTTCTAGTGCAATCAATGTGGTGTACATACTGTATTCTGATGTATAGTCAAATTTTAAAGTATATAACTCAGAGTGTCATTATGTGGCGCACAAAAATTTAACCTTCCTTCAAAAGCCGCACAGCTGATATTTTATGCGCACACAGCCTACAGAAAATTAGAGGGAACATTGGTAGAAACCAGAGTCGATTTCGGAGAGAGGCACTTCCTCTATGGCGTGAGAGTCGAGGAGGTGTATTAGTTCTGTTGTCATGGGACGTTGAAGGTGTGGAGGAAGAGAATTGGTTGGTTTGCTGCTTTGGTAGGGAGGAGTGCAAAATCGCAAACGGAATCCTTCTTGGATGACTCGTAGGACCCAGGAGTCGGTGGATATCTTCACCCACTCCTGTAGGAATTGTGACAGGCGACCCCCTATGTGGGCGGGCGCCTGTGGGGGCTTGTCAAAAGGAGGAGCCTCCTTTGGTGGCTGGGGGGTTGGTGCCTTTTTTCTGTCTGCGATCCCTCTGGGTTTGCCGCTGGGTAGAGGCCCCTTGGTAAGCGTTAGACTTGTACTTTGGAGCTTGCCACTTCCGCTTTGGGGGGTACCTCTTGTTAGAGCTGTAGGAGTTGTTACTATAGTAGGTTTTGTGCTGGTAGCTGCCTTTCGGAGGTGCGCTGCGGCGTTCAAATCCTTCTTCTGCCAAGGTTTGGAGGGTGGTGCAATGTTCTTTCATGACGTTGACTGCGTCTACCACCTTTTTTCCGAATAGCGAGTCACCCGAGCAGGGTGCGTCCGCAATCTTGTCGTGTGTATCCTCACTGAGGCCGGAGGCTCTGAGCCATGCCCATCGTCTGGCAGATATAGCGGTGCCAGCGGTCCGGACAGAGGTGTTGAAAGCAACAAAGGCTGTGATGGCCAGGTGCTTGCTTCACTCAGACAAGTCAGTGAGCGAGCTGGCGATCAGCGACTGAGTGTCCTTAGGTAGGGTTGAGGTGGCCTTCTTTATGTTCGCCACGCAGGTGTCCTGGAACAGGATGTGTTGGAATTGATGAAAGGCGATTCTGGCGTTCAGTATCGCTCCCTGGAAGGCCTTCCTGCCTATCTCGTTGAGGAGTTTTTGATCTCGCCCAGGCGGGTGGTTCGCAAGCATCCGGGAGGATCTAGTCCTCTTTAGAGCAGATGAGACGACGATGGATTGATGTGGCAGCTGTGCTACCGTGAATCCTGGTGTGGGTTGGATTTGGTATTTAGAGTCCAGGCATCTGGAGAATGGGCGTCCGGAAGCGGGAGTCTGCCACACCTTGAGGTAGTTATCCCGCAGCTTGCGATGCATAGGAAGAGAGAAGGAAGGCTTGGGTGCAGCAAGGTACCTGAGAACCTCAGGGTCAGGTTCTTCGGTCTGGTCAGGAGAAGTTAGAGCCAGGGCGGTTGCTACCTTTTGCTGGAATCTGGGGTAGGACCGGTCCTCCGGGGGAGGAGGGGGCCCTTCTTGCTCTGGAGAGCGTCCGCCCTCAGGTGCAGTTACGTCGTTGGAGATGGAGCCCACGACGGCCTCAATATTGGGCTCTTCCGCCATGCTGTCAGGGGAAGGATTCATGGGCGAAGGAGGCTGCGCATCTGCTGGCAGGGTGCTCGCGGTGGGACCCGCTGAGGGGGCAGGTGTGGAAGCCACAGGTGGGGGCACGGTCTGCTGGACTAACTGAGTCAGGAGCTTCAAAATTGCCGAATTATTAGCAGTGTCGGTGGAGTGGCTGCAAGATCTCCTCTGGCGTCTACTGATGGAGGAAGAATGCCCTTTGCTGGTCCTGTGATGCCCATGCCAGTGATGTCTCTTATGCGCTGGCTCCTGGCTCCCCGCAGAGGAGTCTGAAGAGCTGGAAGGACTCCTGCAGTTATTCCTGCCTTTGTGCCTCCGGTGGTGCTTTGGAGTTCTTGCATGGTGCCGCTGGAGTTGATGGCTGTGGGAACCACCGTCCGCGGCGCCAGGGAAGAAGACAGTGTCCGGGGGAGCAAGCCCTGCATTGAGAAGGGAGCCCGCGGCGTTGGAGAGGTGGGCGGAGCTAGCGGATGCGTCGGCAGCGTGAACGTCATGCCGACGGTGGGCGGGGCTGGAGGACTGCTCAGAGTTCCTGGAGGACTTCTCCCGGGCGCCATTGTTGTGCTCCACATGGCCCCGGGGTGAGGAAATAGACAGGCCAAAGCCCTCGGGGTCTGCTGTGGTGCGGATGATGGACCTCGAGGGAGTAGAAGCAGGCCTTACTTCAGCGGGGCTTTGGATGACAGCAGCGAGGAAGGTCATCGGTGAGGCCCGGCTGGGGAAGGAGGCCCTATCGGGCACTTCCCGGGCCGCGGGCCCAGATGGAGCAGGGAGGCTCGAGTCGGTGGCACGGCTGGGGATGGAGGCCCTGTCGGGCACATCCTGAGCCGGCGGCGGGCAGACAGCGCCTCGGGATCCCGTGTCCGGTGCCGGGAGCAGTCCGGTATTTCTGCCCGTGCCAGAAGAGGTTCCTCCACAGCGAGTGCAGCCATGCGAATCTGTGTAAGTCCTGTGCCCGCAGCGCGGGCATTTTTTAAACACTGATTTAGGCATAAAAAGGGTGAAAACAAAGAAATAAAAATAAATTCTTGGTGTAGGAGAGCAGGGTCCGTCTTGCTGGCAAGGCGGAAGGAAGAAGATTGGCCAGCTAGGGGCGGGGCGTGGAGGTGGGCTACCTGGGCAGGTCAGAGTTCTAGAGAGCACTTCCGCATGGCGCCGCCCGAAGGACGTCACCAGGTGTGGCTGATGCAATCCTGCTAGTCCATGGAGAAAGCTATATCCTCAAATTTAATTGGGACCTGAAATACAAACCAGAAACAAACACAGCACCTTCTACATCAGTTCTTTCAGGAGACCTCCCAGCACTGAGGTTCAGCAGGGCAGGGGAAAAGTTCCGTGGGTATATAAAATTCACACAGAACACAGTGGCAGAGCAGGATTATATTTCAGGAGATCTCTCAGTGCCAGGACTGAGGGCATTTTATGTATTTCTACAATTCATTCAGGTAACAAAGTCCTGGACTAGGGTTATAGCAACTGTAAATCACTAACACACAGAACTTGTGACACAAAATTTGCCCTTGTGGGACTCCTCATCTTTCTCCTTCGCCTTAAGAGGTCCCAAAGTGGCCTTCCTCAGGTCTACTTGAGTCCTGACTCTGCAGTAGCCCTGTATAGAAAGCTGCAACAGTGTTTGGAGGTAGAGGGCTGAAAGTTCAGAGTAATTTCTTACCTGTGCATAAGCTCCTGCAGGCATTTCTTTCTCTGCTTCTGCTGTTTGCAGTACTGGAAGGAATCAGGAGCTCTTTCTCTGGCTGCAAGAGAGGATCTGAGGGTTTGGTTTTTGTAGTGCTCAGGGGGTTTTACAGAAGCAGGAGGGGAGAAGAGCAGAAGCTCAGACTTGAGACTGGAGGTTTAGGTTAATCTGTAAATTAAAGGAAGAAAGCAGAAAAGACTCTGTGTCTCTCTCAGGCACCAGGCAGCTCCTTTTCCTGCTTGACGGCGATTGATGACGTCACAAGGGAGGGCGGAGCTTCACACTGAAGAAGGAACCAGGGCTGCTTGTAGCTGATGCTGTGGGGAGGGGCAGGAGAATGGCTGTAGGGTTTTCTTCTCAGCAGGTAGGAGACTGGCAGGAGATGGGCAGCAAGGGAGGCAATGCCATCCAGTCTCTGATATACACATGGGGCAAGCAGAACAAAGAATGAGCTAGACACTGCTCAATCCTGTTTTTGGGCTCCAGAAAAAAACTCTGCTCTTTATTCTCTGCAGTCCCATGAGAATAACTAGGAATGGGAGACATGTTACTGTCCAGAACAAACTCTTTCTGTCATATTAGGATTAGCACAGTGGGGGGGGGGGGGGGAGAGCAAGTGGAAATATTAGCACCCAATTAACACCATGAGTATTTAAATTGTAGGAAAACGAGATGATCATAATAGTCTGGTATGCGAATCATGGCTACACCCGATGCAGAGACAGGCGTAGAGGATTTTGCAACCAGTCATAGCACCGATGTTTTTACTGCAGGGTCTGAGGTGTCTTAAATCTCTACACATGCCCAGTATGTTGATGGCACCAAGTGCTTTCCCTGATGCCTAGATCATTTTCTCCTCAGATGATCTGACATCGGGCAAAGCCCCCAATGCCACCAAAATAGTGAAATTAAATCCCTGGTGCCACAGTAGCCCCAATTTCCCACCCCCCCATCTGACAGTATTTTGATGGCATCGGAGATGATCATGGCATCGGGAAAAGCCCCTTATGCCATCAAAATACTGTCAGGGGCCGGAGCCTACCTGGTGATCTAGCAGCCCCTGAAACCCCCACTCCCACATCAAATTAAAATAAAATAAAATAATCTAGTGGGCTAGCAGTCCTTGACCCCCCCATCCTAGATTAAAATTAACTAACCTTGTGGTCTAGTGTCCCTTGAACCCCCCACCCCAAATTAAAATAAAATAACCTAGTAGTCTAGCAGCCCCTGAAACCCCCACCCAAATTAAACTAAGTTGGTGGTCTAGAGGCCCCTAAATCCACCACCCTGTCCCCAGTACCTTAAAATAAGTGGGAGCGCTGGGAAGCACCAGGTGGGATTAGACTGCCATATAGTCTACCTTATATGGCAGTCTGATCTCACCTAGTGCATCAGTAGCAGCAGATAAGCATGCAATAAATAAATCCAGGAGTCTTTTCAAGGATCCAAGCCAGTTTAATGTGCACATGGCTCAAGCAATAAGCAATTTCAAAATGGCTGAGCAATGGCTTCTAGTAAAACAACAACTTTTATAGCTTTCTTGTCCATTCTAAGCATAGGCAAACTTTTCATTGGTCCCAGTACCCCTCTCACCCATCTATTGGTCCCGGTACTGATATGGCTACCCAATCGGGACTCTGGTCTGGGCCCAGCACCTGGTTGCCCCCCTTCTAGTCCCAATTACAATGGTCAGTGTCTCCAACTTGTTACTTCTCTCCTCCAAGGTCGCTGAGCTTGTTAAAACATATGGGAAGCAGAGGCACTGTGACCTTGCTCTCTGCAGAGTTAATTAATTCCATAGAAGCATAGCACACCTTATCAGTACCAATTAAACTTGTTTTTCTTCTATTTTCCAAGTTTCGTTTCTGCTTAGCTATGTTCAGTTAAACTGAGTTAAGTTTCAATTCTATGGTGTCATCATTCAGGGGGGTTTTCATTCCTCTGGGCCTAACTACAGGCTTCAGTTACAGGTCAAGCTGCTCAGGCCTGTCTGCTTAGTTCAATTAGCATGGATCATAGGCCGTCGCCTACCACATTCCCCCCTTTGATTATTCTCACCCGCATGTTAATAAGGTGTGAGAATCAAATCACATAATACTAGGTAAAGGTATCACTCTGTGGTATAGGGTAGTAAGTTCACATAGCTAGCATCTTTGTAGCTGTCTTACGCTCTACAGTGTTATTAATAACTGAAGTTATCATTTGCAAGCAAAATGGCAAGAAACAAGGGAGCAACAGGCAGATAGTCAAAGTCCATAGTTTGGCAAGAGTGGGAAAAAGAACTAAAGGATTAGAAGGTTCGGTTGCATCTTTGTTGTGCTGTCGTAAAGCTTCTGATTTAGACAGACCAGCTGTCCATCCTTCGTAGTAGATTGTGGTCCAGTCCGAACAAAACACAAACTGTCAACAATGGGGTGGGCCAATACCCACTCACTAGTAGTATTATGTAAATCAGTCTGATTGTATAGGATAGAATAGTTCAGTTCTTGCGTCTCCCAGGGCCACTGATCTCCCATCTTAGTTCCTCCACAATAGAAACAGTCAGAAGTGTGGAGACTAGATGCTATTGCTCCAGTAAGTTCAAGAAACAAGTTCTGGTGGTGGTATGAGGAATTGCAACGGTGGCTTGCATAGCCTTGTAGAAAGTCAAGATCTAGAACAACTTTTGGATTGGAGAGTATACCAATGCAAGTATAGGAAGAATGATAAAACAAGGTCTGAGTGACCTTCGGTCCAGTTCATGTTGTACTTATACAGGCTGCCCAGGGAGATAAGGCAAAAGTCATTTCAAAGCACTCCAAGCTGCTGCCAAAATAAAGCAATAATAATAATTCATAATGGGCATAGTCTCTGGAAAATTGGTGGAACTGTCGACTTCCACAACAGATAACAGATGTAGGGTTGATTGTAGATCCTCAAGCTTCTGCCGTACGTAGACCTACCAGCTTTTTGGCAGGAGTAGGGCTGTAGATTCCAAAATATCACTGTCCTCTGGGATGTCTCAATTTCTTAAAATATCATAGCATAGTCTCTTAGGCTATTATTGCTTCCTTAGAGCAGTTCACTCTTTAGGAGATCAAAACAGTCTTTTCAGAGTATTTAAACACAGTCTCTTAGAAGATTCAATTTCTTAACACAACACAGTCTCTTTCTGATGATTGCAGGTTTTTTTTTTTCAGATGCGAGGCTTACCTTCAGATAAACAAACAGTCTTGAAATAGTGCAGTTTCTGAGGGACCAATAAGTCTTAGGTCCGTGGTTGTTGTTGTAGGGTGAGGTGCAATGGAGTCTCAGGATGCTGTACAGTAGTCCAGTGATCAGGTTCAAGAGCAGCTGCTGGCTTCACTTGATTATGATGGGTCCAAGGATCAAATTCTGCGACTTTTACTGCAGTTGGAGTTGACAGGATGACGACATAGGGTCCTCTCCAATGCAGGGCTAACAGTATCTTTCTCCACTCTTTGATCCACACCGAGACTCCAGGCTTGAAAGGATACAGGGGTGCAGGCAAATTGATGAGTAATCGATTTTGTACTCAGGTATGAAGACTCCTGCAAAACAGAACTTAAAACCAATAGTTCATGTCTAATAATTTCAGATCCTATCTGTCTCATATCCTATTATTTCCTCTACAATAGGCAGGGGTTGCCCATACAGAATCTCAAAAAGGGAGACTCCTATAGACTTAGCAGGGGCTAAGTATATCCTAAGAAGGGCTATGGGAAGAACCTGGGGCCACTTCAGGTAAACCTCTTGGCAAAGTTTAGACAACTGAGATTTCAGGGTTCTATTCATACATTCTACTTTTCCTAAATTCTGAGATCTATAGGCAGTATGTATCTATTAATATCAATATCTTGGGGCTATACTTAATGGACTTGCTTCCTAAGGTTATCCACCCTCATTCTTTGTACAGGGCCCCATATGCATGCAAGGTTGTAAGGGTATACTTGAAATCTGGGTACACATTTAGACAGGGCTCTTTTCCTATTGTTAGTGCTCTAGTGAGGACTATCAGTTCAGCTTTCTGTGGTGAAGTTTCTGGGGCCAGGGCTGAGGACTCAACTACCAAATCAGGGGTCATCACTGCATATCTAGCACAACAATGTCCATTGATGATGAAACTGCCTTCAGCCACAAAGAAAGTCTGTTCAGGGTTCTCCAGAGGGACATCAGTCAAATCCAGGTGGCTTGAGAATACAGTGTCCATAATTTCTAAACAGTCATGATCAGGGGATCAAGACTAACTGATAACATAGCAGGATGGAAAGCTTGACTGACCCTTCAGTTGTATCTGGGGTTTTCACACAACATACTCTAATATTTCAACATTCATAGATTTGTTAGCTAGTAATTTCCTTTGTATTTCATATTGGTTAGAACAGAGTGTGGTACAGTAACTTGAAGATCCTGTCTCAAAGGGATTTTTCTTTTAGTTTTTGCTTACTAGGAAGGCTGTAGCTGTAACAGCTTCTCAAATAAGGTCCAAGAGATTGAGTCAACACTCCCAGAACATTTCCTTGCAACTCATGAACATAGAGACTGCAAGGTTTTCTGGACATCGGGTAGACCCAGAACTGGTGATAACATCAGAGCGGTTTTCAAAGATCAAAAGACTGCATTCCTATTCAAGTCCCCATTCCAATGGAGACTTTTTCATTCCTTTGGTAGCTTGATACAATGTGATACAATGGTTTTGCTAGCAGCGCAAAATTGGGGATCCATATACAACAGTACCCTGTGGCACCCAAGAAGGCTCTCACTTGCCTCCTGGTGGTTGGAGTAGGAATACTGCATACAGCTGCTTTGCGTTCTGGTAAGGGTTCCAGGCGTCGAATTCCGCTGGACAACTGGAATCCTAGGTATTTAACTTGTTTGACATAATTATGCTTTGGCTCTTGAGACTTTGTATCCAGCCTCATTAAAAAGGTGCAAGAGTTCACTGGTGGCTGGTGGACATTCACTTTCTGAGTTGGTGGTTATGAGCAAGTTGTCCACATATTGAAGTAGAATTTTTTCTTTTTTTTTTTTCTGGAGTTTCTGGATAACTTGTCAAATCTTTTGCTGAGTGAGGCGAGTTCTTGAATTCTTGAGGTAATCTTGTCCAGATGAGTTGGCCCCGCCTCCTTGTAGTGGGGTCTTGGGCTAAGCGTATACAGAAAAAGGCATCTTTTTAAGTCCAGAATGATGAAATGTATAGCTTCAGCAGAGATCAGTTCCAAGAGAATATAAGGATTTTGGTACCACTGGTTGTATAGTTTCAGCTGCATCATTCATTCTTTCTTAGATCCTGCACTGGGCGGTAATCACCTGTCCCAGGCTTCTTGACTGGCTTGAGGGTGACAATGGCAGGGGCTATGTTCTTCGCTAGGCCAGGTGGATTATCTTCTGCCCATCCTCCAGGTGGGGCTATGAGGTTGGTAAGTGTACAGCTTGTTGCTTTGGATGCAGGTGAATAGAACCGCCATTCTTCTTCTTGGGGACAGTTAACACCATCAGGCCAGCAGATTTTGAGTTTCATTTTTTTCTTCCTTCAACAGAGGATATCTGTGCTTGAAGCTTTGCAAGCAGGTCTCGGCCCAAAAATGGAATAGGGCATTCAGGCATATACAGGAACTGGTACATTATTATTATTATTATTTTTTTCTAGTTCACACATGTGGTTCTGCAGAAAAGGCATTGCGAGAAAAACACAGGGGCTACTGGCTTTAGTATTCTGCTCCTGTATCCCCCATAAAAGTCCATATATTGGTCCCCTATTTTGCAGACTGACTCCTGGGGACCCAGGGAAACTGGAGAGTCCGGTCTGGCCTAGTCTTCATCCATGCTGTAGCCCTCTCAGGCTGCCACTCACGCTATAGCTGCTCCACTCTCGTGCTGAAACACTGTGCTTGGTTTTATTCTGTCTATGATTCTACAATCAAGTACTCCCTCCTGGGGTGGAGTCAAGATACGGGCATTCACTTCTCTAATGTCCTTCTTTTTCTATAATGGGCGTACTCACACCCAGTTTTTCACTTCCTCTGTTCCTTCGATTAGGATAACCTCACATCATTCAACTAAAATATCATTCACTTTCTCTGTTACATTTATTTTCACAATTCACACACCCTCTGATTAACTTTCATTTAACCATTATGCCCGCAAATTCATCCAGTTCTTTGCAATTTCCGTTCATTAGTTCAATCAAGTCCTAAAACTTCTCAGTGTATAATGCAGTTTTTTTTTCAGTTCTAAACAAGTCTGGTCAGCTGACTTTCACTTCTAGTCCGGAGGGGGTGGACATTCCCCTGTTGCAGAGGTGGCTAGCAAACTACTTGGGAATCTGTAGTCCCCCCCCCCCTCTCCTGGATTCTGTTTCTCCTAGCAATGCTCTATCCAGGAGGTTGATTTTTTTTTTTTTTTTAAGGATCCACTTCTCTGCTGTGGGCACATTAGTTCACGCCCACCGGGGGGGGGGGGGGTTGACATCATCGGTGGACTGGGCTCCATCCCCCCCTTAAGCACTCTGAACTGAACTACTTACAGAGAGAGAGAGAGAGACGAGACAGGATATCTAGAAATTCTGGGGCAAAATCCTGATTGGGACAGAGACATTTCATAATCTTCAGTAAATCCCTTACTGAAATTCTTGATCATACTTGAAAAGACACTTATTATTTCTGTAAACATAGGGCAGGCAGGAAACACTTAGATTGAGCACATACATCCATTATGCTTCTTATAGAGAGAACTATAGCTATCTGTCAGCATGTCTCTGCAAAAGAAATTATTTTTTTAGTTCAGGAAGCAAATATTTAAAAGACATTCCGGATATTTTTCATAAAATACAGTACACCTTTCCCTTTTTTTTTTAAATACAGAAAAGCTAACTGATTTGTTCATTAGTAACCAGCACAGAGGGGAAGCATGCATTCAAATGACTTATACTCATTCATAAAAAGATAAACTTTGTTTTTAAAACTTTTGGTTAAACAGAGCTAGTGAAACCAGAGAAAAAACTAATTATAAATTCATCACGCTTCGATTAAATGAAGAGACTTTTCAAATCGGGAGTCCCTTTTCATTCCTAGGAGAAATCTCCTGCAGTCTCCAGCTGTCTCTCCAGAACCTTTTTTTTTTTTTTTTCTCTGCAGGCTATGTGGAAGCCACACCCCTCTGCTCCCGGGGAAACAATTGAACTGTGCTCATAAAAAGAGACTTCTCATTCACATGGACAGAGATGCCAGAAAAAAACAATTTAAATCAATGTTAAGTCGTGATCTAATTACTTTGTAGATCAAAGGAAAAACAAAAACAGTTCTTTATCATTTCCTATTTAAACTGTTTCAGTGCTTACTGAAAATTTGAACATACAGCCGACAGAAATTCCTCTCACTTGGTCCGCAACCCATAAGGGATTAATACAAACTTAATCCTTTTCAGGCTAAACCCAAAAACTATCGGGACCCACAATCCTGACTAAACATTCTTATTAAATGATAAATAAATGATATATATTACATAACCACAGCAGAAGGAACAAAAACATATTAAATAAAACAGGTACAATTTGCCTGAAATAAGCACAAACTACCAGCATTGAGGTTTAAGCCTGCACAAGATTAGAAAGACGACACTAGACATTCTTTCCTTCAGACACGCCCCCTGTCAGTTTTTCACACTGCAGTAGAAAAAACTAACTGGGTCAGACCAGCTTTTTGATTTCTAAAAATGACTGTAGGTGTTTTGGGTCTTCATTCTGCTCTATTAATACAATTTCTTAATCAGTGAACTGTCACAAATTACTCAACAGAATAATCTCACATTTATAACAAAAGGGAAACTCGCAGTTTCAACAGATAGCAAAAATCAAATACACAGGACGGACAATACACCAAACGCTTCATCCGTTTCGCGACCTAGACGCAGTCACCCGACTAGGAACTGCGCTAGTCCAGAGTCCACTCTGCTTGGTCCGTGCTGCCAGACCTCTCATTCACACTTCATTCACACAATCATGCTAGCAACGTATCTTAGAATGCATTCCTTTCTATCTATTCTGACTAGTCTTTTTCCCAATTACAAAAAGGATGAGGGTTTCACCCGGCGAATTCCCATGCGGGGTTACTCGGCCCTTCCTTGAGAGCTCTCTTACCAATTCCCAATATCTCGAGATTACAAATTCCAAGTTCCACTGGCAGTACTGCTCTTTCTATTTCTGTCTAGACATACCAAAAACCCAGTCCTGTCTGCTCTGACCAGGCTGAATCATGATCCTCTATAACAGCTGTACCTAGCGAATACTCATGCAAGGATTTTCAAACAAAGACTTAAGTCTTACCAAAGTTTTCAAACTGCAGTTCTAACTCATCTGTCTAGACAGGTTTTCAAAACTATACTTACCAGATCTGGTTCCCAAGCTTCTGAGTTGGATCCTGGACTCCCCCGGGTCGGAAGTGTTGGCCAGCTGGACTCAGTGCCTGCCGAGGCCAGGCAGAACTCCCTCCGATACAAGAGGATCGGTGGGCCCAGGGAAATTCCCCTGCGTCGGATTGGCATGGTTCCAACTGGACCAAACCTCAAGGCGAATTACGTGGATTTATTCACTTGAACACTATCCACCACTCGCACTTCTCGGCCAATGCACCAAGAATGTAGCAGCAGATAAGCATGCAATAAATAAATCCAGGAGTCTTTTCAAGGATCCAAGCCAGGTTTAATGTGCACATGGCTCAAGCAATAAGCAATTTCAAAATGGCTGAGCAATGGCTTCTAGTAAAACAACAACTTTTATAGCTTTCTTGTCCATTCTAAGCATAGGCAAACTTTTCATTGGTCCCAGTACCCCTCTCACCCATCTATTGGTCCCGGTACTGATATGGCTACCCAATTGGGACTCTGGTCTGGGCCCAGCACCTGGTTGCCCCCCTTCTAGTCCCAATTACAATGGTCAGTGTCTCCAACTTGTTACTTCTCTCCTCCAAGGTCGCTGAGCTTGTTAAAACATATGGGAAGCAGAGGCACTGTGACCTTGCTCTCTGCAGAGTTAATTAATTCCATAGAAGCATAGCACACCTTATCAGTACCAATTAAACTTGTTTTTCTTCTATTTTCCAAGTTTCGTTTCTGCTTAGCTATGTTCAGTTAAACTGAGTTAAGTTTCAATTCTATGGTGTCATCATTCAGGGGGGTTTTCATTCCTCTGGGCCTAACGACAGGCTTCAGTTACAGGTCAAGCTGCTCAGGCCTGTCTGCTTAGTTCAATTAGCATGGATCATAGGCCGTCGCCTACCACACATCCCAGGATGCACCGCATGGGAACAGGTGCTGCCATTTTTCAAGATAGCAGACCCACAGCGGGCACATGTAGGCAGCGCTCCTGCTTATTTTAAGGTACCGGGTGGGAGGGGCAGGGCCGGCCCGTCCATTGAGCAAGAATGTTTTTTGCACAGGGCCCCGCGTTTCAGGGGGCCCCGCGCAAAGAACATTCTGCTTTTTTTTTAAATGACTTTAAAAAAAAAACCTGGCTCTGGCTGCTACCGCTGCCGCTACCACCGCGGCAGCGGCAGAATGGAGTGTCCCGCGGGGCCTCCTCTTCTCCTTCAGCCCCTCTGCAAAGGCTTTGAGATTCGCGAAGGGAGAGCGTCTCCCTCGCGTCTCTGTGAAGCCCGCAGGGGCTAATGGGAAATTTCCCATCTGCCCCTTCAGACGCGAGGGGCTGATGGGAAATTTCCCATTAGCCCCTGCGGGCTTCACAGAGACGCGAGGGAGACGCTCTCCCTTCGCGAATCTCAAAGCCTTTGCAGAGGGGCTGAAGGAGAAGAGGAGGCCCCGTGGGACACTCCATTCTGCCCCTGCCGCGGTGGTAGCGGCAGCAGCCAGAGCCAGTTTGTTTTTTTAATTGTGCCATAAGCCCGGGGGGGGGGGGGGGGGTTAAGATTGGCAAAGGGGGGGTGTTAAGACTGGCAAGGGGGGGTGTTAAGATTGGCAAAGGGGGGGGTTAAGATTGGCAAAGGGGGGGTTAAGACTGGCAAGGGGGGGGTTAAGACTGGCAAAGGGGGGGTGTTAAGATTGGCAAGGGGGGGTGGTAAGATTGGCAAAGGGGGGGGTTAAGACTGGCAAAGGGGGGGTGTTAAGATTGGCAAAGGGGGGTGTTAAGATTGGCAAGGGGGGGTTAAGATTGGCAAAGGGGGGGTTAAGACTGGCAAAGGGGGGGTTAAGACTGGCAAGGGGGGTGTTAAGACTGGCAAGGGGGGGTGTTAAGATTGGCAAAGGGGGGGGGTTAAGATTGGCAAGGGGGGGTTAAGATTGGCAAAGGGGGGGTGTTAAGACTGGCAAGGGGGGGGTTAAGACTGGCAAAGGGGGGTGTTGAGATTGGCAAAGGGTGTGGTGTTAAGATTGGCAAGGGGGGGTTAAGACTGGCAAAGGGGGGGTGTTAAGATTGGCAAAGGGGGGGTTAAGATTGTAAAAGGGGGTGGTGTTAAGATTGGCAAGGGGGGGTGTTAAGATTGGCAAAGGGGGTGGTGTTAAGATTGGCAAGGGGGGGGTAAGATTGGCCAAGGGGGGGTGTTAAGACTGGCAAGGGGGGTTAAGACTGGCAAGGGGGGGGGTTTAAGCGGCAAGGACTGGCAAGGGGGGGTTAAGACTGGCAAGGGGCTGGGGCTGTCTGGAAAAGGGGCAATGGGGGGGTTAGGACTGGAAATGAGCTATGGGGGGGTTAGGACTGATAATGGGCTATGGGGGGGGTTTAAGACTGGTCATGGGCTATGGGCTGATGGGGGCTGTCTGGAAATGAGGTGATGGGGTTAGGACTGCTAATGGGCTATGGGGGGGGGTTAGGACTGGTAATGGGCTGTGGGCTGATGGGGGCTGTCTGGAAATGAGGTGATGGGGGGTTAGGACTGCTAATGGGCTATGGGGGGGTTAGGACTGATAATGGGCTACGGGGGGCTAGGACAGGAAATGGGCTGATGGGGAGGGGTTAGGACTTGAGGTGGGCTGATGTGATTAGGACTGGTAATGGGCTGTGGGCTGATGGGGGGGTTAGGACTGGCAATGAGCTATGGGGGGCTGACTGGAAATGGGCTGATGGGGTTAAGACTGGAAGTGGGCTGATGGGGGGTTAGGACTGTAATGGGTTATTGGGGGGCTTAAACTGAAAATGGGGTGATGGGGGTTAGGACTGGAAGTGGGTTGATGGGGGGCTAGGACTGGTAATGGGTTGGGGGGTTGCTATGACTGGAAATGGGCTGAGTGGAAGGGGAGGCTTGAACTGCAAATAGCTGATGGGGAGGGAGCTTGGAATGGAAATGGGCTGTGAGGGAAGGGAGCTAGGACTGAAAATGGGCGGACGGAGCAGCTAGGATAGGACTGGAAATGGGCTGTTGGGGGGAGCTAAGATTGGAAATGGGCTGTGGTGGGGGTTTGAATTGAAATGGACTCATGGAGGGGCTAGAACTGGAAGTAGGCTCATGGGGGGCTTGGACTGGAATTGGGCTGAGTGGAGGGGAGCTAGGATTTGACATGGGCTGATGGTGGGGCTAGGAAATGACTAGAAATGGGCTGATGGGGGCTAGGATTGTAAATGAGCTGATGGAGGGACTCAGACTGAAAATGGATGGGGGAGCTAGGACTGGAAATGGGTTGATGGGGGGCTAGGACTGGAAATGGGTTGATGGGGGGCTAGGACTGGAAATGGGCTGATGCAGGGACTAGAAGGAATGGATGCTGGGTGAGACTGGAACTAGAAGGGAGCTGATGTTGGGGGAGGATTAGAATGGGATGGGGTTGGGAGAGTAAAATGGAGAGGGGAAAAAAATATATTTTGTGTGGGAGGGATGAAAAATCTACAATTGGCCGGGAATTGGGAGAGTAAGTGGTGATTGAGGATGGAGAGGTAAAATTTGTGTGGATGAAATAGGAATGAGGAAAGAGCAAAAGGAGAAAGATTAGTATGTTAAAGCAGATGTAGAGAGAGAGAATGGAAAAAAAAAACTAGAAGAGAAAGAAAGAACACTGGACAGCAGACGATGGACAGTTAGCAGAAAACATGAAGAAACCAGAAGAAAGTGGCTGGAGCAATTGCAACTGAAGAAAATGCACAAAAGGTAGAAAGATATCTCTTTATTTTGAATTTATTAACTGGAATATGAAAGCTCTGGGAAATGTGCATCATTAACGTCTGCGCTTTGTTTGGTACAAGAGGAAATTAATTTATAGTTTTATTTCTACAGTGGTGTTGTACATTCCAAGTTTGGCTTTTGGGGTTCCCAGTTTAATTATTGCCTTCCTGTTTCTAAATTGTGATTCCTTGTTTGGTGATGGTCTATGTTCTGCATGTGTAACTGAGCTGAGGTATTCTATTTATGTAATTCCTATTTGACATTGCCACTTGTTTTCTTTCCCCAGTATTCTCTGAAATGTATTGGTTTAATATTTGCAGTGTTGCCTTTTGATAGGTAGGGTATGGTGCTTTGTGAGTCCCGGGTTTAGTGACTTGCCTAAGACCACAAGGAGCACAAGTGCGAAGCTGGTCTCTTGGTTAGTACTGTAATCATTTGGCTACTCCTCCACTGCAGTACGCTATCTCTTCTTTATTTGTAGAAGTACAATTAATTGCAGTTAATCCTCTTAACTTTTAAATGAACTTCTGTGGTTTATCTCTTGCTGCAATAGGTCCATGAACACATTCACCGTGATCTTTATCTGCAGTTGGGATGTTCTCTTCGTTTGCAGTGTCTGCACTATCACTACCACAGTCTCTCTAGCCCTAGTGTGTAGGCTATGGGTGGGCACCTTTTTATTCTGGGGATTTGTGGTCAGTATATATTCTTCCTTTATACTACCTGATTGGTCGGTGTGTCTTTGATCTGGGTTGGGTATTTGGTTTGCATGGTGGCTGAATGGTTTTTTGAGATTAGCTGATGCATGGCTGGGTTTGACGTCATTGGGTTCCCTTTAAATTGCAATGAGTGTATGGAGTGCGCATGGGCGGCGTTTTTCTGCTCGGCGCGGCTGAAGGTTAGCTGGCAGGTAGGCACTTTCAGGTGTGGTCTTTTAATTTCTTTAAATTCATTTTGGATGTGTTTTGCAGCATAATAAAGATTATGTGTAACTTGGATGCATGTTTATGTTTTTATAGATTCCCCTGAAGCAGCGGGTAGTTCCGTGAAACGTTTGAATGGGCTCTTTCGTGTGATAACGTCGGGGAAGTGGTTGGCGTGTTTTGTTTTCCCTACCTGGCTGTTAAGTTAAGTACTGTTTTGTTTTCACTGAAGATGCTAGGTATGGGTTTCGCCAGCCACCGGCCACCGGGTCATTGATGTTATCGGGCTTGATATTGGTGTATACTGCCTGATCTTGGGTTGGGCTGTGTTCCTCACCTTATGCCCTTGTATGCTGAGACTCGGTGGGCCTTTGTGATTTTCAAGTGACAAGCAAGTGTTAAGTAAGCGGAAACACATGGGTGTATGATGGAGTGATTTCTTTGTTTTATGATAGTATGCAAACTCAAGCTAAAGTTGAAAAAGAGCAAACCACTCATGAATGCAGCAAAATATGACCTTGAGAATATACCACTGGAATTTAAAGACTGCCTGAAAAATTGATTTGCTGCTTTAGATACAAATGATAGAGCTCCAGAAGAGTTATGGAATGACATCAAGAAGGTTGTGCTGGAAGAAAGCGAGAAGTCTTTACAAAAGGTGAAAAAGCAAAAACGGCCAAAATGGATGACGGAAGAAACTCTGAAAATTTCCCAGAAACGCAGAGAAGCTAAAGCCAAAGGAGAAAGAAAGACAGTGACGCATGCAAGGAAATAGAAGCAGAAATTATTAGAGGAAGAACAAGATCGGCTTTCCTAAAGCTACGAGAGTTAAAGAAAAAGTTCCAGCCTCGAATTGGAATGTTACAAGATGCTCAAGGTTCTATGTTGAATGATGCTGAGAATATCAAGAAAAGATGGAAGGAGTATACAGAGCTTTTATATGATAAAGATCAAGTGGACCAACAGCCGTTTCAACCTGTACCTTATGATCGGGAACCACTGGTGATGAAAGAAGAAGATGAAGCAGCATTGAAAGCCTTATCAAAGAACAAAGCACCAGGCATTGATAGCATTCCCATAGAAGTATTACAGCAGTCTGATGCAGCTGTTACCGTACTTACAAGGCTCTGCCAAGAAATATGGAAGACAGCATCATGGCCAACTGACTGGAAAAGATCTGTGTT
Source organism: Ichthyophis bannanicus (assembly GCA_033557465.1). NCBI lineage: Eukaryota > Metazoa > Chordata > Amphibia > Gymnophiona > Ichthyophiidae > Ichthyophis > Ichthyophis bannanicus. The sequence continues at coordinate 26,765,393 of CM066031.1, read as the reverse complement.
TATACCAATACTAAAGAAAGGTGATCCAACTGACTGTGGAAATTATCGCACAATCTCTCTGATCCCACATGCCAGCAAGATTCTACTGAAGATTATTCAAAAGAGACTACAACCATACCTGGAACAAGAACTACCTGAAGTGCAAGCAGGGTTCAGGAAAGGGCGAGGAACGAGAGACATCATTGCGGATGTGAGATGGATCCTTGAAAAGACTAAAGAATACCAAAAGGATATCTATTTGTGCTTTATCGACTATAGCAAAGCTTTTGATTGCGTAAACCATGAGAAATTCTGGGCCACATTAAGAAGCATGGGTATACCAGAAAACTTGATCGTACTCTTGCACAATCTGTACATTGATCAAGAAGCAACAGTTAGAACGGAACAAGGAGAAACAGAATTGTTTAAAATAAGCAAAGGTGTAAGACAAGGCTGCATACTTTCCCCCTACCTGTTTAATTTATATGCAGAACAGAGTGGAGGAGTGGCCTAGTGGTTGGGGCAAGGTACTTCAGGCCAGAATGTCGGGGGTTTAAATCCCACTAGAGGACAGCAACCTTGGGCCGGAAGGACAGGGGTTTCTAGTCCCACAGATGCTCCTTGTGGTCTTGGGCAAGCCACTTAACCCTCCATAGCCCATGTTCCCTGTAAAATAGTTATCTCCAAGTTATAATGCCCTGTTCAATGTAATTTCAGTTTGTTCAATGCAAACCGCACTGATGCAGAATAGTGCGGTATATGAGAATGTAAATAAAAATAATATAAAATAAATCATCAGAGAAGCAGGATTGTATGAAGACAACAGAGGTGTGAAGATTGGTGGAAGACTCATCAACAACCTTCGCTATGCTGATGATACCACATTACTGGCTGAAAGTGAAGATGATCTGAAACATTTACTTCTCACAATCAAAGAACATAGTCTCAAAATGGGCCTGCACCTTAATGTAAAGAAGACAAAGATCATGACAACTGGCATAATCAACAGGTTCATCGTTGAAGGAGAAGAAATTGAAATCGTGAACAACTTTAACCTACTTGGATCAACTATCAATAAAGAAGCAACAAGCAGTCAAGAAATCAGACGACGCATTGCTCTTGGAAGAATGGCTATGAAAGACCTAGATAAGATTCTCAAGAGCAGAGATGTCTCTCTCCATACAAAGATTCGACTTGTTCAAGCCATGGTATTTTCAATAACATTGTGGCAGGTGTAGGCCTGTGATTTACCATGTCTGACATAGGCAGACAAGCATAACCAGCTTGACCTGTAAATGAGGCTTGTGAAGAGGCCTAGTGAAGCTGCACATCCCCCAGTACGCTGCTACAGAATTAAGAATTTAGTTAAAGTATTGAATTAGCTTAGACAAGCACAATTGATGGAAAATTACAGAGAATAATGTTTAAAATTGCTGACAGAGAGGTTGCAGAGCCCTGCTCACTGCACGTACAACTAGCTGAGAGACCTTGGAAGTAACAAGTTGGTGAACTAGCCATTGTCAGTGGGACTAGAAGGGGGGTAGCGAGTACCTAACCCACCCCAAGAGCATAATTGGATAATCATATCAGTACCGGGACCAATAGAAGAGGTACGGGAGGTTACCGGGACCAATGAAATGTTTTTCTATGTCTAGAATGGAGCAAAAGTCTATAAAAGTTGTTGTATTGCCAGAGAACATCGCTCAGCCATTTTGAAATTGTCTTTGCTTGAGACTTGTGCACAAATAAATGATTTGGACCTTCTGAACAGACTCCTGGTATCATTGGTTTGTCTGCGCTTTGCTGCCACCACATCATATGGATGTGAAAGCTGGACAGTGAAAAAGACAGACAGGAAGAAAATTGATGCCTCTGAATTATGGTGCTGGCGGCGAATACTGTGTATACCACGGACTGCCCGAAGAACAAACCAGTCGGTACTAGAGGAGATCAAACCTAAGCTTTCTTTAGAAGCTCAGATGACAAGACTTCGACTTTCATACTTTGGACACATCATGCGGAGAGAGAGATCATTAGAGAAAGACATCATGCTTGGCAAGATAGAAGGTCAACGCAAAAGAGGATGGCCAGCAATGAGATGGATCGATACAATAACAGCAGCTACGGGTACCAGTCTGTCAACAATGAGCCGCCTGACTGAAGACCGAACACAATTTAGGATAGCTATCCAGAGGGTCGCCATGAGTCGACTCCGACTCGACGGTACTTAACAACAACAACAATATGGCTGGTTGCAAAATCCTCTACGCCTGTCTCTGCATCGGGTGTAGCTATGATTCGCATACCAGACTATTATGTTCATCTCGTTTTCCTACAATTTACTCATGGCATTAATTGGGTGCTAATATTTCCTTCGATGTTTATGCACATGTGTCCGTCTGTTTTCTGCATTTAAAATGTACTTAAAAGTAGCATTATCGGTGCTTAAAGGGCACACAGGCTTTCTGCATCGGCCTGAATATGCTTCTTAATTCACCATCCCCCACTTGCCCTCCTCCCCCTACTGTGTTAATCCTAATAGGACAGGAAGAGTTTCTTCTGGGCAGTAACATGTCTCCCATTCCTAGTTATTCTCATGGGACTGCAGAGAGTAAAGAGCAGAGTTTTTTTTCTGGAGCCCAAAGGATTGAGCAGTCTCTAGCTCATTCTTTCTTCTGCTTGCCCCATGCACCATGTGTATATCAGAGACTGGATGGCACTGCCTCCCCTGCTGCCCATCTCCTGCCAGTCTCCTACCTGCTGAGGAGAAAACCCTGCAGCCATTCTCCTGCCCCTCCCCCACAGCATCAGCTACAGCCCTAGCTCCTTCTTCGGTGTGAAGCTCCGCCCTCCCTTGTGATATCATCAATCGCCGTCAAGCAGGAAAAGATGCTGCCTGGTGCCTGAGAGAGACACTGAGTCTTTTCTGCTTTCTTCCTTTAATTTACAGATTAACCTAAACCCCCAGTCTCAAGTCTGAGCTTCTGCTCTTCTCCCCTCCTGCTTCTGTAACTCCCCCTGAGCACTACAAAAACCAAACACTCAGATCCTCTCTTGCAGCCAGAGAAAGAGCTCCTGATTCCTTCCAGTTCTGCAAACAGCAGAAGCAGAGAAAGAAATGCCTGCAGGAGCTTATGCACAGGTAAGAAATTACTCTGAACTTTCAGCCCTCTTCCTCCAAACACGGTTGCAGCTTTCTATACAGGGCTACTGCAGAGTCAGGACTCAAGCAGACCTGAGGAAAGCCACTTTGGGACCTCTTAAAGGGAAGGAGAAAGATCAGGAGTCCCACAAGGGCAAATTTTGTGTCACAAGTTCTGTGTGTTAGTGATTTACAGTTGCTATAACCCTAGTCTAGGACTTTTTTTTACCTGAATGAATTGTAGAAATACATAAAATGTCCTCAGTCCTAGCACTGAGAGATCTCCTGAAATATAATCCTGCTCTACGACTGTGTACTGTGTGAATTTTATATACCCATGGAACTTTTCCCCTGCCCTGCTGAACCTCAGTGCTGGGAGGTCTCCTGATAGAACTGATGTAGAAGGTGCTGTGTTTGTTTCTGGTTTGTATTTCAGGTCCCAATTAAATTTGAGGATATAGCTGTCTCCTTCTCCCAGGAGGAATGGGAATATTTAAATGAAGAGCAGAAAAAGCTTTACAGGGATGTGATAAAGGAGAACTATTGAGGTAGCTGTAGGTAGCCCTTCCCCCAAACCATGCTGCAAGCCGGCTCTGATCAGCCTGACCCTTCCCCCGCAAGCCATGAGGCAATCAGCCTGCTATTTCTTTAGACACCCTTCCCCCACTCCAGGTCTGAGCACAGTATCCCCTAGCCCAGAAACCAAAAGACCAGAGCACACCGGTTTGGACAGGTCACCCAGGTACCTTCCCCAGGGGCTGCTGATTGGTGGACAAGAAATACCTGTGGCAAATGGGATTACAGAATGGGTTTGAAATTATACTGTATTTAAGGCATTGAAGGACGTCCCTCGGGGTTCAGACCCTTGTGGAGGTTGCTGGTATCTCTGTCTGATCCTGTGTGCACATTAAAGATCCTGATTGCATTCCAGCCTGTCTGAGAGTTTTCCTTCTGTGGGTGAGTGATAGAATAAGAGCTTTTCAAAGCGCTTGCCATTACATTTGGCGACCCAGATGGGACCCTTTTAAATTAAAAGAAAAGCCTCTCTCATCACACCCACGGTGGGAAGACTTCTGCTTTTGCAGCGTCTGGGCCTCCACCAGTCAGGGACCGGCCTCCCCAGGTGATTAACGGTCCTTGGCGCCCCCGGGCCACTTTGTGCTCGGAAGGACACCTTGATTTGTCTGGACAGCTGATCCCTGCAGTTGAATCCCCGATTGAAAAACCAGCTGGATAGACTGGCATCCAAACTTCCTGTCTGATCAGAGTTCTGGTGAGTACTGCTACCTTGTCTGGGGCTAGTTCTGTACTCTATCTGTGAGTCCTGGTAATTTCTGGGAACCTGTAGCAGTCTGATCAACTGCACGAGCAGTCCTATTAGGGGCCTTAGTGGCCCTGAAGCCATTGCTCGTCCTGTATCTGAATACCGGTAAAAATATCTGAACTGCAGTAAAAAGTAACCAAACTATAGCACTTGGTAAGCTCTCTAATGTGCTCCGATGTTAATTTCTGCCTCCCCATGTGCTCCTGTGTGGATTTACTGCCTTTCCCTGAACCCCCGATGTAATTTCTGTGCTCCGATGTAAATTTCTGTTCCCCCCATGCTGCCGCTGTGTTAATTTCTGCTCCGATGTTAATTTCTGCCTCCCCATGTGCTCCGGTGTGGATTTACTGCCTTTCCCTGAACCCCCGATGTAATTTCTGTGCTCCGATGTAAATTTCTGTTCCCCCCATGCTGCCGCTGTGTTAATTTCTGCTCCGATGTGAATTTCTCTCTCCGTTGTGCTCCGATGTTAATTCTGCCCCCCCCCCATGCTGTCCGATGTGAATCCATGCTCCCCATGTGCTCCCATGTGAATTACTGCCTTCTCTTGGGCCTCCGCTGAGGTTCCTGCCTTCTCTTGGGCCTCCGCTGAGGTTTTGTGCCTCTCGGTGCTGTCCCGGTGCACAGCTGACCCCCGCTGAATTTTCCGGTCTTCCCCTGAGCCCCCGCTAAGGTTCCGGTCTTCCCCTGAGCCTCCGCTGAGGTTTTGTGCCTCTCGGTGCTGTCCCGGTGCACAGCTGACCCCCGCTGAATTTTCCGGTCTTCCCCTGAACCCCCGCTAAATTTTCCTGTCTTCCCCTGAGCCCTTGCTGAGGTTTCCTGCCCTTAAAACCTGAATATGAGAAACTAACCTTTTTTTTTGGGTCGATTGAGGGAGAAGTGATCATTTGAAGGTCCATCATTTTCTTTTTTTCCATCTGTGGAGTAGAGGGGAGCCGGTGTGAAGGAGCACGGTGGGGTGGCAGCCATCTTGGGAACACCACGTGTGCGAATTCCCCTGCACCCAGGAGCAGCTATCGGGACGCACGTGGAGGCGGCCATCTTGGAAAGACCACGTGTAAGCTACACTGCAATATACTTAAAGTGACTCTGGAGCTCCATCTAGTGGACATTAGCTGTAATTACTACTATTCCCTGTGTTTTAAGTGATCCTGGAGCTCCATCTGGTGGACATTGTAAGAATAGCTAGCTTATATATATTTTAACTCTTGTTTAAATCAAATCTGAGTATATATATATTTTGTTAAATTGCCAAGGCCTATATTATAAAAATTTTGTGTTTTTTTTCCTCTCTCCCCTCCTGTATTAAGAATAGATAGGGTCTGTATTATAAATTGTATTATTTTTCCCGGATTAAGTCTAGATAGGATCTGTATTGTAAATTGCATTTTTCTCTCTCTTACTGTAAATTGCATTTTTTCCCAAATTGAGATTAGGCTAGAAGATCTGCTCTACATTGTATACTGTACTTAGATATTGAACTAGAATTAGAGCATGGGGTTGGGAAAGTCTAAAGTGAAAAAACGCCCCTACAGTACATGCTTCGCCATTTTAAATCTGGGTTTAGAGAAGATTATGGGGTACCTCTCTCCGCCTCCAGATTAACCCTTTTGTGTGAGAGGGAATGGCCAGCCTTAGTTAAGTTATGGCCTCCTCAGGGGTCTATTGATTTGGCCACTGTGTCCTTGGTCCATCAAATTGTAGCAAAAGAGCACCCTGACCAGTTCCCATATATTGACTCATGGCTGGCCATATGCCAACTCAGACCAAGGTGGCTCCAGCGCTGTCACGAGGATCAGTGTAGAGTAATGGTGGCGGCCATCTGTCGCCAAAAGGGACGGACACCGCCCCTATCTAACAGGGACGGGACTCTCCTGATATTCCCCCACGCCTCCTCCCTCTACTACAACCCCGTGTCCCGTCCGCACCACAGCAGGATCCGCCCACATCTGAAAGCTCAGGAGGACCTCTTCTTGGGGTGGGTGATGCCAGAGTTAGGGAAGGTTCTACAGACTCCGGCCCTTCATCTTCAGATTCCCCTCTCACATCTGGTGCCACCTCCAGTGGCACCATCTCCTCCCCCGAGAGCACAGGGGCTGAGCCAGAATTGTCACCCTCGTTAGCCCACCGCCTGCGGTCGCAACATCTCCAATTACCACTATGACAAGTACAGGGGCTCCCGTATATTGATGCTACTGGAAAGGTGGCAGTGGGACCATCAAGCCTGATTTATGTCCCTTTCTCCACTACGGACCTGCTCAACTGGAAAACCCACTATGCCTCATATACTGAAAAGCCCCAAGAACTGACAGATCTTATGACCAGTATTATGCAAACACACCAGCCTACCTGGTCGGACATTAAACAATTGCTTGCCACCTTATTCAATACAGAAGAACGGGCGCGCATTGTACGGGCCGCCCTCAAGTGGCTGGAGAAACATCCTGCCCAAGAGGGAGAAGTAAATCCACGGCAGCAGGCAGAGGCAGAATTCCCGAATAAAGACCCCCACTGGGACCCGAATGACCCTGTTGGAGCAGCGTCTCTCACTCGCTTCCGGACTGCACTCCTTGAAGGCCTTAAGAAAGGGGGGCAATGAGCTATGAACATCAGTAAAGTCGCAGAAGTTCTCCAGTTTCCTGACGAAAGTCCGGCGGTATTTTATGAGCGTCTGACTGAAGCATACCGATTATATACCCCCCATGATCCAGCAGACCCTGAGAATCTTAAGATGGTGAATAATGCCTTTGTGGCTCAGGCACAAGGTGATATACGGCGGAAGCTGCAGAAACTAGAAGGGTTTGCGGGCATGAATGCAATGCAATTGATGGAAGTGGCACAAAAAGTATATGTAAATCGTGACCAGGAGCAGAAGCGAGAGTCGGAGCGCCGGATGAAAAAAAAGGCAGACTTCCTAGCAGCCGCCTTAGCCGAGCGACCACCAGTTCCAGCCTGGGCCAGAGAAGGAAATAGGGGACGAGGACGCGGATATGGGCGGCCGAGGTTTCCCCTAAGCCCCACTCAATGTGCCTACTGCAAAGAGGAGGGACACTGGAAGAATGACTGTCCAAATCGTAACACAAGGCGAGGGAGATATCCATCCACGAGGGGTGTAAGAGCACCCATACGAACTACACGGGAGCAAGATCAGCATAATGCTTTCCCGCCTCCACCGGTTCCAGCTCTCGAAGGCCTTGCAGCTATGGAACATTATGACCCGAATGACTACTAGGCCAGACCGGGCTCCAAGTTTCTGTTAGGTCCCCAGGAGCCTATGGTCAACATGAATTTAGGGGACCGGAAAATGCAATTCATGGTCGATACCGGAGCAACACACTCAGTGGTCACCCAACAAGTAGCCCCGATCTCCTCCCAGTCAGTAACTGTTGTGGGAGCTACGGGGGAGAGGGCCCAGAGACCTTTCCTGCAAAACCGCACGTGCCAGTTGGGGGGACGGACCATCACTCACCAGTTCCTGTATATGCCTGAATGTCCCATACCCTTGCTGGGTCGGGATGTTCTGGCAAAACTCCAGGCCCAAATCTCATTCGGGTCTGATGGCCAGGCTGAGCTCCAAATACCCAGCCTGGGCCCAACAGTTTTGGTACTGTCCGTCCCCCGAGAAGAAGAATGGCGGTTATATGAGAACAGGCCCAAATCTGATGTGGCTACCCTGGTTACGTGGGAATCAGTGCCCCCTGGAGTATGGGCAGAAGGAAACCCCCCGGAATGGCCATTAACATCCCTCCCGTATGTGTTGAAATGAAGCCGGGAGCCTCCCCGGTGCATGTGCGACAATACCCGCTGCCGCGGGCAGCTGTAGAAGGAATCCATCATCATCTGGTGCAGCTACTACAGCATGGTATCCTGCGGCCCTGCCAATCGGCATGGAACACTCCTTTGCTGCCAGTTCGAAAACCTGGAACCACTGACTATCGACCTGTTCAGGACCTCCGTCGTGTCAATGAGGCCACTGTGACTCTGCATCCAGTAGTACCAAACCCTTATACACTGTTGGGCCTCATCCCAGTGACTGCTTCTCACTTCTCAGTACTGGATCTAAAAGATGCCTTCTTTTGTATACGCCTGGCTACTGCAAGCCAGCACCTGTTTGCTTTCGAGAAAGAGGACCCTGCTACTGGCAGAAAGTCCCAAGTTACCTGGACTCGTTTACCACAGGGATTCAAGAACTCTCCTACCATCTTCAGCACAGCATTGGCCCAAGATCTCGCTAGTTTCCCTCCAGGGGAGCCCGGCAGACGAGTACTTCTGCAGTACGTTGATGACCTACTAATCGCTGCTGACTCTGAGGCTGAATGTGTATTGGCAACCACAGAACTTCTCCAACTCCTGTACAATGCGGGATACCGAGTCTCCAGAAAAAAGGCTCAGTTATGTCGGTCGGAAGTGAAGTATCTGGGATTCCATCTGTCAAAAGGAAGCCAACGGTTGGGGAGCGAGAGGAAGGAAGCAGTGTGCCGGATCCCAGTGCCAACAACCCGCAAGCAAGTACGTGCTTTTCTCGGGGCAGCTGGGTACTGTCGTATCTGGATTCCCAACTTCGCAAAGATCGCAAAGCCCCTCTATGAGTCTACAAAGGGCCCAGAGAAGAGCCCCCTTGAATGGGGTCGTGACCAACAGGAGGCCTTCGAACATTTGAAAAGGGCATTACTGTCATCACCAGCCCTAGGCCTTCCGGATGTCACCAAGCCTTTCACCCTCTATGTGCACGAAGCAGCAGGAACAGCTTTGGGAGTCTTGACCCAACAACTGGGGTCTTGGCCACGACCAGTCGCCTACCTGTCAAAACTGCTGGATCCAGTGGCCAAGGGATGGCCACCTTGCCTGAGAGCAATAGCAGCAACAGCCTTGTTGGTGGAAGAGGGAGGAGTAGCCTAGTGGTGTAGGGAGGAGTAGCCTAGTGGTTGGGGCAAGGTACTTCAGGCCGGAAGGTCGGGGGTTCAAATCCCACTAGAGGACAGCAACCTTGGGCCGGAAGGACTGGGGTTTCTAGTCCCACAGATGCTCCTTGTGGTCTTGGGCAAGCCACTTAACCCTCCATTGCCCATGTTCCCTGTAAGTATTAGTGTATGTGTCTCATATCCCTGTGTGTTAAATGTATCCCCCAATTGTGTTGTGACCGCTTTGATTGAAGGATAAGGCGGTATACAAAACTGTCTAAATAAATAAATAAATAAATAAGAATCTGATAAACTGTCCATGGGCCAAGGCCTTCTAGTCACCGTCCCACATTCAGTCCAAACATTGCTAGAGCATAAAGGAAGTTACTGGTTCACCAGCTCCCGAATGTTGAAATACCAGAGCATGTTATGGGGAAATCCCAGGGTGCAGATAACTACCAGCCAAGCCTTGAACCCTGCTACTTTCCTGCCTGTTGGCCCGGGACCACCTGATCACGACTGCCTGGAAGTGATGGAAACAGTCTTCTCCAGTCGCCCTGATCTGACGGATGTGCCGTTAAGCAATCCGGATGAGACCTACTACGTAGATGGGAGCAGTCTGATGCTGGAGGGCCGCAGGTGTGCGGGGTATGCGGTGGTGACGATGGAAGAAATAGTTGAAGCACAGCCTTTGCCCCCTGGAACCTCCGCACAGAAGGCGGAACTCATTGCCCTTACCCGCGCCTTAACCCTTGGGACTAACAGTCGTGTAAATATATACACAGATTCCAGATATGCCTTTTCCACTCTCCATGCCCACGGGGCCCTGTACAAAGAAAGAGGGTTAGTTACTGCAGCTGGCTCTGAGATAAAGAATGGCCCCCAGATATTGGCCCTGTTAGAAGCAGTCTGGCATCCGAAAACAGTAGCCGTAATGCATTGCAGAGGCCACCAGAAAGGGAACGGTGAAATAGCTAAGGGAAATAGACGGGCTGATGCAGAAGCCCGGCGAGTAGCAACCACATCCTTGTCCCAGTTTTTCCCGCAGTGCTCCCAGGATCTACAAGCCCCCCTGTTTCCAGTCCCACTAAGCCAATGGGCCAAGAGGTACACTACACGAGAGCTAGATTTTTTCTGTCAGGAGGAGGGTGGGGTGTTACACACAGATGGTTGGATAAGGTTACCTAGAACAGGGACAGCTCCAGTGATAGTCATCCCAGACAGCCTTGCCCCAGCATTCCTATCATCCTTTCATCAGGCCACTCATATGGGCAAGACAGCAATGGAAACTACCCTCCGCCCATATTTCTTCATTTCTTGCTTATCCTCGTTGACAGCTGCAATTGCTAGACAATGCACCACATGTGCTAAAAACAATGCCCGTCAAGGCCCAAGCCAACCCCCAGGGGTCCAGTCTTATGGGGTCACCCCTATGGGAAACATCCAGGTTGACTTTTCAGAAATGCCCCGAGCAAATGGGTACCGGTATCTGCTGGTATTGGTCTGTACTTTCACGGGGTGGGTGGAGGCCTTCCCAGTCCGCACAGAAAAAGCCAGAGAAGTGACTAAGGTGTTGCTGCATGAAATCATCCCCCGATTTGGGCTTCCAGTAGTAGTGGGATCTGATAATGGACCTGCATTTGTGGCCCAAGTGATACAGCAGGTAGTAAAAGCCTTACAGATCGATTGGAAGCTACACACAGCTTACCGCCCGCAGAGCTCAGGGAAAGTAGAACGCATGAATCGCACCATAAAGAGCCAGTTAGCAAAATTGTGTCAGGAAACCTCACTGAAGTGGCCCCAATTGCTCCCTATAGCTCTGCTCCGCATACGGTCAGCCCCACGAAAGGGTATCGGTGTTTCCCCCTTTGAAGCTGTGTATGGTCGCCCTGCACCCCTCATACAGGGCGTCCATGGAGATTTAGTGCAGATAGGTTCAGAAATAACCCGGCAGGAACTGTCGGCTCTCAGTTCTGTATTGCAGAAATTGCACCGGTGGATCCAGGAGCGACTCCCCATCAACCTGACTGAAGCGCTCCATACGCACCAGCCTGGTTCCCAGGTGTGGGTCAAGGAGTGGAAGAAAGACCCATTGAGCCCCCAGTGGCGAGGCCCGTACACTGTTCTGTTGACCACCCCCACGGCTGTTAAAGTGGCTGAAGTCGCTCCGTGGATCCATCACTCTCGTGTCAAGGCCGCTGCACCAGAAGTTGTTCCAGCCTGGACCGCAGTCCCGATTCCAGATCAACCCCTGCGTTTGAAACTGAAGAGGGACCTTTCTGCCCAGTAAAGGGCTCTAACAGACTGCCGACGAGACCCCCGGAGAGACTGATCTACGAGACCCCCTTTTCCAGAGCCAGGAGCAGAATGAGAAGCGGTGCCCTAGCCTTACTCGTTTCCCTGACATGGGCCCGTTTTCCAACAAGTGCAGAGACTACTAACACAGCAGTATTACTCGCCCAAACTGCTCTGAACATGACAAACTTTTGTATACGAAACTCTCTACAAACCTCTCTTATTGCTGTACCGTCTAGTTTGTGTGAGATGCAGAACTTCACTATGCTTGCTAATTTAAACTGTAAACAACCTGGAATATATTTCTACCATATTGGGGTTACCCGACCGACTTCTACACTTTTCAACCAAGTGCCTTTTTCCTTGCAGGTAGTTTCCACTCTAAATGCTAGTGATTGTTTCTTTTTTGTCAATGCCAAGAAGGGAGGAAACAATGTATCAAATACTGTGTTATCATGCAGCTCTGTTACAAATGTATCCTATTCACACTCAGAAATGTATCTTCCCTTAGGCTGGTTTTTAGTATGTGGAAAAATGACGTACACTTACATCCCTGCAAATGCCACTGGTGGTCCGTGCACTTTTGCTAGGCTTACAACTGCTGCCTTCGTCCGGCCCCCCAGTTATCCCCGCTCTGCCCCCATGCCCTCGACCTGTAACTCAAACGTGGAGCCTTACAGTGATGAGACAGCTCTTGGGCTGTCAGTGTCAATCCTTGGGACACCTGGATTGGCCCTACACAACTCCCTGGAGGTAAGCCGACTCGCTTGCTCCCTAGCCAAGACCATTAACCTCACCTCAACCATACTAGCTTCCATAAATTATGAGCTGTCCAGCCTACGTACAGCGATTCTACAAAATAGAATGACCATAGATTTCCTGCTGTTACGCCTCAACCATGGGTGTGAGGAATTCGAAGGAATGTGTTGTTTTAACCTCACAGATGAAAGTGTGTCCATTGAGCGCTCAATCCAAGACCTACGTGACTTGGCGAAACAAATCTCAGACCCGTCCATGGGACTGGGGACGGGGTGGTTCTCCAAATTGTTTGGTTGGTTGGGGGGCCTTAAAACCCTAGTTATAGGAGTTTTCCTTCTTTTCTTAGTATGTGCCCTCATACCATGTTGTATCCCCATCCTCCACCGCTCCATTACCACCACCCTCGACACCCTGGTAGAACGCAAGGCTGCTACCACTGTTATGGCCCTGACCCAATACACCCCTCTGCGGCATGCCTCCAGTAATACAGCCCTCTACCGCCTCTAGCGGTTGAGGTCTTACTTAAAAAGGGGGGAATGAGGTAGCTGTAGGTAGCCCTTCCCCCAAGCCATGCTGCAAGCCGGCTCTGATCAGCCTGACCCTTCCCCCGCAAGCCATGAGGCAATCAGCCTGCTATTTCTTTAGACACCCTTCCCCCACTCCAGGTCTGAGCACAGTATCCCCTAGCCCAGAAACCAAAAGACCAGAGCACACCGGTTTGGACAGGTCACCCAGGTACCTTCCCCAGGGGCTGCTGATTGGTGGACAAGAAATACCTGTGGCAAATGGGATTACAGAATGGGTTTGAAATTATACTGTATTTAAGGCATTGAAGGACGTCCCTCGGGGTTCAGACCCTTGTGGAGGTTGCTGGTATCTCTGTCTGATCCTGTGTGCACATTAAAGATCCTGATTGCATTCCAGCCTGTCTGAGAGTTTTCCTTCTGTGGGTGAGTGATAGAATAAGAGCTTTTCAAAGCGCTTGCCATTACACTATGAGACCCTTATCTCTCTAGGTGATGATTGAATATTTTGCATTTTTGCTAGACATAGGGGCTGAAACCTCCAAGTATGATTAGGATCTGTCTCAGCTCCCCGACCCCCCTCTCTATCTTAAAAAGACAGTGTGCGGGAACTTAAATCATCCCCTGTGTTCTACAAATTTCCTTCCCTTTAGATAGAGATGGTTCCTTCTTCTAGTTCTTGCAAATGCACGGCTCAGAACCAGGAACAAGGGTGCGCAAATGTTCAACTCCTGGCTACAAAGGTTTATATTGAAGCAGCCTCCTAGACCAGTGAAAAGTGGTGTTGTGCTCATCAACCTCTCCTCAGCTTATAGCACTGTCTGTCATTGTGAGCTGCTTCTAAAGCTGCAGAATTGTCTCCAGGATCACCGTATGATTTCATTTCAATTCATTTTTATTCTTTATAATCTGCATATCCTGGCACTAGGAGGCAGTTCATAACAATGTGCACAGAACTATATCACACAAAAACAATTATAATATACAACAAAAATAAAACCTTGCATTAATTAAAAACATCACTATAAAATAATGATTTCCGTTTCTTCTGAAATGTGAGTTAGCTGGATTCCTGACACAGACATTGAGGGAAACACTTCCTAATATTGAGACCAACAGTTAACAAAAAGCGCTTTATAGTCAATTGTTTCAGGATGACGTCTGTTAGCCAAGATTCAGTCACACACATTATGTAAGGCTTTCCTAACAGGGGCTCTACAGATCAACCAACAGTAAGAATTTGAGGGTTTATTTTATTATATTAAATTGCTAGCTCTCTGACTGGGAGCTCTTAAAAAGTTTTTTTTGTATATTTTTAAAGCAAGGTTACTTTCTTTTTGGTGCTTTAGTGGAACTTTCCTTGAGCACAATAGGTTGCTGAACTCTAGTAACCTCCTCAGCTTTGGGAACTGCTAACACCTAATGAGGAGTTAGTTCCCTCCTTACCCACCCCGACTCCCACCCACCCCTAGTGAGCAGCCTTGCTTTATAGGGCACCTTCCCATTTAACAAAGCACAGAGAATTGGACCAGCACATTTTGAATATAATTAAAGAGATTTAACTGCTTTTTCTCTGAAAGGACAGCTGGGAAACCGGCTGGTACTTGGTAGATCTCTCTCTTTTGCTTTAACAGATACCTAAGCTCCACAAACAGAACAATGGCTGGGAAAAATCATATCGCTAAAGCTGTTGCCCCGTTACAGCTTCTGCCTCGGTCCAGACAGAGGTCCTAAAGCCAGTTGAAGGACCGGTTCCATGTGCAGGGTGCCTGCATGCTGAAGCTCTGAGGAAACAAGTGGAGGAACTCAGAGAGGAGGTGGCGAGGCTGAGGAGCATTCAAGACATTGAGAAGTACATAGATGAGATGCTTCTTGCAGCAACCAAGCTCTCCAGCAGAGGAGAAGATGGGTGACAACAGAATGTCGATGGTTGGACACAAGTCACCAGGGCCTGCAAAATCATCAGTCCAACTTCTCCAGCCCTTGAATTGAAGAACCATTATGCAGCCCTGGAAGTGGAGGAGGTGAAAGCATCCCTGGAAAGGGAAGAACCATAGCTCAAGTACCCCAAAGTTGCAGAATCAGTGACCAGAAGGAAACGAAGGGTAGTGGTGGTTGGAGTCTCTCTTCTTAGGGGTACTGAGGCGTCCATCTGCCGACCAGACTTGATGTCCAGAGAGGTACGCTGTCTGCCTGGTGCCAAAATCCAAGATGTTATGGAGAGTTTGCCGAGACTCATCGAGCCCACTGACTATTACCCAATGTTGCTAATCCATGTTGGAAAAAATGATAATGCCAGGTATACCTCGGAACGTATCAAAAGTGACTTCATGGCTCTGGGACAGAGGGTGAAGCAGTTAGGTGCACAGGTGGTATTCTCTTCAATCCTCCCTGTTGAGGGTAAAGGCCAAGGCAGAGAGGCTCGCATCCTGGAGATGAATGCATGGCTGTGTGGATGGTGTCATCGAGAGCGTTTTGGTTTCCTAGACCATGGGATGCTGTTCCAAGGGTTGCAGAGCAGAGATGGCATCCATCTGTCCAAGAAAGGTCAACGTGTCTTCGGTAGTAGACTGGCTAATCTACTGAAGAAGGCTTTAAACTAGATTCGTTGGGAATGGGTGAAGAAAGCCCCCAGGTAGGTGATACCCATTTCCATAAAGGTATTTAATGTAACAGGGGTAACATTTGGAAAGCAGTGTGTATGAATGCCCGTAGCATGGGAAATAAGATCCCTGATGTTGAAGCGGTGGGAGTGGCTGACTTGGATTTAGTGGCAGTTACAGAAATGTGGTTCACAGAAAACCATGATTGGGATGTAACTATACCTGGCTTATCCAAAAGATTCTTCGGTGGTCACAGTAGAGAGTGTATCAATCAACAAATCAAAGAACTCACTCTATTAGAACAAATAATTGTCCTTGTCTTAAACAAGCAGTATGATTATTTCTTGTTTCAAACCAAGATGGAAAGCAAGGTCTCAGCTCACAAGGTCAAATGGCAGGTATGATCGAGAAGCAAATCAAGATCTTGCCATTAAACACAATCCCAATAACATCAATGACCTGCTTCCACATTCGCTTCTTATCTCATTTATAAACATATCCATGAGCAGCCCGCATCCACACCTCAAAAAGTACAAACTTTAAAAATATATATGTAAGAGTCGGTTACGGACTGCTTCCCCGACGTCACAGTGGAGCTCTCACACGTTTTGCGAGTGACCTCACTGCATCAGGGGAAATTCTAATGAACGGCCATCATGTTCACTCTTCACCAGTACTTCTCAAAAATGCCACGCATGCGCTTATACCTGGCTATACTTTATTCAGAAAGGACAGAGTAGGAAGAAGGGGAGGAGGGGAGGAGGAGTGGCACTATATGTAAAAACTACTATTAAAGCTTTGGAATTACATAGCTTAAAAGGGAGAGAGGAGGCATTGTGGGTTAAACTAGAAAGAGGAAAAGAGAAATCTATTTGCATTGGTGTGATATACAGACCTCCCTCACAAGAGGAAGAGGTGGACAGAGAGTTAATTGAAGACATACGCAGCATTGCTAGGAAAGGGGAAGTGCTACTGATAGGAGATTTCAATATGCCAGATGTTGATTGGCATATTCCTGCTGCAGTATCATCTAAAAGTAAGTAGATCCTGGATTCTCTACAGGGAGAACTATTCAGGCAATTGGTAACAGACCCCACACGTGAAGGGGACATACTGGACTTGGTGCTTACCAATGGTGAAAGTGTTTCTGATGTTGTAGTGGGAGATCATTTTGCATCCAGTGATCACCAGATGGTGTGGTTCAGTATTAGGACTAGGGCTGTTAGAATCCATTCAAAGGTGAGGATCTTAGACTTTAGGAAGACTAACTTTGCGAAGATGGGCCAATACCTCAGGGAGTGGGATGGGAACAGCTGGGGGATGTAGAAAAACAGTGGGCAAAACTGAAAGGGTATATTTTAAGGGCAACCATCCTTTTTGTTAAAATGGTAAATAAAGGTAAAAAGGAAAAGGAGACCGCTATGGTTTTCGAAAGAAGTAGCTGAAAAAGTGAAGAAAAAGAGGGAGGCCTTCATGAAATACAAGAGATCATAGAGAGAGGAAGACAGGCATCTGTATTTGGAAAAACTTAGAGAAGCTAGCAAAGTAGTCAAGAAGGCAAAGATTCAAAAGGAGGAGGAAATAGCCAATGCAATAAAATGGGGGAATAAGACATTTTTCAGATATATTCATGAGAAGAGGAAGGGCAAAAGTGGTATTGTCAGACTCAAGGGTGCAGGGGAGGAATAAGTAGAAGCTGATAAGGATAAAGCGGAATTGCTTAACAAATATTTTTGTTCTGTGTTCACAGATGAAGAACCAGGAGCAGGACCTCAGAAAACACCCACAAATATGAACAGAAGTGAGGGACATCTTGAACAATTTTCAGAAGACTGTGTTCATGAGAAACTAGCTCAACTTAAAGTAGACAAAGTGATGGGACCGGATGGGATACACCCTAGAATACTGAGGGAACTTGGGGACGTTCTAGCAGCTCCACTGACTGACCTTGTGATAGGCGATGGCCTACTTCATTTTGTAAAACTGTCTCTGCCTGTCAGCTCTGCGTGAATCCTCCCCCCTCCTCCTCAGAGTATTATAACTGACTCTGGAATATTACAGAAATTACCAGTAGCTGTTAGAAACACTTCTCAGCTTTGATTTGCCTTGATAAGAATGTCTTCTGATAATAACGTAAAACCCTTCCACTGTTTTTGTTATGTTTTAAGCACAGATGTCTGTCCCAGTATTTCAGTATTATTGCTTGCACACTGAATCCTTGCTCATACACTGACCTTGTAGAGAGAAGCAGATTGAAATTCAGCAAGAATATGTTATGTCTGAAGTTTTGAGCCATGGCGAGAGAGATGTGCATGGGGGGAACAAGGGGGTAAGCCCAGTCACAGATGGCTATTGGATGAAAGTAGCTGGGCCACCAAGACCAATGAGGAGGTTGACCTGTATTAGATTGGGGAAGAAAGGTATATAAACTGTCATTTCTCTGAGCTCTGGGCTCAGCCATTTTGTATGTATCATTGTCTGAGTCTGTGCACATTAAACTGGCTTGAATTCTAGTCAATAGACTCCGGGTTTTATTGGTTGCGGACACTTCGCTATTACAACCTTTTCAATGCCTCATTGGAGTTGGGAGTGGTGCCAAAGGACTCGAGAGAGGCTCATGTGGTCCCTTTACATAAAAGTGGAAGTAAGGATGTGGTTGAAAACTACAGGCCGGTTAGTTTAACTTCAGTGGTTAGTAAATTATTGGAAACGCTGCTGAAAGAGAAAATAGTGAGGTTTCTGGAGTCCAGCGGATTACAGGATCCGAGGCAGCATGGATTCACCAGAGGCAGGTCTTGTCAGACAAATCTGATTGATTTCTTTGACTGGGTGACCAGGGAGTTGGACCGAGGGAGAGCCGTAGATGTGGTGTATTTGGATTTCAGTAAAGCCTTTGACACTGTTCCTCACAGATGACTTATAAACAAACTGAACACCCTAGGGATGGACCCTAAAGTTACTGCTTGGGTTAGAAATTGGTTGGGTGGGAGGCGACAAAGAGTACAGGTAAATGGAGCTCACTCTGAGGGACAAACACAGAGGATCTCTAAAGGAAAAAAAGGGACTGTTGTAGTGGTTTATATGGAAGGACAGACTAGATAGGCCATGTGGTCTTTTTCTGTCATCATATTTCTATGTTTCTATGTATTTAACTGGTAGTTGCTTATGTAATCTGTTAAAGTATGTATCTTGTTTCTTACAGAACAAACATTTATTAGTGTGCATTTTATTTGTTGGTTCAGGGTATATTTTGTTGAGTCTTGTTTCCAAATGGAGCGACATAGATTTGTATGAGTCTCGGAGGTCTTTTGTTGTTTTCTAGGGGTTATGCCATACTTGTCTAGTATTTATTACTGGTATTGTTAAGGTTGTTTTTTTTGGGAGGGTGCGACTCCAGTGTGTGTTAGGAGTAGATATAGTAGCAGTAGTGCTAAGAGGAGTCTGTATGTTAATAGCAGGGTTCGAATGGGTTAGTTTTTCTTCTGTGCTGCAGTACGTGAGTCTTTGGAGCCCCTTCTGTTTCTAGTGTTGTAGTTTTCTTTTGGTCTTTGGCTTACCTTGCACTGGTGTGTTTTCTTGTGGCTTCTTTTCCTATGGTCCACTCCAAGGACCACGTCTAAGAGCCGTTTGATCTGGCCCTTAGACACAGGCCTGCTGGCGTGGGTGCACCTGGAGTGGTGCCATTTAAATGTTTCTGCGGCTCTGTTGCTTGGTGATGCCACGGGGGGGAGGGGGAGATTTCAGGTCATGTGTGCTCTGTGGGCCTTTGCTCCTTTTGATTCTGCTGCTGTGCTGCTCTGTTCACTGCAGTCTGCAAGTGAGGCTAACGAGGTGCTGAACAGGTGAGTGTACCTTTTATTAGCTTCCCTGATTTTTTTTTTTTTTTTTTTTTTTTTTTTTAGCATTCATTATCCATCTGTTCATTCTGGACAGGCAGTCAGTAGTACACCCCCACTTTCATCACCTTCCCCTTTTAATGTGGAATTTCTATTCATAGAGATTCTACAATGTATTTTGTTTCCTACAAAACTTTAATCCTGTGTGACTCATGCCCTCTCTAACATACAGTACAACCCCTCTACCAATTGTATCTACTCTATCATTGCGATATAGTTTATACACAGGTATCACAGTGTCTAGTGGAGGAGTGGCCTAGTGGTTGGGGCAAGGTACTTCAGGGCAGAAGGTCGGGGGTTCAAATCCCACTACAGGACAGCAACCTTGGGCCAGAAGGACTGGGGTTTCTAGTCCCACAGGTGCTCCTTGTGGTCTTGGGCAAGCCACTTAACTATTTTACAGGGAATATGGGCTATGGAGGGTTATCTCCAAGTTATAATGCCCTGTTCAATGTAATTTCAATTTGTTCAATGTAAACCGCACTGATGCAGAATAGCGCGGTATGTAAGAGAATGTAAATAAATAAATAAGTGTCCAATTGGTTGTCCTCCTTCCACCAGGTCTCTGAGATGTCAATGATGTCTAACCTTCATTTAGTGCTATATATTCTAACTCTCTCATCTTATTTGTTAGACTTCTAGCTTTTGCATACAGGCATTTTAGAGGTATTTTATTCATATTAATCTGGTTATCAGTTGATACTGGTAATTTGGAATCTTTTAGTTCTGTCTTCTCTGAGTTACTTTTATCTTTATTGAAACCTGTCAGGATGCCCTGTCTTCTCTCTTTTGCTAGTATTTGTCAAGGATACATCCTTCCAAACTATGCCCTCTTGGACAATTGTAGGCTTTCCCCTATTATTTAGTTTAAAAGCTGCTTTATCTCCTTCCTATTGGCTGGATCCAACCACAGACTGTGACTAGATTAGTATTCCAGTGCTCTGCCCCTACGTCCTTCCCATTGGCTGGATCCTACCCACAGTTTGTGACTATAGCAGCATTCCAGTTCTCCGCCCCTACAGCCGAAATTTCCATTAGCTGTATCCTACTTACAGTCTCTGCTGCTAGTTACATTGAAAGCAGGCAGGGCAGGCTCACTCACACAGGGGGTGGGAGATTGGAGAACTGCTGATAGAGATTTTAAACTATGAAAAATGTGCAGATATGTTAGCCATCCTTCTAGCTTCTAGACATTAATGTAAAAATCAGTAGAATCATGAAAAAACAGACAGTTGTTAATCCTAACCTCCTAAATATGAGCACATTTGGCAGGACCTCCCTTAACTTTGGAACCTAGGTATGTTCCTTGCTTGCCAGTTCATTAAACTTGCTAGGCCCATGGCAGCACAATTATTTGCTAGTACACATCATAACCAATAAGAAAGCAGTAACATCCATTTATAGTAGTGGCCAAAAAATGAAGGCAGGTATCTTTTTCTAAAATTTATTGTTAAATAATGTACTGTGGAGATGTCACACGTGCTTACTTATTTAATCAGCATGGCGATTAGTCACACCGTGCGCTGGCATCCATTTTAGTTTACTTACACTCTGTTGTAGGTTTCTTGGATAAAGTTTTGAATTTTTACAACTAGGAAAATATTGAAAGATACATGTGAAATATACAATCAAGATGGGTAGAAAGTGTGATATTAATGACTTTGTAAAGGGACAAGTTGTCACACTCCATGCTGAAGGATATTCACAATGTGCTATTGCAAAACATTTGCATATATCAAGGTGTGCAGTTCAGAATGTTCTGAAATCAGGTGGCCATACACGTCGTTCAAAATGTGGGCGCAGACGGATAACTACTGGATTCCTCAAAAGCATTATTACATCTAGTCCACATACTTCGTCTCAACATGTGGCTCAGGTTAGCTAATGATCGAGGAATAAAGATAAGTGCCAGATCTGTGCAACGACGGCTTGTGGATGAATTCAAACTCGTGGCCAGAAGACCTGCCAAGAAGCATATGATGACCAGGAAACAAATTGCTGCCCGCATACAGTTTTTTGTAGCAAGATGAAAGACAAATCCGCCGAATGGTGGGAGAGGGTAATGTTCACAGATGAAAGTACATTTCAACAAGTACGTGGGAGTGGTTACAACTACGTCCATCGACCAGCAGGCGACAGACTAAATCCAAAGTACACGATCAAGACTGTTACCACGCCATACCATGACCAATGGTGGGTGTTTATCTCGGCAAATGGACGATGTGGCCTGCAGATTTTTGAGAAAGATGAAAGGGTAAATGCTGCAAAATACATATCCATGCTGAATAGTAAAGTTAAAATACACATGAATGTTTCTGGCACAACTATATTTCAGCAGGACTCAGCACCGAGCCACACTGCAAAAACAGTCAAAAATGGTTCATGGACAACAAGATCGAACTGCTACCAAGTTGGCCATCAAACTCTCTGGATCTCAATGTAATTGAAAGCTGTTGGAATCTTATGAAGAAAAAGGTGGCAGCACACCGCCCAACTTCAGAAGCAGATTTAAAGGACATACTCAAGCATGTATGGGTCAACGAAATCACTCCAGCATACTGTAAACACTAGTTAAAAGTATGCCTACAAGAATCCAGGCTGTGCTGAAAAGTCATGGACACCCTATCAAATATTGACACATATTTTGTTTCCTGAATAAAACTTTGAAAATGGCATATATATCTTTGGTTCTTAAAGCTTTTTACCATGAAAGTGACGACAACACGCACTTTTCTAATAAAATTCTGATATTTTGGACTCTGCCTTAATTTTTTGGCCACTACTGTAACTCCCTTTTTCAAGGTCTTCCAACTCAAACTGCTCATCCCTTGCAACTAGCACAGAACAAGTCTGCCCACATCATCACAGGATCCGCAAACATGATCACATAATACCGCTCTTATATCAGCTTCACTGGCTACCAATTACCTCACATGCCAGATAGTCAAGGCAGTTTTGTATCTTCAAGATAAGAAACAACACATCAACCAGAATTCTACAGGAAATGATATGCAGACTGTGATAAGGAAGCTTATCATAGCTCAGGAGGGAGCTATAGAAAAGATGATGTGACTCTGAACAAGCAACCTGTCAGTTCTGGTAGAAATAAGGAAACAGAATTTTCTCATAAAAGACTACCAGTCCCAGAATGCACCAGGTTTCCAGCAGCCATGAGAAGAGCTGAAGTGAGAAAACGTGTGTTCAATCAAGAGGGCTATGAGGTAATCCCTAAGCACTCATCTCAAAGGGCAGGGTCTGATTCAGCACAGCTGCGCTGTATTAGGGAGGAGCACTCATTAAGACAGAATAAGAATAGAGTTTATTCTACAGATGACAAGCATCAGCTTCACAAGCATCACCTCCAGAAGCAGGAGCTGGATTTTCTTCATGATCACCTTGGATATCATCAGAAGCAGAAGCCAAGCCAAACGGATAGAGAAGGAAAGAAACCCTCTGGAAGGAAGAGAAGAAAGGCCATTGAGAGGTCTAGAAGAATCCAAGGCAGTACGTATTGTGACAACGCACCGCCTAGCCTCTGGCGTAAGAAGGCCATGGGGATGTGTGCCACATGATGGGTTGGTTATAAAGAGTCCTTGGTAGTGCTGAAGCCTTCCTACTGTAGTTGTGGAGTGAAGTGACGACAGCCAAGGTTGGGTTTCCAAAGTAAAGAATGCTTTATTCATGCATAAGGTATTTGCACAAAGTATAGCAAAGGAACACCGTACAGGATTTACTCCCCCAACACAGAAGCGAAATGGTAACCTTCTGTACCAAATAAAAGTTCAAGTGTTCATTCAGTTTCTCCTGATACTTCTCAGGGACACAATAATACAGTTAAAGACTTTCCTCATTCTTCTAGCTTCATAAATACAACAGTGCTTCAAAAGGCTAGTACTGCTTTCCCAGTATCTGCTTGTAATAAAGAATCTTCTATCTGTTGTATTTCTTCTAGTGTCCAATTATCTTGGTTAACAGCTTTCAATAGAAATGGCAATCTCCACAACTCATGCCTAACAGTGACTGGCTTCTTGTGTAGGAGCAGTTTCTTTACATTGCCTTTCATTCACAGCTGTACAACATGAAGCTCTGATTCATTCCATCCAGCAGAACGCTGCTGTCTCTGATGTAACTTCTAAGAACATTGGTTTAAGGCTTCACAGCACTCAATCATAAATCAGGAACACTTATAGCTCCTCACTCTCTCATACAAATACCACACTCCATTTCTGACTCACTGGTATTAGATAAAGGAGCCCCTAATTCCATTGCTTCTTCCTGGCTCTCTAATAGCCCATAGTCATATGGAGCATACAAGCCTTCAGACTTTAATCCTTGGATTATATTCTGAAGCTGTTTCCACTTGGTTCCTCTCCCTCTCCTAGGCACTTGTGAGGCTTGGTATTTCTCAGCACCTTTCAACAGTTCATAAAAGGGATTTATTACTGGCTTGTCCTGCCTAGGTCATTGTCTTTGTTTGGGAGGAATGTGTCTCTTAGGTAGCTGCCTTGTTTCTTCTAGCTCTCTGCACGGTTGCTGCCAATTAGCCTTTTGCTGGCAAGCAGGTGTGTTCTCTTCTGAGCTAGAGCTTAGGTCACGCTGCCTGTACCAGGGAAATGTTTGCAGCTTCCTAACAGGGACTTTCCTATAGCCCACCTTTCCTCTATCAAGTTCAGGTTTACTTTCAAGGTTTGTTTTAAACGTGTTTCCTTTAGCAAGCAGTCTATTATCAGTTTCTAGAGACTGACTTATCTCAGAGCTATCCACTTTACAAGGCTTAAAAGACTTTGCTCTGACCTGGTTTTGGCAGCATCTGTCTCTGGGGAACTCTCCTGACTCCACGTCTGTATTCAAGGCTTCTGAGTCCAGCTCTGGGTCTCGTCCAGGGTTTACTCTCTCAGGGAGCTGAGGTCTGCCTGGGTCTCTTCCTGGACCACCTGCAGGAACTCTCCCTTCCCTGGTTCTCTCCTTAGTCCCTCTGGGCTCAGCCTTCCAGTTCCTTCTGACTCTGCTTGCACTGCTCTGTAACCAGTTCCTCTCGTCCAGCTCTTGCTCCTCCAGACCTCGCTGCTCGAACGCTTTCTGGTTGAACGCTGGCTGCCTACTAACTGCTGCTTCCTGGTTATGAGTGCAGAGTGGCCCAATCCGGTCTGACTCCGCCCACCTCCCTGATTGGCTATGTCTCTGGGTTAGCCTAGAGCTAGGGTGTGGTTCTTTCCCTGCTCTTCTCTGCAGAGAAGGTTTGTGTGCTGGAATCTTAACCCCTTCCTGTCCTGCATCTCTAAGCATCTGAGGTGACAGAAAGTGTTTTAAACCCATTTTCTCCTGTTTCTGAGCCTCTGCCTTGTCACAGTATACTGGGAGGTATTCCAAGAGCCAACAATAGACCATTGGACTGGGGTCAGCCAGAGGAATGGTGCTGCAGAGATAGGAATCACCAGTGGCTACCTGTGAGAGAGACGGCTGCACGTGGAAGGGACTCTAAGACCTATGCCAGAAGGTATGTGAGGAGAGATCCAGTGTCCAGGGATCAAGATTGGAAGGCTGGACATAAGAACTGGACTACATACTGGCCAGGCTATACAGGGAGGAACTATGGCAGCAAGGGAAGCTCAGGTATGAACACTGATCCAGACCCTAGCTATAACAGTGAAAGACAGCAGGGGAATAAGCATTCTCTTGAAAGTGCTCTATTGAAAGATTCATCTGTGCCAATTTATGATAGTGACCCTATGCTTGTTGATGAAGGGGGAATAATATCAGATGAAGGTACAGTTTATATGGACTGCTCTCTATCCAAATGCTATTGATAACTTTCTGTGAGAAAGCACATCAGCCATCACCAAGAAACATAACTTTGTTCTTTATTCCACTAAGAACAGCTCTTAAAGCAGGATTTGGGCTCACACAGTATCAGCCAGCCAGATAAAGGGTTTCAGCTGGACAACTGATAGCAATTGAGCTGCACCTAATTGTTTGTGAGCAAGGAGAGAATCACTGCTGGATCTGTGTGGAAAATAATCAGAAGTTAACCTAACAAGAACAGTTTATTTCTTTATTTGTGGCTTTTCATGTGTTAGTTATATGCTAAGAAAACATTAGCTAATTGCCTGACAAGTTTGAAGGTTGTTTTCCTGATTTGATTTTTGACTTTATGTTATCAAGTTAAACACTGCAAGCAAGTAACCTAATTTATATGCTACCAAGCATACTTGTGCTGGGAGAAATAACCCCAACAATAAAAGAAGTATTTTATTGGCTTTACCACTGGTGCACAACTAAATTATTGTCTGCAGCTGTGTTTGGAGTGAATGAACTACATTACCCACAATACCTTGCAAGAATCATATAAATATATGCATCGTCAAGACTGTGAAGGTTCTCACCCCAGGCAGCCGTCTGACAAGACCTAAAGAAGGAGCCCAAGTGATACCTTTTCAACACCTAGTTTGTACACCAACGAAGAGGGCTCTTTCATTAGCAGCACCCGCCATCTGGAATTCTCTCCTAGAGAAGGTCAGGAAAACCAAGGACTTAAAGGACTTCAGAAAACATCTCAAAACCTTCCTTTTCACTGATTGCTTCAGAGACAATACCTTGTTCTTCCCCCTCATCTCACATGCCTAAAACAATATCTAACCCTTGTACATATGTTGCAATGTATATGTTTTGCCTCTGTGCAAACCCTGCATGTCATCTTACCTACATTTACACATTGAGTTCTCTTTAATGTTTGTTTTTAATGTAAACCACTTTTATTGTACAAGAACGCGGTACAAAAAAACTTGTTAAATAAATAAAATTGTCCCCTCATTGCAGAGCTTGATTTCAATCGAAAGAGGCTCTCTTCCTGAGCATTTATGCCACAGAGATATTATTTATTTATTTAACAGGTTTTATATACCGTCATATTTAAGGCAGTTCACATGGAACAAACATAGCAATAAGCTTTTACATAGAACAGGGAGTAGCAACTTGGAGGAGTATATGGGGTATTAGATACATTTAACAAAGGCTAAACTATGTACAGAGACATTGTTGCAAGTGGCATGATATAGTTACATTAATTACTTGTCCATTTCTATGTCTGTAAGGTCTGACTGTGGCATTAGTTTTATTAGGTATTTAAGCATCTCTGTCATATCTCCTCTCTCCCATCTTTCCTCCAAATTATTAGTACTGCTACTCCTCGATACCTTGTCCTCACTTGGTTTTAAGGGTTCTGTACTGTCCTGGGTCTCTTCTTATCTCTCAGTGTTTGTTCTGGTGGATCCTCCTCTTCTGCTATCCTGCTCTCACTTGCTGTACCCCAAGGATCTGTCTTGGGCACGCTCCTTTTCTCTCTATATACCCAGTCCCTTGGTACATTCATCTCTTCCCAAGGCTTTCAGTACCATCTTTACGCTGATGACTCCCAGATCTTCCTCTCTACACCTGAAATTTCTACAGCAATCCAGGCCCGGATCTCTGCCTGCCTTTCTGACATTGCTGCTTGGATGTCTCACCGCCACTTGAAATTGGACATGGCCAAATCTGAGTTTCATATTTTTCCCTCTAATCCTGGTCTCCCTTATCTCCTTTCTCAGACCGTGTATAATAAAACCAGGGCTCCACACATCAAACAGTAAGTAAGGTTTTGAGGGTTTCTTTGTTTGGTTTGTTTTTATTACATTGCTAGCTCTCTGACTGGGAGCTCTTAAAAGGGTTTTGTGTATATTTTTAAAAGCAAGGTTACTTCATTTTAGGGGAACCTTAATTGAGCACAGTAGGTTGCTGACTCCAGTGACCTCCTCAGCTTTAGAAGCTGCTAACACCTAATCAGGTGTTAGTGGGCCTGTTTCCTGAGTGCAGTTGAAGCCTGCATAAAAAGGCTCCTGTGCCCTGCCCCTTTGAGGCTTTTCTAACCAGGGCTCCACACATCAAACAGTAAGTAAGGTTTTAAGGGTTTCTTTGTTTGGTTTGTTTTTATTACATTGCTAGCTCTCTGACTGGGAGCTCTTAAAAGGGTTTTGTGTATATTTTTAAAAGCAAGGTTACTTCATTTTTGCTGTTTTAGGGGAACCTTAATTGAGCACAGTAGGTTGCTGACTCCAGTGACCTCCTCAGCTTTAGAAGCTGCTAACACCTAATCAGGTGTTAGTGGGCCTGTTTCCTGAGTGCAGTTGAAGCCTGCATAAAAAGGCTCCTGTGCCCTGCCCCTTTGAGGCTTTTCTAACCAGGGCTCCACACATCAAACAGTAAGTAAGGTTTTGAGGGTTTCTTTGTTTGGTTTGTTTTTATTACATTGCTAGCTCTCTGACTGGGAGCTCTTAAAAGGGTTTTGTGTATATTTTTAAAAGCAAGGTTACTTCATTTTTTGCTGTTTTAAGGGAACCTTAATTGAGCACAGTAGGTTGCTGACTCCAGTGACCTCCTCAGCTTTAGAAGCTGCTAACACCTAATCAGGTGTTAGTGGGCCTGTTTCCTGAGTGCAGTTGAAGCCTGCATAAAAAGGCTCCTGTGCCCTGCCCCTTTGAGGCTTTTCTAACCAGGGCTCCACACATCAAACAGTAAGTAAGGTTTTGAGGGTTTCTTTGTTTGGTTTGTTTTTATTACATTGCTAGCTCTCTGACTGGGAGCTCTTAAAAGGGTTTTGTGTATATTTTTAAAAGCAAGGTTACTTCATTTTTGCTGTTTTAGGGGAACCTTAATTGAGCACAGTAGGTTGCTGACTCCAGTGACCTCCTCAGCTTTAGAAGCTGCTAACACCTAATCAGGTGTTAGTGGGCCTGTTTCCTGAGTGCAGTTGAAGCCTGCATAAAAAGGCTCCTGTGCCCTGCCCCTTTGAGGCTTTTCTAACCAGGGCTCCACACATCAAACAGTAAGTAAGGTTTTGAGGGTTTCTTTGTTTGGTTTGTTTTTATTACATTGCTAGCTCTCTGACTGGGAGCTCTTAAAAGGGTTTTGTGTATATTTTTAAAAGCAAGGTTACTTCATTTTTGCTGTTTTAGGGGAACCTTAATTGAGCACAGTAGGTTGCTGACTCCAGTGACCTCCTCATCTTTAGAAGCTGCTAACACCTAATCAGGTGTTAGTGGGCCTGTTTCCTGAGTGCAGTTGAAGCCTGCATAAAAAGGCTCCTGTGCCCTGCCCCTTTGAGGCTTTTCTAACCAGGGCTCCACACATCAAACAGTAAGTAAGGTTTTGAGGGTTTCTTTGTTTGGTTTGTTTTTATTACATTGCTAGCTCTCTGACTGGGAGCTCTTAAAAGGGTTTTGTGTATATTTTTAAAAGCAAGGTTACTTCATTTTTGCTGTTTTAGGGGAACCTTAATTGAGCACAGTAGGTTGCTGACTCCAGTGACCTCCTCAGCTTTAGAAGCTGCTAACACCTAATCAGGTGTTAGTTCCCGCCCTACCCACCCCAACTCCCACCCACCCCTAGTGTGCAGCCTTGCTTTATAGGGTGCCTCCCCTTTCACAAATCACAGTGAATTGGACCAGCACATTTGTATGTAACTAAAGTGTTTTAACTGCTTTTTCTCTATAAAGACAGCTGCGAAACCGGCTGGTACTTGGTAGATCTCTCTCTTTTGCTCTAACAGATACCTAAGCTCCACGAAAAGAACAATGGCTGGGAAAAATCGTATTGCTAAAGCTGTTGCTCCCGTTACAGCTTCTGCCTCCGTCCAGACAGAGGTCCTAATGCCGGTTGAAGGACCGGTTCCATGTGCAGGGTGCCTGCATGCTGAAGCTCTGAGGAAAGAGGTGGAGGAACTCAGAGAGGAGGTGGCGAGGCTGAGGAGCATTCAAGACAGTGAGAAGTACATTGATGAGATGCTACTTGCAGCAACCAAGCTCTCCAGCTCCGGAGAAGATGGGTGCCAACAGAATGTCGATGGTTGGACACAAGTCACCAGGGCCTGCAAAATCACCAATCCAACTTCTCCATCCCTTGAATTGAAGAACCATTATGCAGCCCTGGAAGTGGAGGAGGTGAAAGCATCCCTGAAAAGGGAAGAACCAGAGTTCAAGTACCCCAAAGT
The DNA here is from genome assembly GCA_033557465.1 of Ichthyophis bannanicus. Lineage (NCBI taxonomy): Eukaryota > Metazoa > Chordata > Amphibia > Gymnophiona > Ichthyophiidae > Ichthyophis > Ichthyophis bannanicus. The sequence continues at coordinate 26,735,949 of CM066031.1, read as the reverse complement.
TGCGGAATCAGTCACCAGAAGGAAATGAAGGGTGGTGGTGGTTGGAGACTCTCTTCTGAGGGGTACTGAGGCGTCCATCTGCCGACCAGACTTGATGTCCAGAGAGGTATGCTGTCTGCCTGGTGCCAAAATCCAAGATGTTACGGAGAGTTTGCCGAGACTCATCAAGCCCACAGACTATTACCCAATGTTGCTAATCCATGTTGGAACAAATGATACTGCCAGGTATACCTCGGAACATATCAAAAGTGACTTCATGGCTCTGGGACAGAGGGTGAAGCAGTTAGGTGCACAGGTGGTGTTCTCTTCAATCCTCCCTGTTGAGGGTAAAGGCCAAGGCAGAGAGGCTCGCATCCTGGAGACAAATGCATGGCTGCGTGGATGGTGTCATCGAGAGCGTTTTGGTTTCCTAGACCATGGGATGCTTTTCCAAGGGTTGCAAAGCAGAGATGGCATCCATCTGTCCAAGAGAGGTCAACGCATCTTTGGTAGTAGACTGGCTAATCTACTGAAGAGGGCTTTAAACTAGATTCCTTGGGGATGGGTGAAGAAAGCCCCCAGGTAAGTGAAAGCCCCCAGGTAGGTGATACATTAAATACCTTTATGGAAATGGGTAACAGGGGTAACATATGGAAAGCAGTATGTATTAATGCCCGTAGCATGGGAAATAAGATCCCTGAGGTTGAAGCTTTGGTGGGAGTGGCTGACTTGGATTTAGTGGCAGTTACAGAAGCATGGTTCACAGAAAACAATGACTGGGATGTAACTATACCTGGCTATACTTTATTCAGGAAGGACAGGGTATGAAGAAGAGGAGGAGGAGTGGCACTATATGTAAAAACTACTATTAAAGCTTTGGAATTACAGAGCTTAAAAGGGAGAGAGGAGGCATTGTGGGTTAAACTAGAAAGAGGGAAAGAGAAATCTATTTGCATTGGAGTGATATACAGACCTCCCTCACAAGAGGAAGAGGTGGACAGAGAGTTAATTGAAGACATACGCAGCATTGCTAGGAAAGGGGAAGTGCTACTGATAGGAGATTTCAATATGCCAGATGTTGATTGGCACATTCCTGCTGCAGTATCATCTAGAAGTAAGGAGATCCTGGATTCTCTACAAGGAGAACTATTCAGGCAATTGGTAACAGACCCCACACGTGAAGGGGCCATACTGGACTTGGTGCTTACCAATGGTGAAAGTGTTTCTGATGTTGTAGTGGGAGATCATTTTGCATCCAGTGATCACCAGATGGTGTGGTTCAGTATTAGGACTAGGGCTGTTAGAATCCATTCCAAGGTGAGGATCTTAGACTTTAGGAAGACTAACTTTGCGAAGATGGGCCAATACCTCAGGGAGTCGTTAGTGGGATGGGAACAGCTGGGGGATGTAGAAAAACAGTGGGCAAAACTGAAAGGGAGTATTTTAAGGGCAACCAACCTTTTTGTTAAAATGGTAAATAAAGGCAAAAGGAACAGGAGACCGCTATGGTTTTCGAAGGAAGTAGCTGAAAAAGTGAAGAAAAAGAGGGAGGCCTTCATGAAATACAAGAGATCACAGAGAGCAGAAGACAGGCATCTGTATTTGGAAAAACTTAGAGAAGCTAGCAAAGTAGTCAAGAAGGCAAAGATTCAAAAGGAGGAGGAAATAGCCAATGCAATAAAATGGGGGGATAAGACATTTTTCAGATATATTAGTGAGAAGAGGAAGAGCAAAAGTGGTATTGTCAGACTCAAGGGTGCAGGGGGGGAATATGTAGAAGCTGATAAGGATAAAGCGGAATTGCTTAACAAATATTTTTGTTCTGTGTTCACAGATGAAGAACCAGGAGCAGGACCTCAGAAAACACCCACAAATAAGAACATAAGTGAGGGACATCTTGAACTATTTTCAGAAGACTGTGTTCGTGAGAAACTAGCTCAACTTAAAGTAGACAAAGCGATGGGACCGGATGGGATACACCCTAGAATACTGAGGGAACTTGGGGACGTTCTAGCAGCTCCACTGACTGACCTTTTCAATGCCTCGTTGGAGTCAGGAGTGGTGCCAAAGGACTGGAGAGAGGCTCATGTGGTGCCTTTACACAAAAGCGGAAGTAAGGATGTGGTTGAAAACTACAGGCCGGTTAGTTTAACTTCGGTGGTGAGTAAATTATTGGAAACGCTGCTGAAAGAGAAAATAGTGAGGTTTCTGGAGTCCAGCGGATTACAGGATCCGAGGCAGCATGGATTCACCAGAGGCAGGTCTTGTCAGACAAATCTGATTGATTTTTTTGACTGGGTGACCAGGGAGTTGGACCGAGGGAGAGCTCTAGATGTGGTGTATTTAGATTTCCGTAAAGCCTTTGACACTGTTCCTCACAGGCGACTTATAAACAAACTGAGCACCCTAGGGATGGACCCTAAAGTTACTGCATGGGTTAGAAATTGGTTGGGTGGGAGGCGACAATGAGTACAAGTAAATGGAGCTCACTCTGAGGAGAAGGATGTTACCAGTGGTGTGCCCCAGGGATCTGTCCTTGGTCCGATTCTTTTTAACATCTTTGTTAGTGATATAGCGGAAGGGCTGTCGGGTAAGGTTTGCCTCTTTGCGGATGATACCAAAATCTGCAATAGAGTAGACACCCAGGACGGGGTAGATAACATGAGGAGGGATCTAGCTAAGCTTGAAGAATGGTCTAGAATTTGGCAGCTGGGATTTAATGTTAAAAAATGTAAGGTCATGCATTTGGGCTGCAGCAATCCAAGGGAGCAATACAGTATAGGAGGTGAAGTACTTTTGTCCACTAAAGAAGAGCGGGACCTAGGCGTGGTTGTGTCTGATGATCTTAAAGTAGCTAAACAGGTGGAAAAGGCGACAGCAAAAGCTAGAAGGATGCTTGGGTGCATACGGAGAGGAATGGCTAGCAGAAAAAAGGAGGTGATAATGCCTTTGTATAATTCTTTGGTGCGACCTCATTTGGAGTATGGTGTGCAATTCTGGAGACTGCACCTTCAAAAGGATGTGAACAGGATGGAATCGGTGCAGAGGGTTGCTACCAAAATGATTAATGGGCTTCATTATAAAGCATATGAGGACAGACTTAAGGATCTTAATATGTACACCTTAGAGGAAAGGCGGGATAGAGGTGATATGATTGAGATGTTTAAATACCTTCGTGGCATAAATGTTCAGGGAGAGAGCCTCTTTCAATTGAAAGCAAGTTCTGCTACAAGGGGACATGGGATGAGGGTGAAGGGAGATAGATTCAGGAGTGATATGCGGAAATATTTCTTTACGGAAAGAGTAGTGGATCCGTGGAATAGTCTCCCAGTGGAGGTTGTAGAGATGAGGACAGTAACTGAATTCAAGAAAGCATGGGACCAACACAGAGGATCTCTAAAGGCAAAAAGTGGACTGTTGTAGTTGTTATGGAAGGACAGACTAGATAGGCCATGTGGTCTTTTTCTGTCGTCATATTTCTATGTTTCTATGTTTCTATGTTTCTAAAACACTTGTCATCTGCCTTAGACTATTGTAACGTGCTCCTTGCTAGTGTAATATGGAAGCCTATATAGAGCCTATGATAATAGAGGAAAAAGAGAAATTTACCTTAAAACCTGTTAGGCAGCCAGCACACACAGCTCAGAAGGAGCAAAGGAACAGTGGAATAGGATTACCCCACCCAAGCCATGACATAGCAAGAGGCTTAGGATCTGATTATTATCACCTGTCCAGGAAAGCACAGGGAACGTGTAGTGGAGAGGGAGATAAAAGCTGCTGGGAAAATCCAGCAGAGGGCAGTGACAAGGGCAGCGCCAGCGACAGTGAGAGAGTCAGTGTCAGAGTGAGCAGCTGAGCAGAGAGGAGAGGTCACAGTGAGAGAAGCCTGCTGAACCCAGGAAGCCGTGGGAGTAGTCCTGGAACAGGAAGCAGCAAGGGAAAGGCTTCAGAAGAACGTGGCCTTCGAAGTGCTCAGAGTGCCGGTAACTGGAGGTCCTGTGAGGAACCTGCTTACAGCCGAGAGGTAGAAGCCATAACTCCAGAGAGAAGGAGAGACCAAGCTGTGGTTAGAAAGCTGTCCAGACTGGGAGAGCAGGGGAGTCCACAGTCCTCATTACCAGAGGGAAGACTTCACCCTTTATACAGGTGGGAACCTAGCTTTATCAGAGCGAAAGCTAAGAAGTCTGTTTGTATCGGAGGGCCAGAGCAGTGCACAAGTCATAAAATAACTACAGGAAGATATAAAACAATTCCTAACCATTGAGGAGAGCCAGAGAGGAAATACTGCAGTAAGAGGTATTCCAAAACATGCTTGCTTAGAACTGTACCCTTGTAGGCTAACCGATTCCTCAGAGAGAGGCTTTCACAGAAACAGCTATGAGGATTTAAACCCAAATGTAACACCTGGTGAATGCAAGGTGATGCAGTGGGAAAGTAATAACAGTATTCCTGAATGTACTCCCATGGACTGCACGTTATGCATGTCGGATGATGTTGAATCCTTGCACTGAAACCCTGTAAAGCTACAAAGAAAAAGAACATATTTTTCTTTGGAAGTAACTGTTTTGTTTTCCATGTTTTTGGTTGTGCAAAAGATATCCTTGAGGGAAGGGGAATAAAGCCCTTATTTTTGTTTTCCCTTATCACTCGACTGAAGACTATTTTTGTACTAGAAGATAGAAGGCAACTATAACCTCGGGGCCCTAGGTGAAGGCCTATAAGGGACCTGTGGGGTCACACTAGTCTCCCTCTGAATCATCTCTCTCCCCTTCAATCTGTTCAACACTGCTGCGTGGCTAATCTTTCGCCAGCCTCGTCATGCTCATATTACCCCTCTTCTCAAGTCACTTCATTGCCAAACTACTACTCCTGCTGACCTATAAGTGCATTCACTCTGCAGCTTCTCACTACCTCTCCTCTTTTTTTCTCTCCCTACATCCACCCTCCCCCCTTGGGAACTCCGCTCTTCTTGCAAACCTCTTCTATCTGTGCCCTTCTCTTCAATTATTAGCTCCGTACTTCACTCCTTTCACCTTACTACTCCTTATGCCTGGAATAAACTAGCTGAGTCTGTACATAAGACGCCTTCACTGGCCCTTCTCAAATTGAGGCTCAAAACTCACCTCTTCACTGCCGCTTTTGTAAGTTGAGTCACCTGATCTCCTTTGTGTTTCCTAACCATTCCCCCTAGCAGTATCCCATGTCTACAGCAACTGTGTTGTCTGTCTTGACTAGATTTTAAGCTCTGAAGAGCAGGGTCTGTCTTTTACATGTGTCTGTGCAGTGCTGTGTATGTCTTGTAGAGCTATACAAATGTTCAGTAGTAGTAGATGAGGGTCTCAGTAGTGTGTGTAGAAAAGAAGGGGCAAATGTTTCTGATGTTATAAAGAAGCGACAGGTTTGATCTATCTTTTGGATGCTGCAGAGAAAGAGAGAGCAGAGTCAAAGATGGTATGGAAGGGCAGAAGGGAGAGGCCGTATGGTCTTTATTGATGTCATGTTTCTTTGTTTACATATAGAAGGCGCCTTTAATACTGGCCAGTAATTTGTAATTTAATTTTAATGCAAGTTGCTTTGCTATTTTGTATGAAAGGTGGGACGTCAAAAAATCATGAAATGAAATGAAATCATATAAGAGATTAACTCTCTTCCTCTGTCACATTAAGCACAGCTGATTGGTCAGAGATGTGGGATAATCTCAGAGCAGGGATTTTGGGATCAGAAGACCCAGGAATACCTCTGTGGTCCAAATATGTGATTGGTGCTTTCTTCTTATGTCCAGAAAGTGATGGGATCACACAGGAAAAGAAGAGAGAAGAATGGGGAAACTCTTTCACACACGAGGTGCACTCAGCACTCCACCTAAACTCTCATACGCAAGAGAGACATTTTCCATGTACTGAGTGTGAGAGCCGTTTCAATCATAGCGATTGCATAAGAAGCCAACTGGAAACCCACATAGCAGAGGGAACTGCCCCAACAGAGAGGCCTTCTACATCTTTTAAAAGTCCTGAATGTGGAAGAAATTTCATTCTTAAGAAATCCGTAACAATGCACCAGAAAATCCACAGGGCTGAGAAAATATTTCACTGCACTGAATGTGAGAAATCTTTCCTCAGAAGCTCACAACTTGTGATGCAACTTAGAACCCACACAGGGGAGAGACTGTTTGATTGTACTGAATGTGGGAAATGTTTCATCATGAAACAACATCTAGTGAGGCATCATTGAACCCACATGGGGGAGAGACCTTTTAGTTGTACTGAATGTGGGAAATGTTTCTTCACCAACTCACATCTAGTGAGGCATCATAGAACCCAACAGGGGAGAAACCTTTTAGTTGTACTGAATGTGGGAAATGTTTCCCCATGAAAACAGATCTAGTGCGGCATCATAGAACCTACATGGGGGATAAATCTTTTGGTTGTACTGAATGTGGGAAATGTTTCTTCACGAAAGCACAACTAGTGCTGCATCACAGAACCCACACAGGAGAGAAACCATTTAGTTGTATTGAATGTGGGAAATGTTTCCATTAGAGCTAGTGAAGTATCATAAAATCCACATGGGGGAGAGACCTTAAGTTGTATGGAATGTGGGAGATATTTCTGCACAAGACGAAGACTAGTGAGGTATCATGGATCTCACACTGGGGAGAATAAACTGACATACTGGTACTCTTGAATAATATCTAAATGATATTGATAATAGAGATGTTTTTTTCTGAGTGATTGTTCTCTGAATTGCATGGTGAGGCAGAAGATCCTGAAGTACCAAGAAGTGCAGTCAGAGACCAAGAAACTGTGGTAGAAAGATACAGTAATCTTTCCCATTGTATTAGGTGTGACAAGCTTGATAAACTACTCCTACCTGTTAAATCTTATGAACTCCAGCAGGAGGCTCTCTTTTGCATGATACAAGTACTACATCATGCATTAGCAGTAAATTTGAGAGACTAAGGTCATATTCCACATACCCTGGCTTAGAAGTGAAGTTCACGACTGTCATGTTAGGTGCAAAACTCACCCATTAGGCAAAACTACCCTGAGATAATACCTGAAAGGAAGGACTACAGCTCCCAGAGTGCACAGTGACACTACCACAGAGTAATATGCCCAAGGAAGGACTACAGCTCCCAGAGTGCATTATCACACTCCCAAACAGTCATACCCCCTAGGAAGGACTACAGCACCTGAAAGTGCACTGTGACACTCCCATAGAGTAATACTCCAGAGGAAGGACTACAGCTTCCAGAGTACACTGTAACACTCCCACATAATAATACACCGTAGAAAGGACTACAGCTCCCAATGTGAATTGTGAAACTCCCACATGGTAATTCCCCCTAGGAAGGACTATAGCTCCCAGAGTGTACTGTCACACTCCAACACAGTAATACCCCCTAAGAAGGACCACAGCTCCCAGAGTACATTGTGACACTCCCACAGAGGAATCCCCTAGGAAGGACTAGAGCACTAATAATGCACTGTGACAGTCACACATAGTAATCCCTCCTATGAAGGACTATAGCTCCCAGAGTGCACTATGATACTCCCATACAGTAATCCCTTCTGGGAAGGACTACAGCTCCCAGTGCACTGTAATCTGATTCTGATTTGTTAATCTCAGCAGCTTTGGATAAAAGAAGATATTCCATAGTGCATAAGAGAAAAATAAAAGCTTAATAGTTTCTTCTGATACATTGAAGGCAAGGAAACCTTTCTCTCTGCTCAGATCTAAACCTCCTTCCCCTACACCCTCCCCCCCCCCCCTTCTCCTTGGGCATTCACAGACTAGGAAAATAGTTGTATCTTTGCACTTTGGCAAAAATGAATTGGGTACTGGATGCCCTTTTATTATCTAGGGAGGTATATAAATTTTTAGGGTAAGACTGTATGTGTGATGTTTCCCCAGAGTCAGATTCCTACCTTATCTTAAGTTTCTGAGTAGGGGGTTGCGCCTTACTTAGGTCATGGACGACGTTGCTACAGCCTTGAAAAATAAACTTTATTCTTTTTTTTTCTTTAAAATTTTTCACTAGGGTTGCCATCTGGCTCCAGATGTGCCCGACAGATTTGATCCAGTCCTGGTGTGGTAGGCTATAGCCTGTAAATGGCTTGTAAGCTAGGCCTGAGTCCCAACCCCGACCTGGGACTAGTGCTGCAAAAGAACCAAAGTTACAGAATATGCTTATTATGAAGTTTGTGCCATTTCTCTATGCTAGAATTGACCTTGCATTCTTAGAGCTAGAAATGTCCTTGCAGTAGAAATGTATCTATACCTGAAAACTGTGCCTTTGTTAGAATAGTCTGAGAAGGGGGAACAGGGAGCTAGGCCCAGAGAGGGTCCCAGATTGGATAGGAGCAAGGGGCATTGGGACCAATAGAAAGTTTGCTTCTATCAAATTGTAAAAATGTATATAAGGAATTTGCTTCTGTTCTCCATTGCTCAGACCATTTTGGACACGGTCCTCTCTGGGCCTGTGCACAATAAATTGGTTTGGATCCTGCAACTGACTCCTGGTTTTATTTGTTGCGTGCACTTCGCTGCTACACTGGGTCTACCCCATTTTATGCATGGACATGTAGTTCTGATTTCTCCATTGCACTCCATAAGAAAAGCAAGACTACATATCCCTGCATGACGGGGAAAAACTAAGGACTGGATCAAGCCCATCGGGCACATCTGGAGCCAGTTGGCAACTCTAGTTTTAACACAGATACAGAAAAATATCAGTACAATCCGCTCCTGGAGGACTTGCACAATAATTAAACACAAAATCATCAGTTAGGTCAATTGCCATAGCACAGCCTTATATTTTTTGCCATTTTTTTAAAGAACCCCATTATAACCAAGATTCCCCACTCAACTACTTCTCTCTCCCCCCTTCCCCTCCCCCACCCACCTTCCCTTCCCCCTGCTACAAATTCAGTAAGATAAGGGGCATCCCTCCATCCTGGTGGTATTTATTTATTTAAATAGATTTCTATACCGCCTTTTCCTAAAATCAAGGCGATGTACACAGCAAACGAGCAACAAAATACTGTGTCTAGTGTGTGCATGCATTGAGCAGTGAGTGCATGTGTGTGTAGATCGTAGTTGATTCTTGGTGAGCTATTTACAACGTGCACTATTTACAATACTATGTACATCAGGACTTTACTTCAATCTACGATCATGTCACGAGGGGAGGGTGGGTGAGCTGGGGTATTGTCTGTTGCACAGGTTAAGTGATGTCACCATAGTGCTCTATGAAGAGGGTCATTTTTAGCAGTTTCCTGAAGTCCTTAATGCCTGTTGTTGACCGTAGTTCATCAGGGAGGGTGTTCCAAATTGTTGGTGCCGCCTTTGATAAGGTTCATTTTTCGGTGTCCTTGCGTAGCTTGGTGAAGTCTCTTGGTGTGTTGACATGGTTGGATGTGCCTCTCCTCCTCGGTCTTGTACTGCTGTCGGGTTGTTTTAGAGGTTGTAGGCTGAAAGCTGATGATTGGTAAGCCTTCAAGCCAACGAGTGGTCCTCATTATGTACCTCCAGTAAAAATAGATATGCTGCAGGTGGTGAGACGTATTTTAACACAAAAGACTCCCAGACCTGTTCAAACTGGGGCAGACACATTCTCCCAACTGCTATCCCTGTTCCATTGTGTATAGGTCCCACATCTGTTCCAGCCAGCATGATAGAGGCAATACCTGTTTCCAGGTGGTCGCCAGTGTCAGCCTAGCTGTGTTCACAGTATGACAAAGCAGCTCTAACTGGGAGAGTCGTTCTCGAGGGACCCTCCTCCCAAAAAGAAAAATACCTGGATCCCAGGGGATATTCAAACCAATCAATTGTTTCAGGCGATATTGTATCCCCCTCCAAAAGCCCTGAATTTGGGGACAGAACCACCACACATGCGCCAAGGTGCCTCTCCTGCTGGAAGTTCGCTCCAGAAAGTTTGGGCAGGGTATGGTTCTGTCATTAGGCAGAGTGAGACGGCTGCCTCAGGCTGCAAAGTTTTAGAAGCAGCAAGCAATTCCCCTAAAACAGCCCAGCTGTGGTCACCTCACTCTGCCTTTGACCTGCTGCTGCCATCACCACCGCTTCTCCTGGGTCTTTGGTAGTGCTGACAGCATCAATCCTCCCCTTCTGATGACAAGTGGCAGCTTAAAAAAAGATACAAGCAAAAACGCAGGGTCTTCACAATTCCAGCCCGCTTACATAAGAACATAAAAACATAAGATATGCCATACTGGATCAGACCAAGGTCCATGAAGCCCAGTATTCTGTTTCTAACAGTGGCCAATCTAAGTCATATGCACCTAGCAGTTTCCCCAAGAGACACAAGTTCCACAATGCTTGTACTCAGCACAACAGTCAGAGAAGCCAAGCATGGAATAGAGAGCCTTGGCAGAGCTCCAGGAAAGAACGCAGAGAAGTGAACCAGGAACTGCTTCTGAGAGGCTGGAGAGAGGCAAGCAAATACAGCCAGGGAGAAGTGTCCCAAGACCCAGGTACAAACTATCCTTACCAGGTTGAGCTGGGTTCTAGAGAGACACGGGGATCCTCAGAGAGCATTTACCCTGAGATGTACTTTAAAAGCTCAGAGCAGGGCATTGCATTAGCAGAGCCAGAAGAGATGCAGGTTGAGCCTATTGAGCAAGAATTATTATCCTCAGACATTCCCATGGACTGTACTCTTTGTCAGGCACTTATCATCGAGTCCCTATGCTAAAAAAAGCTGAAGAGATATAAAAGTCTCCTAGAAGTAAAAGTGTTAAAGCCTAGCCTGCAGTAAAGGTAGGAACGTACTCTTCTAAAGGGGAGACACCAGGAACATGTATATTTGAATGTCTAGCGAAGACAAAGTTAAAAAGAAGATATTGTTTACTTTGCTGAAGGAAGAAGCTGTACGTCTCAGTTCAGTTATATTGTTAAGCCACTGCATTTAGTTAAAGACTGTGAAGCCATACTGAAGCCCAGTCATACTGTCTTGTATATAATCCTGAGTTATTGAATGGAGAAATATCCTGTTACAGTCTACTTGGACTTTGTTTGCGTTGGGGAAATAAATCTTGTCATTTGCCTTTACTATCGGTTTCACGACTACAGTTCCCCTTAGAAGGCCAAACTACAACTTCCAGCATGCAACAGCGGGAAAGATAGTTTATCCAAGCTTTTATAAGAGAAGTTAATGGCCACCGCACCCTCTAAGCCTTAGGCGGAGGTCTAGGGTGTGACAAGAGGCATAGTTTTTGGATTTTCGTTGTATGAGGATATACATACTCCAGGATATACAAACTCCAGGATATGCGTCCCAAGGATATTTCACCAGAAGACTGCTGAGCTGTGCTGCAAGCTTGAGAATGAAAATCGCTGCCAGGGTCGGCCAGAACGACAGTGGAGGCCAGTGAGACACTCCTTTTTAAAGCCAGAGTCAATGCCTAACCTCAGGTAAAGGGTATCTAGGCGTGGGTTAAACCTGGATTCGAGTAAAAAGGGGTGGAAGATTGCAAGCATCCAGCTATAAAGGGATAGCAAAGTTTTGGTGGTACCGCACTTGGTGGGGGGGGTTTTTTGTTTCTCTCTCCTGCAGAACTTGCTGAAAATGGATCCAAAGGACATGTTTTAATGGATGGCGTCCCAATTCCAGAAGCAGCAAGAAATGGCACATCAGGCACAAGAACATGCAGCAGCCGCTGCGCAGGCTCAACAGAAGCCGGTGTTGGACTTGGTGGAGGCGTTGCTCGCTAACCAGAGAGCGTCAGCTGGAGCACTCCCAACCCAACCAGGACTAGGAGGGACACCAAATGTCTGTATGGTAGGGTCACAGACATGAGGGACATTTTCATTTGGAAAACTTTCAGTAGAGGATGATGTGGACGATTTCCTAGAGTCCTTTGAGAGAGTTGCTAATGCTATAGGATGGCCAATGGAGCAGTGGGCTGTACGGCTAGCCACCTCTCTCACAGGGGAGGCATTGGCTGCCTACAGGGCCATGCCAGCGGCACTCGCTACAGATTATGGAGAGCTGAAAAAGGCTATCCGTGATCGCTTAGGTCTAACTAAGATGGTTTATCATCGTATGCTTAGAACTACAACCTTGAGAGATGGAGAAACACCTAAAGCCTTATGCAAAAGGGTTAGAAGCCTAGCTTTAAAATGGTTAGCTCCAGAAGGTAAAACTGTTGATATGGTGATCGATACAATTGTGTTTGAACAGTTTATGGCTGCGGTTCCATAGAAATCCAAGCCTTTCTGATACAACAAAACTGTCGGACCACAGGAGAAGCAACCCTGCTGACTGAGTGCAACTTAGAAGCAGAATTGGCTTGTCAACCAAAAGGGGGCGCTTCAAAAATGGTGGCAGAGGCTAGTTTTGAGCGATCAGAAAGGAGGCAAAGAAAGAATGTGGAATGTATGAAAACTTATGTACCTACTCAGGAGAGCAAGTGGCCTAGAAAAAAATGTTTTCAATGTGGAAAGATAGGACACATACAAAGGGAATGCACAGCATGTACAGCATTGATAGGTGCTAATGTGAAACAGCTAAGAGAGGGTTTCCTTTTGAATGTTGAAATTCAGGGCATCACTACTAATGCTCTACCCGACTCAGGTGCTGACCAGAGTATGATCTCACGAAGACTTTGGCAGGCTATGGAAGCCTAGAGTAAGTCAGCCCGAGCCGACCAGAGGGTAGGGTCCAGATTAGATGTATCCACGGTGCAGCTTCCTTTTATCCCATGTACAAGTTGGTAATAAAAGGTTTGGGAATACAGAGGGAAGTCCTTGTAGCCATAGTCCCGAAACTTCCCCATGACTTAGTGTTGGGGAGGGATTGGCCCCAGTTTAAAAGAGGGTTGCAGAAGGGCCTACATCAAAAAGTTGGGCTGGTGTCTACACGATCCCAGTTGGAGGCCCAAGATAAAAGGGACGACCACCCAGAGGACCCCCTAGCTGATTTACCCTCAAATGATGACCTAGTAGCTTCCCCTTCCGATAGGAGTAGGAAAGGAAAAGCTGAGAAACGCCATGAAAGACAGTGTAGGTCTCGAGGGAGAGCTGAGATGGAAGGCTGGACAAGGGTTGCCTTGGGTCTCGGCGGAATTGGTCGAAAGTTCCCGTCCTTTCCCAATGAGCAACAAGCGGACCCCGCACTTACACAGGCGTTTGAATACGCCCAGGTTGAGAGGGATGCCCTACCAAGATTCCTTTTGGATAAGGGGATACTATATAGGGAGAGTCTTAATCCCCAGACAGAGATGGTTAGGAAGCAGCTGGGGGTACCCGCCGCTTTTAAGATGCTGGTCCTGAGGCTTGCGCATGACCATCCGGTGAGAGGTCACAAAGGCGTACAGGGGACCCTAGACCAGATCCTGGCCCGCTTCTACTGGCCTGGCGTCTTCAAGGAAACAACCCAATTTTGTGAGTCATGCCCTTCTTGTCAGCGGGTCACCACTGTCCGGCCACCAGGAGTGCCCATGATCCCCACGCCAATAATATCAGAGCCTATCCGACGAATTGCAATGGATATAGTGGGACCTCTGGTGAAAACACCCCGAGGCTTCCAATATATTTTAGTTATAGTGGATCAAGCCACCAGGTTCCCGTGGGCCATTCCTTTACGGAATATCTCTGCAAAAATGATAGCCTTAGAGGTAATAAAACATCTGTGAGGTGGGTTTTCCCCGGGAGGTGCTGACAGACCGAGGGACCAATTTTATGTCAAAATACCTGGCCCAGGTTTGGGACGCTTTCGGGGTACAGCATTTCAAAACAGCCGCCTATCACCCCCAGTCCAATGGTCTAGTTGAAAGACTAAACCAGACCTTAAAACAGATGTTAAGGCAAGGCTTAGATGGTGACATGACCGATTGAGATGTTTTGCTCCCTTTCGTTCTATACGCCTGCAGAGAGTGGACACAGGCATCTTTAGGGGCCTCCCCGTATGAGTTGATGTACGGCCGTGCCCCACGGGGAATTTTGGATATACTAATGGAACAGTGGGTGGAGCCAGAGATAGAAGTTATGGGGGTGCCCCATTTTCTTCGAGACTTGAGGGGGCGGTTACATAGGACCTCCCAAGTGGCTGAAGAAAACTTACAGGCTAGCCAGGCTCGCCAAAAGAAACACTATGATCAAGGTACGAAACCCCGCCAAATAGCCCTAGGGGAGAAAGTCATAGTAATGGTGGCAGGCGCCACGCCAAAATTTGAGGCCCAGTGGAAAGGACCATATAAGGTGGTAAGACAGGTAGGCTCGGTGTCCTACGAGGTAGAGAATAATAGAGGCCGCCGCCAGATTTACCACATAAATGTCCTTAGGCCCTGGCGGGAACGAACAGCAGTAGCCAATCTCTCTAAGGTAGAGTGCAAGGCAGGAAGGTTACAGAGAAATGTTGACCCCCTATTGAGGATTACAGACTGTTCGGAGGAAATTCCGCCAGCCTGTAATATCTTAGGGAGGGGGGTATGTGACAAGGAAGCTGGTATTGAGCCCATGGAAATAGGAAAAACTGATGAATTTGCTTTGAGAAAAAGTGAAATCCCTGCAGGGCATGGATTTCAGTCTCTTCATAAGGAAAGCAAGCAGAGAGAAACTGAATCTAAGCTGCCACACCCAAGCTCTGCTGACGTAACTGCAGGCTTGAATAATTACAAGCACCTGTGCAGAGAGTTAGAGTTAGGGCACGGGGAGCAGAGATATAAACTGTTGCTAAAGTCAAAGCAGGGCAGGCAGCCATGGAGCCCGGAAGGCAGACAGCAAGGCAGATGGTCAGTCAGACTGCCAGGGAGACAGCCACACGGAGAGCCCGGCAGAGAGCCAGAGAGACTGCCAGAAAAAAGGGACAAGGGGAAAGCTGGAGAGCAAGCCCAGGACTCAGCACAAGAGTCAGAGAAGCCAAGCATTGAATAGAGAGCCTTGGCAAAGCTCCAGGAAAGAATGCAGAGAAGTTAACCAGGAACTGCTTCCGAGAGGCTGGAGAGAGGCAAGCAAATACAGCCAGGGAGAAGTGTCCCGAGACCCAGGTACAAACTATCCTTACCAGGTTGAGCTGGGTTCTAGAGAGACACGGGGATCCTCAGAGAGCATTTACCCTGAGATGTACTTTAAAAGCTCAGAGCAGGGCATTGCATTAGCAGAGCCAGAAGAGATGCAGGTTGAGCCTATTGAGCAAGAATTATTATCCTGAGGAGGAGGAGTGGTCTAGTGGTTAGGACAAGGTACTTCAGGCCAGAGGGCCAGGGGTTCAAGTCCCACCTGGGGACAGAAATCTCAGGCCACAGGGACTGGGATTTCTACTCCTGTAGACACTCCTTGTGGTCTTGGCAAGCCACTTAACCCTCCATTGTCCATGTTCCCTGTAAGTATTAGCATACGTATGTGTCTCATATCCCCTCATGTTAAATGTATCACCTAATTGACCGCTTTGACCCAGTGAAAAGCTTGATATAAATACAGCTAAATAAATAAATCCTCAGACATTCCCATGGACTGTACTCTTTGTCAGGCAGTTAGCATCGAGTCCCTATGCTAAAAGAAAGCTGAAGAGATAGAAAAGTCTCCTAGAAGTAAAAGTGTTAAAGCCTAGCCTGCAGTAAAGGTAGGAATGTACTCTTCTAAAGGGGAGACTCCAGGAGCATGTATATTTGAATGTCTAGCGAAGACAAAGTTAAAAAGAAGATATTGTTTACTTTGCTGAAGGAAGAAGCTGTACGTCTCAGTTCAGTTATATTGTTAAGCCACTGCATTTAGTTAAAGACTGTGAAGCCATACTGAAGCCCAGTTATACTGTCTTGTATATAATCCTGAGTTATTGAATGGAGAAGTATCCTGTTACAGTCTACTTGGACTTTGTTTGCGTTGGGAAAATAAATCTTGTCATTTGCCTTTACTATCGGTTTCACGACTACAGTTCCTCTTAGAAGGCAAAACTACAACTCCCAGCATGCAACAGCGGGAAAGATAGTTTATCCAAGCTTTTATAAGAGACGTTAATGGCCACCCCGCCCTCTAAGCCTTAGGCGGAGGGCTAGGGTGTGACAATACCGACATGTACCAAGACAGAAGATTCCTCCCCAGCACTATCTAAGACCTTATCTAGGTGGCACGTGAGGTCCACTACCTTCGCACCAGGCAGGCATGTTACCAGGCAATCCTCATGTCCACCAGCCACCCAGCTATCTACATGCCTAAAGATCGAATCACCAACTATAACAGCTGTCCTAACCCTTCCCTCATGGGCACATGGCCCTGGAGAAACTTCCTCGGTGCGAGAGGGTTTTACATCACCTGGAAGACAGGTCCTAGTTACAGGATCACTTCCTGCCACACCAGGGTGATGCTCTCCTGTCACGTGAACTCTCTCCTCCATGGCAACAGGGATGCTGCCAGACTGGAGGTGGGGCTTCAGGACTATATCCCTGTAGGTCTCGTCTATGTACCTCTCTGTCTTTCTTATGTTTTCCAAGTCTGCTACTCTAGCCTCTAGAGAATGGACTCGTTTCCTGAGAGCAAAGAGCTCCTTGCATCTAGTGCACATGTAAGACCTCTTACCAACTGGGAGAAAATCATACATGTGACACTCAATGCAAAAGAGTGGAAAGCCCCCATCTCGCTGCTGGACTGCTGTCTGCATCTTAGTTTTAAACTTGTGTTTAGATCTTTAAGTTCTTTACTTACTAAGGATTGCTATGGATATTTATACTAATAAAACTGTACCTAGTACGTTTAATATACCTTGTTCACCTGAAGCTTAATTAATCTTAGGTCCTTAGTGTATGACTGATTTGGGTAACGAGCTTCACCTGAGAGCACCTCCTGTCTTTTAAGATGTGTAAATCCTGTCACTACTCCGTGCGCCCTAGGCGGTTGCCTAGGTGTATGAAGTGGAGACAGTCTTTTATTTATAAGAGTGCCTATGGGTGTAGTTGTGGTATGAGTGAAATAACTCCAACCGAGTAGTAGTATAGGCACGCAGGACTTTATTCTCTGCAAGGCCAAAGGGTACTTTTTCATACAGTCCCAAATATTCAATACAAAAGCAAATGGTTTCCAGAAAAACACATCTCAAAATAAACAGCTTCCACTTGCAGCTTAACTCAAAGAAAGTATTTCTTTCATACTGTTGAAACAAGGTTGAAAACAAAAACCTCTTTCTCCAAAGATGGCTTTAAACATATGCAGTCTCTTCAGCACACACAGCAGTGCCAAACTTTCTCTGCAATATGTCCTTTTTACTTTCACAAACCAGGTTTCCTTAACTGCTCTTCTAGCAGGCTCTAAACACTTTGTGTGCAGGCTTCCACCTTAAGGGTTAAACTTCTCTCAGGCTCTCTAGCAAAGCTAATTAGCATAAGCTCCTGAGCTCCGTCTTTGAACCTAGTTGCTAGTATAATGCTTTCAAGAACTCTTTAGCTATTTGAACTGAAACAGGCAGACATTCCATTTCAGACCCTGAACTAAGCTCTTGGTTCAAAGCATTTTCATATTCCATACTCTCTGGTTCAGACTCTGTTAAAACAGCCCCAGGATTAAACCCAGCTGTCTCTGGCTGTAAACGGTCTAACAACCTCAGCACTTTCTTTAAGGTAGACTCTCCCTTCTTCTGTGAAATGCCTTTCCTCTCACACAATTCCTTGCCTTTAGAATGGTTAAAAGTCCTGGCCACGTTTACCTTATTTTGTGGAAATAAGCACCGAGCTGTCCTAGCAGCTGTTCTCTCAGTCTCTCTAAAATCTTCTAGTAAACGCTGTGAATTACTCACGTGGTCTGTGCACAGTTCCTGGCCAGCTTTAACCTCTTTGGCTGGTTTTGCCTCTCTGCTTGGAATCACTGGTAAGGCTCCTCTCCCTCTTTGAGTGCCTTTCTTTAGAACTCTCCTAGAGCTCCTAGGGTCTCTTCCCTTCCTGGAATACCCTGACCCAGTTACCTCAGGGCTGGAGCTTCTGTCCCTTCTCTCTCTCTCAGAAGAGGATTCAGCGTCAGTGACAACTGGCTTCCTAAAGCACCTTCCTTTAAGGCTGCTCTCCCTTGCAGTGGGCCTTGGCTTCTGCTGGGCTCTCCAGTTATTTCCAAGTGCTGAACTATTCTCCAACTCCCTTTGGAACTGCCTTCCTGAGTTCCTTTCTGAGTCTCTCTCCGAGCCTCCCTCTGAGCTTCCTTCCGAGACTCCATCCAGGCTTCCTCCCGAGCTTCCTCTCTGTTCAAAGTCTCGGGGTTTATAACTGCAGTTTCTCTTACTGCTTGCTGACTCCACCCCCTGCACTCCCTCGTGCACGGGCTTGGCTGCTAGGGAACTAGGGCGTGTCCCTTGCTTACCAGCTCTCTGTGTGAAGTTTCTTTCAGATTCGGAAGTTTTAACCCCTGAACTTCTGGTTTCTCTTTTACTGGGGAAATCCTTGAATTTCTTTCCTCTTTCTGGCCTGCGCCGTCACAGTACCTATAAAGCTACGATTATCCCAGGGGTGGGTGGGTATTGGGGAGGGAGGGAGGGAGGGAGGGAGGGAAATAACACATTAAAAGATGACTGCTACACAGTACCCTGTCCTGTGCTGCTGAGGTAAGCTATAATCTGATTTGATTTAAATTATAGCTCTTTGCTGCTGCTAGGCACTAACTTATTATGAAATTTAAACTACAAGCTCTCTGCTGGGTTCTTTTTTTTTTTATTTTAAACTTTTATTTTCATTTTGCAACAAACAAAAGAAACAACACACCAAAAGAGACAAAACAAGTATACAATAAGGAAAAGTAAACCCATTACCCCCCACCCCGATGCTTCTTCTCTACCCGTTTATATCAGCATGTGAGCGCTTCCAATTAACAGTGATTATACATCAAACGATCAAAAAAGTATTCACAATACAGCATGATCATGGGACAGAGATATATACAAAGTTAGACAGTCAGATGAGAGCATTTAGCAAAATGTACATATTCATTGAGCATCTTCCATTGAGACCAATGAGAAGGAGTCTGAACTGAGGAAGCGAACAGACGAGGTATTTGTTCATATTTACTGTAGAGACAGGCATGATTCCACCATTCATTGGGGCTCAGATGGGAACTAATTTCCCAGTATTACTTAATTAGGGAAATAGCAATGCCAAGCATAAAGATCGAAAGGAGATAAGCCATTTTTGGGAGAGAGGGGATCCCCGCAACTGGGCGAAGTCCCACTATCCTCCAAGAAAGGGACTCCTGAGAGGGCGAGATAGACTAAATACGACCCCAGACCCGACGCCAGTAATACTGTAGTGCGGGATATTCATGCATAACATGAAGCAATAAACCAATGGCCGCAGGACGTGTCCAGCAACCATTACCCTGAGTAGTGTTCCATTCGTCTAATCTGTGAGGAGTGTAAAAACGCCGGTGGGCTAGAAAGAAGAGGGTCTGAGTGAGTGAGGCGGGTCGGGAACCCGTGTCCCTCTGTTCCAGATAAGGCTCCATTGCTCCGAGGTCAAAGTCACATGCAATTCTCTCTCCCATACTTTCTGCGCTATAGAGGTATCTCTAGTGATAGCATTACATAAGGTTTAGGAAAATTGGATGCTACACCCGGTGAACTACCGAGAGATCGGAAGTCTCCAATCAACCTTATGCAGAGAGTGCCGATGGCGGGAGTACTCTAGTGCTCCGAATGCAATGCTGAAGTTGCACTGACCAGAGTCGGGAGTCGAAAGGTTGCATAAGAGTATTAAAGGCACCTAAAGTGTCGAAAAGCATTGGTGGATAGTGGGAGTCTAATGGGAGAGTCATACCAGGGAGAAAGGTAAGAGGAATCGGTTAGCAAAGGCCCGCTACTATGTCTAGCCACACAGGTCTGCTCGGTACTGGATCTTCCAACCAACGAGCACCTAGTTTGAGAAGAAAAGATTGAGGGAACACTTGAGTAAAATCGCCACCAAGTATTAATGGAGCATTGGCGGAGGCCGAGGCCAACTGCGCAAAACTTGCATAGTAAGCAGGGTTGTCCACGTTCGGGCATAGTGCAAATACACGTGAATTCACTATCTCCAACCTCAAGGTGTACACGGGCCCATCTACCCTCCATGTCAGCGCTAATATCAGGTACAGTAGCGTGCAAAGACTTCTTAACCAGAATGGCTATCCCGTACCATTTGGAAACGGTGGGAGAATAGGCAGCTACCATGTGAGGCCTAGCATTGAGTTTCAGTGTTTCAGCAGAGTGTAATGCATTTCCTGAAGAAACACCAAATCAACATGCTCGTGGCTAAGATAGCTAAGGATTTTCTTTCCTTTGAGTGGACCAGTTATGCCTTTGACGATGAATAATAAGATTTTACATAAGGCCATTCAGAAAAGTTAAAAATTCTGAGCATGATAGCACACATAATTTCACTGTGTCCCTCAAACTGACTGTATCTAGCTGTACACATGACATAGGAAAAATAAGCTAATATAATACAATGAAGCGCCCCACATTAACAAAGAAAACCGCAGTACGGTAGAGGAGAAGCAAAACCCCAAAATTACTGGCGACCATGTGTCTGCGGGGAGAAACCCCAGAGAAGGCCGAGATTGAAAAAACACATAACCTGTAGGACTGTGCGTGCTCCGAATCCGACCGAGGCACACATCATGAAGGGATAGGAGACCAAAAACAAAAGTCATACAGAGAAAGAAAGAAAGTCCAGGCTATTTCTGTGCTTGGCTATGACCGCCGCATCGGGCCCTTCAAAATGGCGGACAGAGCCGGCAGATAAGAGTCCAAGATTTGGGATTAGCGCATCTGCTCTGCTTCTTTGGAGTCCAAAAATGTTGATAGTAGATCAGGATCCTCGAACGTCCTGGTCTGGTTGTGGAGAGTCACTCGGAGCTTCGCTGGATACAACAGGCCAAAGCGAGCCTGTAGCTGTTGAAGTCGAGGGCGAAGAGCAAGGAGTTTCTTCCGACGGTCAACGGTAGGCTTTGCCAAATCAGGAAAGAAGGAGACCTTACGACCTTCGAATTCCAAATGATGATTCGCTCGGGCAGCATGTAAAATTTGTTCCACTTGTTGATATCGTAGCAAACTAAAGATAATAGGCCGGGGGGTCGTGCGGTTGAGCGCCATGCGGGCAGGAACACGGTGTGCTCGATCGATTTCCAGTTCTCTGTGAAAAGTGATCTTCAGCAAGGAGGGAAGAGTTTTGAGCAAGAATTCTCTTATATCTCCTGCTTCCACCCCCTCCGGCATTCCGAGGAGCCTCACATTGTTGCGACGGGCTCGATTATTGCTATCTTCCAACTCCTTTTGAAGATTCTGTATCTGGCGCTCAGCCTTGTCCAGTTTGCCCAAGCGCACCTCGTGCGAGTCGAGGACCCCCGCCATATTGTCCTGCCGTAATGAAAGACCTTCAAGTCGGTCCTGGAGCACTCCAAAGTCTTCTCGCATGGCTCGAAGCGCTTCTCCATTGGACTGCACCAATTCCTTCACGCCGCGTATTTCCTCCAAAATCTCCAGGTGCATTGCGGGGTTTTCACGAAATGGAACCATCTTCTGTGGGGAGGACACCTCTGTTTTGGAGCGTTTTCCGTGAGAAGAAGAAGGAGACCCGAAGTCCAAGCGCGCTGGTTTATGGGCCGCCATCCCCCCCGAGGTGCCCCGGTCAGCTCGGAGCGAAATAGTAAATTTATATAGGTATTAAGTCAGGATTCTGAGTAGGCCTCTCGGGAGCTTCAACGCAAAGCGTCCTACCCGCTGGACATCAGGCTCCGCCCCCTCTCTGCTGGGTTCTAAATTTGACCAGAAAGCTCTCTTCTGTGTTTTAAATTTAAACTTAAACTGCTGCTACTAGGCCCTGACTGATTTAACAAAAAATAGTGGGTTCACAGATTAATTAGCTTTAATAGAAAGAATTCATTTCAGAAAATTACCAGAAGTATATACTCAAAATTGCAGAACTCTCTCCAGAGGTAACAGTCCCCTTTTCTAGTCCTTCAAGACTACACGTCTTTAGAAAATGATTGCACTGCCATATCACCTGGTAAGTTACCAGATGTCCCCAATTTTCAGGGACTGTCCCTGATTTTACAGCAATTGGGACAGAGGGGATAGAAAAAAAATATATTTTCAGTTTAGTGATTTGAATATGCCTGTTTTTAGAATTTCCATCCATTATCTTTGTACAGGGGAAAAGCATCACTGTTTCTATTTGTCTGCTTGAAAACAATATTGCTGCTGTCATGGGATGGATGGTGGGGAAGGGTATTGACTCCTCTTCCCTCCTCCAAGCTCTGTCCCTCAGACCTGGAACTAAGGTGTCCCTTCCTCCCCTCTTAACCCCACAAACACTTTGGATTAGAGTCCCAGATTTGCCTGCAAAAGGTCTGGTAACCTTATCACCTGGTCAAAGTGTTATGGGAAGCAAACATGGATGTTGCCTTAGGTGCAGCTCTGAAGGGCTGCTGGGGCGCGGTGGGAGGGGGATGCGGAGTGAGGCCACTGCCTTCTGTTGGCACTGTGCAGTGGCATGTTAAAGGCCTGATTTCATTAAGCTTTCTTCCCCGTGGAATATTAATAAATCAGAGCCTAAAAAGGGAACTGTTAATGTGCATTTATTTCTACGAGCGCAGTGTCACTTAACGCACATTAATGTTTAGTAAACATGCACCTAAGTCATTAATGGGACAAAAAAATTGACTTGTGAAGGTCTCCTTTGGAAGCTGCCTAAAATTTTAGATGGGCAGCATATACATTTAAAATAAAATAAACTATATGAAAATGAGGCACAGTGGCTATGCAAATGAGGTCTGGCACTGAGTTTCTGCACATGGCTCTGCATCACCTTAGGGCTGCCCCAGGTTCCCCGACTAGAGCTCTTGAGCCGCACCTGAGCTCGGGCCACTCATACTGGCATCATGTACCACCCATAAACTAGTTTATAATTATTTTCCTGGGCATTGATAGCCACTGAGCTTCTCCAGAGTCTGCTCTCAGTGCTGTTCAGTATATGAGAGATGCAATTCTTGCATCCACTGGGCTCTATGCCTGCCCTCCCCAAAGTGATGTCTCTGCAGTTCTGCATACAAGGCCGCAATAAGGCCTTTAGTGCTAGTGCGTTCCTGACATAGGCGTCAACATCACTCAAATCTCAGGCAACTTACTGCTTTACATCCTGACTCCTCACCCAGTGCGCCACCTGCACGTAGTGATAAACATGGTGTTCTAGTATATCAAATTCCTCCTGCAATTCACAAAAAGAGCAAAGAACACCATCCTCAAATAACTGACCCACACACGCGAGTCCCTTATGCTCCCACTGTCCAAAAGCCAGAACACTCACACCTGTAGGGAAGGCATTATTATGAACTATGGGTGTTAATGGGGACAATATCGCCCCCTGTGGCAAAAATAGCAATCCCAGCAACAGAGGATATGGGTTATATAAGGATTATCAGTACAAGGAAGTCCAAAAAACTGCCAGCATGGTTTAAAGGTGAGGTCAGAGAGGCTGTTGTTGCCAAAAAAGCATCTTTCAGGAAATGGAAAAAAGAGCCAAACGACGAAACCTAGAAACAGCACAAGCATTGGCAAGTCAAATGCAAGGCATTGATAATGCAGGCAAAGGGAGAATTTGAGAAGAAGCTTGCTGCAGAAGCAAAAACGCGAAATAAAGACTTTTTCAAGTACATTCGCAGCAAAAAACCTGTGAGAGAGTCAGTTGGTCCATTAGATGATAGAGGGGTTAAAGGAGCACTAAGAGGTGACAAGGCGATAGCAGAGAGACTGAATGAATTTTTTGCTTCGGTCTTTACTGAGGAAGATGTATGGATGTTACCCATGACTGAAGTGGTATTTAAAGGTGTGGAAGAATTGAAGGAAATAACGATACATCAGCAAGATGTATTACAACTATTAGATAACCTGAAAAGTAGCAAATCACCTGGGCCGGATGGTATACATCCAAGGGTTTTGAAAGAACTGAAATATGAGATTGCAGACCTGCTATTAGTAATCTGTGAACTATCATTAAAATCATCTCTAATACCTGATGATTGGAGGATCGCCAATGTAACACCAATTTTTAAAAAGGGTTCCAGGGGTGATCCGGGAAACTACAGGCCGTTGAGCCTGACGTCAATACCAGGAAAAATGGTAGAAACCATCATAAAGAATAAAATTACTCAGCATGTAGATAGTCATGGCCAAATGGGAGACAGCCAACATGGCTTTAGACAAGGAAGATCTTATCTTACTAATCTGTTATGTTTTTTTGAAGGCGTGAATAAACAGGTGGACAAAGGTGAGTCGGTTGATATAGTGTATCTGGACTTTCAGAAAGCCTTTGACAAGGATCCTCATCAGAGACTTTTGTCAAAACTAAAGAGTCATGGGATAGGAGGCAGTGTACTATTGTGGATCAGGAACTGGTTAAAAGAAAGCAGAGGGTAGGGCTAAATGGCCAATTTTCCCAATGGAGAAAGGTGAATAGTGGTGTACCCTAGGGATCTGTGCTGGGTCCGCTTCTTTTTGACATATTCATAAATGACCTGGAAAGTGGAATAACGAGTGAAGTTATCAAATTTGCAGATGACACAAAACTATTTAAAGTTGTTCAAACCCAAGAGGATTGTAGAAAATTGCAAGAGGATCTTGATAAATTGGAAGACTGGGCATCAAAATGGCAGTTGAAATTTAATGTGGACAAGTGCAAGGTTATGCACCTAGGGAAGAACAACCCAAACTATGGTTACACGATGCAGGATTCCACATTACGAACCACCACCCAGGAAAAAGATTTAGGCATCATTGTGGATACCATGTTAAAACCCTCGGCCCAGTGTGCAGCGGCCGCCAAGAGAGCAAATAGAATGCTAGGTATGATAAGGAAACGAAAGGAAAGGAAAATAAAACAAAAGATGTCATAATGCCTCTGTATCGTTCCATTGTGAGACCGCACCTTGAATATTGTGTGCAATTCTGATCGCCGTATCTTAAAAAGGATATAGCGATTTTTGAAAAGGTTCAGAGAAGAGCCACCAAAATGGTAAAGGGGATGGAAGGATACTCCTATGAAGAAAGGCTAAAAAGGTTAGGGCTCTTTAACCTGGAAAAGAGACGGCTGAGGGGAGATATGATAGAAGTCTATAAATTAATGAACGCAGTGGAACGGGTAAACGTAGATCGATTGTTTACCTTATCAGAATATAGAAAGACTAGGGGACATGCAATGAAGCTACAGGGTAAACTATTTAAGATTAATAAAAGAAAATATTTTTTCACTCAACGTGTAGTCAAACTCTGGAATTTGTTACCGGAGGATGTAGTAAAGGCTGTTAGTGTAGCTGAGTTTAAAAAAGGTTTGGACAAGTTCCTGGAGGAAAGGTCCATAAATCATTATTAAGAAGGAACCGAGGATATCAATGCTTGACCCAGTACAAGCATTGTGGAACCTGTGTCTTTTGGGGAAACTGCTAGGTACATATGACCTAGATTGGCCACTGTTGGAAACAGGTTACTGGGCTTGATGGACCTTGGTCTGACCCAGTATGGCATATCTTATATTCTTATGTTCTTATAATACCCTCCCGGCAAATTAGCACAAAGCCACAATCAGTCACCCAGCCCTGGCCCTCCTGCCAGTTCCATCTCCATTTCCACCCAGCACTTCCAGCCAGCAGGATTCATCCACTCCACCCCTGCATGACATTCTGCTGCTGCATAGTACCAATGAATATTAGGGACCCCCATTCCCCCCCTCCCCAGATGAGTATATAGTATCTGGTGAGCAATTTGAGGGCGTTGAAATTTCCATATAAATTTCATAATCAATGCTTGTCAGGACTCTTAAGACCCCACGAGGTAGGGGTATAGGGAGTACCTGAAAAAGATATAGGAACCGTGGAACTACCACCATTTTTGTTTCAGCAATGCGTCCAAACCATGACAGCATCAAGCCCGCCCAGGTCTCCAAATCCCTTTTAACCTGCCGAAGCAAGGGTCCGAAGTTCATCTGATACAGTGCAGCCCTATCTACCGTCAGATATACACCCAGATAGCAAAGGGCTTTATCCACCCATCAAAAAAGAAGAAGTGCTTTCAGTTGTGTGCACACCGCTTCCTCGACACCCACATTTCAGATTTCTGATTTAGCGTAATTAATCTTAAACCCTGAAACCTGTGAAAAAGCTGCAAAGATTTGCATTGCACAGGGAAGGGAGGTTCCAGGATTAGTTAGGGACAGTATAATATTGTCCGCAAAAAGTGCTATCTTGTACTCACGAGAGCCCACCCTTCCTCCAGCTACATCAGGGTGCTCACAAAAGCATTGCATTAATGGTTCCATTACTAACGCTAACAACAGTGGGGATAATGGACACCCCTGTCAAGTACCCCTTTCCAATTGAAAACTCTTCAATTGACCCCCATTGACTTGGATGCTGGCTTGGGGCCCCTGGTAAAGACTATGCACCCAGCTCAAAAACTGGGGCTCAAACCTCGTTTTATCCAAAACATGCCACATGAAGCCCCACTGACCCTATTAAACTCCTTCTTGGCATCGATGCCCACCAAGAGTGCTGGCCAGGAATCATGTTGCACAGCATGGATCACTTGCAGCATCCATTGAATAGTGTCAGCTGCCTGATGGCTGGGCACAAAAAACAACCTGGTCAGGATGCACCAGGCTAGGAATAACCTGATTTTGCCGAGCAGAGAGCACAGAGGCCAATATTTTAACGTCTGTAGTTAACAAGGAAATGGGACGGTAGGAAGCTGCCTCTTGGGTTGGCTTACTCACTTAAGTTTTTCCGCAATGACAGCTTCTAGCTGTGTGGAGGGCAGTGACGACCCTCACAACACCTCGTTAAAGAGCATTGCCAAAGTGGGCGCCAACTGAGCACTATATATTTTTTTTTTCTATTTATGCAATTTTACAATTTAAACATCAATCAATAATGTTTACAGCAAAGATGAGTACTTGTGAAAATACAAAAGAAACAATCTCATTAACTGAGATAACAACAAGAGACATCTTTAGCACTATATTTTTTATAATACTCCTTGGGGAACCTATCACCACCAGGGGCACTCCCAGCAGTCAATCAATGGATAGCTCCATCCACCTCCTGCACTGTAATTTCTGCCTTGTATAATGTTTAATTAATGTTTAATTACATTTGATATACCACTCAAGCCAAAGCATCAGAGCGGTTTACAATATTACAGAAAAATTACAGAAAAAATGAAAAGAACGCCATTGACATTATAGGACAGAATAAGAGAAACAGTGATAAAGGAATAGAGGAGACAAGAGGAAATGCACCACATAGCATCTTGCACCAGATCTTGTTTTCCACTAAGGACTAGGTCCAAAATGACTGCCCCCTCTTGTCGGTTCATGAATCAGCTGCTCCAAGAAGCAGTCATTTAGTTAATCTAGAAACGTTCTCTCTTTAACACATCCTGCTGCAATACTGACCCAATTGATACCGGGGTAATGAAATCACCCATTATTATTTCTGTGCGGTAAATATTAGCTTCCTTGATTTCTTTGAGCATTTCATCATCCAACTGGCCAGGCAGTTGATAGTACACCTCCACTGCCATCGCCTTCCCCTTTTTACATGGATCTCAATCCATAGAGATTCTACAGTGTATTTTGTTTCCTGCAAAACTTGAATCTTGTGCAACTTGATGCCCTCTCTAAACACAGTGCAACTCCTCCACCAATTGTATCTACAATATCATTGTGATATAATTTGTACCCAGGTATCGGTGTCCCACTGGCTGTCCTCTTTCCACCTGGTCTCCAAACTTGTATCTCTACTTGCTTATCTGACATCACCACCTGGGTGTCTCACTGCTGCCTAAAATTGAATACGGCTAAAACAGAGATTCTTATTTTTTCTCCCCTAAACTCTCCTTCCCCTCTGCCTCCTTTCTCTATGTTTGACAAAACTCTGTTTTCTCGGCCTGCAACCTTCGGTCATCTTCGACTCCTTGGTCCCGCACAGCAGGGGCCCAACAGAAAAAACTCTTGTCCAACCTCCACGTCCACCTCCTATCCCCACCAAGGTGGCAAGAAAGGGCAACCCAGCAGGTAGCATAGTCCAACCACATTAGAACGCCATGTCCTGCCTCCAACCCCCATCCAACAGATGCTGATCCAGCAATACACGTATGAACCTGATGAACTGGCGAGTAGTAACTATAATTTTTTTCCCCTCGGTGGATATCCCTCCAGACGTTTATGACTGACTTAAGTCTACGGGATATCTGAAGTGCTCAACTTATTCCACTTCCCTCCCGGGTATTCTTCCCCATGGAGTCCAAGTATGGTATAATATGGGCATTGCAATCCCCACCCAAAAGAAGAGGCCCTTTCACAAACTCAGCTAACATAGTTTTCAGCTGTGCAAAAAATTGCATTTGGCCCCCTTAAGGTGCATATATATTAGCCAAAGTGAGAAGAAGCCCACCCAGGCAGACATTCATGAATAGCCAGCACCCCATCTTATCCTTCCTCATTTCCTCTACACTTATGGGCAAAGCCTGATGGAATAGTTTTAGGCCACTTCACGTTTCTTCTGGCCCTTCTCATCTGACGCTACGTACACTTCAGAATAGGGCTTATGCCTCATCCAGCCCTGATTGGCACAGCGAAGGTGCATCTCTTGCAGGAACACAAACTCACCCTTCAAGATCCCCAACTCTTTAAATAGCAAAGAACATTTTTGAGGCGAGTTGAGGTCTTTTACATTAAAGAGATGACTTTCAGCATAGTATACCATCCTCTCCGCCTCTCTCCCCCCTGGAATCTCGTGCCCCACGTGCTCTATAAAGGCTTCATATCAAGCCACAGGCACCAGCAGAACCTTCAATAATTGCCCCCTCCCGGCTTCCCCTCACAGAAAATCTCCATCCTTTCCTCTCCCCACCCTTCCTCTCTCAAACCCCTTCCCTGATCTCTTCCTTCTCCCCCTTCACCTCCCCAAACTTCTCTCTTTCCCTACTTCCCCTATATGCCCCACCTTCCTACCCCATCATCTCCATTTGCCTGCCCGCTAGTCAGGTCTTGGGAATGAAGACCCCAAATCTGGGCAACCCAAGTCCCCCCCCCCTACACCCCGTCCATTCCAGAATTATCCCCTTTACCAGTCACAAACAATATCAACAGTTAACATGCCATCATACAAAAAGAAGGGTGCCAACTGTAAGAAAGCAAGATAGCTACTAAATACACCAAATGCAGGTATTCACCCATTGGTAGGGATTGTCCACTTGTATCTCCTCTTCTTCAGTGGCCCAAGCCACCAGCTGGCATCTCTCCTGTTGCAAGTTCCACCAGTCTCCCAAACAACATCCAGGCAAGAAAGTTCCTTCCTTTGAATTATTAAGGATTCTTTCCCACCCATTTCCATTTCAAATTCTGTGTCCTGGGGGCTGAGACTATCGGTGCTGTGTTACCCTCCATGAGGCCTGCTTGTCTGAGCACTCTCCTCTTCTCAGTATGGTCTTTTGCAGAGATCTGTTTCCTCCCCAACATTTTTATTTATTTATTTATTTTATTTTATTTAACAGGTTTTATATACCGCTTTATCATTTCAGTCAAAGCGGTTTAGAGTGTAACTTAAACTTGGTAATGTACATTGTCAGACGCTTGCTACCATAGTCCTTATTAGGCGGTCGCCTAGGGCGTGTGGTGCAAGCTGCCTTTGTAAAGAAAACTCTGTAGCCGTGTGTTTAAGGCAAAATTATAATGAGGATTTATTCCCTTTCCCGTGTGGATTTCTGTTTTTCTCATACAGCAACAAAGGATTAAACAAACTGTTTCTTCACAGCAAAATAACAAAAATGCACCGTCTTTCAAAAACAGGTATAACAATGCTCTTGCTTCCTTGATTAACATAAAGAGGAAATCTCATCCGAGATACAGAGCGTGCAATCCATTGGGCTATAATCAATGTCCTGATTAGTGCTCTCCCATTGCATCTGCTCAGCGTCTAAACTTGTAAGTGGGTAATACTCTCCACAGCTTTTATTTATACAAACCTCTTGTGAGGCAGCAGCTCTTGGGGCAAGGAACCATTCTGTATAAGGGAAGTCCTGGGGACCTGTACTGGAGCCTATTTCTCTGAGGCTTCCCCTTTCCTTCCACCAAGGGTTTTCCTTGCACCAATTAGCCTTTGCTTTTCTAGCCGAGCCCACCTCTTGCCCTCTGGAGAAATTGGTGTACTTAGCTTTGTTTCTTGGATAGCCAGCTTCCACTCCTTCCTCTCTTAACCAAGCACCTTTACTTGGGCTGTAGCCTGCTTTGCCATGAGAAGTTCCCCTCAGCAATTGTCTGGTCTGGGCTATGGTAACCTCCAGGAAAGGCTTCCCTTCTGCTGTTCCTTACTGCAGGGACACACCCGATGCTTCCTGGACCCAGCAAGCTCTCCTGCTTGTGACCTCTGCCCTCCAGCTGCTTACTCACTCTCCTTGGGACAATGCCCCCTCTGGCTTGGGAGACCTGTGCACGAGCACCTCCAGCTCTCTGTGTCAGCTGCTTCAGTTACTCTTCCTCGCTTTGCTGCACCTCCCTTGCCTGCTTCTCCCCCTACTGGGATTTCCCAGTCACTTTTATCCTTCTGGCTCCTGCACGTTGTATGTGCTTCCTGGCCCAGGTGGACGTGATTAGCTTCCTGGCTTTCTACTGCGTCACAGCCAGTGTAGGGAAAGTTTGTTCTACTATTTTCTGGAACCTTACAACCTGAATATGCTTTCTGGCTTTCTGCTGCGTCACACCCAGTGCAGGGAAAGCTTGTTCCACCATTCTCTGTCTTCTCATAACCTGAACATGCTTTCTGCCCAGGTGACTGCAAGGTAAGCTCTTCCTTTTTTCCTGTATCCATGGGTTCTGTGCTGGCCACTGTATCACAACATTAAATAGGGACATTGATAACTTGGATTTTACTGAGGCAATGGAGGGTTAAGTGACTTGCCCAAGGCCACAAGGAAGTTCATTCAGAAAGGAAAGGACCATGAATATCGAATCCCCTCTTTGTTCAGCCTTTCTATAACCAGTTTCATCTCTTGCCGATGCACCAACGTGAAAGTTGAAAGATCTTGGAAGAGGGAAACAGCTGCATCCTGATATTGTATAGTTTCCTCTCTCGGCCTCTCCTCAGCAGCAGTTCTGCATCATTGTAGCGTAGAAAATGGGCAATAACATCACGGGTTGATTACACTGTTCTACAAATTTTCAAAAATTGTTTGCTTCAGAAATTAAATGTGCTATTCCTTAATGAATTTGATCCGCTGAATTCAAATATGATAGTGAAATTGGTCAATTAGCTCCTGTTTCTATGATATGTTGAAGAATTTACATTTTACCACTATGTATGGTGAAAATCAAGCCTAAATCCTTAGATGTAAATCAAAATCTTATTACAAATGAAATTTTGCATAATAACAAGCATACTTTTATAAAATAAAGTCAAAACATACTTAGCAGAAACAGAAGAGTAAGTATGTCTGCAATTTAAACTTTCATTAAGAACATTTGTAAGTACATTCTAGCAAGTTTTGTTCTCATTCAGTGGCTTCACGACTCTTCCTGATCTGTTTCTTGTACGGAAGCAATGGAATATCCCTTGTCACTGTCCAGCAGTAGTCTGCAAGCATTGATGGACTCCATTTACCCTGATACCTCTTTTCCATGGCTGCAATGTCTTGGTGAAATCGTTCTCCATGTTCATCACTTACTGCTCCGCAATTTTGTGAGAAAAAATCTAGATGAGAGTGAAGAAAATGAATCTTTAAGGACATGTTGCAACCAAGGATTTTGTATGCCTTGAGAAGATCTTTGAACAACCTTTTGGTAATTATTTGCTTTGTTGTTCCAAGAAAATTTTGTGTCACTGATTCAAATGCTATGCATGCAGCTTTTTCCTTTCCACGCAATAAACAAAGAAATTCATCATCTTGAAGAAGTGCATGAATCTGAGGGCCAACAAAAATTCCTTCCTTAATTTTGGCATCGCTCAATCTAGGAAATTTACCACTAAGATACCTGAAAGCAGGTTTAGTTTTATCCATCGCCTTGACAAAGGTTTTCATTAGTCCCAACTTGATGTGTAAGGAAGGCATCAAAATCTTGCTGTTGTCTACAAGTGCTGGAAACAGAATATTTTTGCTTCCAGGATCCAGTGACTGACGGAGTGGCCAGTCTCTTTTGACGACTATCCCATTCACATAGGAAGCAGCAGTACTTGGTATATCCACCCTGAAGACCAAGCAAGAGGGTGACCACTTTGAAGTCACTACAAATTGGCCTTAGATGTTTATACATTTCAAAAGTTGTTTCATATTGTCATAAGTCTCTTTCATAAAAGTTGCATGGCCAATAGGAATTGATGGTAGCAAGTTGCCATTATGCAGCAATACAACTTTAAGACGTGCTTTGGATGAATCAATGAAGAGCCTCCAATCATCTACATTGTAACTGATATTGAGAGCTGCCATTAAACCTTTTACGTTGTTGCATGCAGCAAGATCACCTTCTTTGAAAAAGAATGACACCAAGTCTTTCTGACAGTCCCGGAAAAAAAAAATTCAAACGTCACCAGCCAGAAGATTCCACTGCTGTAGACTGGGACCCAAAAGCTCAGTTTTCTTCTTCGGGAGATCCAAATCCCTGACAAGGCTGTTCAATTCACCTTGCGTTATGAGGTGTGGCTCATTAGCAGTGGCCAGAAGAAACTCTGGGTCACGTGAGGTTGACGGTTCATGACTACAAACTTCTTCCTCTTCCTCACTTGATTCTAATGATAATGATTCTGACATTTTGGGAATCGGCAATCTTTCTCCATGAGTAGAGTGGAGGAGTGGTCTAGTGGTTGGGGCAAGGTACTTCAGGCCAGAAGGTCAGGGATTCAAATCTTACTAGAGGACAGCAACCTTGGGCCAGAAGGACTGGGGTTTCTAGTCCCACAGATGCTCCTTGTGGTCTTGGGCAAGCCACTTAATCCTCCATAGCCCATGTTCCCTGTAAAATAGTTATCTCGAAGTTATAATGCCCTGTTCAATGTAATTTCAGTTTGCTCAATGTAAACCACCTTGATATCATGAAAGGCAGTATATAAAAAATGTTAAATAAATAAATGAGGCACTGGGCATATTGCAGAAAACCACTAACACAGTATACGCTAAGCTACGCACACTCAGGAACCTCAAACCTCTCCTAAGCCCTGACTCCTTTCGCACTGTCTGTCAGACCCTTACAACCCCCTCGCTTGACTATTGTAATCTGATCTATCAGGGCCTCCCCAGGAACTCTATTCAACCCCTCCAACTAGCCCAGAATACATTAGCGCGTCTCATAACAAACAATCCTAGACGAGCTCATATTACACCAATCCTCTATGATCTCCACTGGCTCCCTCTCCATCACAGCGTGCTCTCCCAGGAGGGATCGAGCTCAACCGGACGCCCCCAGCTCCATCTGCTGACCAATCGGGCCAGCGCGGCTCATTTAAAAGAGCCGGCAGCAGCAGCAGAGTCCTCTCCATCACAGCGTGCTCTCCCAGGAGGGATCGAGCTCAACCGGACGCCCCCAGCTCCATCTGCTGACCAATCGGGCCAGCGCGGCTCATTTAAAAGAGCCGGCAGCAGCAGCAGAGTCCTCTCCATCACAGCGTGCTCTCCCAGGAGGGATCGAGCTCAACCGGACGCCCCCAGCTCCATCTGCTGACCAATCGGGCCAGCGCGGCTCATTTAAAAGAGCCGGCAGCAGCAGCAGAGTCCTCTCCATCACAGCGTGCTCTCCCAGGAGGGATCGAGCTCAACCGGACGCCCCCAGCTCCATCTGCTGACCAATCGGGCCAGCGCGGCTCATTTAAAAGAGCCGGCAGCAGCAGCAGAGTCCTCTCCATCACAGCGTGCTCTCCCAGGAGGGATCGAGCTAAACCGGACGCCCCCAGCTCCATCTGCTGACCAATCGGGCCAGCGCGGCTCATTTAAAAGAGCCGGCAGCAGCAGCAGAGTCCTCTCCATCACAGCGTGCTCTCCCAGGAGGGATCGAGCTCAACCGGACGCCCCCAGCTCCATCTGCTGACCAATCGGGCCAGCGCGGCTCATTTAAAAGAACCGGCAGCAGCAGCAGAGTCCTCTCCATCACAGCGTGCTCTCCCAGGAGGGATCGAGCTCAACCGGACGCCCCCAGCTCCATCTGCTGACCAATCGGGCCAGCGCGGCTCATTTAAAAGAGCCGGCAGCAGCAGCAGAATCCTCTCCATCACAGCGTGCTCTCCCAGGAGGGATCGAGCTCAACCGGACGCCCCCAGCTCCATCTGCTGACCAATCGGGCCAGCGCGGCTCATTTAAAAGAGCCGGCAGCAGCAGCAGAGTCCTCTCCATCACAGCGTGCTCTCCCAGGAGGGATCGAGCTCAACCGGACGCCCCCAGCTCCATCTGCTGACCAATCGGGCCAGCGCGGCTCATTTAAAAGAACCGGCAGCAGGCGCACCCGCGCCGTGCGGGCCCACGCCTGAGGGCCTCGCCAGAGGGCCCTTTGGCGTGGCCCTTAGGCAGTGGCCTTCTCAGAAGCACCTGAAGAACATCCAAGTACTCATTACCTTGACGGACCAGCTGCTTGAGCTCCCCCAGGGTCGAGCTCGCTATCGTCATCAGCGAGAACAACTGCGCCATAACAGCAAGTATACATCCAGCATCTGTCTCCATTTTAACCACTTGTACTGTACCTAGCAGCCTGAACTCTCTCTTTACTGTCGCCAGTAACTTCCCATCGTACAAGTACCGAGAGCTTGCATTAATTACACAACCAGCATTCTACTTTAACCCTATTGGTCTCCCTTACAGATTACTGTTCTCAGTAACCTGTTCCCAGTAACTTTACCACTTATTACCTTGTAGACTACTGTTGTCAGTAAATCGTTGCCAGTAACCTTACCGTTTGTTACCTTACAGATTACTGTTGTCAGTATATTGTTGCCAGTAGCTTCACTGTTTGCTACCTTACAGATTACTGTTGTCAGTATATTGTTGCCAGTAGCTTCACTGTTTGTTACCTTACAGATTACTGTTGTCAGTATATTGTTGCCAGTAGCTTCACTGTTTGTTACCTTACAGATTACTGTTGTCAGTATATTGTTGCCAGTAGCTTCACTGCTGTCGGTAGCCAACACTCCTGCATTTATTGTTGCCAGTACCTGCCCCAGTATCCTGATCTCCCTACTTCTCCCGGACACCATGGCACCTCCCACCACTGTCACACTATCGCACACAGTCTTCAGCTGCTACATATTGCTCGCACTGACACAAATCTCCCAAGCCCTCACCTCCCCCCATAGCTCCATCCCAATCCTTCACAACCCTTGAAAAAGATACCATGACCACACCAACCACAATACAGCCAGATCATTGCACACTACCCACCCTCACCTCATCTACGTGACCCTCCATCAGGCTAGACCCTCTCAGCACAACCACGACACCCGCCCTCACGACTTGAAATGCGCCCTAATAAATGCCCGCTCTATCAGAAAGAAATGGCCTGCCATATCCGACTTGTTATCCACTCCTGACATCGACATACTATGCATCACAGAGACATGGATGTCAGAGGCAGACGCGGCAATCCTCCACCAGTTTGTCCCCCCCAACTTCTCCACCCACTCGTGCCACAGAACTGACAGAAGGAGGGGAGGAGTACTTATACTAAGCAAGACCATTCTACAATTCCAGACAATTGCATCAACCAGCTCCCCCTATCTAGACCACATCGCTATAGCGAACAAACATCTCACCATCAACCTTCTATATCGAGCACCCTCTCCATCACCAGATGAACTCTCCACAATTATTAACCTCGCCTGTAACCCCATCAAGACACAGACCCCGAACTGGATACTAGGAGATTTCAACCTCCCCTCACTCCACGACAATCAAGCCAGAGCCTTCCTAGATGCTCTCGAGACGGTGGGCTACACCCAGCTGATCAACTCCCCCACCCATATCAAGGGAAACACTCTTGATCTCATATTCGCACCACAATCAGTTCCCTGTTCCACATCCAAGTTCAACCTATCTCTATGCTCAGTACCCTGGTCAGACCATAGTCTAATCAGATTTGCGATGCCCACAAATCCCTCATTCTCCAACCCTCATTCCTCAAACAATCCACCTGCACCAGTCTCAAAACGTTTCCGCCAGCTCAACAGAGAAGAGGTCTTAGAGAAAATACAACCTCTCCACAATACACATGGATTGAATCTTGATGACATGATTTCCACATGGAACTCATGCCTTAATGCTGCAATTGACCCTCCTCCCATCAATGCTTCACATGACAAGAAGAAGAAAGCACCTTGGTATTCGCCCGAGCTCAAGACCTCCCTCCAACAACTCCAACAGCTAGAAAAACGCTGGCGCCGCTCCAGATCGACTGAAAGCAAGGAAGCTTACTCTACCCAGCTATGTGCCCACAGAACAGCAGTTTCAAGGAGAATGAGGCAATACCATGCTGAGGTTCTACAACGATCCCTCAATAAGCCGCATGAACTATTCAACATTGTCAAATCCTTAGCTAAGGAACCTTCGACTGATCAGGCAAACCAACCTGACCCACAAAAATATGCAGATTACCTGCAAACCAAAGCAAACCAGGCCACCCTACCCGCCAGATCCAGGTTACAAGACATTACGCCGGCTCCTTCCCACCCACCTGTACCTACACAAGTATCGACAGCTACCCAATGCTCCATCTCCACCTTTACTACCCCAACTGAAAGAGAAATACAACACATCATTCTGAACATAAACACCACCACGGCACCAAACGACCCATGCCCAGCATTCTGGATAAAAACCCTACGTACTGAACTCAGCACCTTCTTGACTAAACTGATCGGTACCTCATTCCAGACAGGCATCTTCCCCGAAGCCTAAAACAAACCTCAATCAGACCACTGCTCAAGAACAATAAACTGGATCCCACAAAGATGGACTCATACAGACCCATCTCCAGTATACCGCTTCTAGCTAAAATCTCAGAGAAAATAGTACACCGTCAACTGAGCCAACATATCGAAGATAATTCACCCCTCGATCCCTGCCAGCACGGGTTTCGCGAGCAACATGGTGTAGAAACCTTGCTCACAATTCTACTCAGCACTCTGATAACAGGGATAGATAACGCCAAACAAGGATTCGCCCTCATCTTTCTCGACATTGCAGCGGCTTTTGACTCCGTCAGTCATGATCTACTTCTGGCCCGCCTGGTCGAAAAGGGAATCCACGGCACCGCCCTCGCATGGTGTACCTCATACCTACATGACAGATGGCAACACGTCCGCTCCGGTACCTCAACCTCCACCCCATTCCCATTAACGAAGGGTGTCCCTCAAGGTTCCTCACTCTCTACCCTATTCTTTAACGTCTATATGCAGCCTATCTGCTCCATCATCAGGTCCTTTGGTTTAAACTGCCTAATCTATGCTGATGATGTCCTCATGTTCACCCCAATACATACTGATCACCCAGACCTATCCCGATTATCCTCATGTTTCAACGCAGTCACAGACTGGCTACACTCGCAGAAGCTCAAAATCAACCTTAAAAAGACGGATGTACTTTTCATCAGCAGAGATCAAGAATTTACCCCGCCACCTTCACTGAAAGTACGTGATGCCGAACTTCTCACAAAGTCAACGATCCGTTACCTTGGAGTAACGCTCGACCAACATCTCAACTTAAACGCCCAGATAAGCAACATCTCCAAAGCTATTTACCACAAGATCCGTATGTTACGTAACATCAGACCTCTACTTGAGCCAGAGGACTTTCGAACAGTCTTTCAGTCACTGGTGATGCCCCATTTCGACTATGCGAACTCCATTCTCCACGGCCTTCCGAAGTGCACTCTTCAACCGCTGCAGCTAGCAATGAACACTGCAGCCCGAACCCTTCACCAAGCCTCTAGAAGGGAGCACATTACCCCCATCCTGAAAACGCTACATTGGCTCCCAGTACACCACAGGATCACCTTCAAAATCTTAACAATAACTTTCAAAGCCATCAACAAATGCACAGCCAGCCCCCTTTCTGAACTTATTCAACTCACTCCACCCAACAGACTGAGAAGATCCGCCGCCACCAACTCCTTAATACTCCCGAAACCCATCACCAAATGTACGAAAACCACCAGAGACCGCGCCTTTGCGCTATCAGCACCTTCATGCTGGAACAACCTACCAACCAACATCCGTGCCATAAACAACCTTCACCAATTCAGAAAGGCTTTGAAGCACTACCTCTTCCTGCAATGCTTCCCCAACTTAGAAGACATTACGTAGCCACACCTCATCCTTACCCACCATCCATCCAATCACCCTCTCCGACCCTCCGTCCCTCCTCTCCCGGTTAATCACCTGACCGACCTTAACTCTACACCTCACAATGGCTTTTAAATACATGCATAGATAGATTGAAGAGTGATGTACATAGTTTGACCTGTTCTCCAAGTTCAAATTCCTGTTTATTGTAAGTCCAATGTAGTTTTCCCACACTGGACATTTGTGTTACATGTGAACCGCGCTGATGTAAATAGTGCGGTATATAAAAAATGTTAAATAAATAAATAAATAAATCACCGAGTAAAATTCAAGGTTCTTACTCTAATACACAAAATCATTTTAAGGAGTCAGCTCCATGCCTCTCCCCTCTCCTTGCCTTCTCCAACAACACTAGAAATCACCGTTCTATCACTAAAAACTTACTGACTATACCTACAATTAAAAAACACTGTAAACAATCCACATGCAACAAGACCTTTTCCCTCCATGCTCCATCTCTTTGGAACACCCTTCCGCATGAGCTGCGCAACTGCGTGAGCCACACTGATTTCCGGAAAAAGTTAAAGACTCATCTCTTCCTTGATCATTTTTCTCTCCCACCCTAATACCTAAACCCCTTTTTTTTTTTTTACCTCCCTGCCCTTGTTCCATTAAACTGTACAATACTTCCATCCGTAGCTTGGCACATACATATGTAAATATGTAAATAGTTGTTCATGGTTCACTGTAATTAGTTGTATACGAGGGGGTACCCAAAAAAAACAGGAATAACATTGCTGTGGGCAGAGCTTGTGTAGTACACACTTCTGCCGCTAGGCGTGTATAGTGCAACTCATTGTCAGTTCAGTGCCGCCTGTGTTGTCGACCTGGCTTGTTCTGTTCATCTGCTGTGATTGTTTTTGCTAGCGCTGTTTTGTTCTTGTTTCTTTTTTTATGATTACAAGTTTAAGTGAACAACGTGCAGCTGTGAAATTTCGTTTTCTACTCGGTAAAAATGCTGCTGAAACTGTTATAATGTTGAAAACAGCTTATCAAGATGACGCTATGGGAAAAAGTCAAGTGTACCAGTGGTTTGCTCGGTTTAAAAATGGCGACATGTCGATTGATGACAAACCTCGTTCTGGGCGTCCATCAACTGCCCGAATCGACGAAAATATTGAAAAAATTAGAGAGCTTGTGCTCACAGACCGTCGACAGACAATTGATCAACTGTCAGAGATTAGTGGGTTATCTTGGAGCTCGGTTCAGCGAATTTTAACGGAAGATTTGGGAATGAAAAGGGTTGCTGCCAAGTTTGTTCCTCGGGTTCTGACTGACAATCAAAAGGAACATCGAGTTGAAACATGTCGTGTTTTGAAACAACTGCTTGAAACTGATCCAGATTTTCTGTCAAAAGTCATTACAGGTGATGAGTCATGGTGCTATGGTTATGACCCAGAAACAAAGCAACAGTCAAGCCAATGGAAGACGTCATCGTCACCCTGTCCAAAAAAATGTCGTCAAGTCAAATCAAACATCAAAACAATGCTGATTTGCTTTTTTGATGCCAAGGGGGTAGTTCATTCAGAATTTGTTCCCCCAGGTCAGACCGTCAATCAAACCTTTTATTTGGAAGTTTTAAGAAGATTGCGCAACAGTGTTCGTCAAAAAAGACCCGATTTGTGGCAGATAGGAGACTGGTTCTTCCACCACGACAATGCACCTGCACACACAGCCATCTCTGTTAGACAGTTTTTGGCTAAAAATGGCATGGTTCCGCTGCCCCACGCACCTTACTCGCCTGACCTGGCTCCGTGCGACTTTTTCTTATTTCCACACATGAAAAGGGGCATGAAAGGACACCGATTTGACAACATTGAAGAAGTCAAGAAAAAAAGGAGGGAGGAGCTGTCAGCCGTTTCTAAAGATGACTACAAAAAATGTTTCGAACAGTGGAAGCACCAGTGGGACAAATGTATCAATTGTAATGGAGAGTATTTTGAAGGGGATAAGGTTGTTTTGTAAATAATTTGAAATAAATATCTTTAAAAAAATAATTCCTGGGTTTTTTTGGGTACCCCCTCGTAATATAATGTTGTTCTTCATGTTGTTTTATTCTGTACCCTGTTATTCGTTCCTTGTAAACAGTTGAAATACACTGCCTTTTATTGTTCTATGTAAACCGTTTTGATTTGTAGAAAGACGGTATATAAAACATGTTAAATAAATAAATAAATAAATAAATGTTGGGATATTGCACAGTCCACTTACGTTTTCTGGATATGCCTTTCTGACTTGGAGGAACCATGCAGAAATAGCAATTGCTGACATGATCCATGGGCTCTCTCCAGATCATTGGAACTGCAAAAGGCATTGATTGCCTTTTCCCATTCATCCATTGCCTGAGACTTGTTGTAGCTGCTTTTGTGGCCGAAGCATTTTGGCTGTTGAACAGTGTTATTGGGGAGCTTACCCAGTGCCCAGTGCACCCTCTCGATCTTTATTACAGAGCATACTGGTTGTACAAAGAGGTTAAATAGTAATGATGAGAGGGTCGAGACTTGTTGAACTCCTTTAGATTGGGGTGGTAGTCGTTTGGTCTATTGAGGCTTTGTATGATATAGAGTGAGATTTGTAGTTATTTATTTATTTATTTATTTATTAGTGCTTATTTACTGCTTTGCGTGAATCAAAACGGTTTACAGAGAACTCAAGGATTGAACATTACATTAAACAAAAAATATATGTAACATCTTAATAGGGAGTGAAAGGGGAAAAGGGACAAATTAACTTAAATCAGCAACAGCTGATTTAAGTAATAATATGTACAGAGAACTAAGCATATATATATATAAATTAGTTACAATGAACTTGAAAGCATCTTGAAAAGTGTGAGGACTGTAGTTTTACATGTAGAATTGTCACTCGGCGACTGGTTCACCAAAGTGCTCCTTGAACAGGAATGTTTTTAGCAGTTTACGGGAGGCTTTAGGATCCTTAGTGCTTCTTATGGCTGAAGGAAGTGAGTTCCATAATAGAGGGGCGTAAAGGGAGAAGGCTGTCTTGGATGTAGTTGTGTTGCAGTTTCTGAAGTCAGCATGTACCTCAAGAGAATTTCTATTGTTATTTCTACGTGGTCTGTTTTCCAGAGTGATTTGAATAAACTCTTTCAGGCAGATGGCAGGTTCTGTTTGGAGGGATATTAATATATGTGGCAAGGTCAGCTATCCTGAGTGTGGGGGAGGTGAGAAGCATAAGGAATTCACCCTAGTTAAGGGTCCCCTTTTAGGAGTACAGGGTCAGAAAGCCACAGCCACATTTCAAAGACAGAAAAACCCCAGCTGGAACAGATTCCAGGAAATGCCTGATAGAGTGAGAAAGAGAGATGGCAAGCACGAGGACCAAAATCCTTACTTTAACAAGTTCACTGATTACTCTAATTCCAGAAGGCAGGGGGATTGCCAACACCTGGGAAAGAAAGAGGTGGGGTTAGAGCCTGGGAGGTATAAGCCTTGGCTAGATTATGCAGAGATTAGACAAGGAGAAGGACCAGGACAAAGACAAGAACCAAGACGGGGACAGGACCACTGGAAGCAGAGGAAGGAGAGAGCAGAACACAGAGAAGCTTTCAGACCACCGGAGAGGTTGTCAGCTGAGCAGTCTGACTGGGTGGGTGAGTCAGAACCCATGCAGTTAGGCGAACCAGTGTCAGAGTTTATTTATTTATTTATTTAACAATTCTTATATACCGCACTATTTGTTATCAGTGCGGTTTACATTTAACAAAGAGTTTTCAGATCAGAGAAGACTGATTGAAATTACATTTTCCTGTTCGGTAATCCAGTTTAGTCCTCCAACATCGGGTAGTGCCCCTCCTCCTGCAGCCGGGAGACTGGACCAATCAAATCTTCTGTAGTATATATACAGCCGGAGCTCCCAGAAGTCCCCAGTGTGTCCAGTCTCCCTGCAGCTGGAGGACCTCTGTGCCCCTGCTGGGCACGCTAAGTGACACTTGAAGGAGCAACACTAGTTAGTTAGTTCTTTTGGGGTTTATTTCTGGTCCTTTATATTCTATTTCTTTTGCTAGGTAGCTGTATCTTTAAAAAAGAAAAAGACACAGGGGACTTTCTGGGGAAAGCCAGACCTGCCTTGGGCTCCTGCCTTTCTGCCTGGGAATCTCTGAAGCCTGGGTTGAGCTCTCCCCAAGGCTGTTCGGGGAAGAGCCATACCGGCTGCAACATTGCCTGTCACTTGGAGAAGTGGGCTGAGTTCCTTGCTGTT
This sequence comes from Ichthyophis bannanicus, assembly GCA_033557465.1. Taxonomy (NCBI): domain Eukaryota; kingdom Metazoa; phylum Chordata; class Amphibia; order Gymnophiona; family Ichthyophiidae; genus Ichthyophis; species Ichthyophis bannanicus. The sequence goes on along the minus strand of CM066031.1, from coordinate 26,693,424 downwards.
CCCAGAGCTGGTAGGAATTTTCCTTGTTTTAAGCTTTCAGCTCTCTGTTCTTTGCTTGGGCAGAGGTTCTGTCGGCTCCCCTGGCTTCCAAATTGCACTTTTTCCTGCCTTTTTTCGCTTGCCCTGTATTAGAGGGTCGTTTTCTTTCTTTTCCATATTATTTGGGTACCTTTGTATTTTCGCGCCGTTTTTTACCGCGGGTGAAAAAGTGCGGCGGCCATTTTGGATTTCTAAAGTGTGCTTTTTAAGGGCACTTTTTAACACTTGCGCACGGGTTCCCCTGGTGTTTTTGGAGTTTATTTTGCTGGCGATTTTGCTCAGGGCACCCCTAGGATTCTGGGGAGTATTTTGTTTACTGTAAAAAAAAAAAAAAAAAAAGGTTTTAAAATTAATACTGTGCTGAATTGAATAAGGTTAGTCCCCTGGCTGTGGGCTTCCCTGTTCCTGTTGCCTTATTTTTCCCTGAGAGCACGTGGCCTTGGCATGGCTGCCAAACCTCAGTGTGTAATTTGTGGCTCCCGCAGAGGTACAATGACTGACTCTGGAATCTGTAAGAGCTGTGCTGCAGTTTCTTCAGAACTGGAGCTGCCTATTGAAATTAAGGAACAGCATGTGCCCGGGGACCCTTCTCTTTCGGGGGACAGTGTCCCTTCACCGAGCATCCTTCCTGCTGGTCTGGGCCCGGCGTCTAATACGTTGGTTCCTGAGCTCCAGCAGGCGGCTATGGTGGCGTCGCCTTTAGACTTTTCCCCGGATTTTGTTCTTCTCATGCATCAGGCCTTCTGCTTAAGCCGGGCTGGTCATTTGCCGGAGGCTTGGCCCGCCTCTCTCCCCCCAGCTTCCGCAGGGGGGGTTCAGCGGTCTTCTCAACCCGCTGTCAAGCGGCCCAGGTTGGGGGACCAGGATCAGGACGCCCTTTGCCTCCCGGATTCCGAGGCTGAGGGGGATCCAGATATTGAGGCGGAAGAATTAGAAGACGGAGAGCTTCCAGAGCCGGAAGATCAGGCTCGCATCATTCGGGTGTTTCGAAGGGACGAGCTGGTACCTTTGGTCACGGAGTCCCTCCAAGCACTTAACCTCTCTGCGGTGCGGCCGCTGGAGGAGGAGGGTCTCGAGGATCCTCTCATTCAGGCGGTCAGGGATGCCCAGGTAGTTTTTCCCGTGCACCGCGTAGTTGAGCAGATGATCCATGCGGAATGGGAGCAACCGGAATCCGCTTTGAAAGGGATTCGGACCATGAATCGTCTTTACCCCCTTGCCGACAAGGACAGGGACTTGTTTAAGTCTCCACGGGTGGATGCTGCCGTTTCGGCAGTGACTAAGAAAACCACCATCCCGGTTGAAGGGGCCGCGGCCCTGAGGGATGTTCAGGACAAAAAAGTTGATAATTTGTTGAAGCAGGCCTTCGAGACCAACGCCTTATCGTTACAAGCTTCTATATGTGGGGCGTGGGTAGCTCGAGCTTGTTTGCGATGGTCGCAGCACCTGCGCTCGGGGTCCGGTATGGACCAACAGGGGCTGTTGGACGTTACCCGCGTGGAGTCGGGATCGGCCTACTTGGCGGATCTGTGTTATGATTTAATACGCTCCCTAGCTAATAGCATGGCCTCCATGGTAGCGGCACGACGGTCCATCTGGTTGCGCAATTGGGCGGCCGACGGTTCTTCCAAGTCTCGCCTTAGTAAACTACCCTTTAAGGGCAGGTTGTTATTTGGTGAGGCTCTGGATAAGTTGGTGAAGGATCTCGGTGAGTCGAAGGGTGGTCGGCTTCCAGAGGATAAACCTAAGCTTAATAGGTCGTCCACCTCAGCGCGCGGCCAGTTTCGGGATGCGCGCAGATTTCGTTCTTCCCGGCTGTGGACGTCGCAGCGCGGCCGTTTTGGAACCCGTCATCAAGGGTTTCGTGGTTTCAGAGGAGCGGGAAGGGGCTTCTCCGGAGCCGCCTCTTCCTCGGCCTCTTCCTTTAATCGCAAGCCACAATGAAACGAGGCGGGCTCTAGAGGAAGACCCGGTCATCGGGGGTCATTTGCGCGACTTTCTTCCTTCTTGGGCCCAAATTACGTCAGATCGGTGGGTGCTGCAGATTATAGAAGAAGGTTATGCCCTAGAGTTTGCGCACCCACTTCCGGATTCGTTTGTTCTGTCTCCCAGCAAGGGAGCTCAAAAGGCGCGGGACATCCGCGTGACCCTGGATCGGCTTCTCTCTCTGGGGGCCGTGGTTCCGGTCCCGCCTTTGGAAAGAGGCGCATGTCGCTACTCCATCTATTTTGTGGTTCCCAAAAAGGGCGGTTCCCTTCGTCCGATCTTGGATCTCAAAGGCGTGAACCGCGCTCTCAGAGTACCGCACTTTCGCATGGAGACCCTTCGGTCAGTCATCGTAGCGGTGCGTCAAGGGGAATTTTTGACATCCCTCGATCTTACAGAGGCCTATTTACACATTCCCATCCGGCCCTCCCATCAACGGTTTCTCCGCTTTGCGCTCCCGTGGGGCCATTTTCAATTCCGGGCCATGCCGTTCGGACTCGCCACGGCTCCCCGCACCTTCACAAAGGTAATGGTTGTAGTCGCGGCGGCGTTGCGCAAGGAGGGCATCCTGGTCCATCCATATCTCGACGACTGGTTGATTCGAGCGAAGTCCAGTCGGGAGTGTGTGCAAGTCACGAGCAGGGTGGTGGATCTCCTTCGGTCCCTCGGATGGGTGGTGAACGAATGCAAGAGTTGTCTGTCTCCGACACAGGATCTCGAGTATCTGGGAGTCCGCTTCGACACAGCAAGGGGCTTGGTGTGCCTTCCGGAGCGACGCGTGCTGGCGTTGCGGGCTCTGGTCCGTCTCTTCCGGGGGATGCCAGCTCCGTCGGCGTGGTGGTACCTGCGGCTCCTCGGCACGATGGCGGCGACCTTGGAGGTGGTGCCTTGGGCGCGCTTCCACATGCGTCCGCTGCAGAGTGCTCTTCTGCGACGTTGGTCCAACCAGTTCGACTCGTTGAACAAGAGATTGCCTTGCCCAAAGACGGTTCGCCGATCCCTCCGGTGGTGGCTCTCCGCCGAGAACCTGTCGCGAGGGATTCCCTTGGAGCCTCCTCTGTGGGTTCCGTTCACGACGGATGCGAGCTTAACCGGCTGGGGGCTCACTGCGAGTTCCGCTTTGCTCAGGGGGAATGGTCTCCCCTGGAGGCCTCTTGGTCGATCAACCGTCTCGAATTGCGGGCAGTCCGGCTAGCCCTGGTGGACCTGGAGACCCTGGTTCTCGGACGGCCGGTGAGAGTCCTGTCGGACAATGCGTCCACTGTAGCTTACATCAATCGCCAAGGGGGTACCGGCAGCATGGCCCTGGAGGCAGAAGCGGCGGCCTTGTTCAACTGGGTGCAAACTTGCCTTCCAGCGATCTCGGCAGCTCACATTGCGGGCGTAGACAATGTCCAGGCCGATATTCTCAGCAGAGTGCGGGTGGACCCCGGAGAATGGGAGCTAAACCCACAGGTTTACGCACAAATCGTCCGGCGGTGGGGTCCACCCATCATGGATCTCATGGCGACCTTTCAATCAGCCAAGACAGGGCGCTTCTTCAGCAGGCGAAGGGAGCGCATGTCCGAGGGGCTCGATGCTCTCATTCAGCCGTGGCCCACGTCCGGTCTTCTTTATGTCTTTCCTCCGTGGGCTCTGATCGGCCGGGTCGTACAACGTATCGAGAGCCACCGGGGTCGCGTGTTACTGGTGGCCCCGGATTGGCCCCGGAGGCCCTGGTATGCCGATCTGGTCCGGTTGCGCGACGGCGTTCCTTGGCTCCTGCCCACTCTACCGGATCTTCTTCTTCAGGGTCCCTTGCGGATGCCCCAAGTGGATCGATTCTCGCTTACGGTTTGGCCATTGAGAGGGCTCGGCTGAAAAGGAAGGGCTACTCCCCCGCGGTGATTTCTACCCTTCTGCGGGCGAGGAAAACGTCCACTTCTCTTACTTACGTTCGGATTTGGAGGATTTTTGAAGACTGGTGCTCCCGGCGGGGAGTCCGGGCGGCGACGGTTTTCCGTGCCCGTCGTTTTAAGTTTTCTTCAGGATGGTTTCGATAAGGGCCTTGCGGCTAGTTCCCTAAAAGTCCAGCTGGCGGCTATCTCGTGTTACCGCGGCAAGGTTTTGGGTCGTCTGCTCGGGGCTCATCCGGATGTACGCCGATTCCTTACGGCTGTTTTTCATTTGCGGCCCTCCCGCAGAGTTTTCGTTCCTCCTTGGGACTTGAATTTAGTTCTGAGGGCCCTGGTTCGTGAACCTTTTGAGCCCCTGCGCAGGGCGTCTCTGAAAGATCTCACGCTGAAGGCGGTTTTTCTTGTAGCCATCTGTTCGGCACGGCGCATTTCAGATCTGCATGCATTGTCCTGTCGAGAGCCTTTCTTGTCTTTTTCCGCGGATCGGATCGTGCTCCGTCCGGTTCCGTCCTTTCTGCCAAAGGTGGTGTCTCCCTTTCACATGAATCAGGCAGTGTTTCTTCCAGTGCTTTCTTCGCAATCTGTCGGGTCAACGGACAAAGGTCTTCTCCGGCTCGATGTGGGTCGTACGCTCCATCATTATTTAAAGGTTACCGAGTCCTTTCGGAAATCTGACCAGCTTTTCGTGCTCTTCGGGGGTGTGTGTAAAGGGGAAGCGGCAGCTAAAGCCTCCATTGCTAGATGGCTCAAAGAGGCGATCGCGTCCGCGTATCTGTTGCAACAGCGGTCTGTTCCGGAGGGTCTGAGGGCTCATTCCACTAGGGCTCAGGCGACCTCTTGGGCGGAGTATAGCCTGGTTCCGCCGGCAGATATCTGTAGGGCGGCCACTTGGTCGTCTCTGCATGCTTTCAGTAGACACTATCGCTTAGATGTGTCAGCGGCTCGGGATTCCTGTTTTGGTTCGGCGGTTCTGCGCGCCGGATGGCAAGGTCCCGCCCGGTCTTAACTGCTCTGTTACATCCCGATGTTGGAGGACTAAACTGGATTACCGAACAGGAAATGGAAATTACACTAACCTGGTAATTGTAGTTCCTGGAGGGTCCAGTTTAGTCCTCCTTCCCTCCCGACTATCTGCTAATGTGGTGCGGCGCGCCTTTCCGAACGGTTGATATTAAGACGGTTCCTCTTGCCGTTCGGTCCCTCTGTGGCAGCCGCGTTTTTTTGCAGAGGCTCTTCCCTGTCTCAGGGGTTCAGGCAGCTCCTGAACTTCTGGTGAGGAGCGGTGTTTTGATTCCTGAGGCGTCAGTGTCGGCGCAATGCAGTGTTCTGACTTCCTCGTTTGGGGAGGGGGTTGGATATTCCTTGGGGGGGAACAAATTGTTCTTTAATTAGGTCATTTTGTATATTAATCTAATGTGTTGCTTCGTTAAGTATACTTTGTTACTAGTACACTGGGGACTTCTGGGAGCTCCGGCTGTATATATACTACAGAAGATTTGATTGGTCCAGTCTCCCGGCTGCAGGAGGAGGGGCACTACCCGATGTTGGAGGACTAAACTGGACCCTCCAGGAACTACAATTACCAGGTTAGTGTAATTTCCATATAACAAGGAATAAAACTTGGAGAACATGGGAAACTATTTACATATTGACATGTAACAGAATGGTTGAGGAGTACAAGGAACTATATACATAAAGATATGGCATGATCGTTGTTACTTGATCTGAAAGTACGTAGGTTGCTTTAGGACTAACAGGTGAGTGCGTGGGATTTGAGCGTTATGTTGTGTGGGAGTCTTTAGTAGGGGGAAGGGGTTGAAGAGTTGGGGGAAGAAGATATCTTTATGGATTGCTCTCTATGCCAAGCTTTAGACTTGAAGTCTTGAAGAGCCAGCCTAGAAAGAATTGTTCTCCTTGCAAAGGTAACCTTAAAGCAGAAGCAGTGCGGAAGTAAATTCCTATGTGTTTTAAAAAGGGAAATTTACTGCAGCGTAAGCTTGAGAAGGAAGCTCTGATTTATGCTTGTTTTGTCACCTGTGTTTGAACTGTGCAGAAGGCAAGAAAGCCAATTTAGCTGCTATAAGACGTTTGCTTTGCTCCTCTCTTTAGTGGCAAGCCTGCTAAGAATTTGATATCAGTTGGAATGTTTCTTTCTGGTTCTAAGTTTGATTTTTCACCTGGAAATACAGCCTAGAGAGAATTGAGGCTGGGAGAATCCAAAGTGCCATAGAAGAATTAAGCTTGTTTTTCTTTATGCTCTGATTAACAAAGGAATATAAGGAAAGTGGCAGCCTGTTTTCCAAAAAGGCTAAGCTTCTGAAAGGAAGAAGACTTTAAACAGCCCTTGTTGAGTTCTTTGTTTGCTTTGCCACCAATTTGCTGAACCTTAAGCAAAAACCTATAATTATAATCCTGTAACTGGTACCTTGAACCTGATCTGTTCTATTGTGTTTAAAATAAACTTTCTGTTACAAGCCTTACCCTCGGTTGCTTCAACTACAATCCTTCTACTTAAAGCACAAACACATCTTAGCAGTACTACACTTCCCAGAAGCCACCACAAGGAAATAGGCTGCTAAGAGCTGATAGAAGAAGGTTCCCTCAACCACAACGCCCCTCAACAACTAGAGACTAGTGCTTTCGGGCGTTGTGCTTGTGACATATAGTATGGAGTATTGAATTTTATTCTACTCTCAATTGATAGCCAGTGTAGCTGCTTTAATATTGGGTTAATGTGCTCTTTGATAGAGGTTTGTGATATTACTCTAGCTGCTGTATTTTGAGCTAATTGAAGGCGGTGGATGCTTTGCTTTGGGAGGTCCATTAAAATGGCATTACAGAAATCGAAGTGTGGGAAGATTATAGCCTGGACTGCTGTTCTGAAATCATTTGTGGAGAGAAGAGGTCTTAGATGTTGAAACATTTTTAGTTTGAAATAGATAGCTTTTGTTAGGTTGCTCACATGCTTGGTGAAGTCAAGCTGATGGTCTAGTGTAATGTCCAAATATCTCACTTCTTTTTTGATTTGAATGCTTGCATCTTTTATCTTCATAGTTTCAGGTGGAGTGAAAGAGTCGTCCTTTGTGATGAAAAGCATTTCTGTTTTATTCAAATTTATTGGAAGATTGTGTTCTTTAAGCCATGTGCTAATGTTATTGAAACATTCCTTTATATTTTTTAGTTTCAGTTCTTTGGTGTTGATTTGGGTGAAAAGCAAGTTGTCATCCGCGTACAGGTTGTAGTCAGTGCCATGACTCTTTATAATGTTGCAGATGGGATGGATATAAAGGTTGAAAAGGAGTGCTGACAAAGCAGAACCTTGGGGTATGCCTTTCCTTTGGTAGAATGAGCTTGACGTGTTATTACCCATCTTTACTTGGATGGTTCGGTTTGAAAGGTAGGTTTTGAACCATGACAGATCTTTGTCTTTGAGGACAATTTCTTTTTTTTTTTAAACGTTTATTTTCATTTTACAACAAACCAAGGAACAACACAGCAAAAGAAACAGATACACACATACAATAAAGAAAGCAACCCCAATTACCCCCCACCCCAATGCTTCTTCTCTAAGCTAAGTAGGATTATCACATGAGCGCCAACATACAACAATTATTGTACATCAAACAAAAGAAGGAAAATCTATAATATCGGATGAGCATGTGACTAGGGGTAATACAGAATCAAACAGTCAACAAGAGCATCGAATTTTAAACATAATCGTTGAGCGTCTTCTGACTAGACCAATAGTAAATAGTTTGAACGGAAGAGGCAGACATACTGGGCATTTGCGCACAGTTACTATATAGACAGATATGTTTCCCAATATTTCGTGATTGAGGAAACAAGGGACAGCAATACCCAACATGAAAACTGAGAGAAGTAAGCCGATTTAGGAAGAGAGGGGAACCCCGCAGCTAGGCGGAGCCCCACAAACTTTCCAAAGGGGGATCCAGAATATATAAAATAGAAGGAAGACAACCTCAGACCCGACTCCAGTGATACTGTAATGCGGGACAATTATACGTAACAGGAGTATTTTAGACCTAAGGCCACATAACATGTCCCGCATCAAGCGCACTGGATGGTATTCCAATGGATAACCTATCAGGAGTATTTGTCTACATGAGATAGCAGTACTGAGGAGATAGGAAAAATCTGATCTAGAATGTGAGTGATGGGGGGGGCTAGGAAAAGGTGAGCTCCAAGTCTGAGAGGTGAAGCAACTGCCATATAGCAAGTCACGCAAAATCTGTCATCAGGGCTGGCAGGGTGTGGAGACTCTTGGGCGGACCACTCGTTCTAGGCGGCAAACTATCTATCAAAGGAACAAATACTTAGTAGGAGTCACCGCCGAGTAACAATAACAGGGTCATCCACATTCGGAGCATAAACACCGATACACGCAGATGCACTATTTCAAGCCTTAAAGTACACACAGGCCCAGCTACCCTTCCCATCAGAGCTAGTATCCATTACAGTGATTGGCTAAGTATCTCAACTAGGATGGCTACCTCACCACGCTCAGAAACAGCGGGAGAATAGGCAGCCACCATATAAGGTTTGGCAGTGAATTTCAGTGGTTCGACAGAAGTAAAATGGATTTCTGAAGAAACACTAAATCAGTATGATCATGATTAAAGTAACTAAGAATGGTCATTCTATTGATTGGACTATTAATGCCTCTTACGTTCAATACTAAGAGCATACATAAGGCCATACAACAAAGTCAAACATTCTGAGAAAGGAGCATGATGGCGTACCGAGTTGCGCGATATCCCTCATATCAACTATAAATGACTGTACACACGATATGATAGAAAATAAGCCAAGAAAATCATGAAGCGCCCTATATAACAGTAGAAGCACCGAAGTGCCTTAGAGAAGAAGCATAACCCCAGAAATTACAGGCGACCTGATGTCTGCGGGGTGAAACCCCAGAGAAGGCCTAAATGGAAACATATAACCGATATGTCTGTGCGTGCTCCGAATCCGACCGAGGTGCACATCATGGAGGAAAAGGAGACCAAAAGAGATAGATATAAAAGAAAGGAAGGTCCAGGCAGTCTCTATTCCAGGCAATAATTACTGCGCCAGACCATTCAAAATGGCGGGCAGTTCCAGCGAAGACCATCCAAATTGTTGACTCAGCGCATCAGGTCTGCCTCTTTGGAATCCAAAAATGTTGCTAGCAGAGTAGGATCTTCGAAAGTTCTAGTTTGGTTATGAAGAGTCACTCTGAGCTTCGCTGGATATAAGAGGCCAAAGCGAGCCTGTAACTGTTGAAGCCTTGGACGAAAAGCAAGAAGTCCCTTCCGCCGGTCAGCTGTGGACTTTGCCAAGTCAGGGAAAAAAGAGACTTTATGGTCGTCAAACTGCAGATGTGGCATCACCCGGGCGGCTTTGAAAATTTGCTCAACTTGCTGGTACCTCAGTAAACGGAATATAATGGGCCGGGGGGTCGTCCGATGGAGTGCAATGTTGATAGGAGCACGATATGCTCGGTCAATTTCCAGATCTCTGCTAAAGGTAATCTTCAGCAAGGAAGGGAGAGTTTTAACCAGGAATTCTCTGATATCTCCTGCTTCCGCCCCTTCTGGAACTCCAATGAACCTGACATTGTTGCGACGAGCACGATTATTGCAATCCTCTAACTCTTTTTGAAGATTCTGTATGTGACGTTCAGCCTGGTCCAGGTTCACCAAACGCACCGCGTGCGAATCGAGGACCCCCGCCATGTTGTCCAGCCGTAGTGAAAGACCTGCAAGCCGGTCCTGAAGCATACCGAAGTCTTCTCGCATGGCTCGGAGCGCCTCTCCGTTGGACTGTACCAGTTCCTTCACACCACGTATTTCCTCCAAGATCTCCTGTTGCAGTTCCGGGCTTACCCGAAGTGAAGCCATCTTGGGTGGGGAAGACAAGTCTGTTTTGGAGCGTTTTCCATGCGAAGAAGAGGGAGACCCGAAGTCCAAGCGCACTGGTTTGTGGGTCGCCATTTCCCCCAAGGCACCCCGGCAAGTTCGGTGGAAAATATTAAAGTTATGCAGATGTTTAGTCAGGATTCTAAGTAGGCCCCTCGGGAGCTTCAGCGCGAAGCGTCTACCCCGCTGGACATCAGGCTCCGCCCCCCTTTGAGGACAATTTCTTGTAATCTAAGTTTGAGGTAGTCATGTGATATGGAGTCGTAAGCTGCTGTTAAGTCGAGAAAAATTAAGATGAAACCAGAATTAGGTTTTTCTATTCCTTTTAGAAGCTTGTCTGTTAATGCGATGAAGGGTTTTTCAACTCCATGACCGATTCTTTATCCGTGCTGATGTGGACTGAGCTGTGCAAAGTGGTCTACATGATTTTGTAGCTGGAGTTTAGCTGCCTTTTCTAGGATTTTTGCCATAAATGGCAGACTTGAAATAGGCCGGTAAGAGCTTTTTTCTGATTTATCCGAATTCTTGCCTTTGAAGAGGAGATGGATAGAGGCCTTTTTTTAATTCTTCTGAAATCTAGCCTTGATCTAATGAGGCGTTTATTAGATTGAGCATATCAGGAGTGAGACTGTCTCTAGTCAGATGTATCCATGTGGCTGGGCAAGGGTCGAGAGCAGAAGTTGACATGCTTAGAGATTTGATTATGTCTTTGAGCTGTCTTTCGGAGATCCGAGAAAAACCTTTCCAGGCCTGATTTGCAGTTATATTGCTTGTTTTGCAATGGAAATCTGTTGATGATAATGTTCCCACCTTTTTCCTTGTAATATTTGGCTATGGCATCTGCCTCTGGTGTGACCGTGGCATTGTCCTGTTTTGGGTTAGTTGTTAGGGATTTAACTATATCAAACATTTCCCTTGGCTTGTTCAGTGCTGACATTATTAGCTTGGTGTGATAATCCTGTTTATTGTTGTTTATTAATAACTTGTATTCTTCCAGTTTGCTGAAAAAGGATGCTTTGTCAGATTCTCTTTGATTTTCTCCATTTCCTTTGCTTGTATGGTCTATTGGGGCTTTTTTCTTTTGTGCCTTAGTGCTGTGTGGCACCCAAATATCCCATCTTTATAATTTGTGTATAAATGTGTAAGACAGGACAACTTATAAGTAAAAATCAATCAAATTTATTGAACTAGAGTACAGAGAAATATAAATCTAATACCGTGTTATCTTGTGAGGCAGAAAGTGACATTACTCGATACAGAACTCCAGTTACTGTCTGCCCACTTTACATTCTACAAAGCACTATTTTATACAATCACGTCACAGTTTTTCTCTTTAACCCATTTGTCCCTTTTCCCCTATATGGTTATACCTTACAACAACCTTGGAAATAGATTCCTTTCTTTTTCTCTTCTTGTATGGTTCTTTGCAGGGTCTTATCTCTATGTTTCATCTCCAGTAACCTCCCCCAATTCCTCTCTTTTTCTTGTTTATATGTAGTCATGGCTAAAGCTTTCTGTCTGCAGTTCATCTTGTTGGCATTTTCAAAGGTAAACACATACACAGAGATACAGAAACACTGTTTTCATTCACTCGTCTCAAGATGGAGTTTTCAGAGAGGATTCTGGGAAAGCAGACAGAGATTCATTCAGCACTCTCATCTTCTCAGGTCTATTCTTACTTGGGTTGGTATATAGAACCGGGTAGGTTTTGCATATGATGGACGTGCAAAGAGGTATGAATCTTGAGTTCCCCAGAATTGCACTACTCTACAGAGTTGGTCCATGTGTACAGAACATTTGTGCGGAAGCACAACATGACTGAGTTTGTATGGCTAAGAGTTCTGATTGCCAGGGAGATAGACTGGCAGGAGATGGATCTGCTGCTGTCTGGTAAACAACCACAGCTGACGAGCTTCGTTGCAAAGGGACAGAGAGCCTGTTCCTCCTTGTTTGTTCACATAGACCATAGCTACCTGATTGTCTGCACAAAGTAGTATTCCATTGGCCTGTAGAAGGGAATGGAGGACATGAAGAGCCAGGCAAATTGCTCAGAGCTCAAACAGATTACTGTGGAAATGACTCTCCTGACAATTCCAGGTGGCTTGGGTGGAGGTGTCCAGTACATATGCAGCCCAGCCCACTTTAGAGGCATCTGTTGTTAATGGGATCTGAGGAGGGGTTTGCAGGAAAGGTGACCCCTCCAACAGGTTTTGTGCTGACCGCCACCAGTCCAGGCACAGTGTATGGCGGTTTGAGTTTATTGTCACATCTGAGAGACAGCCTGTTGCTTGCGTCCACTAGGAAGAGAGTGTGCCCACTGGGCTGGTCTCATGTGGAGACACGCGTAGGGGACCACATGCACCGTAGATGCCATGTGACCCAGCAGCTGATGCATCTCTCGAGGCGAGAGGTGCGCTTGTTGTAGTGCTGTCCAAACACATTGCACAATGCGAGGACAGTGAGGCTGAGTCAGGTAGGTCTTTGGCAGTCTGGTATCTAGCCTTGCACCTATGAGCTCCAGTGTTTATGTGGGAGTCAGAAAATATTCCACGAGATTGCTGACAGGGCCTACATATTGGAGTCCACGCATTGTGTAAGCGAGAGAGGCCTGGCCATGTGTTTGTGACTGTGCCTAGATGTGGCAGTCGTCCACGTAGGGCCACCAGAATATTCCCCTGGTACGGACCAAACCGGCAACCACAGACATGCACTTTGTGAATACTCTGGGTGCTGAGGCACGGCTGAAGGGAAAACATTTTTGGGATAGTGGTTTCCTTGATGGAGGGACCAAAGGAACCTTCGGTGTGCTTGTTGGCAGAGAAGATGGGTGTACGCATCCATGTGATCTTAAAAACAAAGGCATATCTGCCTGTGTAGGTCAGGAAGTATGTTTCCTCGAGAGATCATTTGGAATGTCTTCTGGAACAGGAACTTGTTCAGTTCTCTGAAATGTCAGATGTGTCTGTGACCTCCTTTTTCCGTAGGTCTGAGGAAATTGTGGGGTGAGAACCCAGAACCCTGTTGGAGATGAGGTACCTCTTCCATTGCTCCTTGAGGTAGACAATGTGTTACCTCTGGATTCAGTTGGGGGGGATGTTTGCAAACTGAATGTCCCCACTATTGTTGGAGGCGGCAGGCTATGTGCATTGACACCTGTACCCTCTTCTATGATGGACACCGTCCAGGGTTCTGATGTTATCTGCCTCCATCTGTGGATGAGGTGACCTAATCTTCCTGTGATTGTGGACGGTTGCTTTCCCTGGAGGGCCAGGAAGGGCAGGTACTCCATCACAGAGGCAAAGGCCCTGTGGGGGCTGAGGCTGCTGGGTCTGCTGAGGCAGAGTGGCTCTTGGCTTCCTCTGCTTAGTAGCTTGTTGACCCTTTCTAGCAGCTTGTACTGCAGGTTGTCCGTGCTGAGCATAGGACTGTAGTATCCTTTCTTTTTGTAGGGGAAGCGCTTTTCTACAGCTCTCATATTTGCAGGATCTACAATATTTGAAAGTCTTGTCAAGGTCTAATTGTCCTGCCGGCTTTTAAAAACCATTTTTCACCACTACAGGGGATGTTGGCCAGTTTATCCTGTACCCAGTGTTCCAGGTGAGAGGCTTGCAGCCAGCCAAGTGTCCTTGCCCCAATAGCAATGGCAGAGACTCTGCCTTTGCATGAAAAACAGTCAGAAGCTGCCCTGTTCACAACATTTGAAATGTTCTGGGAATGCTTGACAGGTGCTTCATAGTAGTGACCTCTGTGATCTGCGAGATGTGGACTTAGCAGTTGTAGATCTTGTTTGACCTCCGTCAGGAACATTCCCTTGTACATGATTTAGGCACCTGTCCTGTCTGACAGCTTGAATGTATTGAAGACACAGCGACCAAAGGCAACTAATGTCTTACACTCCCTACCAGGAGGGTTGGTGGCATGTTGTTTGTAACGTTTAATTCTCCTCCTAGCATACTCCACCATGATGGAGTGATCAGGGAGGTGTCCTTATTGCAGACCAGGTGACGGAGGCACACGATACATAGTAGGCACATGTGAGAATGTGGAGAGGTGGTAAGAGGAATCTTCCACATTCTCAAAAGAGGATTCCGTAATATCTGATGTAGTGGCAGGATGTCTGCCCCCTATGGAGTTTGTTGATATTGGTGAATCTCTGTCTCCCATGGCCTGTGCTCACATTGCGTTACTAATGAAATGGAGAGGCCCCCAACTACATGTGTGTGGAGATTCAGGAAGGACATATCTTGAGGAGGGGACATTCTCCTCTTGGGAGAGGCAGGCTTGTCCTGGAGAGGTACATCGTTATCCTCTGAGCTGTCAGAGTCATCAGACCCCTCAGGAGATTGGATGTATCTTCTCTATGGAGCCTCAGATAAAGTGAGGTATCGGTACCAATTGGCCTCAGTATCGTAGTGACACGGTACCGGTGTGTGGATAATGGTAATCATCAGCACCAATGGTGCATTTGCCAATGCCAGTCCTGCAATTGCTGCACATACCGGTGCTGCACTTTGCAGGGTCTGGGGTGGAACCAGGGTCTTTGATGCCACATGGTGAGTTGCCAGATTGCGTTCAATGGCCACGATCCTCTGGTCAAACAACACTGACGATGTCTGTGTATGAGTACTGGCCAAAGCCAGGACCCCAGAGCATGGCACAAGGTGGTTGGACCAGGTTGGAACCTCCAGAACATCATGGAGTCCCATAGTGGCTTTGGGGGCCAGGGACTCCCACTGGGGCTGTTTGCTCTGAGCATGCTCCTCAAGGGCAATGCCAGTGGCAGTCCGATATTCGAGGGGGATGTACCCTTTCAGGAACGGACAGATTTGTGTTTGGTTACCTGAGATCCACTGGAGGAAGAGGATGCCCTTGACGACATGTCTGCCACCGAGGGCACGTTGGTGGGGAAGAGGGTACTGAGCTTGGCTGCTCTGTCCTGCCAGCCACTCTTGGATAACATCCCACAGGCCAAACATTCAGACATTTATTGATCTAGCCATTAGCATTTGCAATACCAATCATGGTTGTCAGTGACTGAGAAGGTACCTGCACATTATCAGCATATGTTCTGCAGCCGAGGAGTGCTTTTCCATGATTGAGGTGGGATTAGGGCCTAATGGCAAACCGGGGGGAGTCCTACAAAGGGGATTGTTGCTCTTTTGTTACAAAGGTTTCATTGTGTGGGTGAATCTGACCTTTTAGAAAATAAACTTTGAAGAACAGTGGTAACAATACAGAAAAACAGGCAGACAGTGCCACAGGAGTGGCACTACAATAGCTGTTTTTCAGCAATGACAGGAACAATGACCTGCTGGCTCTGTGGAAAACAATGAACTGGAGAGAGCCATTTGGGAAAGGCAAGATGACCGCACACAGGCCTGTGGAGTGCTTCCAATAGCTTTCTGATTAGACACTGGAGACCGTTCGCACGCAGGCTCTGTCGGTACTAATGAGACTCACATGTAAGGACTACTTCCTGCTTGTTCCAGGCGATTTTCTGTTCCCAGTGCCACCTGCATGCGTAGCTGTGTCTCTGGACATGTGTGCAGTGACACCTATGTGCAGTGTGCCTGGCACCCTGAACACATCATTGCAGTACTCTGTTGCCCCCTTGCATGACATTGCATGACCATGCCACGTTTTGATTGCCAATGATGGTGTCCATGGTAACCCCCCCTAACCCCGTATGTGGTCTGTTGAACACATTTGTGTTGTCTGTCATGATGCGGGCACTGATAAAGTTGGTTTTAAGAAAAGAAATCCTGTTTCTTTAGAAGAACTAGATGTGCAGTTACCTCCAGGCACAAACTGTAAGAGCGGTCTACTTCAAGATTAGATCCCTCAGACACTTACGCCCCCTACTCGAACCAAGCGACTTCCGTACCATCTACCAAGCCCTCATCCTTCCTCATTTTGATTACTCAAACGCCATCCTACAAGGACTCCCTCAGACCACCTTACATCCCCTGCAACTTGCCATGAACAGTGCAGCGCGAATTCTCCTCGGAGCGCCAAGAAGAGAGCATATCACACCCCTCCTGAAGCAGCTACACTGGCTCCCCATTCAAGCCAGGATCAGCTTCAAGACCTTAGTGATGACATTCAAGGCCATCAAGGGGCTCTCATCCTCTTCACTATGTGACCTCATCCAACCACCCACACCCAACAGGCTAAGAAGAACCGCAGTAGCCAACATGCTAGTGATACCGAGAGACATGACAAAATGCTCCAGGGCAACATCGAACAGAGCCTTTAGACTATGCGCCCCAAGTCTCTGGAACTCCCTACCACCACACATCAGAGCAACCTCCAATTTGAGCCAGTTCAGGAAGGCCTTAAAACACTTTCTCTTTATCAAACACCTCACTGACTGCCCCGAACCTGAACCCCAGCCACCAATTATGATCAGTACCCAATAACTCCATCTGACATGTATATAGTTACCTATTCAACGCCACGCATATGTATATAGTTTTCCCGGTTATCCAAGTTACTTGTTCCTGTTCAATGTAATGACCTGACTTTTGTTTATTGTCGGATACTGTTTGTTTTATGTAAACCGCGCTGATCGCAAATAGTGCGGTATATAAGAAATGAAAATAAAAATAAAAAATAAAAAAAAATAGAGGGAGAAGGAACAGACATACTGCTCTTAATGAACCTAAGCTCACTGATCACCTGCAGCTGAAAGGGAACCAAGAAGTCAGCAGTAATGGTTCACTTTATAAGCCAGAGCAGAATGCTTCTGGACAGCATAAGCATAGGAAGCAGTGGAAACAGCAGGAGCTGAGGAAGAAGGAACTGAAGCTGGACTAGAAGGAGAAACAGCAGAGAAGCCTGGAGGCTATCAAGGACATAAGCCTGATTGCTGTGAAAGAAGCCAAGCTGGGAGCTGGAGGAGAAACAGACCTCACAAGGTGGGAAGCCAGAAAGCCCAAACTGGACCTGTTGTGCAAGGGGAGTTTGGTGGAAGTTGCTCCAAGGTGAGAGGGTCTGCCACGCCTAGTTCCTATACTCTGCCTGTTTGTAACATAGAGAGAAGAAAGCTAAGAACCAGAGAGGGAGGTTCCGACAGAAGCTTATCTCTAGAGGATCATTGCCCAGTTTCACCTATTCAGAGGGAAAAGCATTTTTATAAGCAACGGAAGTTTTTACTCAGTGAGCCCAGGTATGAGGCATTGAACACTAACTGTAATGATTGTACTGCTAAAAGCTATGCTAAAAGAAGGATTCCTCCTAAGGGAAACAAGAGTCAAGACTGGTTTACTAAACTACCGCCAGCATTAAGAGTCCCTGGTTATGTGAAGCCAAACTCCCAAGTTGTAGATTACCATGCTGAAATAGACAGGGACAGTGAAAGCCCTTTGAATCAGTACAGGGGAGAGGAATTGATGGAAGTGGATTCTCCCAGCACTATTCCCTTACCTTTGCCTGAGGAAATGGAATGTGATTGGTGCACTGCCTATGCTCCAAAGTATGTATGCTCCACAGAAGAATAAATGAAATATAATTTGATGTTTATTATACTGAATATTACTATGAAGAAAACCTGCCTTAAACTGTGAAGTAACAGTTATCTACCCAGTGAATATTGGTACCTTTTAAAACAAAGGACTGTTTCTGTTATCTAAAATATCTCTTAGTTGAACCTTGCTTTAAACGGGGGAATAAAAGCCTTTATTACCCTACACTTGGACTCTTTGTTCTTTAACAGCGCTACCTAGTGGCGTATAATCTTTGTGTCACCGGGAACTGTGTGACATGTCATGATCTATGCACATCCTCGGACCCAACCCCACTGGCAACATGATATCCTAACAATCATGAGTGCTGTGTCCCTAAATGGAACATTGTGTGGGTGGCCATATTCACCTTGCCAGGGGCCACTACCATGACATTTGGGTTTCTACAGGGCCCAGGATAGCAATGCTTGACCCACTACAAGCACTGTGTAACGTGTCTCTCTTGGGGATACTGCTAGCTACGTACAACCTAGTCTGAACACTGTTGCAAAGAGCATACTGTGCGTGAAGGACGAGGGAATGACCCAATATGGGCTATCTTATGTTGTTATGTTCCTATGACCTGGGCCTTGTATGCTTACGGCAGGTGTGGTTGCCAACACCATGGACAGGGGCCAATTCACCAGAATAGGTTATTGCCACCTGTGCTCATGTGGGGGTTTCTGTCTGTGCTGTGCAACCACAACAGGTGCATGTATCCTTCCAACACCATCGGTAATGTTCATCTGCCACAAGGTTTGGGATTCGTAGCAGGTGAGCAGATGTGTAACCTGACTCAGCATACATTTATGGGGACATGGCTCTGTTACAGGCCTTTGTAATCAGATCTCATAGCTCATGGGGATGGGGTGCTGTTACACACATCCACATCTGCACCTAGCATACCATCTGGATACATCAAAGGCATGTGTGATGAGGTGCTGACCTCACAGACTACGGCAGATGTGCAACCTACCTGCCATAACCTAACACAATATCTGAATGACATACCCACCATTGCAATCCGGTCTCTGGCCCCCTGGGGGTTGGGTGTCCTAGCACACATCATCAGCTGCATACACCATAGCAAAAGGGTGACTGACAGTACACCTTATGCAGGTCACAGGACTCTTGGGATAGGGAGAATGTATTGAACTGTTTAGGCACACACAACCATATCACCAGGGTGACTGACAGCCCACTTTGATGGGCTCGCAGGACTCCTGGGGATAGGGAGAATGTATTGAACTGTTTAGGCACACACAACCATATCACCAGGGTGAGTGATAACCCACTCTGATGGGCTCTCAGGACTCCTGGGGATAGGGAGGATGTATTGAACTGTTTAGGCACAAACAACCATATCATCAGGGTGACTGACAGCCCACTTTGATGGGCTCTCAGGACTCCTGGGGATAGGGAGAATTTATTGAACTGTTTAGGCACACACAACCATATCACCAGGGTGAGTGATAGCCCACTCTGATGGGCTCTCAGGACTCCTGGGGATAGGGAGGATGTATTGAACAACATTGGCACAGAACCCCATATCACCAGGGTGACTGATAGTCCACTCTGATGGGCTTTCAGGACTCCTGGTGATAGGGAGGATGTATTGAACAACATTGGCACAGAACCCCATATCACCAGGGTGACTGACATACCATTTGGACCATGTTTCACAACCCCTGGTGGTGGGCAAAATGTGTTACCCTGCAGGTGCAGATCCCACCATAGCTGCATGATGTTTTGGAGAGCCGCTTAGGCAGTTCTATGGGCTAGCTGTATTACAGTATGTTGTAGCACATCAACAGGAGCAGCTGCCATGTCACCAGGATAGCATCAGGACCTCTGTGACCATGTCCCTCGCCACCTGGGTACAGGGCAAACCACTCAGATGTGATACAAAGACAATATGGAATGTGGGTTCACCTGCTACACATTACTGAGACAGACTACCTAAACACAGCAACATGGACAGCTGCAATCAACACTGGCTGTGTATATGGATCTACTGACCTGTCCCCATACACTTACCTCCCGTGGGAAATCTGCCACGCGATTGAACCGGCGTTTGACCCGTTCCCAGGCCCTGCGGACTTTGCCCATGTCCTGGAACCTGGAGGCCCCAGGGAACAGCTTGTGCTGCCTGCCTGCGATCAGCTGAGCCAGGTGGCGGAGCTCGCGGCTATTAAAAGCTGGCTTTCTCGTCCTGCTTGCCATTTTGCAGAATGACCACATGACCGCACGCACGCTTCATCATTCTCGCGCATGCGCCCCACAACTCGCGCAGCTGCGTGAAGCATTTCGCACAAATGCGCCCCGCAACACTCGCGCAGCTGCGCGACGCCAATCGCGCACATGCGCGCCGCAACTTGCATATGCACTGCTGTGTGTCACATTTTAAAACACAAAAAAGATTATTGGGACTTCTCCTGTTTACACACTTGGGTCTCGAACTTATCAACACTTCCACACTGGTTCTTAGGGCTTTGTATGATGCGATGTGCTATGCCTTTCACATAGCAGTGACTGCCAAGACAGTTACAACAAGGGGTCCTGAGAGCCCATCAGAGTGGGCTGTCAGTCACCCTGGTGATAAGGTTGTGTGTGCCTAAACAGTTCAATACATCCTCCCTGTCCCCAGGAGTCCTGAGAGCCCAGCAGAGTGGGCTATCACTCACCTTGGTGATATGGGGTTCTGTGCCAATATTGTTCAATACATCCTCCCTATCCCCAGGAGTCCTGAGAGCCCATCAGAGTGGGCTATCAGTCTCCCTGGTGATATGGTTGTGTGTGCCAATGTTGTTCAATACATCCTCCCTATCCCCAGGAGTCCTGAGAACCCATCAAAGTGAGCTGTCAGTCACCCTGGTGATATGGGGTTCTGTGCCAATGTTGTTCATTACATCCTCCCTATCCCCAGGAGTCCTGAGAGCCCATCAGAGTGGGCTATCAGTCTCCCTGGTGATATGGTTGTGTGTGCCAATGTTGTTCAATACATCCTCCCTATCCCCAGGAGTCCTGAGAACCCATCAGAGTAGGCTATCAGTCACCCTGGTGATATGGGGATGTGTGTGCAAATGGAGCATGTTCAGTAGTTCATCTCAATGTGAGCCCAGCAATGCTGTGCAGGATGCCATAAGGGGGGGGGGTTTCTGATCTGGATATAGGACATGCACAATAGGTTGCGTAGCGCACATAATGAGCCGATGGATGTAGGCATGCGACGTTAATGCACGTTGATCGTAAGTAGGTGTGCTGACATACAGACATAGTGGCAGAGGTGTGGCACATTGGTTGCCAGACCGCCTTATGGTACAGGAGTTGTGGGTTCATTCACCCAGTGGGGCTATTAAATATGACTGGCTGGGACATTACTCTTTGATCTCAGCAGTGGTTTGTGAGGCCTTTTGTTTTTGGATTTGTTCTGAGAGCAAACACACTCTCACAATGCCATAACCTAAGGTGCCACATCATGCACCCTATGAGGCACTCCAGAGGAAACATTATGAGGTGCACTGTCCGCCACAGCACCTTATAATGTTCCATTTAGGGCACCTTATAGGGCGCTTTTGAGGCACCTTCAGGCTACAGCACTGAGGGTGTTGTTGGTGGCAGCACCAAATTACATTACAAAGGAAAAAGCCTCAGACAGCCCTATCAAATTACTCCACTGTGGGATCAAACCCATGACTTCTGGCTCTACAGGCAGTGAAATCACCAGTGGGCTACATCTCCATAGCTGCTAACAAACCCCTGGCTGGCTACAGTAGGACTGCAGGCCACCACATGACCTGTCTGCTTTGTTTACCAGGATAGGGTTAAACCACACATACCCATGATGCACTGCACATGCAAATCAGCAGTCTACAAATAACAACAGGATGGGGTATGCACCCCCACACCACCTCAGCCTGGTAGGGAGTACTGAGCGTGTATGTTACTGGCACAGAGTAGGTACTGACCGTCATATTGTACGGGTCCTGTGCTCACCCTGAGGGTGAGATGGGCCACCCAGCACCATGTCCACAGCACCTGGCTTAGCGGAGATAGGCTATGGTGTGAGTCCCCATCAGTGACAGTGTGTGATGGGTAGGTCTTGTAGATGCACTGTCAAATACACCTGTGTCCATCTCTTATTTCTCAGTGTTTAGCCCTTGAGCACATTATTCATGATTTTTTACTTTTATTAATGTTCATTTATTTATTTATTTATATTATGTGCCCTAGTCATATTTATAATGTTCTAAAGAGTATTTTTTTACTATCTTATTGTTCATTTTGTATGTTTTGAATGATTGGTTTAAAATGTTATCTATTTTTATGTGTAAGTTTTTATAGCTCCTCCCCTTTTTTTAGCCATATATGCAATTTATAATTTTAATTTGGCATTCATTTTAATTATTTATGCTTTTAATATGGTTGTCCTTAATGTCCATTTTCTGTTATAATAATCAGATTTTATCTTTATTATTTTATTGTTTATGTGTATTATACTTCATCCTTTTAGCCTACACGCCCCTGAAGAAGGCTTTTCCGAAACACGGCCTGTTTTGGGCCATTGGCTGGAGTGATATTATTTAATAAAATTTGGTGTGTCCTTTCATTTGCATTCCACGTTTTTATTGGGTGGTTCTTTGCACGTGGATCCGTGCTTGGTGTTAGACACCAGACCTGAGACACACTCCACAGACATCAGAAATATTGGTATGATACAGCTCAATGTGCTAGCATATTGTGCTTAACGTAGGAATTGCTATCTGCCAGTAATCATAGCAACATTTTGATATATGTGTAGCGTATTCCCAGGTTTAGGGTGGCATTGCTAAGGTGTGCACGTACTAGTATTGTGAGATGTACGCAAGGCCCGATATCCTGCCTGTCCATGAGGCTTTGGATAATGGAGCCTGTGGGTGTGGTTCTTTCTGCTCCTGTTGGCCGCTGCTCTAGAGCAGAGGTCCCCAACTCCAGTCCTGGTGGGCCATACACTGTTCATGTTTTCCTGCTGTCCCTAATGAATATGCATGATTTACATCTGCATACCATGGGGGCGGCGCATGGAAATGAACCACACGCATCTTTATTAGAAGCAGCATAAAACGTGAATGATTTGTGGCCCTCCAGGACTGCATTTGTGGGACTCTGCTTTGGTAATGCGCATGTTTCTGGTGTCTGTGCTCTTCTGGGTAAAATGTAGATGTATTGGGCATGTTTGCGTTATCTGCACTAAAGGTTCTGTCTGTATTACCACATTTGTGTGGTGGGTAAAATGTGGGGACTGGGTTGGCAGGGCTGACAGCTGGGATTTGAACCTGTGACCTTCTGCTCCTGAAGGCACTGGCTGTGTGCGCTGCACCACCGTCTTGGTGCAGAAGCAGTGCATTCCCAGGGGAGTTGTGGGGCCCTGTATCCCACAAACCAGCATAATTACCAATTACCACTAATATCCCATAAAGTCCAGAATCAAATGTCAGTACAGGTGCAATCATGGTATAGTTTTATTGGATAACCGATGGATATTACAGGGGCAAGTGAGAGAAGCTGACCCTTCGGGCACTAGGCACCTCCAGAAGGCTTCTCTCCCCAACTATTATTCTTGCTCTCCATATATACCTTTTGCTTTTCTCCTGTACATGCAGGCTACTCATTTTACCGTACTTCCCTAAACCTGTTGCTCTGACTTAGTTTCTGTAAGTGTCATCACTTTTCTGTTTGCATATTCACATTCTTTATCTGTCTTGGCACATCATTCAGGGTGACTCACAGCTACTGAGTTCTGCATCTTCAGGGCCTGCTCTTACCACATCCTTCTGTGCTGTAGTACCCAGAGCTGTCACAATCACATATTTCTATATGGCTGGCCAGTTCCCTGATCAGTTTTCCATTGCATGCATGTGGTTTTTCGGTTATTTCACTTCTCTGGTCCTTGGTCCCATGAGCTTAGTTTGCCCACACAAGCAGTTACTCAAATATTTCTTCACACCCTATCATTTCTTTTCTGTACATTCTTTTGCAACATCTGGTGCTGACTTTCACAGAGACCATAAATGTATTCTTTTATTTTTCTATTAAATCAAGGCCTTATAAAAAGGCAGCCTACTATTAATTATATTCTATTGTAGCAGCAATCGCTGTGAAAAGCTCTTATTCAATCACTCACCCACAGAAGGAAAACTCACAGGCAGGCTGGAATGCAAACAGGATCTTTAATGTGCACAGGATCAGACAGAGATACCAGCAACCTCCACAAGGGTCTGAACCCCGAGGGACGGCCTACAATGCCTTATATACAGTACAGTTTTAAACTCATTCTACAATCCCATTTGCCACAGGTATTTCCTGCCCACCAATCAGCAGCCCCTGGGGAGGTACCTGGGTGACCTGTCCAAACCGGTATGCTCTGGTCTGTTGGTTTCAGGGCTAGGGAAATACTGTGCTCAGACCTGGAGTGGGGGAAGGGTGCCTACTGGAATCTCAATGTCTCTCTTAGCAGGCTGATTACCTCATGGCTTGCGGGGGAAGGGTCAGGCTGATCAGAGCCTCATGGCTTGCAGCATGGCTTGGGGGAAGGGCTATCTACAGTTCGCAGCATGGCTTGGGGGAAGGGCTACCTATAGCTACCTCATGGCTGCCTCATTCCCCCCTTTTTAAGTAAGACCTCAACCGCTAGAGGCGGTTGAGGGCTGTATTACTGGAGGCAAGCCGCAGAGGAGTATATTGGGTCAGGGCCATGACCGTGGCAGCCGCCTTGCGTTCTACCAGGGTGCCAAGGGTGGAAACAACCTTTTCTCAGTCTGATCCCGGTTCCAGGAAAGGTGTCTGTAAATCAGTCTCTCCGGTGGTCCAGAGTTCGTCGGCAGTCTGTTAGAACCCCGTACTGGGCAGAAGTGTCAAAGCGTAGGGGCTGGTTTGGAACTGTGACAGAAGTCCAGGCTGGAACAATTTCTGGTGCAGCGGCCTTGACACGAGAGTGATGGATCCTCGGAGCAACTTCAGCCACCTTGACAGCCGTGGGGGTGGTCCGCAGAACAGTATACGGGTCTCGCCACTGGGGAGTCAGCAGATCCTGCTTCCACTCCTGGATCCATTATCACTGGAGGTTCCTTTGCTGGTAGGAAATATTCCATTATGCCCTTGACTGATCTCCACATGTTTACAGATCAGACAAGTGCACGCGCGTGTTCTGTAATTCTGACAAGTTTTAGAATCACACCAATTTTTTTTTTTTTTTTGCCTGTGAGAATTTGTCATCAATTTATCCCTCATCATTTTTTATATTCATTAGCCAGATACATCACTTCACATCATTAAATTGCCTTCACCAGTTTACTGTCCATCAGAGTCCTTCCACATCATTAATTACCTTCATCAGTTTACTGTCCATCAGAGTCCTTCCTCTTAATATATCACTTTACCCCTCACAACACTTTCCACCAACTACATACATAGGTCCTTCAATTTTTTTCTTTTTCTATACCATACTAATGTATCCTTATCTGGCAAGGCTGCTAAAACAATTGTTAGAGACATAGTATTGTTGTAAACAGTGTCCATTTCCCACTAACTTAATTGGTGCAGTTCTAGATTGGCATGGGTGCTCATTCTAAATAGCGACTGTCTAAACAATCTTCAATATAAAACGATACATCAATTCCAATAGAAAGAAATATGGCTCCTAACATGACAGCCACATATCTCTCATGTATGGCTAGAGTCTATTGTACACCTGGTTCCCAGTGAGAGTACTGTAGGAAACTTAAAAATACTTGGACTGATCTTGAAAATGCAGTGGTCCACAAAGATTTATGTAAGCTATCCATTAATTATGGTGTCAAAAGAGATCCTCTTGAGGTGAGAGACTAAGAGGGCACAAGGCATTGGTGGTTGGGCCTCATGGCGATACTCCTTCTGGTTCTTCTTGGCCTGCAAGGCATTTGTGAATAGGCCTCATGGCAATACTTCCTCGGGTTCTTCTTGGCCTATTCCCCCTGCCTATTCATGTCTCTTCAGAGGCATAAATGTACAAGGTTCGTGTTTTCTCAGGCCTTGTGGGTCCTCGAGGAGTCTTAGAGCAGTCAGAATTCCAGTGGCCCAGATCATCACACTTGGAGTAGCACGTTTTATTGCCTTTTTCCTAGGCTGTCGTCTCACCTTCTGCCCCTCTCTCTCATTCATTTTCTCAAAGCTCTCCTGGATCATTGCTGACAAGTAAGATTTAGTTTTATCCAATCAACTCGAGTTAATGTTATCATTATATTTGTAAATAATATTTTTACAAATATTTCCATATTTCTGGGAATCACAGTTCCATCTTTCCACTAAATTTGCTTTATATACTTGGGAACCAAGCGATTTCAGATCAGCCCCTTTCCAAAATTTAATATTTACTCATCTTATTGCTGTGTATACTGGACCTCTACATAATGTACTCCTACCAGTATATTTGGTAACAAAGTACAAATGTATAAACTAAAAAGATTTGTATCTCACAGTGCTATAATATATTGTGCTCCTGAACTCTGGACACCAACATGTAAAATTCAAATACAGCAGGACAGGTGAATTTATTCTAAATAGCACCTATGATGTTACTGTCCTGTTCATCATTCATGAGCACAGAGCTTAACAAGGCAAAGTGATTACCTTGTATCTTATAGTTCAAAACAGGCATGAAACTGATACTTTATAAGAAGGTTGGTGGATATCTGGAATGCAATATCATTGTAGTATCAGAAAAATGAATACAGTTGATCAAGGCAGTTTAAGGTACCAAGCAGGAAAGAACGCAATCATCAGCACAGCATTTACTGTCTGCAGAATAAACTGCCAAAGATGGCATATCATTCAGAAGTATTACTTGCTTAAGTTTGTATGTGCAGTCAAAACCAAATATATGTACCAGAGAAAATCCAGGCTTTAAAGGACAAGTAAAAAAAATCTTCATTTCTTCATGATCTTATAAGGATTTTTCTCCAGCCTTTGTTTGCTTCCAGCAGACATTTGAGGATGCTCAAAGGAGGCACCTCATGGTTCTAGAAGCTCAAACTCTACAATTAAAATTGATGACAAGAGGATTGTTTGCAGGCTAGGTGTGGCTAGGTGAATTGGGGTTCTTTGTCCTCTAGGAGAAAGACTCCTAGATGATTTTTTTTTTCTTTTTTTTTTTTTCTTTTGTCCTCTCTAATGGGCCTCCATTCATCTGCTAGAAGAAGGAACTCCTCCCAGTATCTTTCTATAGCTATGCAAACTATTTCAGCAGTTCCAACTATCCCCCAGACACCGCTGAGAGGTGTGACCAAAACACCTGGTTCCCTGACCACTGATCATGCATGTAACATAGCAATGAAATTGGATATGCATCAAACAATGCAATTGTCTTCCTTCACTGATATACCAGTACCACAGTCCACACACAGCAAACCCCACCCCCCCCCCCCTTTTCCAAACTGTCCCCTTCCCTGCAATCAGTAGACCTGGTGTTTTTCACTGTTTGGGGACACAGGGGCGACTCGTCAATAACTTCACCTTTTACTGATAGAGTATCAAAATCAATCCTGAAATATAAAGACCTAATGTCTGGACAAAAACTTTCTTTCCCTAATGTCACAACCAAACACAGAGCCACTAACAAACACAGAGCCACTAGCAATTTTACATAACAGTACATTAACTATATGGGCCAGCCATGAATCCATACAGGGAAGCTGGTCCGGATACTCCCTCACCACAATTCAGCCTCCGGACCCCATGCCCCAATCACAATTCACAAATCACAATGTTCAGTGTAAATTTTCTAATCTCACCTCTGGGAATACAACATACAATATAATCCTGGTAACAGGCAGAGTCTGGCTGCACAAAACGCACAGGACCACAAAGGGAAAAAGAAAGAGGGAAAACAGAAAACAGAGACGTCTCAGCAGCGAATACTCACACACTCTCCTTCCCCAGCAGCAGCTTGTTACAAATACATCACAGACACTCTCTCTAGCTGTATCATAGGATCTAACTTTCACCATGAGGACATTAGAAATACAGTATGAGAAATATAGCTAGCTATTTTCTAATGTCCACTAGATGGAGCTCCAGGATCACTTTAACCATAAGGATAAAAATACAGCTAGTTTTTAAATGACCACTAGATGGAGCTCCAGGATCACTTAAAACACAGGTAATAGTAGTAATTACAGCTAATGTCCACTAGATGGAGCTCCAGAGTCACTTTAAGTATATTGCAGTGTAGCTTACACGTGGTCTTTTCAAGATGGCCGCCTCCACGTGTGTTCTACTGCCCGATTCAGCTCTGGATACCTCCGGACAGACTCAGCTGTTCCCAACTTCAGAATCGGGTCAGCCGGGCCTCAAACATGCGGGAGGAGGAGGAGAAAAATACACTTTTAAAATCGGGGAGCCAGCCGGACCTCAAACATGCGGGAGAGGAGGAGAAAAATACACTTTTAAAATCGGGGAGCCAGCCGGCCCGCGGCACACAGAACAAGGACGGAGCAGTTTAAAAAGGGGCCCGCCGGCCCGCGGCACACAAATTACGGTCAGTATGATTTTTTTTTGATTTTTTTTTTGCTTGGGGCAAAAATTAATTTAATAGCTTTTGGCAGCGCTGCACTCTTAATACCCTTTAAAGGGGCTCAGCGGTGCATCGGGACAGCAGGGAAAGGCAGAAAATTCAGCGGGTCAGCAGGGGGGCTCAGCGGTGCATCGGGACAGCATGGGAAAGGCAGAAAATTCAGCGGGTCAGCAGGGGGGCTCAGCGGTGCATCGGGACAGCAGGGAAAGGCAGAAAATTCACATCGGGGCACAACGGAGAGAGAAGTTCACATCGGAGCAGAAATTAACACAGCGGCAGCATGGGAGGGGGGACAGAAATTTACGTTGGAGCACAGAAACTACATCGGGGGTTCAGGGAAAGGCAGTAGATCCACACCGGAGCACATGGAGGGCAGAATTCACACCGGAGCAGAAATTAACACAAATTAGAAACGGAACGGAAGCATATTAGAGCCCTCTCCTTGCAGTCACGCTTCAGAAAACTCTCCACAAGCAGAACGGAAAGAAGAGAAGCAGCGATCTATTCTTTATCTCAGGTATGTTTAACTTATCAAGTGCTATATTTAGTTACATTTTTTTTCTTTCGGCAGCGCTTTTAAAAGATCTCAGATTACTGCAGTTTCAGATATTCAGATTTTACCGGTATTCAGATTCAGATACAGGACGAGCAATGGCTTCAGGGCCACTAAGGCCCGTACTAGGACTGCTCGTGCAGTTGATCAGGCTGCTACAGGTTCCCAGAAATTACCAGGACTCACAGATAGAGTACAGAACTAGCCCCAGACAAGGTAGCAGTACTCAC
Source organism: Ichthyophis bannanicus (assembly GCA_033557465.1). Lineage (NCBI taxonomy): Eukaryota > Metazoa > Chordata > Amphibia > Gymnophiona > Ichthyophiidae > Ichthyophis > Ichthyophis bannanicus. The sequence continues at coordinate 26,664,713 of CM066031.1, read as the reverse complement.
CAGAACTCTGATCAGACAGGAAGTTTGGATGCCAGTCTATCCAGCTGGTTTTTCAATCGGGGATTCAACCGCAGGGACCAGCTGTCCAGACAAATCAAGGTGTCCTTCCGAGCACAAAGTGGCCCGGGGGCGCCAAGGACAGTTAATCACCTGGAGGGGCCGGTCCCTGACTGGTGGAGGCCCAGATGCTGCAAAAGCAGAAGTCTTCCCACCGTGGGTGTGATGAGAGAGGCTTTTCTTTTAATATTTCCCGGCCAATGCACCAAAATGTAGCAGCAATCGCTGTGAAAAGCTCTTATTCAATCACTCACCCACAGAAGGAAAACTCACAGGCAGGCTGGAATGCAAACAGGATCTTTAATGTGCACAGGATCAGACAGAGATACCAGCAACCTCCACAAGGGTCTGAACCCCGAGGGACGGCCTACAATGCCTTATATACAGTACAGTTTTAAACTCATTCTACAATCCCATTTGCCACAGGTATTTCCTGCCCACCAATCAGCAGCCCCTGGGGAGGTACCTGGGTGACCTGTCCAAACCGGTATGCTCTGGTCTGTTGGTTTCAGGGCTAGGGAAATACTGTGCTCAGACCTGGAGTGGGGGAAGGGTGCCTACTGGAATCTCAATGTCTCTCTTAGCAGGCTGATTACCTCATGGCTTGCGGGGGAAGGGTCAGGCTGATCAGAGCCTCATGGCTTGCAGCATGGCTTGGGGGAAGGGCTATCTACAGTTCGCAGCATGGCTTGGGGGAAGGGCTACCTATAGCTACCTCATGGCTGCCTCACTATCAGTAATTGCCTCTACAATCCACACTTTTTTTTTCAAATGCCAATAAAACTGTTCCTGTACCTCAGTCTGTTGTAAAGCTGTATAGGAGGAAGCATCAGGGATATTATGGTGAGCCTGTACCAGCATCAGTGGGGTAAGAGCCAATACATGTTTTTAAAGCATGAAAGAAAAACTGAAGTAGCACAGCAAAGAGAAGAGCCCTAATTATGAACACAAGCAATGAGATCAGTAACGCTTTCATCCCCCCTCCCAAGGACTCAAACCATGAGGCAGCATGAAAATTAAAATTCCCCGTAACCCACTCAAAAAGGAGAAAAAGAACTAAACCAAATTTCCACATACACCACCTTCTGCAGCAAGCAAATAATCTAAAACATAAACAATTCTGTTAAATGGCAGTACACATTTGAGTATGTTGTTTGGCAAGCAATGTAAGCACATTGCTAGTTACATTTGTAATAATCCCAACAACAGCTTGCAAGCGAGCTAACATTTAAGGACAAGCATTTATAATGAGTGCGGCACAGGAGAGTTTGTCCCACAGTGAGACCAGAGCAGGAAGTGACAATACATTGTGAGCAAGGAGCGGGCCCAATCATATAAAAAAGAGCAGAACAGGGCAAAAGAATAAAGAAAACATGATACTTATCTGACTAAAAGGGACAAAATCCAAACAGCACAAAAGAATAATAGCAATTCTCCTGTGCCTCCCTGTACCTGAATAGCTGCCTTGCTGTCTCCTGCCGTTTCAGCTCCACCCCCTGAGCACGACGCAATCGCGTACAACGCGATTGCGTAACAACCAGCATTTCCTGCTTTAAGACGCTGTCCGCGGCGTCCCAGTATTCTCCTGTGCCTCCCTGTACCTGAATAGCTGCCTTGCTGTCTCCTGCCGTTTCAGCTCCACCCCCTGAGCACGACGCAATCGCGTACAACGCGATTGCGTAACAACCAGCATTTCCTGCTTTAAGACGCTGTCCGCGGCGTCCCAGTATTCTCCTGTGCCTCCCTGTACCTGAATAGCTGCCTTGCTGTCTCCTGCCGTTTCAGCTCCACCCCCTGAGCACGACGCAATCGCGTACAACTCGATTGCGTAACAACCAGCATTTCCTGCTTTAAGACGCTGTCCGCGGCGTCCCAGTATTCTCCTGTGCCTCCCTGTACCTGAATAGCTGCCTTGCTGTCTCCTGCCGTTTCAGCTCCACCCCCTGAGCACGACGCAATCGCGTACAACGCGATTGCGTAACAACCAGCATTTCCTGCTTTAAGACGCTGTCCGCGGCGTCCCAGTATTCTCCTGTGCCTCCCTGTACCTGAATAGCTGCCTTGCTGTCTCCTGCCGTTTCAGCTCCACCCCCTGAGCACGACGCAATCGCGTACAACGCGATTGCGTAACAACCAGCATTTCCTGCTTTAAGACGCTGTCCGCGGCGACCCAGTATTCTCCTGTGCCTCCCTGTACCTGAATAGCTGCCTGTAAGCTGTTTGCTGCCTTGCACTGTCTGTATAGTTGTATAATTTGTATTCCTGTTGCTCTGCTCTATTTGCTTTGGTCATCTCTGTCTGTTTGCTTTATATATGTCTTATCTGTGTTTCACTTCCCTCCATTGATTTGCTCCTCTTCCTTTTAGTGCTGTCTCCTGCCGTTTCAGCTCCACCCCCTGAGCACGACGCAATCGCGTACAACGCGATTGCGTAACAACCAGCATTTCCTGCTTTAAGACGCTGTCCGCGGCGTCCCAGTATTCTCCTGTGCCTCCCTGTACCTGAATAGCTGCCTGTAAGCTGTTTGCTGCCTTGCACTGTCTGTATAGTTGTATAATTTGTATTCCTGTTGCTCTGCTCTATTTGCTTTGGTCATCTCTGTCTGTTTGCTTTATATATGTCTTATCTGTGTTTCACTTCCCTCCATTGATTTGCTCCTCTTCCTTTTAGTGCTGTCTCCTGCCGTTTCAGCTCCACCCCCTGAGCACGACGCAATCGCGTACAACGCGATTGCGTAACAACCAGCATTTCCTGCTTTAAGACGCTGTCCGCGGCGTCCCGCGCCGTGGCGTCGCGCGCCGTGGGTGCGCGCCGAAGGAGCGCGCCCAAGGAGCAGGACGTGCTCCTTGGGCGAGCTCCTTGGGGCGACGAGGGCGACGAGTCTCTCTTATTACGTAGGGCCCTCACCTCTTTATTTCGTGTTTCTGCTGCTATTCATTCTGTTGCTCGCAGTGGTGAGTATCTTTCTGTTTATTTCATTACCTGCCTCGTGATTTGGTTGCTCTTACTGTCTTCATTAGCTATGTCAACCATCCCAGTGCTGTGGGGTCACCGTCCTTTGCCCTCTTTTGCATCATCTTCCCATTTTGAAGCCCCGCTTCGTGCTCATTTGCGCCCGGTGGTATTAGCCTCTCCCTTTAGAGGCTCTGCTCAGTCTCCCTCCGCGTTACTTTCTAGGCCCTCTTCACCAGCACACCTCCGTTTCAGTTTACTTAATTGTCGGTCCTTGCGGTCTAAATCTACGTTGATCTATGACCTTATTGAGCGCGAGCACCTTGATGCTCTTTTCTTAGTTGAGACCTGGCTTAAGGAGGGAGAGGAGTCTCTCCTCCAGCGTTGTCTCCCGCCTAGTTATGATGCTATATCCGTCCCGCGCATTGCCCGGTCCGGTGGCGGGGTTGCGGTCATCTATCGCTCCTCGCTACCCCTCTCCAAGATCTCCTCTATATCATTAACGTACCCTGAGTCTCTTTTACTTCAACTAAACAGTCTACCCGCTCTTCAATTTCTTCTCATTTATCTGCCCCCTTCTTCTTCCTCGCATGTCTGGGATTCTTTTCTAGCCTCTGTTTCTGACTTGGTCCTTCAGTTTCCTCGACTACATTTGCTGGGCGACTTCAATGTCCATTTTGACTCCCCTACTTCAACCAGGGATGCTGCCTTCTCTTCCCTCCTCCAGGACCTCTCTCTATTTCAGCACGTCTCTACACCCACTCATGCTGCAGGTCATATTCTAGACTTAATTATTTCTCCAGTATCCTCTCTGTATACTATCTCAGCTCCCTCAGCTGTCCCCATACCCTGGTCAGATCATTCCTACCTTCTGTTCACTCTTCAGGCCCCTCCCTTGACTCCCCTCCCCCTCTCTCCACCTGCCCTTCCTTCTCGACGACTCAACCCATCCACTAAGCAGGCCTTCTCTATAGCTCTTCCTCCCCTACCGTCTGATTTTTCTTCTTGCTCACCCTCCTCTCAGGTCACAACATGGAATGCCGAGCTGTCCCGCACCCTTGATCAAGTTGCTCCTACTAGATTTATTAAACCCCGGCGCGGTACTCATCAATCTTGGTACCACGCCGGGCTCTCTCTACTTCGTTCTCAATTACGTAGAGCTGAGCGTCTTTGGCGCAAGGCTCCCTCTGCTGACTCGTATCACAAATTCAAATCCTGTCACGCTCATTATCGTTCTGCAATTCTTAAGGCAAAATGTTCTTTCTACTCTTCCATGATCCTCGCTGCTCCTAATAGGTCCGTCAGCTCTTTGCAACCTTGAATACTCTTTCTAGCATACAGTCCTCCACTGCCCCGCGATCTTCGCATCTAGATATAGCTCCTAGCCCTACCACTTTGGCGACCTTCTTTTCTGATAAAGTTCAAAATCTTCGTTCCTCTCTCCCTTACTTCCCCCAAGCTCTGTCTTCCAACCCTCCTGTCTCTCCCCCGTCTTCTCCATGCCTTTCTCACGCCTGGTCTACTTTCTCACCTATTTCCTCATCAGAATTGCTTCACCTATTGTCTAACACCCGGAAAACAACCTGTGTCTTGGATCCTATTCCTTCTGCTTGGTTCTCTGATCCCCCTGCCTCCCTGCTTCAACCCCTGCTGACCATCATTAATTCCAGTTTGTCCTCGGGTTCTTTCCCTACTCCTTGGAAACATGCCACAGTTCGTCCTCTCCTAAAACAACCTACCCTGGATCCCTCCGTCCCTGCTCACTATCGCCCAGTATCCAATCTCCCTTTCTCTTCCAAACTCTTAGAAAAGGTGGTCTTTTCACAACTTTCTCACTATCTTGCTTCCACACTGTTCTTACATCCTAGACAATCCGGCTTCAGACCTGGTTTTAGTGTCGAGTCCACAATCACTGCTGTCTTGAATGAAATCCATACTTCTCACGATCAGGGTCACATTACCCTAGCAGTATCACTTGATCTTTCGGCGGCTTTTGATCTGGTGGATCACGCTCTTCTTCTTTCTCGTCTTCGGGATGCGGGTATTCGTGGTTCAGTCTATCACTGGTTTCATTCATTTCTCTGTCATCGGTCTTTTGCTGTCTCCTCCTCCCACTCACTTTCTAGTCGTCTTTCACTCCCTTGTGGTGTCCCTCAGGGCTCCATCCTGGCTCCTTTACTATTTAACATTTTCCTTGCCCCACTGGCGCTAATCATTCAGCAAGCCGGGATCTCTAGCTACTTCTATGCAGACGATATTCTTCTGTTGCATCATACTTCCTCGTCCCACCCCGAAATATCACCTCTGGAAAACTGTTTATCTACTATCTCTTCTTGGCTTTCTTCTAACTGTTTGGTGCTTAATGTTAGTAAAACAGCTGCAATCTGGTTCCCACATGCCTCTCCTGCCCCGTCTCTTGCTCCATCCCTTGCAGGTGCCACCATTACTGTAGTACCTAAGCTTCGCTACCTTGGGGTGTTTCTTGACAGCGCTCTTAGCTTTCACGATCACATTTCTCACGTTTCTCGGTGTTCTTTTCTTTGTCTTTGGCAAATTCGTGCCGTTCGTCCCTTTCTGTCCACCCAGGCCCTCACTACTCTTCTCCTTTCCTTGGTTATCACAAGATTAGACTTTTGTAACACTATTTTCGCTGGTCTTCCTCAATCCCAAAGACATCGTCTTCAATTGATCCAAAACACGGCTGCTCGCATGATTCTCCACGCTTCCCCACGTGACCATGTTACCCCCTTACTTTATCATCTCCACTGGTTGCCACTAGACTATCGGATACCATTTAAACTTCTCACTCTAACTCACAAAGCCATTTATCACTCAACTCCTGCTTACCTTTCAGATTTATTGACTTACCACAACCCCTCCCGTAGTCTTCGGTCTATCCACATTAACCGTCTTCACCTTCCAGCACCTTCCAAAGCTCACTTACAATCCACCAGAAAATCTGCATTTTATTATTTAGGACCCTCCCTATGGAACTCTCTCCCTACCCACCTCCGTACAGAAGAATCCTATCCCAAGTTCCGTTCCCTTCTCAAAACTCATTTTTTTCACTAGCTTTCCCCCCCTGATAACCTCTTCTCTGTTTTTCTGTCTGTGTGTTCTCTGCCTTGACTCTTCTCTGTGCTATTAATTATTGTAATTTCTTTTCTTTCTGTTAAACCTTGATTTTATTTGTAAACTGCCTCGATGTTATGGGAGGCGGTATAGTAAATGCAATGTAAACAATAAACAATAAACAATGGAGAACACAAGGGTATCAAAAAGTTCAGCAGAATGTCCTGATAAGAGTTCAGTTCAAGGCAGGGTTGGAGTGAGAACTTCTTTGGAGATGTGGGTTGTATTGTGAACACGCAGAAGTAAAACTAATTGTCCATCAGGATGAAGGAAACAGATGGTGTCCCAAGGAGCAGGTTTGGCAGCAGTCATCTTGGTCAACAACAGTTCATACAGGAAGGAAGTAGATCAAACAGAGCTGACAGTTGGAGAAACCTTCAACTGACTGACATGAGTCCAAGTGCAGTGACAATGTGAGGTCCTGTGAAAGTAGAGCAATCTCAGGATGCACAGACACAGTTTTTATTTTTTATATATACAGTAGTCCCCATGAAAAATAAAGTTGACAATGGTGAGCTGGATACAGACTGTGTAGTAGCCACCCGATCAGCAATTTCTTGGAACGCGATCCGAAGCCCTGCAAGGGAAATCACGGAGGCTCTGGTCGAACCTCTCTAATGTAATTAGCCAAATCAAATAGACAATGTGGGAATCACTTATTCAAAAGTAGCCTTAAAGAGGTAAGCCTAAAGCATGGCTTAGAGAGCCAAAGAGCAGAAATAGAGCCTGATACACTAGCTTCCAGGCATAAAAAGGATTAAGTACAACAGCAGTGAAACTCTGATATTCCTGGATACATGATAGCATTTAAAACATAATGCAGCAGACACTTGCCACACTCCAGAGAGAGAGAGAGCAGAAGGAGAGAACACACAATACTGTTTATGCCATTATACCATTCTACATAAATTGCAAACAAGCTTGAACCAGTTCAAAAGGTCACATAAAAGTCAGCATTATGTAGTTGCAGTAGGGGTCGCTGTTGTCCACAGGTGTGCTGCATTAGATCTGAAATAACTTCTTATCAGAATGTCCTTCACTCGCTCCACCAATTCAGTTGCCCGAAGTCTGCAAGCACAAACAAAAGAATGCTGTTTTCCCTCCCCCCTTCTTCTTCTTCTTGGATTGCGTTCTGGGATTGCTGCTCGCACACAACAGCTAATCCTGCTTCTAAAACAATTGTTAAAAGTCAGTATTGTGGCAGCACATTCTAAACAGCAACTAACTTTCATGAAAAGACTGGTCACTGAGAGTTACAGCCAACCTCGACCTCCATGAGGTGCTTGCCATAATATATAAAATCCCTGTTTAACTTTTAATTTTGCTTAATAGCATACACAATCAGAACAAAATCCAAACATGATTAACTTCTTATTCACTCAGGTTTTAAATCATTCCCAAGTTGCAATCTGGCAACCACTGGCCCAGAATACCACATTATCCTGCAGGGCTCTTAACCTCTACTTTGAAGGTCAAAGGAAAAAGGAAACAGTTTTCTTTTGTTGTATCAGTAGCAAAGAATTCTAAGCAGTTCAATTTCAGAGATCATAAAATCTAATTAAGAAAGCATTGATTGCGTGAGTGTTATACAGAACTAAACCAGGCACTTCCAGAAGGGAAACGGCTGCACTGGTAATTCAGCTTCAAAAGCAAAGTAACTTTTGAATCACACTCTGCAGTTATCATAGCTGTTATTGTTCCTCTATTACTAATTTTGTTTCCAGAATATATATTACCACAAAACAATAATCATATATCAAAGCATGGAAGATCATCCCATTCATTCACAACAATTATAACTATCACACATAGAACAGAATCAGGTCCCTAAGGGGTCTGTTTAATAAACGGTGGTAGCGTACTCCGTGCGATATCGGAGCCGCGGCCCCATTGATTTCAATGGGGCCGCGGCTCCGATATCGCACGGAGTACGCTACCGCCGTTTAGTAAACAGACCCCTAAGTTTTCTAAACAGTTTTTTCTTTTTCTCTCGGCGTCATTTCCGTACCTAGAAAGCTAGCAAGCTAATTACAGAGGAAAAAATGCTTCACCGAAAGAGTTCTGAACTTCATCTCCTGTCACACTTCAACTGAATAAATCCTTTATTTAAACAAACAAGAGAGACTGCTCAATCGAGAGTTTCCTCTAGGTAATGCGTCCATTCCCAGAAGAAATCCCTTAGCAGCCTTTCTCCCTCTCTCTAGCTGAAACAGGCAACCATCTTATCCTGCTGCAGACAATTAGCTATCTTTCATCAGGCGACATATAGGAGCAATTATTCATTAAACACAGCTAGGCACTGGCCAGGTGACCAGCAATGTTCAAAGAACAAACCTCAAAGTTCAGAACTCCATAATTACAATTGATGTGTACACTGTTATGTAACTAGTTCTTTTCAATTGATCTGTCGCTCTCTCTGGTCTGTGAGCATCCCAGATAAGGAGATTTCTTCCATTGTTTTCTTTTAGAACAATCTTTTATTGAGGACTCCAACAGGGGATTTTGTTTAATGAAGCAATCTATAGGGTTAGGGCCGGACTCAGCTCATTTCTTACTGTCTATCCCCTCATTGGATTTTTTTTATTTTATTTTTTTTCTGTTTCTCTTAAACATTCTCCTTCACCATCCCTCAGCCTATAATCAGTAAACCTGGTGTTTTCACTGTGTGGGGACACTTAACTGACAGGCAAAATCCTGCCAGCAAACTCGCTTTTACCGATGCAGGATCGAACCTTTATCTGCAGGGGAGATAGTAATTTTTTCTTTTTTTTTTCCAGAACTTAAACAATCATGCAGTCCTTACGCTTCGTCCTTCTCCAGCCGTTCCCCTCGCGGAGATACGGAACCGTGGATTGGGACTCCACACTCGCTTCGTACGCAATTGTACGTCTCAGGCACACACAGTCAATCCTGGAGATATTAAAACTTAAGGTCTGGGCAAAACTTCCTTTCCCTAATATTTACAACTGTGTACAAAAATACTCTAACAGTTTCACATAACAGAACAGACAGGACAGAACATTAATCACATAAAAGACATATGCATATGTAAGAATTTACTACTCACCCACTATAACCAGGTAAGCCTTCCGTCCTCACCAAATGGACAGGATAACACAATACTCACAACATAGAGTCTTCCTAGGGCAGTGATAGCTAACCTTTTTGAGCCCGAGTGCCCAAACTGCCGCACAAAAACAAAGAATTTCCTCAAAGTGCCAGCACGTCATTTGCATAAGTGGTCTTATTTGCATAAATATTTGCATAATGTTACCATACACTAACTTTTAGTAAACATGTCTCTTAATGAGTGTATGGATAAAGAAAGACTAAAAGATTTCTACATTACTATAATCCAGTGCCAACCGCCAGGCACATTAGGAACTACTACAAACGCTGCCCATTTAGAACCCATAGCAAACCCGCCGTATCCTGACAGCATTACCAGGACTCACAAAGCACCATACCCTACCTATCAAAAGGCAACACTGCAAATATTAAACCAATACATTTCAGAGAATACTGGGGAAAGAGAACAAGTGGCAACGTCAAATAGGAATTTCCTCTTGTACCAAACAAAGCGCAGATGTTAATGATGCACATTTCCCAGAGCTGACATATTCCAGTTAATAAATTCAAAATAAAGAGATATCTTTCTACCTTTTGTGCATTTTTTTTTTCAGTTGCAATTGGTCCAGCCACCTTCTTCTGGTTTCTTCATGTTTTCTGCTAACTCTCCATCGTCTGCTGTCCATTTGTCCTTTCTTCTCTCTTCTAGTTTTTTTTTCCATTCTCTCTCTCTCTCTACATCTGCTTTAACATACTAATCTTTCTCCTTTTGCTCTTTCCTCATTCCTATTTCATCCACACAAATTTTACCCCTCCATCCTCAATCCCCAATTACTCTCCCAATACCTGGCCAATTGTAGATTTTTCATCCCTCCTACACAAAATATTTTTCCCCTCTCCATTTTACTCTCCCAGCCCCATCCCATTCTAATCCTCCCCCAACATCAGCTCCCTTCTAGTTCCAGTCTCACCCAGCATCCATTCCCTTCTAGTCCCTGCATCAGCCCATTTCCAGTCCAAGTCCCTTCATCTGCTCATTTTCAATCCTAGCCCCCCCATCAGCCCATTTCTACTCATTTCCTAGCCCCACCATCAGCCCATGTCAAATCATAGCTCCCCTCCACTCAGCCCAATTCCAGTCCAAGCCCCCCCATGAGCCTACTTCCAGTTCTAGCCCCTCCATGAGTCCATTTCAATTCAAGCCCCCACCACAGCCCATTTCCAATCTTAGCTCCCCCCAACAGCCCATTTCCAGTCCTATCCTAGCTGTTCCATAAGCCCATTTTCAGTCCTAGCTCCCTTCCCTCACAGCCCATTTCCATTCCAAGCCCCCTCCCCATCAGCTATTTGCAGTTCAAGCCTCCCCTGCCACTCAGCCCAGTTCCAGTCCTAGCAACACCCCAACCCATTACCAGACCTCGCCCCCCGTCAATCAACTTCCAGTCCTAACCCCCATCACCCCATTTTCAGTTTAAGCCCCCCCCCTATAACCCTTTACCAGTCCTAACCCCCCATCAGCCCATTTCCAGTCAGCCCCCCATAGCCCATTGCCAGTCCTAAACCCCCCATCAGCCCACAGCCCATTACCAGTCCTAACCACATCAGCCCACCTCAAGTCCTAACCCCTCCCCATCAGCCCATTTCCTGTCCTAGCCCCCCCCATAACCCATTATCAGTCCTACACCCCCATCCGCCCACTACCCGTCTTAACCCCCCCTTAGCCCATTACCAGTCCTAACCCCCCCCATCAGCCCACTACCAGTCTTAACCCCCCCCATAGCCCATTACCAGTCCTAACCCCCCCATCACCCCATTTCCAGACAGCCCTCATCAGCTCATAGCCCATTGCCAGCCCTCATCAGCACACAGCCCATTGCTAGTCTTAACTCCCCCCCATAGCCCACTGCGTCTTAACCCCCCTCCCCAGCCCACTGCCAGTCTTAACCCCCCCTCCCTAGCCCATTGCCAGTCTCAACCCCCCTCCCTCCCTAGCCCATTGCCAGTCTCAACCCCCCTCCCCCCTCCCTAGCCCATTGCCAGTCTTAACCTCCCTCCCTCCCTAGCCCATTGCCAGTCTTAACCTCCCTCCCTCCCTCCCTAGCCCATTGCCAGTCTCAACCCCCTCCCTCCCTCCCTAGCCCATTGCCAGTCTCAACCCCCCTCCCTCCCTAGCCCATTGCCAGTCTCAACCCCCCTCCCTCCCTAGCCCATTGCCAGTCTTAACCTCCCCCTCCCTAGCCCATTGCCAGTCTTAACCCCCCTCTCTCCCTCCCTAGCCCATTGCCAGTCTTAACCCCCCTCCCTCGGCTCATGGCAATAAAAAAAAAAAAAAGCTGCCCGCTGCCGCGGCGGCGGCATGGAGTGTCCCGCGGGGCTCCCTCTGCCCGGCAGGACTCTCCCGGCGCTGCTCAGCCCCTCTCTGCCGGCTTGCAGAGACGCGAAGGGAGAGAGAGTCTCCCTCGCGTCTCTCTTAAGCCCGCAGGGGCAGATGGGAAATTTCCCATCAGCCCCTGCGGGCTTAACAGAGACCCGAGGGAGACTCTCCCTTCGCGTCTCTGCAAGCCGGCAGAGAGGGGCTGAGCAGCGCCGGGAGAGTCCCGCCGGGCAGAGGGAGCCCCGCGGGACACTCCATGCCGCCGCGGCAGCAGCGGGCAGCTTTTTTTTTTTTTTAATGTGCGACCTTCCCGCGTGCCAGCTGCAAGGCCTTCGCGTGCCACAGCTGGCACGCGTGCCATAGGTTCGCCATCGCTGTCCTAGGGTATCCTTTAAACTTCGCCCCTCAGGACGGAATCCACATCTCCTGAACCGACAGGAGGAATACTCATCTTCTGATCAGGCAGAAGGGAACCAACATCTTCTCCTAATGAGAAGGAATCTACATCCCGTGTTTTGTTTTTGGTTTTGTTGTTTTTTATTTTTGCTTTTTTTCTGTTTGTTTTTGGGGGTTTTTGTTTTTGTTTTTGTTTTCTTTTTAAGACTTGGGCAATTTAGAAGAATTTGGGAGAGACTACACTCAATTTAAGGCGGGTGTTCGGCACCAATTGTGGGGCCCTGTATCCCACAAATCAGCATAATTACCAATTACCGCTAATATCCCATAAAGTCCAGAATCAAATGTCAGTACAGGTGCAATCATGGTATAGTTTTATTGGATAACCGATGGATATTACAGGGGCAAGTGAGAGAAGCTGACCCTTCAGGCACTAGCACCTCCGGAAGGCTTCTCTCCCCAACTATTATTCTTGCTCTCCATATATACCTTTTGCTTTTCTCCTGTACATGCAGGCTACTCATTTCACCGTACTTCCCTAAACCTGTTGCTCTGACTTAGTTTCTGTGAGTGTCATCACTTTTCTGTTTGCATATTCACATTCTTTATCTGTCTTGGCACATCATTCAGGGTGACTCACAGCTACTGAGTTCTGCATCTTCAGGGCCTGCTCTTACCACATCCTTCTGTGCTGTAGTACCCAGGGCTGTCACAATCACATATTTCTATATGGCTGGCCAGTTTCCTGATCAGTTTTCCATTGCATGCATGTGGTTTTTCGGTTATTTCACTTCTCTGGTCCTTGGTCCCATGAGCTTAGTTTGTCCACACAAGCAGTTACTCAAATATTTCTTCACACCCTATCATTTCTTTTCTGTACATTCTTTTGCAACATCTGGTGCTGACTTTCACAGAGACCATAAATGTATTATTTTATTTTTCTATTAAATCAAGGCTTCATAAAAAGGCAGCCTACTATTAATTATATTCTATCAGTAATTGCCTCTACAGAGTCCATGGCTGTTCGTCAGACAGGCCCTGTCTGTTGCAGCACACGGCATCCACCTACACAGGGTAAAATATGAACATTTCACCCACGCTTATGTTCTCAGCAGCAAAGGTTCAGTCTTTACTGCCACGTTTTTTTAGTGGGAAAATTATGGGGACTAGGTTGGCAGGAGCCACAGCCAGGGTTTGAATCTGTGATCTTCTGTTCTTGCACACACTGTCTGTGTGCACTGCACCACTGTGCTGCCACAGATATGCTGCATTCCCTGGGGAGTCCTTGACTGTACATCTGACAGGGCCTGTTTGTTGCAGTGCATGGCACCCACCTGGACAGGGCTAGGCCATGGTCTGCTGTGGGCACCAGCCGCTGCCACCTCCACCATCAGTACCGCTCCACCCTTAGATTGGAGACAGCATAAACCCTGATGGATTTGTGGCCCTCAAGGACTGCATTTGGGGGATTCTGCCGTAGGTAATGCACATTTCTATGGTGTTTGTGCTGTGTAGGGTAAAATATAGGTGTTTGACCTATGCTTATGTTCTCAGCAATAAAGGTTCAGTCTTTACTACCATGTTTTCTTCATGGGTAAGATAACAGGACTGGGTTGGCAGGAGCCCCAGCTGAGATTTGAACCTGTGACCTTCTGGTCCTAAAGTCACTGGCTGTGTCCACTGCACCACCGTCTTGGCACAGAAGCAGTGCCTTCCCAGGGGAGTCCAGGCTGTTCCTCAGACAGTCCCTGTCTGTTGCAGTGCACGGCACCCACGTGAAGAGGGCTAGGCCATGGTGTGCTGTGGGCAGCAGCCACTGCCCCCTCCAACACCAGTACCCCTCCGCCACCATGCTGACATGTCCTTCTATTGGAGACAGCATAACACGTGAATGATTTGTGGCCCTCCAGAACTGCATTTGGGGGACTCTGCTCTAGGTAATGTGCATGTTTCTGGTGTCTGTGCTCTGTACGGTAAAATAGAGGCGTTTGAACCATGGTTATGTTCTCTGCAAAAAAGGTTTGTCTGTACTTTCACGGTCTAGTAGTGGTTAAAATATGGGGACTGGACTGGCAGTAGCCGCAGCTGGGACATGAACTTGTGACCCTCTGCTTCTGAACACACTGGCTATGTTCACCACACCACACTGTGGTCACAGAAATGGTGCAGTCCATGGAGATACCATGGTTGTGTGTCAGACAGAGCCTGTCTGTTGCAGTGCATGGCACCCACCTACACAGGGCTAAGCCATGGTCTGCTCTGGGCAGCTGCCACTGCCCCCTCCGCCACCGGTACCCCTCCGCCACCATGCTGACATGGCCTTATATTGGAGACAGCATAAAACCTGAATGATTTGTGACCCTCCAGGACTGCATTTGGGGGACTCTGCTGTAGGTAATGCACATGTTTATGTGGTGTGTGCTGTTTAAGGTAAAATATGAACATTTCACCCACGCTTATGTTCTCAGCAGCAAAGGTTCAGTCTTTACTACCATGTTTTTTTAGTGGGAAAATTATGGGGACTAGGTTGGCAGGAGCCACAGCCAGGATTTGAACATGTGATCTTCTGTTCTTGCACACACTGTGTGCACTGCACCACTATGTTGCCACAGATATGCTGCATTCCTTGGGGAGTCCATGACTGTACATCCGACAGGGCCTGTTTATTGCAGTGCACGGCACCCACCTGGACAGGGCTAGGCCATGGTCTGCTGTGGGCACCAGCCGCTGCCACCTCCACCATCAGTACCGCTCCATCCTTAGATTGGGGACAGCATAAACACTGATGGATTTGTGGCCCTCCAGGACTGTATTTGGGGGATTCTGCCATAGGTATTGCACATTTCTATGGTGTTTGTGCTGTGTAGGGGAAAATGTAGGTGTTTGACCCATGCTTATGTTTTCATAAATAAAGGTTCAGTCTTTACTACCATGTTTTCTTCATGGGTAAAATAAGGGGACTGGGTTGGTAGGAGCCCCAGCTGGGATTTGAACCTGTGGCCTTTTGGTCCTAAAGGCACTGGCTGTGTCTGCTGCACCACCGCCTTAACACAAAAACAGTGCATTCCCTGGGAGTCCATGGCTGTTTGTCAGACAGGGCCTGTCTGTTGGAGTGCACTGCACCCACATGAAGGGGGCTAGGCCACCGTCTGCTGTGGGCAGCAGCCACTGCCCCCTCCACCAACGGTACCCCTCCGCCACCATGCTGACATGGCCTTATATTGGAGACAGCATCACAGCTGAATGATATGTGGCCCTCCAGGACTGCATTTAGGGGACTGTGGTCTAGGTAATGCGCATGTTTCAGGTGTCTGTGCTCTGTAGGGTAAAATAGAGGTGTTTGGACCATACTTATGTTCTCTGCAATAAAGGTTGGTCTTTACTATCACGGTTTAGTGGTGGGTAAAAGATGGGGATTGGGTTTGCAGGAGCCCTAGCTGGGACTTGAACTGGTGACCTTTGGCTCCTAAACACACTGTCTGTGTTCACTGCACCACACTGTAGCCACAGAGATAGTGCTGTCCCTGGAGATAGGAAACCTGGCCGAATGAGTCAGAAACCCTGCTCTGCACAATTTCACTGTGGGCTCATTCACCTTGTATGGAGACGGAGCGTAGACCCTTCCAAAAAACATTTCTTTTTTTTGGAGCTTTCTTGGGAGTGTTTTTTACTGTTGCCCATTGATGTCACTATTGGCCAGCTTGGTTATGTTTTTTCCCCTTTTTTTGAGGTCATTTTCACTGTTTATTTGCCCTTTTGTACCATGCACATGTATCACACTTATCACTTTTTGTAGGTTTCCTTGGTTTTGCTGTACATTGCTGACAGAAATGGTTTCTCTTCCCTTTAAATCGGCTCTACCACGAGGTTTTCACTCGCGGTATTTTTTAACTCGGATTTCAGGCTCGCTCATGTGCGGGGAGCCTCTCCCATTCCACTCTCCATCCATTGACCCCGTCTCTCCGCCCCTGGGAAGCCTTCCTCTGCCCTCCGGGAGCCTTTCCCCGCCTTCATCGCACATTAGCACGCCGTGCACATGAGCGCGCACACATGTGCGTGCACATTTGTGCCCCAAAACTCATCATTAGCGTGTGCTAAGGTACCTTAGCGCACGCTAATGCGCACCGCGCACATTAGCGCAGTTTAGTAAACATACCCCTGCATGTCAATCTTCTTGTCAATGACTTCACCTCAGTTTCCATTAATGGAGAATCCTCATTTACCAAGGCAGAGAAGGTATTAGGAAAGGATATCTCGAGGTGGAGTGGGTGTCTCCGCGTAATGGGTTGTAACCCGCTAGAACCCATTGTGATCCGTTTATTCTTGAATTGCTGGATTTTTTATTATTATTTATTTATTTTCTTTAAAGGTTTTTTATACCGCTTTTTCCAGTAATCAAAGCAGATTCCAGACAACAAAACTTCTTACATTGAACATACTTATAACAGAGTGAGATGGTAGAATTATATACAAATTTTTCGTCTTATTCAATATCAACTTTATACAGTGGCATATTTAAATAACATATTTACAAAGATAATTCCATTCCCATCATATTTACTAAGCTCAAGGGTTGTCTACTGTATTGGAATGCATGGACGGGAAGGCTAGGTTGGGTAGACCTTGACTTGGTCTTGTGAGTTGCAAAGTGCTCAGCAAAGATATTGGTTTTAAGGGTCTTACAAAATATGGAGAGATCATTAATGGATCTGAGCTTATCAGGGAGGAAGTTGCAGTTCATGGGTGCAGTATATGTAAAGGCTGTGTTGCTTATCAAGCAGTTAGCCTTGCTGAGGTCTGTGGGGACTATAAAGGTGTTGAGAGTTGAGTATGATGGAGCTGCAGTATATTCTTTAGAAGTTTGAATGTGATCATGAGTAACTTGTATTTTATACAGCTATAAATTGCCAGCAAGTGTAATTCATATAATATGGGTGTGAAATATTCAGTTTTATTAATTTACCAAATAATTCGTGCAGCCACATGTTGGGCCATCTGTAACTGGCTTATTGCCTGTTTGGAGAAGCTATGGAAAATGCTGTTACAATAATCAAAATGTGGGGTGATCATTGCCTGAATGACAGACCGAACGTCATAGCTTGATAGCAGTGGTCTCAATTGCTAAATCATCTTTAGTTTGTAATAGATCTTACCAGGGGTTAATTTTATATGGGTGGTCATGCTAAGGAATTGATCTAGAGTAATCCCAAGGAAGTTCACCTCATTCTTTACCTGTAAAACAGCTTCTTTTAGATGTAAAGTTGAGGGAGGTTTAAAGTCATGGTTCCTGGTTACCTATAGTATCTTAATTTTCTTGAAATTAATCAACAGATCATGGGAGTTACGCCACTTTGACAATTCAGGACATTTCTCCTATCACTTTTCCAGTATCTATCATTCATTCCTTACACCGATCATACACTAAAGTTAAATTTCTTAATTCAATTTCTGAAAAATTTGAATGTAAGCAATGGTTCATTCAGATCAAACTCATTGAAGGAGATCAGTCTAGAGTCAAACCGAATAACTA
Source organism: Ichthyophis bannanicus (assembly GCA_033557465.1). NCBI lineage: Eukaryota > Metazoa > Chordata > Amphibia > Gymnophiona > Ichthyophiidae > Ichthyophis > Ichthyophis bannanicus. Next base: position 26,647,203 of record CM066031.1, on the reverse strand, counting down.
TCTCCCTTGTTTAAAATGTTCTTTCATTTATCCTCGATCAATTAGAAATAAATTACCACTGATTAAAGATCATATTACTGACAATAACTTGGATATTCTTTTTTTATAACTGAATCATGGTTAACAGTTAACGATACGGTTTTAATCAAAGCCATTAGGCTACGACATCTTTAATTATCAAAGATTAAATAAAAGAGGAGGAGTTGTAACTACTTTAACAAAGAAGGAATTGCAACTTTCTAAAGGTCCAAGTGAATTTCCATAAATATGGATGCTCTTTTAGTTGAAAACAAGAGTATGTTATTACTCTTAATTTATAGGCCCCCTTCTTCAAATGGTAAAGATCCATTTCCTTTCTGACCTTTTAAGTTTTCTTTTTAATAGACAAACCTCTTTTGTGTACCAAACTGCTCCAACCCTTGTATGAAACTTATGAATTTTGAAGTTATTAGAAACTGAAGCTGCTTGAAAGAACAATGAAGTCCATCTGTTAATGAGGAAATCAGTATCCCTGGAGTCAATTTGAAGCTAAGGAAGAATTTCTTTCAAAAACTGATCCTTGTCAAATTTGCAGAACTTTCTACGTTGATAAGAAGATTGATTTGTATTTGATCTACTGGGAAGGAAAGTGATTTTAAACTGGATAATGTGGTGATCAGACCAAGGAATATGTTGTATTTGTACATTTGAATCAGAAATATTGCTTGACATCTCTTGAAAGATAAATATGAGATCTAGAGTGTTTCCTTTAATATGAGTTGGTTGTTGAACTATTTGTTTGAAACTCATGGCATCCATTGAATCCAAGAAATTCTGTGTTAAATGTGAAGCAATAAGAAGGTAAGTTTAAGTTACCTAGAATGATTATGACTCTATTGTCTGAAATTTTTTTTATAAAGAAAATCGGTCGGGCGGCGTGAGCGGGTTCGTGGCTGAGCGGTGGGAGAAGACAGAGCAGCAGTGAGCCAACGAGAGCGCGGTGGACATCCTGCTGGTGCAGAGCTGTGCTTGGGCACAGTCTGCCTCGTGCTCCAGATCAGGATGGCAACTTGATGACTCCAGTGCCTGGCAGGTACGTGCTAGCCTCGGGGAGAAGGCCTCTGCACACTAGGTGGGGGTTTTCCCATGTTTATCCACAATTGCTGCGGCAAAATGGCAGTCCATGAAGGGTCCAGGAGGCTATTGACACAGTCCGGGAGGGGTTGGTTGTGGTGTTCGGGGCCCCTATAGGTGCTGCCCTCGGGCGGGGGGAATGGTTGGCGCGGGGGGGGGGGCTGTGCGCTGGAGCTCCTTCTCGGTGGGCCCAGCGGGTTAGAGGTGCCCGCTTCGAAGGTGGGGTGGTCGGGGGGAGGCTATGGGGGGTTGGATGGTGACTGCTGGGGGATTTGGGTGGAGCAGTGGGGGGAGCGAGGGGTGCTTGGGTAGATGGGGGGGTGTGCGGCTGGGTTTGGGGGGTAGTGGGGTTATGGGGACGCCTTGCTCCTGTTGGTTGGGGTGGGTGGAGGCTGGTGGGCCATTGCCTGGGGAGCCCTAGAGTGGGGGGGGGGCGTACAGGATTTAGCGGGACCGGTGTGTGGGGGGGCACTGGTCACTTGCTTGGTCTCCGGCGGTTTCCCTCTTTCCTCCTCCCCCCCCCCCTTGTTTTGCTTATGTTTCCACAGGGGCCGGCGCTGAGGGCAGCAAAGCGGGCACAGAGACAGGTGCTGCTGCGGCGACATCCGGTGTGAGGCACGGGAGACAGCACAGGCCGGTGCTGAGATCAACCAGCTGCATGCCAGGACTGCTGCTGCTGTGGCTGCAGAGGATTGCGAGCTGGGTGAGTGATCGGGCTGTCCGGGCACTGGATTGCCGGTTAGTAATCCCAGAGACGGGGGGGTTCGGCGAGGGAGCTGGCGGCCTCATGGCTCGGGGTCGGCCTTCCTTCATGATTTGTTGTCGGCATCTGGGGGGGATCTGCTGGGGAGGGGGTCGGTTAGCGCACAGGTAGCGGGGCCTGGGGGGGAGGGCCCCTGTCAGTGGCTCCGTTCGGAACTGTGGGTAGGGGGCTCGGGTGTTTTCGGTGCCAGTTGGGGAGTCAGCCCCTCCTCCTATTCGGGTGAGTTGTCGTGGGCATCCGTGGTGGAGCTGCCGTGGAAGGGGTCGGATAGCGCAGGGGTGGTGGGGCCTAGGGCGGGAGGGGCCCGTCAGGGTTGCGTCCTCGGAGCTGTGGGACGGGGTACCAGAACGATTTGACATAGGATCTGTCAAGGGTGCTATATAGATGTCTTGTGACTGTTGGGAGGCAGGTAGCGCTCGGGGGAGAGCCTGCAAGGGGGCATTGCAGATGATATTGTGTGGGTGGGTTACGGAGGTTGCGCGCAGGGTAGTGCATTGGCCTCGATTCTTCTGTGCGTTGCCGGGGTGTGGGGGACCTCGCACGCGAGCAATCTGGGATGCCATTGGTACGCGGATTCGGTTTTGGAGGCGTTACAGACACGCAAGGGGGGGCGTGGTTGTACTATGTTGGAATGTTCAGGGAACGGATGGAAGGGAACTGATGGGTATCTTGGAGCTCGCCAGGTTAACCTCTGGCCGATTCAATATGTCCGTGTGGTTGGGTGCCGGAGGAGGGGTGCGTGGGGCTACCGGCCAGTGTGCAGCAGGAAGCTGGGGCGCGGGGGGGGGGTTGGTACCGCGGGTTGGAGATTCAATAGGTCAACCTGCCCAATTCCGGACTGCACTCTGTTAAGGTGCGGTCACGTAGGGGTCACGCTTTGCAAGGGTGGCTTCAGCGGTATCCGCGGCTCTGGGTTCGGTTTTAGTTGGCGTTGTTTTTACAGTGCTGGGCGTAGTGGTGGCGCCTTGTCCTCGGAATTTGCTTTCGGTGCGATGTTTTGGAACCGTGGGTGGGATTGGTTCTTTGGGGAGTTGAGTCGGGGGCAGCATTGTGGGCCCGTTTCAGGATCTGCCTTTCTCGAACTTGAGGATTTCCCCTGGGGGGGATAGTCCTGAAGAAGGAGACTGAGCGATTCAGGTTAATTCATAATTGGCCTGTCTGTTGGGTATGCTGTTGACGATACACGTTACGTGTGTATTGTGTACAGTGCGGTGCGTGTCATTTCATCGGGCAAAGGAGATGGTGCAGGTGGCGGGTCGGGTAGCATTGAGGGCCAAGGTTGATCTTAAATCGGCCTTTTTTCGCCTGTTGCTGTGCCTCCAACTATGTTTCCATTGCGGGGTTTCCGTTTCAAGGGGCATGTTATTTCACGTACGCATGCTTATGGGCTGCTCAGTCTCTGGTGCGTATGTGGTACTGTCAGTACAGTGGTTGCTTGTGCAAACACGGGGCTTGGCGAATGTGGCGCATTGCTTGTAGGTGCATTGCTTGTCGGCTATTCTGTTTTGGGGGGCGGCTTAGTTGGTGCTTTGCCTGGAGATATTCAAGGGGTTTGCAGAACCATCGCGAGATTTAGGTGGGCCCTTGGCGTTGGGTGGGGCAGAGGGGCCTCCGATGCGACTGCCTTTGAGTATGTTGTTAGACTCGGTGGATGTGGTGGCTCGCATGCAGCGGGAATAGGTTGCCAGTGCGGATGTTTCCACGGGGTGGGGCGTTGAATCCGTGCCATCGGATGGGGGCCGCGGAGTCGGGTGGGCAGATTCGTGGCTCTTGAGTCGCTTTTGGGCCAATTTCGAAGGGACATCGGTTTTGATGGAGTGGGAGTTGTCCCGTGGGGGGTTGCAGCTCTACTCGGCTGCAGCGGGTGGAGAGTGTACTTTGGTGGGGTCTGGTGTGAGGTCGGATGGCTGCAGTCTTGGCGGGTATTGGGTTCGGCTGCTGATATCTCCTTCCTGCTCTGGTGGTTTTGGAGTCTGGCCTGATTGGCTCCGCTACCGTGAGGTGGTATGGCGGGCGGCACTGCGGCTGTGGGCGGGTGGTACCTCGTTACTCCCGCAGGGGTTTGCCAGTGGCGGTTTTAATGCGGGTGGGGGCGTTGGCATCTTTACACTTGCAAGTGTTGACGGAGGCTTGGCATATCCCTGGCGGTGTGGCCGGAATTGTCGAGGCTCTTTCGCGTTTCCGGTGGGGCGGTTTTGGGCTCTGCCCGGAAATGGACGATGAGGGATCCGGGGCCCGGGGACCTTATAGAGAACTGGCCTTTGAGACCTGAGGAGTTTACTGCAGAATTTGGTATCACTGGGGCCGTGGTCTGGGTATCCTCAGGGTGGTGACTAAGTGGTCCAGTTTCGGTCGCGCATGGGTGGCAACCAGAAGCATTGCTTGGTGGGTCTATAGTGGTGGCTAAGGGTGTGGGGTGGTTTTCCAGACCGGGGTGGGTTCGCAGTTGGGACGGTTTCAAAATTGTGAAGGTGGGGGTGCGGATCGCTGGTTGGGGATTGGTAAATCGCAGGTTACTGCGAGGAGGGGTGTGTGCTCGGCCATCTTCTCGGGATCTGAGTCGGCCCCTCGCGCATGATGTGCCGGTCTGGGTTCTTTTGGCGAGCCTGTGGATGACTGCATGGGGGTTTGAAGCCGCCATGTCTTGGGCAGTTTTGTAGGGCCCTTTTTCGGGGCCTTTTCATTTGGGGAGAGTGGGCGGCGGCTTCGGTCGGGACAGGGGGCGGGGGAGGGCTTTAGCGGCCCCACGTTTGGGTTTCAGGGCGGTTTGGGATGTTTGGGCAAGTTTCCGATAATGCTCGAGGGTGTGTCCAAATGGGCTGAAGGCTTTGTGACGCGCCCTGTGGCTGCCATGCGGCGATACCTGCGGGTGCCCCCCGGGTGTGCGGTGGGCTTCTTCCAGAGTGAGGGAGTGTTGGTCTGTTTCAGGTGCCCGGGGTGTTCCGGCGCTCGAGGTGGTCAGGAGGGCGCTGTGCTTGGTGGGTGATGCGCCTACGTATTTTGCGCTGCACTCTTTTCCCTTCTGGGAAGCTACACAGGTCCTGTAGAACTTATGGATGGCGCTCTCGGGTTTGTGGGGGGTAAGTGCGGCTGTACCGGCTAGAGGAGGTGGGGGTGTTGGGGAGTTTCATTGTTCATTTATTTTGCAGGTGGGGGCTGGAGCCTTCTGAAGGTTGGGGATCCTTCACTCCGTTGTCCGATGAGCCGGACGGCCAGTTCTGGTGAGGTGGGTGATTGCCCATTGGGGAGCGGCCCGGTTTTGGTGGCTTTGTTATAGCTAGGGAGCGCGGACCCCACGGGTTGCAGCGGCTTCCTTTGCTACAGCGCCACGGGTGGATATCGCGATTGCCTGCAGTGTTGGAGGCAATGACCAGGATTCAGGTAATGCTGGCATCGGCTCAGAGCGGTGCAGGGGGATTTGCTGGGTTTTTCAGGCCTTTCTGGGTGTAATTCTGCTGGGGTCTGACTTTGTTCCAAGGCCTGCATGGTCGAGCCGGCGGCGTTGGTCGGAGGGGCTGGCTGACATGGGGGTTCCAGCGGATGCCTTCTCGGGGAGGTTGAGGCCGGGGCTGTATAGGGGTGATGGGGTAGTTATCGCCAGTAGGGCTGGCTCGGCTATTTTAGGACTGGCGGGAGGTCTTGGAATGTGTGTTGGTTGGGTTGCTCACTGGTCGCAGCTTGGCTTTTGGGGGGGGGGGCGGCACAGGAACAAGGTTGTTACCTGTGCCGGTGGCGGGATACCGGAGGTTTCCGGGATCCGGAGCCTCAGGCTACACTTGGGCGGGGGCAGGGTGCCCCTGACCCAGTCAAATCCTGGTCGACTTTTGCTATAGCATGGCGAAGTCGGGGGAAGGGTTAGGTAACTTGCCGGGGGGGTAAGTTATGGCGTTAGCGGTGGCAAGGCACTTTGCTAAGGTATGGCTGGTGCGGGCCGGGTGCCGCTAATCGATTGAGAAGGTGTAGCATGTTGGCATATTGTGAAATTGTTAAAGGTTAATAAAGCTGTGACCAGTTGTGTTCCATAAAATGTTTGTGTGGTGTTTTTTGTGGGGTTGGGAGATTGGGGGTGATGGGGGATAGTGGAAACGGGCCCGAAGCACCAGGTCCGCCTGCCTCGGTTACTAAATCTTGCAGTGTATCTACTTCAAAGAAGCTTTTACTCTTTTTGCCCCCTCTTTATGGGATTCACTTCCTCTTTTAATTAGATCTTCAGATGATCCAAAGTGCTTACGAAAACTTTTAAAAACATTTCTATTTAAGGACTATTTTGGCAATTTAATTTCTTAAATATAATTATAATAAATTTAATTTAGAGAGTTGTATTACTCATCATGTATTAGTTTCTAGAACTTTTTAACATTTGTTTCAACATACTCTGTATTTTATTTTAATTTATTATTTGTTAATTGTATTTTTCTCTTATTTTCAAGTTTTAATGTAAACAGCTTTGATTCTTGAAAGGCGGTATATAAGTTTAGTTAAATAAATAAATGATCAGATGGAGGTTAGGGCTTGCAATTTCAAATGAGAGATATAATGCTATATCATCTGCATAGATGTGATACTCCACTTTAAACTTATGGAAGATACTACAGATTGGCTGGAGATAAATTTTAAATAAAAGGGCTGATAGAGATGATCATTGAGCTAAGCCCCTCTCTTTGTCAATATGTTTTAGATGCCTGTAAACTGATGTTGACTTTCTTGTCTAAGGCCACCTCAGTTTCCATTCATGGAGAATCCTTATCTACCAAGGCAGAGAAGGTATTCTGCAAGGGTATCTTGAGGTGGAGTTGGTGTCTCTGTGTAATGCATCATAATCGGCCAGAACCACTGTCATCCATATATTTTTGCTTTCCTGGATTTTCTGAGGGAGTTGCATGAATTGTTTGCAAGCTGTATCTTGGGGGAGGTTTGTTTCATTGCAGCTAAGTCTTTCCTCAATTGAATCAATTATTTTTCAATAGCAGATAGCTTAAGATGGATAGGACAATCTCAAAGGCTCCAAATTGTTTTCCTGAGGATTAAAGCACCACAGCTGTTGCACTGATTAAAAATAACTTTGATTAGTGTGTCAAATATGGGGCAGTTGTCAGATGAAAAGCAATAGAGAAGTGCTTTCCACTAAAGCTATGAAAAGCGACTGTGGGTCTTGGGGTGACTAAGAACTTCCAATCCTGGGGTGGGTGGATGAGGGGAAGGATGGAGAGAAAGAAGTGGCAGTAAGCTACGAGTTTGACTTCCTAAGCCAGAGACCCTGCAGGGCAGCTGTTACTTCCCAAAGCACAAACTTGCCTCTGAAGTACAGGCCAAACATATTCTTTTAAAGCTACTTTTCTAGAACAGGTTGAAGATTTGAACTCTTTGCTAAAAAAAATTAAATAAACATAACTATCTCTTATATCTCAACAAATAGGGGTGACTTACACAGAGCGGTTGGTACACCCCTAAACAAAGGCATGGGGAGCAATGATCTGCACGGAGCGGCAGGTGCACCGACTCTTGCTGCCTAGCTGGGCAGACTAGATGAACCATACTGGTCTTTATCTGCTGTCATATACTATGTCACTATGTTAAACACAGGCAGTAAGTAAAGAAGGGCAATTACAATAATTCCAAATGACCGACCAGGTACAGGCAGCTAAAACTATTCAAAGCATGCAAAAGAAAAAGAATAAAAACTTATCCAGAGAGATCCACTCAATGTGTTCCACCCCCGGTGCTCTGGAGACCAGTAATAGCTTCAGGGACTGTTGCTACAAGTTTTAAATGCAGAGCTCCCCTGGATTTCTAGGGGAGGAGAATAAAGCCAGCCAACATCTAATGTACTCTGAGCACTTCCACGTGTCCCGGAGTGTGTTTCTGGTTTGTGTTTCAGATGCGGGTGACATTTGAGGACATCGCTGTCTCTTTCTCCCAGGAGGAGTGGGAGTATTTAGATGAAGGGCAGAAGGAGCTTTACAGGGAGGTGATGAAGGAGAATTATGAGACTCTGATCTCCCTGGGTAAGGACTGTACGACTGTATCTGCATTTCTAGCAGACAGTGGGGCTGATCTATTATACTGTATCTACCATTCTTCCAGGTTCCAGAGATAGGACACGTCCAGAAAATGTGCTCACATAGCAATTTCCAGACATATTAACACCCAGCACCCACTAGGTACAATAAGCAGTATTTTATAAATCATCATTATATAATTCAACTCTAGATAGAGACCCTGCAGAGCGGAGTGGGGGATGAGTCTGGTGAACCCAGGGGTGCTGGGTTCAAGGATCCCACGGGACACGTCCTACCTTACCACATACATATATAGATGGTTCCTATAACTTCATCCCTTGAGGAATATCCTAGTACATTACTTAAAAAATAAAATAGTCCATCATATCTTCAGTCAGTCTCACTCTACATTGCTTCCTGTTGTGCTCATGTATATTTTTCTCAGCAGCACATCTGTTTGTGTCCCCTGCTTTCTGGAATTCAGATACTGTCCTCATCTCTACTACGTCCACTGTGAATTTATTCCATGTATCTACCACTCTTTCCGTAAAGAAATAGTTCCGCATATTACTCCTGAGTCTATCCCCTTTCACCCTCATCCATCAGGTGCTGCAGGACTGCACCCTCGGACCCAGAGCCCCGATCGGCATCAGGAAAGAGAGCAGGAGGCTGAAACCCTTCCCGCTGTCCATCACTAGGCCAATCAGGGCCCACCACAGCAACTTAAAAAAAGAAGCACCATCAGCCACCTGGTGGGCCCTTTCGCATGGCCTTTAGGCGGGGAACGCAGGTAGGTATGCAAAAATCATCTCAACCCAAACAAAAAGCTGCCAACACTAAGCCCAAGAACCTCGAAAAACCTCAACAACCTCAAAGACCTCACTGCTGACCTCACCCCTATCACAAGCAGACAACCCTTGCCCCACACATCTCATAGCACTTCAGATTGTATCAGGTCACACTTTCATCAAGAAAACAACAAACTGTAAGTACCACTCATTAGAAATGAAACTCACTGCTGAAAGAGCCCCACCCCTACCCTCCTATGATACTACCAAAAAGCATAAAATTGCTATAATGCCACGGAATCCAATGTTGCCAGCCAACCTAATATTGTATGCCCTTCTCATCTGGATCCTACTCTGCCACTCATCAACAGCTACCTATACCATAAACATACCCACAACAGCCCTACAACCTCCCCTAGTACACAAACCTTGCCACCCACACATATGGATGAATCCTCATAAGCATGCCTACAGACGAGCCCCCATGTTAATAAGAATTGAAACCAACATTCACACAACTGGCTACCATACCCTACACACACTAATCACTCCAATTAACATTGGGCTAATCAATGCTAGGTCCATCAGAAACAAGACAAACACCATCATAGACTTTATTCAATATCACCCAAACTGACATCCTCTGCATCTCCGAATCCTGGCTATAATTTATTTATTTAGCTGTATTTATATCCCAGGGTATAAAGCCCTGACCAGGTCATTCTATCTGAGATCACTCCACAATCCCATACTACCTTCAACTGCCCGCACATCCACAAGAGAGGTGTGAATAGACCTTAAATTTAAATTTAAAATATCCTGATCTGTAAGCCACAAACACTGTGACTTAATCATGATAGAAAACAAACACCTAGCCATTTGTCTTACCTACAGAGCCCAAATGCTCCCGCTGATGAGACATCCAACATCCTGAAAACCATATGTTTGGCCAGCTCTCCTCGTAAGTTGTTTATACTACTAGGTGACCTAAACCTGAGCTTTGCACCTAGCTGAGAAGAAGCTACTTTCACAAGGCAATGGAATCACTTAACTTCTGCCAAATCCTCAAGGGTTCCTCTCACCGTTCAGGCTCTACTCTGGACCTCATCTTTGTCCCAAAGAATCTTCGCTCACAGCACAGCATGATGACCCCTCTTGCCATACCAATACCCTGGTCAGATCACCATGCTATACACTTCAAGATTCACCTCCCCCAACAAGGAAAATCACAGAGAATACCCCACTCTGAAAGAAGATTTAAAGGATATAACCAAGCCTAATTCCTCAAAGATATCCATCCCAGCCTCCCCCATGACATTGAAGATCCAGATGAGGCAATTAAAACCTGGAACTCCACCATCAATGCAGCAGTGAAGGCTCCTTACCGCCCAAATCTTGGAAAAAGAGAAGAAAGATCTGAATCTGCCCTGTGGTACTCTGATGTAATAAGAGGAAAGAAACAAAACCTTTGCCAGCTAGAGCATAAATGGAAACACAACTGGTCATAAGCTACCCTTCTTCAGTACCAGAAAATGCAAAGACACTACAATGATCTGATCACCAAGCACAAACGAGAATACCACACCAACTTTATCTTAAAAGCCAGCAACAAGCCTTGAAAGTTATTTGAAATTGTCCACACCCTCATGAAGGATCCATCTCACAAAGAAGACACCATCCATCCCCTAATCTTTGCAGATTTCCTCATCAACAAGAACAAACCACCCTTAAGAACTTCACTGCCAAACACCTCCAACAACTCAACTGCAGAACCCAATGTCAAACACAATGGTACTGAACTGACCCCTGCCCGGTCATGTGGATCAAATCAGTCAAGGACAAAGTTGTTAACTTTTATCCAGAACACCATAAACTCATCCCTATCTCAAGAATACATGCCCCTTGCTCTCAAACAAGCTAACATCTGACTCATCCAAAAAAAACAACAACAACAGCTCTGATCCTGCAACTTTCCGCCCTCTTTCCAGCATGCACTTTCTATCCAAAATAATTGAAAAGATGGAGCAGAGACAATTGCAAGACCACATTGACCTGTATGCTCCTCTGGCTCCACACCAACATGAATTTCATCCTAACTATAGTGTTGAGACCCTCCTCATACATCTGTTAAACATACAGTACACCTAAGAGGAATTAACAACATAAAAACGGATTCCTACTTGTCTTTATTCACATCTCCAAGACCTTCGAAACGGTATCACACAGCATCCTCTTAAACCGACTAACTAACATTGGACTTCACAGCACAACTTGTTCCAATCCTACCTTAGCGACAGACAACAAAGGTTAAAGTTGGTTCAAACACCTCCACTCTGTTCAACACAACACAGGGAGTCCTGCAAGGGTCTTCTCTGCCTTCTCTCCTCTTCAACATCTACTTACAATCAGTTTGCCTTGACTATCTTCAAGATAAGAACTTACCAGCTGGAATTGTATAGGTACTGATATGCACAAAATTATACAGCAAACCTAAGAGACAGAGCACCAGAGGCAACATTTCAACTCCTAGTTCTTACACCAATGAAGAGGGCTCTTTCATTAGCAGCACCCACCATCTGGAATTCTCTCCTAGAGAAGATCAGTACAACCAAGGACTTAAAGGACTTCAGAAAACATCTCAGAACCTTCCTTTTCACCAGTCACGTCAGAGACAATACCTAATTCTTCCCCCTCATCTCACATGCCTAAAACAATATCTAACCCTTGTACATATGTTGCAATATATATTTTATTTTATTTATTTATTTACATTCTTTTATATACCGCACTATTCTGCATCAGTGCAGTTTACATTGAACAAACTGAAATTACATTGAACAGGGCATTATAACTTGGGGATAACTATTTTACAGGGAACATGGGCTATGGAGGGTTAAGTGGCTTGCCCAAGACCACAAGGAGCACCTGTGGGACTAGAAACCCCAGTCCTTCCGGCCCAAGGTTGCTGTCCTCTAGTGGGATTTGAACCCCTGACCTTCTGGTCTGAAGTACCTTGTCCCAACCACTAGGCTACTCCTCCATATATGTTTTGCCTCTGTGCAAACCCTACATGTCACCCCTACCTAAGTTTACACATTGAGTTTTCTGTAATGTTTGTTTTAATGTAAATCATTTTGAATGTACAAGAAGGTGGTATAAAAAAGTGTTAAATAAATAAATAAAATAAACTGTCCCCTCATTGCAGAGCTTGATTTCAATCGAAATATGCTCTGCTCCTGAGCATTTATGCCACGGAGATATTTAAACATCTCTGTCATATCTCCTCTCTCCCATCTTTCCTCCAAAGGATTACTACTGCTACTCCTTGATACCCTGTCCATGCTTGGTTTTAAGGGCTCTGTACTGTCCTGGTTCTCTTCTTATCTCTCCTATCACTCTTTCAGTGTTTGTTCTGATGGATTCTCCTCTGCTGCTATCCCACTCTCACTTGCTGTACCCCAAGGATCTGTCTTGGGTACACTCCTCTTCTCTTTCTATACCCAGTCCCTTGGTGCACTCTTCTCCTCCCATGGTTTCGGTAACATCTTTATGCTGATGACTCTCAGATCTACCTCTCTACACCTGAAAACTCTACAGCAATCCAGGCCCGGATCTCTGCCTGCCTTTCTGACATTGCTGCTTGGATGTCTCACTTGAAATTGGACATGGCCAAAGCTTCATATTTTCTCTTTAACCCTTGTCTCCCCTACCTCCCTTCTCAGTCTCTGAGGATAATAAAACACTTTTCATCTCTTCAACACTCTGCTGCACAGCTAATCTTCCGCCAGCCTCGTCATGCTCATATTACCCCTCTTCTCAAGTCACTTCATTGCCAAACTACTACTCCTGCTGACATATAAGTGCATTCACTCTGCAGCTCCTCACTACCTCTCCTCTCTTTTTCTCTCCCTACACCCCTCCTCGGGAAATTCCGCACTTCTTTCAATAGTTACCCCCATGTTATCCAAGTTTCCATTCCTGTTCTCTGTAAACACAGAACAGCTTGATGTTCTGTGTGTATTTTCAGTTTCATGTAAACTGCACTGATGTTGCATAGCGCGGTATAAAAGAAATGTAAATAAATAAATAAACCCTCTTCTGTCTATGCCCTTCTCTTCAATTGCTAACTCCAGACTTTGCTCCTTTTGCCTTGCTACGCCTTATGCCTGGAATAAACTATCTAAGTCTGTATGTTTGACGCCTTCACTGGCCCTTCTCAAATTGAGGCTCAAAACTCACCTCTTCGCTGCTGCTTTTGTAGGTTGAGTCGCCTGATCTCCTTTGTGTTTCCTTACTATTCCCCATAGCTGTATCCTATGTCTACAGCTACTGTGTTATCTATCTTGTCTAGATTTTATGCTCTGTCGAGCAGGGACTGTCTTTTACATGTGTCTGTGCAGCGCTGCGTATGTCTTGTAGTGCTATATAAATGTTCAGTAGTAGTAGATGAGGGTCTCAGTAGTTTGTGTAGAAAGAAAGGGACAGATGTTTCTGATTTTATAGAGAAAGAAGCGACAGGTTTTAGCTATCTTTTGGATGCTGCAGAGAAAGAGAGAGCAGAGTCAAAGATGGTATGGAAGGGCAGAAGGGAGAGGCCGTATAGTCTTTATCTGATGTCATGTATCTTTGTTTACATATAGAAGGTGTCTTGAATACTGACCAGTAATTTGTAATTATTTAATTTTAATGCAAATTGCTTTGCTCTTTTGTACGAAAGGAGGGACATCAAGAGATTATGATATGAATGAAATGAAATCAAGTAAGAAATTCACTTTCTTTCTCCCTGTCATATTAATCACAGCTGATTGGTCAGAGATTTGGGATAATCCCAGAGCAGGGATTTGGGATCAGGAGACCCAGAAATACATATCTCTGTGATCCCAACATATGATTAGTGCCTTCTTTTTATGTCCAGCAGGTGACGGGGTCACACAGGAAAAGAAGAGAGAGGAGAAGAGAGAAGAAGGGGAAACTCTTTCACACACGAGGTGCACCCAGCATTCCACCTTAACTCTCGCACTCAAGAGAGACATTTTCCACGTACTAAGTGTGAGAGCAGTGTCAATCATAGCAATTGCATAAGAAGCCAGCTGAAAACACCCACAGCAGAGCGAACTACCCCAACAGAGAGGCCTTCTACATCTTATAATAGTCCTGAATGTGGAAGAAATTTCACTCTTAAGAAATCCGCAACAATGCATCACAAAATCCACAGGAGTGAGGAAAGATTTCAATGCACGGAATGTGACAAATCTTTCCACAGAGGTTCACAATTTGTGGAGCATCTTAAAAATCACACCGGGGAGAAACATTTTAATTGTACTGAATGTGGGAAATGTTTCCCTAGTAAAGCACAACTAGTGAGGCATCATAGAATCCACACATGGGAGAAGCCTTTTAGTTGTACTGAATGTGGGAAATGTTTCCTCACGAAAACACATCTAGTGCGGCATCATAGAACCCACACAGGGGAGAAGCCTTTTAGTTGTACTGAATGTGGGAAATATTTCCTCACAAAAACACATCTAGTGATGCATCATAGAACCCACACAGCGGAGAAGCCTTTTAGTTGTACTGAATGTGGGAAATGTTTTCAAGCAAAAGCAGAACTAGTTCAGCATCATAGAACCCACACAGGGGAGAAGCCTTTTAGTTGTACTGATTGTGGGAAATGTTTTCACATAAAAGCAGAACTAGTGAGGCATCATAGAACCCACACAGGGGAGAAGCCTTTTAGTTGTACTGAATGTGGGAAATCTTTTCAAGCAAAAGCAGAACTAGTGAGGCATCATAGAACTCACACAGGGGAGAAGCCTTTAGTTGTACTGAATGTGGGAAATGTTTTCAAGCAAAAGCAGAACTAGTGAGGCATCATAGAACTCACACAGGGGAGAAGCCTTTTAGTTGTACGGAATGTGGGAAATGTTTTCACACAAAAACAGAACTAGTGAAGCATCATAGAACCCACACGGGGGAGAAGCCTTTTCGTTGTCCTGAATGTGGGAAATGTTTCCTCACGAAAACACATCTAGTGCTGCATCATAGAACCCACACAGGGGAGAAGCCTTTTAGTTGTACTGATTGTGGGAAATGTTTTCACACAAAATCAGAACTAGTGGGGCATCATAGAACCCACACAGGGGAGAAGCCTTTTAGTTGTACTGATTGTGGGAAATGTTTTCACATAAAAGCAGAATTAGTGAGGCATCATAGAACCCACACAGGGGAGAAGCCTTTTAGTTGTACTGATTGTGGGAAATGTTTTCAAGCAAAAGCAGAACTAGTGAGGCATCATAGAAGCCACATAGGGGAGAAGCCTTTTAGTTGTACTGATTGTGGGAAATGTTTCCTCACGAAAACACATTTAGTGACGCATCATAGAACCCACATAGGGGAGAAGCCTTTTAGTTGTACTGAATGTGGGAAATGTTTCCTCAGGAAAACACATCTAGTGCTGCATCATAGAACCCACACAGGGCAGAAGCCTTTTAGTTGTACTGAATGTGGGAAATGTTTCCTCAGGAAAACACATCTAGTGACGCATCATAGAACCCACACAAGGGAGAAACCTTTTAGTTGTACTGATTGTGGGAAATGTTTTCAAACAAAAGCAGAACTAGTGAGGCATCATAGAAGCCACATAGGGGAGAAGCCTTTTAGTTGTACTGATTGTGGGAAATGTTTTCACAGAAAAGCAGAACTAGTGAGGCATCATAGAACCCGCACAGGGGAGAAGCCTTTTAGTTGTACTGATTGTGGTAAATGTTTTCACACAAAAACAGAACTAGTTCAGCATCATAGAACCCACACAGGGGAGAAGCCTTATAGTTGTACTGAATGTGGGAAATGTTTCCTCACGAAAACACATCTAGTGCTGCATCATAGAACCCACACAGGGGAGAAGCCTTTTAGTTGTACTGATTGTGGGAAATGTTTTCACACAAAAGCAGAACTAGTGAGGCATCATAGAACCCACACAGGGGAGAAGCCTTTTAGTTGTACTGAATGTGGGAAATGTTTCCTCAGGAAAACACAACTAGTGAGGCATCATAGAACCCACACAGGGCAGAAGCCTTTTAGTTGTACTGATTGTGGGAAATGTTTTCACACAAAAGTAGAACTAGTGCTGCATCATAGAACCCACACAGGGAAGAAGCCTTTTAGTTGTACTGATTGTGGGAAATGTTTTTACACAAAAGCAGAACTAGTGGGGCATCATAGAACCCACACAGGGGAGAAGCCTTTTAGTTGTACTGAATGTGGGAAATGTTTCCTCAGGAAAACACATCTAGTGAGGCATCATAGAACCCACACAGGGCAGAAGCCTTTTAGTTGTACTGATTGTGGGAAATGTTTTCACACAAAAGCAGAACTAGTGAGGCATCATCGAACCCACACAGGGGAGAAGTCTTATAGTTGAACGAACCCAGTCAACAAAACGTGGAAAGCAAAGGAAGGATGTTCTTTATTAACTGGTAAAAAGCCTATGGCCTGACACAAGCCGTGTTTCGTTGCCTTCTTCAGGGGCAAGCTACATCAAATACACAAACCATTATAAATATAAATACCAAACTTATAAAAAATTAAAAAACATATAATTCATAAGATGCCTAAGAATGAATAAAAACAAGAAACATAAGAAATTATCAAAAATGAAAAATATATATGTCAAAAGATAATAAATTATATATCAAAGATAAAATCTATAAGAATGATCATACATGTATAAGCACCAAATGTGACAGAACTGTTATTACATAAATATGGGCTAAAAACATAAATAATAATATAACCAAAACAATGATAAAAATGATAGAGATGATAAAAAGCTACATACCTTTATTATTATTTATGCATCCAGTGTGATCTAATTACTGACCGGGACAAGAAAGACAAAATGCATGGATAAAGTGTATCCATATAAAAACAGCCATATATATATATGATTCCTTCCCCCCTTTTTGGCTATATGGTAGCCAAGATATGAGTTAATTTTTGATTACAGAAATCGAAAATTAACTCATATCTTGGCTACCATATAGCCAAAAAGGGGGAAGGAATCATATATATATATTGTCGTGCCCTCTCTGGCCAAGCGGTAGCCACTGGTATTGCAAGGCTCTGGAGGGTGGTAGTTGTGCCTTCACTGATATAAACCAAAAACACTTCTTTCCAAATTAAAGGGTTTTATTCCCCGTCCCTTGAGGGTACTTTATCTTCAGGAACATAAATCAAATGCCTTGCTTGGACATATAACATAAAGTAACAAAAGCAAACAGAACTTGCTTCCTTCAGCTTCCAAAACAACAAATAAATAAAAAGAACAAAACAGCTTAAATCTTTCAATAGGGTTCTTTCTCCTGTAGCTGACAGCACAGCTTATATCTGCTTTACTTAGAGAGAGCTGCAGCCTGTTGCTTATTTATTTATTTATTTTATTTATTTAACAGTATTTCTAAACCGCCTTATCTTAATAATCAAGGTGGTATCACAGCAAGCAATCAGGTAAAGTGTGTGTGTTGTACATGCAGTGAGGATGAAACTTAGTTGTGTGAGGGCTGTGTTGGGTGCTTGATTTGTTTGAGCTATGTACAAGGTGGGCTATTTACAGTGGTGCTAAAAACGCATTTTATATACATACAGTTGTTTAGGAGGATTGGAGTGCTGTTATCCATTCTCTTAGGTTATGTGATGTGACCATAGTGCTCTATGAACAGCATGGTTTTCAGTTGTTTTCTGAAGTCTTTGAGGTCTGGAGTTGCCCTTAGATCGTCCGGTAGATTGTTCCATATTGTTGGAGCAGCCATGGAGAGAGCTCTGTCTGTTGTGTCCTTGCGTGTGTGCTTGTATTCATTTGGGGTACTGACTCGGTTGCGTGTTTGACTTCTTCTAGGACGTGCGCTGGTTTCCGGTTGTATGAGCGTGTGTAGGCTGTTGGCTGATGTGTGCTCTTTTATCTTAAATAGGTTTATGATAGTCTTGTATCTGATGCGAGCACTGATTGGGAGCCAGTGTAAGTCCTTTAATGTAGGTGTGATGTGCTCCTGCCTAGCGGCTCCGGATATGATTCGAGCTGCAGTGTTTTGTGCCAGCTGGAGTGGTTTGAGAGCTTGTTTTGGTAGTCCAAGGTATATCGGATTGCAGAAGTCCAGTATTGGGGTTATCAGTGCTTGACAGACGGTACGGAAGTGTTCTGGAGCGAGGAGTGGTTTCAGTCTCCTGATGATTCGCATCCTGTAGTAGGCTTTTTGTATTGTTTTGTCTATGTGTGGTTTGAGGTTGAGTTTACTGTCCAGAGTAACCCCAAGGTTAAAGCTAGGACACCAACTAATTACTTATCTGAGAGAGAACTCAGGTTCAATCAAGGTCAAAGAGCAGTCCATCAATTCTGGCATATCATTTTCTTCTGCATTCTGATATTCCATTAACTCCGGCTGACTGGAAGGTTCATTCTGGACCTCAGCAGTAACGTGGGAGAATGGCTGGTTAACCTCGTCAGACAGGAAGTTCCTCTCTTCCTTAGAGCTAGTGTCTCTCTGGGAATTACCATGTATTCTAGAGTTGAGCTTTTCATGGCACTGCCCCTGCTGGTATTTTAGAATATAGCTCAACTCCTGGTTTGCTCTGCTAGTGGGATAATTAAGGGAATTTCTCTGCCGGTTCAGGCTTCCCTTTTGTAACCCAGCTGAGCTAGATTGGAGAGCTCGTGACGGAGTTTCACAGGGAGCTGGGAGCTTACAATGACTACAAAACTCTTCAGCTTTATCTGGTAAGTAAAACCTTTTTCTTCTAGGGTTTTTAAAACCAGAAGAAGGGATATTTTCAGCCTCTAGATAGTGGGACCTTGTGTGCCTATTTCCATACCTCCAGGGTTGTCTTCTTTCATATGGCAAATCACTCTCTCTTACATTCTCATACCTGCTCCATGCTTCCCAGGGTTTTAGCTGCCTTTGCTGTATTTTCTCAGAGTGTGTCTGTGGCTGCTTCAGCTCCTCTCTCTCTCTGATTGTCTGGGAGCCTATTTTATCCCAGTGTTTCCTTGCTCCACCCCCACCCAGCTGAACCCTGTCAGGTAAAGTGAATTCCCTTCCTTTGCTGGCTGGGTGTGTCCTCATTGGGCTTTTGCACGTGTTTCTAGGTTGCTCATGGTAACCATTTGACATTTCCTTGTTTACCCTGTCACTTTTTCTGTGTTCCTTTATACTGAACTGCATTTTCTCGGGTTGTTCGGGGTCTGCACTGTTACAATATATATGATATATAGATATATATCATATAATGACAATACAGAAATCGAAAATTAACTCATATCTTGGCTACCATATAGCCAAAAAGGGGGGAAGTAATCATTTATTTATTTATTTAGATCACATTTATATACCGCTGCTTCCAGCGATCAGCAGCGGTTTGATTCTTCTTTTGGGAGATGTCGATCAGGACAGGGTGGGGAGTATATACATATAGGACTGAGGGGGGGGTCACGGCACACATGGTTAATGTTTTTGGGTTAAACGTATTTACATTTATACAATACATATTTACAGATTTAGGAAATCACATTTTACATGGCTATACATGGTTACACAGGCGGATTTAAAATGCATATATTTATCAGTTTACTTTGTTACGGTTTCCTGGAATTTGCGGCTTATGGCTGGTTGTAGTAGCATTTAAATAGGTGGGTTTTTAACTCTTTCCTGAATCTTGTAATGTCATGGGTTAGACGTAGGTCAACAGGGAGCTGATTCCATATAGTGGGCGCAGAGAAAGAGAAGGCTCTGCGACATGTACTCATTTTCACAGTTCGGATTGCTTTGGGGACCTGCAGGGTGCCCAAGTTGTTAGTTCTTCTATTCCTATTTGCTGGTTGTGTGCTGATAAGAGAGGACAGGAATGAGGGGGCTATGTTGTTGATCAGCTTGAACGTTTGTTACTAGCATCTTGTACTGTACCCTAGCTGCAACAGGAAGCCAATGAAGGTCGATCAATATTGGGGTGATGTGGTCAGATACTCTTGTTCCCATTATGATCCTAGCTGCGACATTCTGGGCCATTTGAAGGATACCCAGTGATTTTTTGGGTAGACCTTGGAGGATGGCATTACAGTAGTCGAGGTGCGGCATAACTAGTGCGGCATAACTAGTGCATATAATGACAATACAGAAATCGAAAATTAACTCATATCTTGGCTACCATATAGCCAAAAAGGGGGGAAGGAATCAGTGGAATCAGCACTGCAACAAACACCCTCTTTAAAATAGAATTGTAAAAGGAGTAATTGGTTACCTGTGACCATATTGCTTTTTCGTTGTAAACAGTATATTGGCACAAGGCAGGTTAAAATGAGAAGATCTCGATACTCTGATGCAACATAAAAATAAACACTCATTACCAGATCATGACTTATTTCTTGTAACCCACCGACCTCCATATCATTGTGTATTTCTCTTTTTAGACAAGTATATCGAACGATATATAAATGAATCTTTATATTAGAAATTTTAAATCTACACACCTAACTCTGACCCTCCAAGAATACTTGAATTCGTATACATCTGCATAGCCTATATATTCTAGAAGCAACTTACATGTATGACACTCTTGAAATCCAAAAAACAGCAGAGCAGTGCACTGTTGGTTCTAAGAAATGAAGGTAAAAAACGCCAGCATCTGCGCACTGCCTATAAAGAATTTTCCCGCGAGTTGCCATTAAGATGATGTGTGAATAAAGGCAGGGCTAGGTGCCTTACATCTATTGCCGTATTGAATCTCTGACTTTAAACTTTAATAAGTATCTTCTTGAAAAATGAAGTAAAAGGGGTTGCACCACCGGCGAACATAAAACACTCTTGGATATCTAATACAAAGAACTACAACCATCAAAATTACTAATAATGACCGAACGGATAGAAAAACACACCTAGTGTTTGTTATAAAACTGACAGTATAGTCGAGTGCCTCCTTCACAAAAGATTTTCTAGTTATGGTAAAAAACAAATTTTGCGGGACTAATAACATGATCCCGATGTCAGGAGCAAGGAGCAGATTCTTATGTAACCCTCCCGATTTACTAATGACACCAATTGTTGGTATTGCAAAACATGCTCTATGCTAATGCCATACCTTTAACACCATATGAAAATAAATAATTGATATTAAATAATTAATTTGTCACTCCTAAAACCCTAAGGTAAAACCAAGTAATACAGAATTATACCTCTTAATGTTAGGCTTTGATAAATGACTTTTTATTAAAAAACACATAGGTAGCAAATTGTACTAATAATCTCTTTGAGTGTTTCCATAAGAATACTTATAATTGCATGTTCATCACTACAGGGAATTACCCAAGGACAACCATAATCCATTCTTTACTATCTTCCTACCAGAGGGTCAGAAATATCAAAAATAATATACTAACGGTTATAATAACACAGCATGTAAACAAACTAGTGTTTGTTATATATAACTGAACAGTATAATCAAGTACCTCTTTCACAATAGAAATGTCTAATTGTTGTAAAGGAATGACCCTCATCAAAATTGGTGGGACCCATTACCCTTTCCTAATACCAGGAAAAAAAGGGGGGGGGTGGCTTTTGTAACCCATGTGGTATTGTGAACATGCCTTATATAAACAAAAAAACTAAAAACAAGGAGGACAAACAATCCAAGGGGGGGTTTCAAACTTTACAAAAAAACAGATAAATCCCTCTCCATATTCAAACCTCTTGGATGCAAACTATCAAGACTGAAAATGTATCGTTCTTCTAGCCGCCGGACAGTTCTCTCTACATTTCCTCCTCTCCAATTAATCTTCACTTTCTTGATTACGAAATATTTTAAGTCAGAAATTTTATGTTTAAGTTCCTGCCAATGACTAACAAGGGGTTTATCTGCTGCTCCTCTTTTGATGCAGCTTCTATGTTCTATAATACGATTGCGGACTGGGCGAATAGTCTTGCCTACATACAATTTCATACATTGGCACTGGATTACATAAATGACATGACTAGTGGAGCAATTGGAAAAATCATCCAGTTGGAATATTTGTCCACTTGTGGGATGAAAGTATTGTTTCTTCACTGTCAAAACGTGAACACATACCGAACATTTGCCACACTGAAAATTACCTTTATGTGTGGACAAAAACTTCCTCTCAGTCAACGCTGATGGAACTAGCATATTTTTCAAATTAACATTCTGTTTATATGCGATTGTAATCTTTAAATTTTGAAATGATGGAATTGTTTGAATCAAGTACCAGTGCTTCTTAATTATTTTAGCTATGCGATATGACTGATAGGAATATAACAAGGGACATACCATACCTACATCATGGTGTGTCTTATGTTGTTGTAATAACTCTTGACGTGAACTCTGCATTGCCCTATTACATGCTTTTTGGAAATGTTGTGGAGGGTAATATCTTGCTTTAAACCTCTCACTCATCATGACTGCTTGCTGTTTAAATTCCTGATCCAACGTACAAATTCTATGTATTCTCAAAAATTGCCCATTAGGCAAATTATGTTTCAAGTATAAGTTATGAAAACTATCATAATGGAGAAGTTGGTTACCGTCTGTAGTTTTTTTGTAGAGTGTAGTAATGAATTTTCTGTCAGTTTTTTCAATGAGTAAATCCAAATATGGAAGTTTATTGTCATCAAAGGTAATTTGAAACTGTAAGTTATCATCACAGGAATTGATCCATTTATTAAATTCTTCCAAAAGGGATAATGGACTTTCCCACAGCATCAAGACATCGTCTATGTACTGATTGTGGGAAATATTTCCCCAGAAAAGCACAACTAGTGCTGCATCATAGTACCCACATGGGGGGAGAAATGTTTTAGTTGTACTAATTGTGGAAAATGTTTCCCCAGAAAAGCAGAACTAGTGCTGCATCATAGAACCCACATGGGGGAGAAATGTTTTAGTTGTACTGATTGTGAGAAAGGTTTCCTCATGAAAACACATCTAGTTGCGCATCATAGAAGCCACACAAGCGAGAAACCCTTTAGTTGTACTGAATGCGGGAAATGTTTCCCCAGTAAAGCACAACTAGTGCTGCATAATAGAACCCACACAGGGGAGAAGCCTTTTAGTTGTACTGAATGTGGGAAATGTTTCCTCAGGAAAACACATCTAGTGACGCATCATAGAACCCACACAGGGGAGAAACCTTTTAGTTGTACTGAATGTGGGAAATGTTTCCTCAGGAAAACACATCTAGTGACGCATCATAGAACCCACACGGGAGAAACCATATAGTTATACTGATTGTGAGAAATGTTTCCTCATGAAAAATTCCAGGCCGTGGAGCCGACGTGCACGCAGCCCCGTGGTAACCGGGGGGGCGGCAAGGACACGATCCCCCGGGCCGCGGCGTCGAGGGAGAAAAGGGGAGAGCTGGAGCGGTTCTAGGCGCCACATTGGCTCCCGCAGGCCGCCGGGAGGCGGGGGGAGTCAATGGGGCAGAAGGGAGGTGGGGCCAGCCTCCGGCAAGTGCAGGGATGCGCCGTGGTTCTGGCCTTTTCCAGGTCAGAGCCAGACGTGTCGGGTGTTGCACTAGCGAGCTCGCAGCACCACGAAGCCTTAGAGCAATTTCGGGGGTCCGATTTGGAGAAGCAGCGGCTCGGGTGAGTGCCGGAAGGGGGGTGCCGGGGGTCCATTTAAAAAATAAATAAATAAATAAATAAAGGGCGCAGTAAAGACGGGGAATAGAAAGGTTTTACTGCTTTAGGCAGTTAAAGGGTGGGGGGGGCAAAAGTATACAGGGGAGGCAGGAAATCGGAGGCCGGACTTCAAAAAAAAAAAAAAAAAAAGGAAACCAAACAAGCAGACCCCCGTGGAAGCAGGGGAGCTGGGAGCCATGCAGTCTGTCAAAGGGCGGGGGCACCTGGGAAAGGACTGAAAAAGGGTCAAGGGAGAGGGGCAGCTGGGGGTCTCATGAGCGGGATAGGACAAGGTCTGCCCCCAGGGGTGTAAAGGGCGGTGGTGTGAGTGGGTGTCAGGGGGGTGATCTTCCTGGAGTGACCCAGGGTAGGGGCAGAACAGGCATCCGTGGAGCATATGCTGGGGGGAGTGTGCGGCGTGGGGGTGGGCTTGCGCAGGACCGTCCCGGGGGTGTGGGGGATGGGCACGGGGATGCGACACAGAATGATGACCACTTGGGTCCAGAGGGGCGAACAGGGGTAGCTGGGGATCTGAGTGGGGGACCTTCGGGTTCTGCGGGGAGTATAGTGCCTGAAGCAGGGCTACCTCTGGTTGGGGGTGGTGTGCGAGTGTTGGGCGAGGCGTGGGCTACTGAGGGTGCGGTGCCAGTGGGCCCTGTGCACCGGCCTGGAGTGTTGGGGTGTGCATCCCCGCCGGCATGGGAGCACTGGCAGGGAGGGGCCAAGGCTCTTCAGGGGCGGAGTGGTTGGGGGCGTGGCAGCCCCCTTGGGTGATGGGGGGTCCCCCTCGCCTTTTCCTGTGTTTTCTCCGCAGGTCCCCTTTGGATGGCAGTATTCTGGGAGTCCGTGGATCAGCGTTTCAAGACCATCTGCATCGGCTCCTGCGGAGGGGTCGAGAGAGATGACGCCAGCAGCAACGCATGTGGGGACGGAGCCGCGGGAGGCCAGCGCGACAGGAGAAGAGTCAGCGCGAGTGGCAGGTGAGTTGGCAGGGGATCAGGGTACAACTGAGGGGGGCGGGCAGGGGTGGTGGCGGGGGGAGGTAGGAAAGTGAGGAGGAAGCGGAAACATCCATGTCATAGACGGCGAAGGTCGGGGACGTCATCCACCTCGTCGACCGCTTTTATGTTAGATTCTTCGTCATCTGACGGGGATAAGGGGCAGGATTTGCACGGGATGGAGGGTAGGGCGAGTGCGGTCGCGGCGACGCCTACGGTGGCGGCATATTCGGAGTTATGGGAAGGCGTGCCAAAGACTCTGCGGCGGAAGATTCTGCGAAGGCGCTATATTTATTTATTTATTTAGCTGTATTTATTTATAGACATTTTCCGTTTGCTTGAAGGCCGGAAACGGTCCGGGGACAGCAGACGGAAGAGGAAGGAAGACGAGAAGGCGGAGAGGGTGAGGAGAACAGCGCGCAACGTGGTGAACTGGACACGAGCCTTTTTACGACTTGCTAGTGTGTGGGGGCATTCGCACCCGGAGCATTACGGTATGCTCCTCGCTTACCCGGATTCCATCTTAGAAACTGCGCAATTGCACGAAGGTTGGGCATGGCTCAACTATGATGAAAAGTTCAGGGATAAGATGGAAGAAAATCACCTGCTGTCCTGGGGGACGCAAGACATTAATTTATGGCTGACGCAGATGGCGGTCAGACCCAGCGGTAGTGCGGCGAGCAGTGCACGGGGAGGAGCGGCCGTTGTTTCAGGGGCTGGGCGGCCCTATCGAGGGGGCGGACCCGCTGGGGTCCAAAAAGCATCAGCTTCGGGGGGGGGGGGGTCGGGGATGTCTGTTGGCGATTTAACAAATCGTCATGCCCGTTCCCGGATTGTAAATTCCGGCACGCCTGTTCCGTATGCAACAGAGCGCACTCTGCGCTCAAATGTGTTAAGAGAGGAGCGGGTGGGGCTGGTGCGCCCCCTCCAAAACAGTAAGAGCCTCCTGAGCTTAGCTCCCACTCCAGTCCGGATAGAAGCAATGAGCCCGTGGCTGAAACGGTATCTAAAACAAAAGGACAGTGCAGTAATTGAGGGGGGATTTAGTGAAGACTTTCGAATTCCGGTGGTGGGCAAGGTGACCTGTACTAAAGTTAGAAATTCGCCTTCGGTGCGGCAACTTGCCCAGATAGTGCGGGATAAGTTGGCGGTGGAGGTTGGATTGGGGCAGGTGGCGGGCCCCTTCACGGAGCGGCCTTTTGAGGATCTGGTTATATCCCCATTGAGTATAATCCCGAAAAAGGAGCATGGGATGTTCCGGTTTGAATGTGGTGGTGAAGGCCTGTCATATTCCTGGAAGTACTAACAAAATTGCTGATGCTCTTTCCCATTTTCAGTGGGAGCTGTTTCGGACTTTGGCACCGGAAGCTGAAGAAGTGGAAGCATCAGTCCCGGTGCACTTATGGCGGATTAGCATGGCGACATGAAGGATCTGCTGAGGAATTCAGTGTCTGCGGCAACGTGGGCAGCGTATTTTGCGGGGTTGCGACAGTGTGGTAACTTTCCTTGCGGAGCACGGCTGGTGACAGGGTCCAGTCCCTGAGCTGCTCCTGGGTCAATATGTGGTAGTGGCAAAGGCGGCGGGTCTGTCGAGGGCAACGGTGAGGAGGCAGCTGGCTGGGTTTTCTTTCTTTGCGGGAGTGGTTGGTTGGGGGGTGGCCGGGAAGGGAATTTTGACTCGTGGACTTTTGCAAAAGTGGGAGCGGTCCCTTCCCACCCCAGCCAACGGGCGGCGGCCGATAACTTATGACTTGTTGAGCCGCCTATTGGACGTTTTACTACAGGTAGTGTCCTCCCAGTTCGAGGGCACCCTATTTCGGGCCGTTTTTTCGGTGGCCTTCTTCGGTGCATTTAGGGTGGGGGAGCTGGTGTCGGAGTCAGGTCCGTAAGAGCTGTCCACATGACCTGAAAGTCCACCAGGTGCGAGTGGGGGAGGGTATGGTCCGCATACACTTAGCGCGTTCCAAGACTGATCAGTCGGGGAGAGGTGCCTGGGTGGTGCTGCGCGCCATGCCAGGGGCACTTGCCTGCCCAGTCAGGCTGCTGGGCGCCTACTTGCAGGTGCGGCCGGCCGGGGTGGGCAGTCTGTTCCTTCACGAGGACGTGAGGGTGCTCACGCGCTACCAGTTTACGGTGGTGCTGCGGCTGTCATTGCTACGGATTGGGGAGGACCCCTGTAGGTTTGCTCCACATTCCTTTTGGATCGGTGCAACGACCAGTGCGGCAGCAGAAGGTCTTCCGGAGCGGGAGATACAACGGATAGGGCGGTGGAAATCGCAGGCGTTCCAGGGCTATGTGCGTTTATAGCGGGCCCTGGGAGGTGCTAACTCTGTTATTTTTACTTTGCAGAAAGGGGTCATGCATCGTGTCGCTGTTGGGTGATTGGCCACTCGTTTGTTTACTGGGCTGGTCGGCGAGCAGCAACACGGCCATTGGGGCCGCACCTTGGACTGGAGGCGCTGGGAGTGACCGTATCATGGCTGGGCGAGCGTGGACTCCGGTGGATCCAGCTTTTGCCTTTGCTGCGGCATCACGAGCGCATGAGAGGGGCGCCGAATATCCTGCTGATTCACCTAGGCGGCAACGATATGGTGTCCTGGACCTTGTGATAAGGAAGCTTATCATAGTTCAGGAAGGAGCTATAGTAGAGGTGAAGTGACTCTGAACAAGCAACCTGTCTGTTCTGGTAGAAATAATAAAACAGAATGTTTCCATAAAAGACTACCAGTCCCAGAATGCACCAGGTTTCCAACAGCCATTAGAAGAGCTGAAGTGGGGAAACGTGTGTTCAATCAGGAGGGCTATGAGGTAATCCCCAAGCACTCATCTCCAAGGGCAGGGCTTGATTCAGCACAGCTGTGTTGTGCTAAGGTGGAGCATTCATCTAGGCAGGATAAAAGAAAAGCTTATTCTACAGAGAATCATCAGAGGAATGATCATCTTGAGGAGGGGCATCTTGATCATCAGAAGCACCTTGTCCATTCTGATCATCATCAGCAGAAGCCAGAGCTGACGGACAGAGAGAGAAAGAAACACTTTGGAAGAAAGAAGAGAAAAGCATTTGGAAGGTCTAGAGGAGTCCATAGCAGTACATATACTGGGAGGCATTCCAGAGGCAAGCATACACCACTGGACTGGGGAAAGCCAGAGGAGTGGGGCTGCAGAGCCAGGAATCCCAGGATGGCACCTGTGAGGGAGACGGCTGCACTTGGAAGGGACCCTAAGACCAGTGCCAGAAGGTATGTGAAGAGAGATCCAGTGTCCAGGGATCTTGATTGGAAGGCTGGACATAAGAACTGGATTACATACTGGCCAGGATATTTAGAGAGGAACCCTAACAGCAATGGAAGCTCAGGAATGAACACTGATCTATGCCCTAGCTTTTCACTGGGAAGACAGCAGGGAAACAAGTATTGTCCTGAGAGTGCTCCATTGAGAAATTCCTCTGTGCCAATCCATGATATAGAGCCTATGATAGTTGAAGAAGGGGTAGATGTTGAATACATGGATTGCTCTCTGTCTAAACTTCTGTGGTAATATGCTGTTACAAGATACAACAACCATCACAAAGAAATATAAACTTGTTCTTTAATCTACTCAGAAAAGCTTCTGAGTAGGATTTGAGCCACGTATTAGAGAATAAACCAGCCAAGAGGGTTTCAGCTGGTAATTGTTAGCAATTGAGCCTTGTCTAATTGCCAGTGAGCTCTGAAGGGACACTTATGAGTGTATGTGAAGATACAAGAGGTGATCCCTGAAAAAGAACAGTTTTTTTTCTACTTTGTGGGGTTTTGTTTGTTCTTTGAAGCACTGCTAAGAGGATATTAGCAGGTGCCTACAGAAAAGACCTTTTGGTTCCCATCCAGGTCTTTTTGCTTTGATTTGATGGCTTAACAAGTTCAGATGTTGTTTTTCCTTATTTTGTTTTCTAGTTAAAATACTGAAAGCAAGTATTCCTTTTTTATGTGCTACCAAGTATATCTGTGTTGGGAGAAATAACCCCATAAATAAAATATCTTCTTTGCTTTACCCTTGAGCAAGCACAACTAATTATTGTGAACGGCTGAGTCTGGTATGAATGGACTACATTTCCCACAATCCTTTGCAAGTCATATTATTAATTTGCCTTTGTCAAGACTGTGGACATTCTCACCCAGCGCCCCCGTTGACAACCTGTAAGCAGCTGATTCGCGCTGTTCATAAGGACTTGGGGGAGGTTTTCGTAATGTTTCCGGGAGTTATTGTGCTTTGGTCTGATATCCTTCCACGGCCGGCCTGCTGGGACCAGCGGCGGTGGTCTAGAGGGCTGACGAAAGTTAATCGCCAAATTGGCAGGTGGGTGGGGGAGCGGGGCGGGTGCCAGATCTTGCACCCGTGGGTGGATGAGGAGTGTTATGGCCTGTTCCGGCCCGATAGCGTGCATCTCTCGCCAATCGGGATGGCCTGCTGCTGAAAGATTGGCAGGAGGCTGTGGAAGGTGTCAGGCAGGGGAGTTGGGCTGGTCGCAGCTTCAGGTTGGGGGGCGGCTCAGGTCTGTAGGGCCTGAGCTGCTGGCGGGATCCCGGAGGTTTCCGGGTTCCGGAGCCGGAGGCAAGCTGTTGGGCGGGGATGGGTGACCCCCGCCCGGACAACCCCTCAGGTTTTTGCTAGTAATATGGCGAAGCCGGACGAGGGAGGGCTAGGCTGTTAGCCGGGGCCTGGACTCAGCAGAAGCGGAAGCGGCGTCACCTTGCTACTCACATGGCTGGTGAGGGCTCGTGCTTTGATAAAAGAGGGGGGGTAATGTTACTGTGTTGGATTGTAATTTGTTTATTGTTAAAGGTTAATAAAGATGCGACCAGTTTAAGCCCAAAATTGTGTGATGATTTTATTGTAGGGAGTGCGGGGGTGCACGGGAGAAGTGTGGAGTTGGGGGGAGAGGCGACGCGTCCGCCTTACCCGGTTAATTCTGGGCCGCGGAGCCGATGTGCGCGTGGCCCAGTGGTAACCGGGGGGCAGCAAGGACGTGATCCCCCGGGCCGCGGCGTCGAGGGGGAAAAGGGGGGAGAGCCGGAGCGGTTCTAGGTGCCCATTGGCTCCCGCAGGCCACCGGGAGGCGGGGGGAGCCAATGGGGTGGAAGGGAGGCGGGGCCAGCCTCCGGCAAATGCGGGGACGCGCCGTGGCTCTGGCCTTTTCCAGGTCAGAGCCAGACATGTCAGGGTCCCACCCTCCCACCCTAGCGTTTGGAGAGGGGCTGTGGTTGAGGATGTGGGTTGTTGCAGCTGGGGGGGGGGGGGTGGTGGGATCCCGGAGGTTTCTGGGTTCCAGAGCCGGAGGCAAGCTGTTGGGTGGGGGTGGGGAACCCCCGCCCGGACAACCCCTCAGGTTTTTGCTAGTAATATGGTGAAGCCGGACGAGAGAGGGCTAGGCTGTTAGCCGGGGCCTGGACTCAGCAGAAGCGGAAGCGGCATCACCTTGCTACTCACATGGCTGGTGAGGGCTCCCGCTTTGATAAAAGAGGGGGGGGGGTAATGTTACTGTGTTGGATTGTAATTTGTTTATTGTTAAAGGTTAATAAAGCTGCGACCAGTATAAGCCCAAAATTGTGTGATGATTTTATTGTAGGGAGTGCAGGGGTGCACGGGAGAAGTGTAGAGTTGGGGGGAGAGGCGACGCGTCCGCCTTACCCGGTTACACATCTAGTTACGCATCATAGAAGCCACACAGGGGAGAAGCCTTTTAGTTGTACTGATTGTGGGAAATGTTTTCAAGCAAAAGCAGAACTAGTGAGGCATCATAGAACCCACACAGGGGAGAAGCCTTTTAGTTGTACTGATTGTGGGAAATGTTTCCCCAGAAAAGCACAACTAGTGCTGCATCATAGAACCCACATGGGGGGGAGAAATGTTTTAGTTGTACTGATTGTGGAAAATTTCCCCAGAAAAGCAGAACTATTGTGGCATGATAGAATCCACACAGGTGAGAAATCTTTTACTTGTACTGATTGTGGGAAATGTTTCCCCAGAAAAGCACAACTAGTGCTGCATCATAGAACCCACACGGGGGAGAAATGTTTTAGTTGTACTGATTGTGAGAAAGGTTTCCTCATGAAAACACATCTAGTTACGCATCATAGAAACCACATAAGTGAGAAACCCTTTAGTTGTACTGAAGGTGGGAAATGTTTCCCCAGTAAAGCAGAACTAGTGCTGCATAATAGAACCCACATAGGGCAGAAGCCTTTTAGTTGTACAGATTGTGGGAAATGTTTCCTCTCAAAAACACATCTAGTGCGGCATCACAGAACCCACACGGGGAGAAACCTTTTAGTTGTACTGATTGTGGGAAATGTTTCCACAGAAAAACAGAACTAGTGATGCATCATAGAACCCCCACAGGCTAGAAACCTTTTAGTTGTACTGAATTTGGGAAATGTGTCCCCAGAAAAGCACAATTAGTGCTGCATCATAGAACCCGGGAGAAAGCTTTTAGTTGTCTATGAACGTGGGAAATGTTTCCTCATGAAAATACATCTAGTGACACATCATAGAACCCACCCAGGTGAGAAACCTTTTAGTTGTACTTATTGTGGGAAATGTTTCCCCAGAAAAGTACAACTAATGCTGCATACTAGAACCCACATGTGGAGAAACCCTGTAGTTGTACTGATTGTGGGAAATGTTTCCTCACGAAAACACATCTAGTGCGACATCATAGAACCCACACAGTGGAGAAACCTTTTAGTTGTACTGAATGTGGGAAATGTTTCCTCAGAAAAGCAGAACTCGTGCAGCATCATAGAACCCATACAGGAGAGAAACATGAACTATGATTAACAACAGACATCAAGGACTTTCGGAAACAGCTCAAGACGACTCTCTTCATCGAAAACTACAGGGACGTCACATAAACTGCTCGCTAGTCAGCACCACAGACCAACACAGACCAACCCCCTCCCCTTCCCCCATGTATATAGTATTGTATAATAGCACACGGTGTAAATAGCTCAACAAGAATCTACGACACCCTAATTCACACGCACCCACTGTTTCACTGAATGCACACAAAAACCATTATTTCTTGATTGTTTGCTGTGTACACCACCTTGATTGAAGGAGAAGGCAGTATAGAAATCCTTTTAAATAAATAAATAAATGAAATTTTAGTTGTACTGAATGTGGGAAATGTTTCCTCACGAAAACACATCTAGTGCGGCATCACAGAACCCACATGGGGGAGAAACCTTTTAGTTGTACTGATTGTGGGAAATGTTTCCTCTCGAAAGCAAATCAAGTGACGCATCATAGAAACCACAAGGGGGAGAAACCTTTTATTTGTACTGAATGTGGGAAAGGTTTTGTTACAAAAACACAACTAGTCCTGCATCATAGAACCTAAACAGGTGAAAAACCTTTTAGTTGCACTGATTTTGGGAAATGTTTCCCCAGAAAAGCACAACTAGTGCTGCATCATAGAACCCACACAGGGGATAAACCTATTATATGTGTACTGAAGGTAGGAAGTCTTTCTTCAGAAAAGCACAACTAATGCTGCATCAGAGCACCCACACAGGGTAGAAACATTTTCATTTTACTGAATGTGGGGAAATATTTCTTCATGAAAGCACAACTAGAGCAGCATCATAGAACCCACATGGGGCAGAAACCTTTTAGTTGAACTGAATGTGTGAAATGTTTCTTCACAAAAGCAGAACTAGTGCGGCATCATAGAACCCACACAGGGGAGAAACCTTTTAGTTGTTCTGAATGTGGGAAAGGTTTCCTCATGAAAACCGAACTAGTGCGGCATCATAGAAGTCACATTGGGGAGAAACCATTTTGTTGTACCGATTGTGGGAAATGCTTTCTCTCAAAAGCAAATCTAGTGATGCATCATAGAATCCATACCGGGGGAGAAACCTTTTAGTTGTAATGAATGTGGGAAATGTTTTGTTACAAAAGCAGAACTAGTGCTGCATCATAGATCCCAGACAGGTGAGAAACCTTTTAGTTGTACTGAATGTGGGAAATGTTTTGTCACAAAAACACAACTAGTGCTGCATCATAGAACCCAGACAGGTGAGAAACCTTTCAGCTGCACTGACTATGGGAAATGTTTCCTCTCGAAAGCAAATCTAGTGATGCATCATAGAACTCACACTGGTGAGAAACCTTTTAGTTGTACTGAATGTGGTAAATGTTTCATCAGTAAAACACAACTAATGCTGCATCATAGAACCCACACAGGGGAGAAACCGTTTAGTTGTACTGAATGTGGGAAATGTTTCTACTGGAACTCAGAGCTAGGGAGGCACTTTAAAACCCACAATGGGGAGAGACCTTTAGTTGTTTGGAGTGTGCGAGATATTTCTGCACAAAATGAAGACTAGTGAGGCATCATGGAACTCACACTGGGGAGAATAAACTGACATACTGGTAGTCTTGAATAATAACTAAATGACATTGATAATAGAGGTGTCTGTTCCATGTGAGTATTCTCTGAATTGTATTGAGATGCAGAAGATCTTGAAGTATCAAGAAGTGCAGTCAGAGATCTGGAAAATGTGGCAGAAAGCTATAGTAATCTTTCCCGGACTTCCGGCATGAGTGGCAAGGAGAGCGGACTTGCCTGAAAGGGCTGTCATTTTACCCCTCTATAAGTTGTATGGACGACTGACGAAAAACTATGGACCTCAACCAACGATCATCTATGGACCTCAAGGACTTCAGGAAGAACCCCAGAACTGTTCTCTTCATTATACACTATAGTCCTATGTCGTATGCTACCTACCAACCCACCTGACCCCCAATGTACCCCCCTACCCTCCCTGTATATAACCACTTGTACATAATTCATCCTGTAAATAGCACACCAAGAAATCATCACTTCCACTCCGTGTTAACACTGCATGCCTACCCCAACTGACACTGATTTTTGATTGTTTGAAATGTAAACCACTTTGATTTCAGGACAAAGCTGTATATAAATCCTTTTAAATAAATAAAATAAAATAAGTTGGATAATTAAATAACAGGAATTCTACCCCCCTCCATGGGGAGAGCTGAGATGCCAAAAGTAGTGAAAATCAAGCCAGCAAAGACAATTGCGGAGTTTATACCTCTAAAACTAAATTGGGAGGAAAAGACCCGGCCGCGAATCACCGCGGCCGGACACAGACGTGCGCGAGCGAGCCGAGGGTGGGGAGGGGTGGGGCGGCTGGGGGCGGGCAGGAAGCGCAAGTATAAAAAAGCGCGTGCGGCGTGGCGCGGCTTTGGCCTCTTGCTGCTCTCCCCCCCCCCACCTTGCAAGAGGACGATCGACGTGAGGCGCGATCGAAGGAGGAGTACGATCGACAAGGAGGATCGACAGGCGACGGAGGAGTACACGAGGTTCACAGCGGAACGGCAAGTACCACAAAATGGTCAGGGAAAGTAAGAGCATGCAGACGCCGGATTACCGGTGGAGGGAGAGGATAGAGGGAACAGGGGAGAGCATGGCGGGGGTCACGGGGACCGGGGTAGCATACTGTGCTGGAGTTGCTTGCGGTAAGCGCCAGCATAACGCACACAAAAAAAGACGCTTACCGGGAGGCAAACCGTGTAGGGCAGCAGTGGAAGGGACAGTTTTGGCTGAAATCGCTGGCGATCCCAAGTTGGGGTGAGCTAGGCGAGCCAAGTGGGGGCATACGAATATACCGTAGTCACACGCAGCCAAGCACAGCTAAGCCCGGAATAGAGATAAGAAACAAGGGAGGAAGTCATAACCCTTGGGGGGGGGGGTGCTCGGGAATAATTAGAATAAGAACAATGATAAAGAGAATAAAATAAAGAAAACAACCTGAAGAACGGCTTATTGGCAAATATGGAGGAACAAATAATGTAGCGTGACTGCCATCTAGTGGATACAGGCGGTAGGGTAGGCAATAAAAAGGTGGCTGTTTTTGTTTGTGCTCTTAGGGCCAGAGGACAAGGAAAGGGATATATGTCTATGTGAATTATTTGACTGGTTAATGTTGAAATACACGGATATATAGGTATTTGAGGTGGAGGGATGTATACGGATATAGGGAGGTGAGATTTATGTGATGGAAAAAGGTAAATATATATATGGATGTATATATATATTTACATTTATATATGTATAGTTACAGTTATAGATATATATATATATGTATTTACATTTATATATAGATATTTGTGATATAGGTGAATGTATATGGATATGCATAGAGCAGTAACCATAGCTATCAATCCCCATTGCCTCATACATATAAGGGTTGAGGGGAGCGCGGGATTGAGGGGTAGTGGGACATATAGTAATGACACCTTCCATTACCTCTGCATAATAATTTGTGCTAGTTTAAAGATGCCGAGAAAGGAGATGCAAAAGGCCCCAAGGGCACGGGGCGTCAAAGCTACACAGAAGGCACCAAGAGCACAGACAGAGGCTAGTGCAGGCCGAAGAAGAGCGCAGAAGACCACCCAGGATGCAACCAGAGGAGTGGCAGCGGGGAAACCCAGACGCAGCAATCGGAAGAAGGGGCCACAGGACACCGCGGCCCCTACGCAGGGGCAGGGGCTGGACGACCTGATCCAGAAGGTGCGGGAGCAGGTGGCGCAACACGGCCTGACCTCAGTTGGACAACGACTGGGACTGCCAGGCTTCACGGGGGAGGAACTGCCGACAACAAGCGGCTGCGCAGCAACACCTAACGCAGCTCAGGGTAAGTCCAGGTGCGAGAAAGAGGGGCCAGAGTGGTCCACCTCATCATCTGATGATGCCTCATTGGAGAGTGACGGGGACACAACATAGACAGAAGTGATGCAATATGCATTAAAAAAATTTAAAAGGAAGAAGAATGCAAAGCAAACAAATCCCCTAAGGCAGGCATGGGCGGGGCAGAGTCAGAGGGGGGAGGACCGAGGGAGCGTGCCAGACGGGGTGTCTCAAAGAACACAGACGGACTGGCGCGATTCCAGTCGTGATCCACGATGCGGAGTGAGCTCCCTGGCGGTGTCAGTTCCCAAAAAGATAAAAAAGCGGATTTGGAAACGGGAATATATAGACATGTTCTCGCTCTTGCTTAGGGATCAGGAAGATGAATTTAACACTACAAAAGATAGGGATAGAAGAAGCGAGAGAGATAAGAAACCAAAAATTCCAAAATCAATCAACAATTGGATGACAGCATTCCATAGCTTTATGAGCGTGGTAATGGAGAAGGAACCCGAATCGGGCCCATATCTGACCAAGTATCTGGACACCATCACCAGGGCACATAAGCAATACGGGGGATGGGCCTGGCTGAACTATGACGTGAGGTTCAGGAGAAGCATGGCCGACGATCCCACCATAGCATGGCATCACAGGATTCTGGACATCTGGACGGAAGAGATGGCGCCCAATAGGCCCTTGTGGCAAGACGGGCTGCCGCAGCTCCTGCAGAGTACGCTATGGCAGCAGCCTACGCTGAACACACAATGGCTGCCGGCACCTCAATGGGCAGGGAAAAAGACATGCCGGCAATACAATGCAGGGAGTTGTGCATGGCAACCTTGCAAATTCAAACATTCATGCTCAGTGTGCGGAAATGCACACCCCGCCTTCACCTGCAGGGCGTCAAGGGAACCCAAACCATTCAGAGGGCTGCAGCAACGCGCAGCTGAGGGAGTTGGCCCCAGCACCCATCAGGCTTGAGAATATGCGGCCATGGCTGAGAGCCTACCCTAAGCGAGAGACGGCTTTCAGAATTGAAGATGGCTTCGCAAAGGGTTTCAGCATCCCATCCATAATAACAATAAAAACAGCACAAACACGCTGTGTAAATAACCCACCATCAGTCCAAAAATACAACGACATCGCGCATGGCAAGATAGCACAGGAAATTGGCATGGGGCGCATAGCGGGCCCTTTCCAGTCACCCCCATTTAGGGACATCATCATCTCCCCATTGGGGGTCATCCCAAAAAAGGAGCCGGGCAAATTCCGGTTAATACATAATCTATCATACCCCGAAGGCAAGTCAGTCAACGATTATATCGATTCGGCATTATGCTCGGTAAAATATGCAACCATTGACCAATCGATCATGCTTATACGAAGTAAAGGGCCGCGAGCACAGCTGGCGAAGGCGGACATTGAGTCCGCGTTCCGGCTATTGCCGGTACATCCTGAGTCCTTCCCCTTACTGGGTTTCTCGTTCAATGGGCAGTTCTTCTATGATAAATGCTTGCCCATGGGATGTGCAATATCATGTGCATACTTCGAGCAATTTAGTACTTTCATACACTGGGTAGTGGAGGACCTGGCGGGCCCCAACACGGTGGTGCACTACCTGGATGACTTCCTCTTCATAGGAAAAGACTATAACGACTGCAAAAGGATACTAGATATCTTTGTGAGAATAGCGCAGTCATTCGGAATCCCGTTAGCAAAAGAAAAGACAGATGGCCCGACGGGGATCATCACTTTCTTGGGCATTCAGCTAGACGTGCCAGCGCACATATCACGCTTGCCGGCCGATAAGGTGCTGAAGTTGAGGGGCGATATGCAACTACTGCGCAGCAAGCGCAAAGCGACATTGCAACAATTTCAGGCAATGCTGAGCCTGCTGTGCTTCGCATGCAGGGTGATACCCATGGGTAGGGTCTTCTGCCGCCATATGGCATGGGCAACAAAAGGTGTCACAAAAAGGTACCATCGCATAAGGGTCACCAAGGACATCCGGGAAGACCTGCAGATCTGGCTGCGATTCCTTCGCACCTTCAACGGCCTTGCCTTCTGGCAAGCGCTACCAGTATCTA
Source organism: Ichthyophis bannanicus (assembly GCA_033557465.1). Lineage (NCBI taxonomy): Eukaryota > Metazoa > Chordata > Amphibia > Gymnophiona > Ichthyophiidae > Ichthyophis > Ichthyophis bannanicus. The sequence goes on along the minus strand of CM066031.1, from coordinate 26,610,081 downwards.
ATGCCGAACTCGATTTCTTCACCGACGCTTCGGGGGAATAGGTTTCGGCATCTACTATAAAGGGGCGTGGTGCTCGGAGACATGGCCCAGGGAATGGCAGGCGGAAGGGACCACCAAGGATATCACGTTCCTGGAGCTCTTCCCGCTGATGGTAGCACTGCGCATCTGGGCACCCGGGCTGGCCAACAGGGCCATCACCTTCCATGTCGACAACCTAGCTGTGGTATGGGCAGTGAACAGTATGAGAGCTAAGACACCAAGGGTAGTAGCACTATTAAGACAAATAGTGTTGCTATGCCTGGTACATAATATAACCTTGAGAGCAGAACATATTGAAGGCGAAAGTAATAACATTGCCGATGCTCTTTCTCGTTGTAAGATCAAGCTCTTTCATCAACTGGCGCCTGGGGCGGACGCGGTCAAGACAGCGGTGCCCGAGGAGATCTGGGAATATGGTCCACCGAAGTATGGGAGCTCCTGTTAGGCTCATTAGCAGAGAATACCAGACGTAAATATATAAAAGCATGGGAACAATACCTAGCCTTTTGCGGAGCAGCCCTGATAAGACAAGAAGACAGACTGGAAGTGGAAACGATCCTAAACTGGATGTTGCACTGCAAAAATGACGGCTACACAAAGGCAGCAGTGCAAGCCTGCCTGGCCGCCATATCATTTTTCACAAAAGCAATGGGTAAACGGGGTCCAGCAACAGAGTTTGCCATAAAGAAAGTAATGAGAGGTTGGTCATTGGGGCAGCCACAGAAAAGGGACCAACACCGCCCGATCACCCATACGATGCTACAACAACTCATGGTAGCGACTAGCAAAGTGTGCTATGATGAGTACGAGATGAGGCTATTTAGATGTGCCTTTTCCTGGGCCTTTTATGGGGCCTTTTGGGTAGGGGAGCTAGTGGCTGCCTCATCCGCAAAGCAAAGGACAGCGGAGGGGGGCATGGCAAAGCGCGATGTGGACATACTCACAGGAGCGGTAGTACTCCAATTGCGCAGATCCAAAACGGACATGCAAGGAAAAGGGGCGCAGGTGGTTTTGCAAGCATTGCACAATGACCCCTCATGCCCGCTAAGGAATGCCTTAGCCTACCAGCAGGTGCGGGCACAATCAGGAAATCAATGGTTCGTGCATGCCAACGGCACCCCACTATCACGCTTCCAATTCACGAGAGTACTCAAAATGGTAATAGAACTAACAGGACGGGATGCAAGCTTTTACGGCTCGCACTCCTTTCGCATTGGAGCTGCTTCAACGGCAGCCAGCATTGGGATGTCCAGGGAACAAATCATGCAGATAGGACGGTGGCGCTCGGATAGATACAAACTGTATATACGTCCGGCGCAATGAGGTAAGATAGGATATCAAAAAAAAAACAAAAAAAACCATACATAGGGAAGAACAAACATTTATCAGGCAATGTAGTAACATCTGTAAAATCATGGTACCAGTGTGTGGTTGTTATAATATCTTTTGATTCTGATCCAATGCAGGAGCGAGGGGCCGCCTGTGGCCGCATGAAGCATGGATATGTGGCCATTCATTCGTTCACTGGGCGCAGAAGCGGACGCGGGGCAGGCCACAGGGGTTGAATCTGGGATTACCCAGCGCCGAGGTTTCAGTGGTGTGGCTGGGACGACGGGGTATGATGTGGGACCAGCTGATACCGTACCTGAGGCAAAGGCAGAGATCTTACGGGAACCCAGGGATGCTGGTGATCCACCTGGGAGGTAATGACCTAGCGTCCACATGCAGCGTGGAGCTCACCAAAAAGATGCAAAGGGATATGCTGACAATAGCAAACACCTTCCCAGGGACGGCACTAGCATGGTCGCATATCATACCGCGGCGTGTGTGGAGGGGCGAGAACTCACACAAGGCATTGGAAAAGACGAGACAAAAAGTGAACAAGTGGATGACCCGCTTCATGGCGGCGATAGGGGGATACAGCATCAAGCATGACCTGGTAGAAGAGAGATGCCCAGGATTGTATCGAGCAGATGGAGTTCATTTGTCAGACATAGGAACGGACATCTTTCTGTGCGACAAACAGGACATGGTGGAGCTGTTATGGCGGAAGCAGGTGTTGGCCACAGCAGCATTTTGAGAAGTGGGGCCCCGTCAACAAGCGAGGGTTCGCTGTTGTCAGGGTTGGCAGAAAAAACGCACCCGGTGAGAGAGAACACAGCCTAGACTTTAAGAAAAGTGGGAGAGGGGGCAGGAGAGAAACACGGACCTGCCCCCGGAGAGAGTGAGAAGGCGACAAGAACACCGCGCAGAGGGCCCCCTTGCCTTGCTTGGACGGCGGGCAAAAGGGGGGCAAAAGTACGAAAGGTTGCCAAGTCTGCTTGAACAGCAGGCGTAACAGCCTTTCGGATGAAGGATATAGAGAAGAACAAGGACCGAGGAAAAAGCTTTGACGGCAAATTTCCTCCTGCCACTTACGACTGTGGGACATGGGCTGTGTCTCTCGAGGGGGCAGAAAGAAATGGGATTTGTTGATGTTACGTGCATGCTGTGGCCAACAGTTTTGATTGTACTGTTAATAACCATTGTCGAAAAATAAATAACAATAATGTTGTTGAAAGAAAAACATCAGGTGAAGTGTGGTGTTTTATTAGGGGGACAGGAGGGAGAGGGGTGACGGGGTAGGGGGGTAGGCAAGAACACGAGGCGGCCGTGCCAGTCACGCGGCTGTGCGGTAGGGGGACTACAGGGTCCGTCCTCGCTGGCCTTTTCGATGGCCAGTGCAGGAGAAGCGAATGGAGGTGAGACGGACCTTCTGACCATATTACAGGAAATCAGAGACTCTAAAACAGAAATTGTAGAAAAAGTGTTTAACAAGATTGAGGAAAAGTTTGCGGCAGTCGGGGTGCAATTGGAGGAGGCAGAGACAAGGATCGGGAACACGGAGGACGCCCAGGCACGGATGGGGAAGGAAGTTTCCCACCTTCAGCAACAATTGGGGTGGCTGCAAAGTAAAGCCAAAGAAATGGAAAATAGAGAGGATCTTCGGGATCCCGGAGGGAGAGGAAGGACAAGACGCACTAGCTTTTGTAAAAGGGTTCCTTGAGCACTGCTTCCCGGGATGCTCCTCAGTTGTGCTGTTTGAAATACAGAGAATGCACTGGGAGCTTATTATTAAGCAGAGAGAAACCAGCTAGCATGACAGGAAGACAATGTCATTCAAGATAAAGTCAAGGTTGAAAGCTAAGGTCCTGCGCATAAGGGCCATGCCAAAGTGCCCTTTGGTGTGGCCCTTAGGCATGGACGTGCTTGATGGTGGCAGCTGATGAATGGTAGGAAGTCTCCTCCCCCAGCCCTGATTGGAGCAGGCAGGTCAGCCAGAGAATGCCCTGCTCACGATCGAGTAATGGGCTGCTTGATGTGATCAGAGCTCAGGCCTCACCCTTAAAATAATGTCAGGCCTCAGGCTTTGATTGTCAAACTACTGAGGTTTCAGGGCAGAACACATTATTAGGCTGACTAGGAGAAGGGGTCATGTGACGTACAAGACTTGAAGGGTGTTTGTATTCCTGGACTTGGCAGCGGAAACCATGCGGAGGTATAGAGATCTTCTCCGGTTGAAGGAGAATCTGACACAAAAAGGAAAACTAATGGCTATATGGTATCCAGAGAAAAACCAATCCGGGAAAAGTGGGCAGAGGGTTCACACAAGACTTTTATTAATCTTTAAAACAGTGGCCAAACCCAACACAGGCCACGTTTCGTATTGTACTTCGTCAGGGGTTATCAGGGCACACTAAAAAACCGTAAAAACATAAATAAATTAAAACCATCATTAAGTGATAAAAATGAAAATATATAAATTATAAATTATGACATCCTAGATTAAAGCACCAAACGCGTATAAATAATGTAACAATAAATAATATAAAACATGTAATATAAAAATACATATTATAAACCAATACATTAAAAAGAAAACCAGAATGAACAATACCAAATATAAAATAATTAAAATGTAATCATAAATATCCATAAAAGCAGTAGACATAAATGGGCATTATAAATTAAAGTACAGTAAACATACAAAGTAGAAGGACATATAATGCTAAAGGAAGCATTAAAAAAATATGTTACTATACAGGGAGAAGAGAGATGAGGAAGAGCAAAAACTGAAGTATTCAAGGAGCAGGGTTAAATCTAAAGAAGGAGAGCAATACAGAGCAGGAGTGAATCGGAGAAGATTACCTTAAACAATGTGTGATCGCACCACAGGAGACACCACGGTAGAACTCTAAAAGTACTATAAAATACACGTTGTTAGACTGCCATGATGTGCTGTATAAAAACATATAAAAATCATTTATATGCAAAAGAAACATTAAAAGAATATGTCTAAAATGTATTTGTTTTTGTTAGTTAAAATATATGTGTAATGTTTTAATAGAAACAAAGGGTGCTTGCCGTAGTCGCATATGCCAAGTGTCAATGCGCTACAAACCACATTATAAAATCCTATTGTGCCAGAAATTGCTAGCGGTCCATGAGGCAATGTATAATGCAATAAAAACAATAAAAATATGCCTGTATAAAAATATCACAGCATTTAAAAGCTCGTATAGGATGAAAGAAACCGTGTCAGATGAAAAAACGGAGGCTTACCACTCTTACCGCAGAGGGATCATAGACAGTCCTACAATGGGAACCATTTAAATGATGAGAACCATACATTAAGAACAGAAGGAGAAAGCAAAACGCAATCAAAGTTTATAAATTAAATAAAAATACCTGAGAAATGAATAAACCGCAAAGCGAGCGATCCAAAGAGCAGCGTGTAAGTGTCTCAATTAAATTGTAAATCAAAGAGGCCAACGCATGCGCAATTTATTGAACTGCCTGAGGCGAGGGAAAGTGAAACGTTGTAGCAGCAGATAAGCATGCAATAAATAAAACCAGGAGTCTTTTCAAGGATCCAAGCCAGTTTAATGTGCACAGGCTCAAGCAATAATCAATTTCAAAATGGCTGAGCCATGGTTTCTAGCAAAACAACAACTTTTATAGCTTTCTTTCCCATTCTAGACATAGGCAAACCTTTCATTGGTCCCGGTAACCCCTCGTACACCTTCTATTGGTCCCGGTACTGATATGGCTACCCAATCGGGACTCTGGTCTGGGCTCAGCACCTGCTCACCCCCCCTCTAGTCCCAATTACAATGGTCAGTGTCTCTAACTTGTTACATCTCTCCTCCAAGGTTGCTCAGCTAGTTAAAACATATGGGAAGCAGGGCACTGTAACCTTTCTTTCAGCACAGTTAATTAATTCCATAGAAGCATAGCACACCTTATCAGTACCAATTAAACTTGTTTTTCTCTATTTTCTAAGTTTCGATTCTGCTTAGCTATACTTAATTGTGCTCAGTTAAGTTTCGTTTCTACAATAGCAGCATTTGGGGAAATGTGTAATTCCTTTGGGCCTCTCCACAGGCTTCACTTACAGGTCAAGCTGTTTAGGCCTGTCTGCTCACTTCAGACACCATGGATCACAGGCCTTCGCCTACCACATTACCCCCTTTGATTATTCTCACCCGCATGTTAATAAGGTGTGAGAATCAAATCACATAATACTAGGTAAAGGTATCACTCTGTGGTATAGGGTAGTAAGTTCACATAGCTAGTATCTTTGTAGCTGCCTTATTCTCTACAGTGTTATTAATAACTGAAGTTATCATTCACAAGCAAAGTGGCAAGAAACAAGGGAGCAACAAGCAGATAGTCAAAGTCCATAGTTTGGCAAGAGTGGGAAAAAGAACTAAAAGAATTAGAAGGTTCAGAAGCATTTATGCCGGACCACCAAGATGTCTTCTTTGTTGTGCTGTTGTAAAACTTCTGATTTAGACAGTCCAGCTGTCCGATCTTCATAGCAAATTGTGGTCCGGTGCGAGCAAAACACAAACTGTCAACAATGGGGTGGGCCAATACCCACTCACTAGTAGTATTATGTAAATCAGTCTGATTGTAGGGGATGGAGTAATTCAGTTCTTGCGTCTCCCAGGGCCACTGATCTCCCATCTTAAGAAGAAACAGTCAGAAGTGTGGAGACTAGATGCTATTGCTCCAGCAAGTTCAAGAAACAAGTTCTGGGAGGCATGAGGAGTTGCAACGGTGGCTTGCATAGCCTTGTAGAAAGTCAAGATCTAGAACAACTTTTGGATCGGAGAGTATACCAATGCAAGTATAGGAAGAATGATAAAACGAGGTCTGAGTGACCTTCGGTCCAGTTCATGTTGTACTTATACAGGCTGCCCAGGGAGGTAAGGCAAAAGTCATCTCAAAGCACCCCAAGGCTGCTGCCAGAATAAAGCAATAATAAGGATTCATAATGAGCACAGTCTCTGGAAAATTGGTGGAACTGTCGACTTCCACAACAGATAACAGATGTAGGGTTGATTGTAGATCCTCAAGCTTCTGCCGTATGTAGACCTACCAGCTTTGTGGCAGAAGTAGGGCTGTAGATTCCAAAGTATCACTGTCCTCTGGGATGTCTCAATTTCTTACAATATCATAGCATAGTCTCTTAGGCTATTATTGCTTCCTTAGAGCAGTTCACTCTTTAGGAGATCAAAACAGTCTTTTCAGAGTATTTAAACACAGTCTCTTAGAAGATTCAATTTCTTAACACAACACAGTCTCTTTCTGATGATTGCAGTTTTTTTTTTCCAGATGCGAAGCTTACTTTCAGATAAACAGACAGTCTTGAAATAGTGCAGTTTCTGAGGGACCAATAAGTCTTAGGTCCGTGGCTGTTGTCGTAGGGTGAGGTGCAATGGAGTCTCAGGATGCTGTACAGTAGTCCAGTGATCAGGTTCAAGAGCAGCTGCTGGCTTCACTTGATTATGATGGATCCAAGGTTCAAATTCTGCGACTTTTACTGCAGTTGGAGTTGACAGGATGACGGCATAGGGTCCCTTCCAATGCGGGGCTAACAGTGTCTTTCTCCACTCTTTGATCCACACCGAGACTCCAGGCTTGAGAGGATGCAGGGGTTCAGACAAATTGATGAGTAATCGATTTTGTACCCAGGTATGAAGACTCTGCAAAACAGAACTTAAAACCAATAGTTTATGTCTAATAATTTCAGATCCTATCTGTCTCATATCTCCTTTTATTTCCTATACAATAGGCAGGGGTTGCCCATACAGAATCTCAAAAAGGGGAAACTCCTAAAGACTTAGCAGGGGCTAAGTATATCCTAAGAAGGGCTATGGGAAGAACCTGGGGCCACTTCAGGTAAACCTCTTGGCAAAGTTTGGACAACTGAGATTTCAGGGTTCTATTCATACATTCTATTTTTCCTAAAGTTTTGAAAGCTGTAGGTAGTGTGCACCTGTTAATGTCAATATCTTGGGGCCATACTTGATGGACTTGCTTCCTAAGGTTATCCACCCTCATTCTGTGTACAGGGCCCCATGTGCATGCAAGGTTGTAAGGGCATACTTGGAATCTGGGTACACATTTAGACAGGGCTCTTTTCCTATTGTTAGTGCTCTAGTGAGGGCTATCAGTTCAGCTTTCTGTGGTGAAGTTTCTGGGGCCAGGGCTGAGGACTCAACTACCAAATCAGGGGTCACCACTGCATATCTAGCACAACAATGTCCATTGATGATGAAACTGCCTTCAGCCACAAAGAAAGTCTGTTCAGGGTTCTCCAGAGGGACATCAGTCAAATCCAGGCGGCTTGAGAATACAGTGTCCATAATTTCTAAACAGTCATGATCAGGGGGTCAAGACCAACTGGTAACAACATAACAGGATTCAAAGCTTGACTGACCTTTAATTGGAGCTGGGGGGTTTTACGCAACATACTCTGTGGCACCCAAGAAGGCTCTCACTTGCCTCCTGGTGGTTGGAGTAGGAATACTGCATACAGCTTCTTTGCATTCTGGTCCCAGGCGTCGAATTCCGCTGGACAACTGGAATCCTAGGTGTTTAACTTGTTGGACATAATTGCACCTTGGCTCTTGAGACTTTGTATCCAGCCTCATTAAGAGGGTGCAAAAGTTCACTGATGGCTTGTAGACATTCACTTTCTGAGTTGGTGGTTATGAGCAAGTTGTCCACATATTGAAGTAGAATTTTTTTCTCCTGGAGTTTCTGGATAACTTGTCAAATCCTTGCTGAGTGAGGCGAGTTCTTGAATCCTTGAGGTAATCTTGTCCAGATGAGTTGGCCCCGCCTCCTTGTAGTGGGGTCTTGGGCTAAGCGTATGCAGAAAAAGGCATCTTTTTAAGTCCAGAATGATGAAATGTATAGCTTCAGCAGAGATCAGTTCCAAGAGAATATAAGGATTTTGGTACCACTGATTGTATAGTTTCAGCTGCATCATTCATTCTTCTTAGATCCTGCACTGGGCGGTAGCCACCTGTCCCAGGCTTCTTGACTGGCTTAAGGGTGACAATGACAGGGGCTATGTTCTTCGCTAGGCCAGGTGGATTATCTTCTGCCCATACTCCAGGTGGGGCTATAAGGTTGGTAGGTATACAGGAACTTGTTGACTTGACTGGAGGTGTGCTATAGAACCGCCACTCCTCTTCTCGGGGAACAGTCAGCACCATCAATCCAGCAGGTTTTGGGTTTACAGTCATTTGCATTTCTCCCTCTTCAGCAAAGGATATCTGTGCCTGAAGCTTTGCAAGCAGATCTCGGCCCCAAAAGTGGAATAAGGCACTCAGGCATATACAGGAACTGGTGCATTATTTTCTGTCCCCCTAGTTCACACATGCGGTTCTGCAGGAAATGCTTTGCGGACTTAGCCCCAGTAGCTCTGATAATGGTGATGCATCTGGCCTAGTCTTTATCCATGCTGTAGCCCTCTTTAGCTGCCACTTACTCTATAGCTACTTCCTTCTCCTACTAGAACATTGTGCTTGGTTTATTGTTTTATGACTCTGCAATCAAGTACTCCCTCCTCCCCTCCTGGGGAGGAGTCAAGATACGGGCATTCACTTCTCTAATGTCCTTCTCCTCTGTAATGGGCGCACTCACACCCAGTTTTCACTTCCTCTGCTCCTTTGATCAGGATAACCTCCTCCACATCATTCAACTAAAGCATCAGCAAGAAGATCTGTTCTCTTCTCCATTTTTCCTTTACTTTCTCTATCACATTCAACAATTCACATACTTTCTGTTCAACTCTTTCAGTAACTATCATGCCCGCAGATCCATCCAGTTTCATTTCTGTTTTATATCTCTCTGGGACTGACTGACAAAAATGCAAATTCTCCTGGGCTGCTAGATTGCATGGGGTATATAGTGAAGGCTGCCTGCGCTATTTGGATTGGTTTCTCAGCGTGGAAGGTATAATGCCAGAAACAAAGTTGGTCAGCTGGCTTTCACTTCTGGTCCAGAGGGGGTGCACATCCCCCTGCTGCGGAGGTGGCTGGCAAACTAGGGAATCTGCAGGGAGGAGTCCCCCCCCCTCTCCTGGGCTCTGTTTCTCCTAGCAACGCTCTATCCAGGAGGTTGTTTTTTTTTTTTTTAAATGATCTACTTCTCTGCTGTGGGCACATTAGTTCACGCCCACCGGGGGGGGGGGGGGTGGCATCATCGGTGGACTGGGCCCCATCCCCCCCTTAAGCACTCTGAACGGAGCTACTTACAGAGAGAGAAACTGATGGGACAGGATATCTAGAGATTCTGGGGCAAAATATGGTGAACAGCAGAAACCACTCCCTTTCACATAACATTCCTAATTGGGACAGAGACATTTTTATTACCATAATTTAAATACAGTTCTTAAAAATATAAAAAAACTATTATTTTTGCAACATGTTATAACATCTATTCCAATAGAAAGAAATATGGCTCTTAATATGACGGGACATATCTGTTACGTATGACTAGAATAAAAATACTTAGCAACTAGCTGCCAGCCATAATCAGCATGTCTCTGCAAAAGAAATTATTATTTTTTTTTTAGTTCAGAAAGCAAATATTCAAAAGACATTCCGGATATTTTTCATAAAGTACAGTACACCTTTCCCTTTTTTCAAATACAGAAAAACAGATGAATTTATCTTAAAAGCCAATATTGTAAAGGTCAGTGTAGCTAACTGATTTGTTCATTAGTAATTAGTACAGAGTTTAACAATTCAAAGTAATTACCTTAAATCGTACAGTTTGGGGAAGCATGCATTCAAATGACTTATACTTGTTCATAAAAAGGTTGGTGCAAACACTCCGCAAGATAAACTTTTTTTTAAAACTTTGATTGAATGAATCCTTTATTTTAAATAAACGGGAGACCTCTCAACCGAGAGTTGCTGTCTCTTAAAACACATTTTTTTCCTTCTCTGCAAGCTACATCCCTCTGCTCGCTGGGAAACAACTGAACTGTGCTCATAAAAAGAGACTTCTCATTCACACACGCACAGAGAGATGCCAGAAAAAACAATTTAAATCAGTGTCAAGTCGTAATCTAATAATTACTTTGTAGATCAAAGGAAAAACAAAAACAGTTCTCTATCATTTCCTATTTAAACTATTACAATGCTTACTGAAAATTTGAACATACAGCCGACAGAAATTCTTCTCACTTGGTCCGCAACCCGTAAGGGATTAATACAAACTTAACCCTTTTCAGGCTAAGCCCAAAAACTATCGGGACCCACAATCCTGACTAAACATTCTTATTAAATGATATATAAATGATATATAATACATAACCATAGCAGAAGGAACATTACTATTAAAAACATATTGAATAAAACAGGTACAATTGTCCTGAAATAAGCACAAACTAACAGCATTGAGATTTAAGCCTGCACAGGGTTAGAAAGACACTGTACATTCTTTCCTTCAGACACGCTCCCTGTCAGTTTTTCACTGTGCAGTAGGAAAGCGAACTGGGTGAGACCAGCTTTTTGATTTCTAAAGTGACTCTAGGTGTTTTGCGGCTTCGTTCTGCTTGATTAATACAATTTCTTAATCAGTGAACTGTCACAAATTACTCAACAGAATAATCTCACATTTATAACAGAAGGGGAACTCGCAGTTTCAACAGAGAACAAAAAAAACCAGATACACAGTAGGGCAGACAATACGCATCAAACGCTTCACAATCATGCTAGCAACATATCCCAAAAAGCCCAATCCTGTCTGTTCTGACTAGGCTAAATCATGATTCTCTATAACAGCTGTACCTCGCGAATACTCATGCAAGGATTTTCAAACAAATTTTCCCCACGCATACTCATGTAGGGACCTCGCGCATACTCATGAGAGGTTGACTTAAGTCTTACCAAACAAGAAGGACGATGGCTTCACCTCGCGCATACTCCTGCAAGGTTAATAGGACCGCCCTTGAGAGGGGATCAGTGCTCTCTTTTCCAAGTTCCAAGTTCTCGAGATTACAAGTTACAAGTTTCAAATTCTTACTAAAAGTTTCACAAGTTTCAAAATGCAGTTCTAACTCATCTGTCTAGACAGGTTTTCAAAACTATACTTACCGGATCCGGTCCCCGATACTTCACTAGCTTCTGAGTTGGATCCTGGACTCCCCCGGGTCGGAGGTGTTGGCCAGCTGGACCCAGTGCCTGCCAAGGCCAGGCAGAACCCCCTCCGATACAAGAGGATTGGTGGGCCCAGGGAAATTCCCCTGCGTCGGATTGGCATGGTTCCAACTGGACCAAACCTCAAGGCGAATTAAGTGGATTTATTCACTTGAACACCATCCACCACTCGCACTTCCCGGCCGATGCACCAAGAAATGTAGCAGCAGATAAGCATGCAATAAATAAAACCAGGAGTCTTTTCAAGGATCCAAGCCAGTTTAATGTGCACAGGCTCAAGCAATAATCAATTTCAAAATGGCTGAGCCATGGTTTCTAGCAAAACAACAACTTTTATAGCTTTCTTTCCCATTCTAGACATAGGCAAACCTTTCATTGGTCCCGGTAACCCCTCGTACACCTTCTATTGGTCCCGGTACTGATATGGCTACCCAATCGGGACTCTGGTCTGGGCTCAGTACCTGCTCACCCCCCCTCTAGTCCCAATTATCCAAGTTTTTTTTTCCCTGTTCAATGTAAAACCAGACACCTTGTCGTCATGGTAGTTATGTTATGTTGTAAACCGCGCTGATGCCGAATAGCGCGGTATATAAGAAACTGTAATAAATAAAATAAATAAATTACAATGGTCAGTGTCTCTAACTTGTTACATCTCTCCTCCAAGGTCGCTCAGCTAGTTAAAACATATGGGAAGCAGGGCACTGTAACCTTTCTTTCAGCACAGTTAATTAATTCCATAGAAGCATAGCACACCTTATCAGTACCAATTAAACTTGTTTTTCTCTATTTTCTAAGTTTCGATTCTGCTTAGCTATACTTAATTGTGCTCAGTTAAGTTTCGTTTCTACAATAGCAGCATTTGGGGAAATGTGTAATTCCTTTGGGCCTCTCCACAGGCTCCACTTACAGGTCAAGCTGTTTAGGCCTGTCTGCTCACTTCAGACACCATGGATCACAGGCCTTCGCCTACCACAACGTCTGCTTGAAAACAGCACAACTGTGCTGCAATTCGGCTAACCTGTCTTTCTGAAATATGTAAGTGTATACAGAAAACAAGGATGAACTCATAATCATATATAAGGGATGAAGCTATGATACACTTGAAACCGTCAAAAAAAACCCACAGAGTGAAATAATAGAAACAAAACCACCAGTCTAAGAAATTAACAGCCAAAAATGATAATGTCATATCAAAACCCAGGAGAAGGGGGGAGGGGGAAGGGGGAGGAGGAGGGAAGAGGGGAAAGGGGAAAAAAGGGGGAGGGGGAAAAAGAAAAGGGAAGGGGGAGGGGAGAGGAAAGAAAAAGGGAAACAAGGGAAGGAGAGGGGGGAAGGGGGGAGGGTGTGTGTGTGTGTGTGTGTGGTGGAAAGGGGAGGGGAAGGGGGGAAGGAAGGCAGGAGGGGGAAAAAGGAGGGGAGGGGAAAAAAGGGGGAGGGGGTAACTGGAAGGGAAAGGAAGGAGTGAAGGAAAGAGGAAGGGAGGGGGAAGAAGGAAGGAAGGGAAAATGAATTGTATAAGTATATATCAATGTCATAATATAGACGACCAAATCATTGATGTGCTCAAACCTATCCCAAATGTAATCCAACATAATGTGAGGAGGAAAACGTGAACTGAGCATATGACATTGTATGAATCTAAAATAACTAAAAACGGAAGACAAAAAGGTGCATGAACTAAAAAGGTAAAAATGAAATATGAAAAAAAAAATTGGGAAATTACAGAAAGACGGACAGATCTCGTTCCAAATTCAAACCATGCGGGGACATGGAATCCAACTGGTGAATATATCTCTGTTCTAACCGCAACATGGTCTTGTCTATATCCCCACCTCTCCAATTTAATTTTACTTTTTTGATAACAAAAATTTTAAATCAGGCAATTTATGATCCATATCCAGCCAGTGTTGGATCAAAGGTTTATCAACTAACTTTCTTCTTATGCAGCTTCTATGTTCCACCAAACGTACGTGAACACTGCGCATGGTCTTGCCAATGTATAGCTTTTTACATGGGCATAAAATGACATAAATGATGTGTGTCATATCGCAATTTGAGAAGTCATCAATAAAAAATCTTTATGTGAAGAGGGATGAACGAAAAACCTCCGTACTGGCAATGCATGTATACAGACAGAACAGTGCCCACATTGATATTGCCCCTTATATGTAGATGAAATCTTCTTTTCTGTGAACGCTGATGGGAAAGAGTAGTTACTCACCTGTAACAGGTGTTCTCCAGGAGCAGCAGGAATCAGTCCTCACTTATGGGTGACGTCGGCGCTGACGGAGCCCTCGCGGAGCAATCTCCCCAGCTTTCAAGAAAGCCTTTGGGAATTGCAGCATGCATGCGCGGTCCCCTTCCTGCCCAAGGGTGCCATCTTGCTCAGTCTGATGACATAGCGAAAAGACAGCAAAAAGTTAGCAAAAACAATGGATAAGAGATAACTGCAACTCCGAGAGGAAGAAGGAGGGAGGGGTGTGAGGACTGATTCCTGCTGCTCCTGGAGAACACTTGTTACAGGTGAGTAACTACTCTTTCTCCAGGACCAAGCAGGAAGTCAGTCCTCACTTATGGGACTCCCAAGCTTAAGGCTACCGGAGACCTCAAGCTGAAAAATGAGCTCCCTCTAGCTCAGCAGCACAGAAGGAAGGAATCTTCTCTGAAAATGCCCTCGGCTAGTAGCCCAACACCAGGGCCGGAGGGTAGGAGTTGCTTAAACCTCAAAGAGATTGTGGAGGACTGCCTGTCCGAAAGCACTGTCCCTGCGGGACTCTCTCTCCAGGCAGTAATGAGCCGCAAAAGTCTGGCTTGAAGACCAAGTAGCGGCCCGGCAGATGTCTGCCAACGGAACAGAGCGGAGATGAGCCACAGACGCAGCCTTCGTCCTGACACGATGAGCCGTGACTCGACCCTCCAACGAGAGGCCGGCTGCCCCATAAGCCCAGGCGATACAGTCAGCTACCCAGATGGACAAAGTACGCTTGGAGACAGGGATCCCCAACTTATTGGGGTCAAAAGAAACGAAAAGCTGAACAGCCTTTCGATGCTCCCACATACGGTCAAGGTAGAAAGATAAGGCCCTCCTACAGTCCAGGGTATGCAAGACCGTCTCAGCTCAGCTGGTATGCGGCCTGGGAAAGAAGGTTGGAAGAACCACCTCTTGGTTGAGATGAAAAGGAGAAACCACTTTTGGGAGAAACTTAGGGTGAGTCCGCAAGACTACCCTATTGGGATAGAACCTAGTGTAAGGGGGTTCAGACACTAGGGCCTGCAGTTCACTGACGCGCCTAGCGGAGGTAAGGGCTACCAAAAAGAGGGTTTTCCAGGAAAGAAAACGAAGAGGGCAGGTAGCCATGGGTTCAAAGGGCGGACAGGTAATCCACTGTAAGACCACATTCAGATCCCACTCTGGGGCTGGTGGGCGCAAAGGAGGCTTAAGCAGAAGTAGGCCTCTCAGAAAACGAGTAACCAAGGGGTGTGCGGAAAGAGGCCTGCCGTCCACCGGTGAGTGATGTGCAGAGAGAGCACTGAGGTGGACTCTGGCAGAGGTAGATTTAAGGCCAAAATTGGAAAGGTAGAGCAAGTATTGCAAAACTACCGTTACTAAGCAGGAGAAGGGGTTCTCAGACTGCTGAGCACACCATACGGAGAACCGACACCACTTAAGAGCGTAGGACGTCCGGGTGGATGGCCGTCTAGAGGCCAAGACGACTTCTTCCACCTCCCGAGGAAGCAGGAGGGGAGCTAGGACTACCCTTTCTGCATCCAGGCCATCAGATGAAGAGACCGGAGGTTGGGGTGCAGGAGAGTTCCCTGATCCTGAGTCAGGAGATCGGGTTGGAACCCCAGAGGAAGAGGAGTGTCTACTGCCAATTGCAGCAGAAGCGGGAACCAGGGCTGTCTCGGCCACCGGGGAGCTACCAGGATTACCGAGGCCCTGTCCCGAAGAACTTTGAAGAGCATCCAGGACACGAGTGGCGTGGGAGGAAAGGCATACAGTAGGCCCGTGGACCACGGTATCAGAAAAGCATCCGCTGCTACTCTGAGAGGATGTGGTTGCCTGGAGCAGAATCTGGGAAGTTGCCGGTTGAGAGGACTGGCAAAAAGATCCATAGTGGGGAGGCCCCACCGGAGAAAGATCCGTTGAACCACCAAGGGGTCCAATCTCCACTCGTGTGGCTGCAGGATTCTGCTCAGTTTGTCCGCCAGGTAATTTTTCTGACCTGGCAGGTAAACAGCCTTGAGGAGGATGCCTTGGTCGACGGCCCAAGAGCACAGCCTTTGAGCCTCCTGACAGAGAAGGAGGGAGCCTGTGCCCCCCTGTTTGTTCACATAGAACATGGCAACCTGATTGTCCGTGTGGACTAGTACAGACTGATGAGAAGTGAGGTGAGAGAAGGTCCGCAGAGCTAGGCGGATCGCCCTGAGCTCCAGGAAGTTTATCTGCTGAGCAGATTCCCAAGGAGTCCAGAGGCCCTGAGTACATGTCCCTTGGCAATGTGCTCCCCAACCCAGGAGAGAAGCATCTGTCGTCAGCACTTGGGAAGGCGGAGGAGACTGAAAAGTCATTCCAAGCACCAGATTGGGCAGATGAAGCCACCATTTCAGAGAAGAGACCAGGCGGTCGGATATCTGTAATGAGTCCGCAAGGCTCCCCGTGGCCTGATGCCATTGAGTGCGCAGGCTCCACTGAGCAGGCCTCATGTGCAGGCGGGCATTTAGAGTCACATGGACTGTGGAAGCCATATGGCCGAGTAACCGCAGGAATTGCCTGGCAGAGACCAGGGAATTGCTGTGAAACTGGCTGGCCAGATCCATTAGCCGGTTGGCTCGGTCTAGAGGCAGGAAGGTTCGTGCCTGAAGAGTGTCCAACCGTGCTCCTATGAATTCTAGATTTTGAGAGGGGAGCAAAGTGGACTTTGCGAAGTTTATGACAAACCCCAAGTGCTGTAGCAGAGTCACAGTGTGATGAGTGGCTTGAGTGACTTCCAGGGAAGACTGGGCCCGGATGAGCCAGTCGTTCAGGTATGGAAACACAAACAGGCCTTGAAGCCTGAGGAAGGCTGCCACCACTGCCAGGCATTTGGTGAACACCCTGGGAGCGGAGGACAGGCCAAAGGGCAGTACCCTGTACTGATAATGATTTCCTCCCACAACATACCTGAGGTATTGTCTGTGGTCTGGATGAATAAGGATGTGAGTATAAGCATCCTTTAGATCCAAGGAGCATAGTCAATCTCCCTGCTGGAGGTAGGGCAGCAGAATTCCAAGGGTAAGCATCTTGAACTTTTCCCTTTGCAGGAACTTGTTGAGGTTGCGCAAGTCGAGGATGGGTCTGAGGCCTCCTGTTCTTTTTGGTATCAGAAAGTACCTGGAATAAAAGCCTTGACCTCTCAGGTGGTGGGGCACTGGTTCCACAGCCTGTTCCTGAAGAAGACTTGCTAACTCCTGAAGGAGTAAGTCCCTGTGCAAAGGGGGTCTTGGAGGCTCCCCTGGAAAGTAGGAGGGAGGTACCTGGTGAAAGTGCAGAAGATAGCCTTTTTGAACTATATGAAGCACCCAGGCATCTGATGTTACGGCTGACCACCTGTGGGCAAAGTGGACCAGCCGGCCTCCTGTGCTGAGAGAAGCCAGCTGAGGGGAAGAGGCTATGCTGACGGAGTCAAAAACCCCCACCCTGCTGAGCAGGGACCGGAGTAGTGGGCTTGGGGGCCTTCTGCCTACGGGACCCATTACCCTGTCCCTTAGCCTGCTGACCCTGATGGGGAGCTGCTGAGGCTTGATACTGAGGGTGGTGTTTATAGGCAGACACCTTCCTCGGGTAAAAGGGCTTTTTCCCCGAGCCCTTCCTCTTCTGTGAAGGGGCAGAGGTCTTTCTGGACAGGCGAGTCCGGGTAAGAGTCTCGGTCTCGAGTTGTGCAGCCTTTTCAGCCATGGGCTTGCCAAAGAGGTTTTCACCTCTGCAGGGGACATCGACCAACTTGTGACATTGACCCGGTGAAAAGTGGTATATAAATACAGCTAAATAATAATAATAATAATAATTGTCCTGCACCCATGGCTCAAGGTCGGAGGATTGAAGCCAAGCCTGTCGGCGGGCACTGATGCTGGCTCCGGCTACTCGAGCCGATGCTTCAAATCCATCGTAGGCTGCTCGAGAGATAAACTTCGAGCACTCTCGAATACCTGTGGACAACGCCTGGAACCTCTGCAAAGGTTCCTCGGAGAGACCAGCAGAGAACCCGGCAATTTCCTTCGCCAGGTCTCGGAGATGCATGCCCATGTAGAGCTGGTACGTCTGGACTCGACAAGCAAGCATAGAGCCCTGGAAACACTTCCTACCGAGGGCATCCAGGTTCCGGGCCTCCCTGCTGGGAGGCATCGACAAGTGCATCTTTTGACTCTTGAGTCAATGCATGGCCGATTCCACCACCATGGAATGGTGCGGTAGTTGTGCCTTTTGGAACCCGGGGCTCTTGCGGACTCGATACATGGAATTGACCCGCTTGCTTAACACCGGCGTCGACACCGGGCTCTCCCACATGCGGAAGAGAAGTCGCTCCAGCATCAGAAGAACCGGCACAGTAAAGGCCTCTTTCAGGGGAGAGTCATACTGGAGGGCCTCGAGCTCTTTGGCTCGAGGCTTCTCCTCGGGATCCGCGGGGAAGGCCAAAGCCTTGGCCATATCCCTCACGAAGTCCGAGAACCGGGTATCCTCCGGGGGGGGGGGACTGTCTCCGAGGCTCAGACTCGGGCGAGTCGGAGGAACGCACCGAGTCTGAAAAGAACCGGGTGACTCGTCCTCCTCCGTGTCCCAGCCCGACTCCTCGGTGGAGGAATCGAGCGGCTCCATGTGGGCAGGCACCGATGCCCTCCGCCCCGACACTGAGACCGGCGTCGACGACCTCGGTCCCGAACGGGAGGCCGAGGGAGACCGTGGCCGAGGATCGACTCGAGCTCGCATTGGCTTGAGGATCGGCTCGGCCTCCGGGGTCGACTTAGACGTCAATGTCCCGGTGGTCGGGGCAGATGCACCGGTGAGGCCAGTGATCAATGCCCGCTGCTGGTCCATGAAGGCAGCTAAACTGCTCGCCAAGGTCGTCAACCTGAGTCCAAGCTCAGGAGACCCAGCAGCTCCTGACTCGGGCTCCGACGGCGTCGGGCCCGACGTCGGCTCCTTCGGAGGCGAGTCCACGAGGACTACAGTACTCACGTGTCCAGGAGACTCCACTTTGAGACGAGGTTGTTTCGAAGGCCTCACCGACTCCGAGGACCCACGACAGCTATCGGGGCTATGCGACCTGACCCTCGAGGGACCAGGAGCGTCCACTGATGCCACCCTCGCGGGTTTCTTCTTCCGACGATGTTCCCGGGCGAGAGACCCACGCTCAGAGGAACTCCGATGATGCTTGGGGCCGGAGTCCCGAGACGTCGAAGCCTCTGATGAGGTCCGGGCCCGGCCGGACGCGGAGTCAGAGAAGATGCGTTCCTTTTGTGACTGCCGACTCCTCAATGCCTTTGAGGACATTTTGCTGCACGGACCACAGATCATCAAGTCATGATTGGGTCCGAGGCAGCGGAGGCAGCAGTCGTGTATGTCGGTGAGAGACAAAAGTTTCGTACACCGATCACACTTTTTAAATCCGCTGGCAGCCATCGGGGGAAAAAGGGCCCTTGCGAGGTCAAAAGACCGTGCTGCCAGAGAAAAAGAAAAAAATGGCGGGAACGCCAGTCACGACGGACAAAAACCGAAAAATATTGAACGGACTCGACACCGGAGTATCGAGGCCGGGCGGGAAAAGGACACGGCGTCGAACCGAGAAAAAAATAGACCAAAATAATCAACTTTTTCAGCGGCGATCACAGAGTACGTCTGTAGGGCTCCGCGGAAAAAAGAAGACTGAGCAAGATGGCACCCTTGGGTGGGAAGGGGACCGCGCATGCGCGCTGCAATTCCCAAAGGCTTTCTTGAAAGCTGGGGAGATTGCTCCGCGAGGGCTCCGTCGGCGCCGACGTCACCCATAAGTGAGGACTGACTTCCTGCTTGGTCCTGGAGAATAGAAGATTCCGAAGGTTAATGTTACGTTTATGTGCTACCATAAAAGTCACATCTTGAAAACCTGGGATGGCTTGAATCAGGTGCCATTCCTTTTTAAGAATTTTAATAATATTGTGTGACTTTAAAGAATATAGCAAGGGGCACACTAGTTTAGTCTGAGTGTTCTTCTTATCCTGTGGCCTTAACAAAACATCACGGGAGGATCCTCGAGCTCTTGTGTAAGCCTTTTCAATAGGTTCATGCGGATATTGACGTGTATAAAATCTCTCCTTCAAATATGAGGCCTGTAATTCAAAATCATCATCATCGGTACATATTCTTCTAGCTCTTAAAAACTGACTTACGGGCAAATTATTTTTTAAGGACGGATTGTGAAAACTGTTGTAATGTAATAGTTGGTTCCTATCGGTTGGTTTCCTATATAGGGTCGTCTTGAGTTTAGTACCTTTTTTCTTTATCAATAAATCTAAATAAGGGATCTCCACAGGATCACAGGTAATTTGAAAACGCAAATTCTTATCTAGACTATTGATCCATATATTAAATTCAAGCAATAACTCCATGGAACCAACCCATATTACCAGGATGTCATCAATATATTGTATCCACAGTCTTATACTATCTTTGAAACGGTGATCTTTTAGAAAACTCTCCTCAAATTGAAACATGTAAAGATTAGCTACATCAGGGGCCATGGAGGACCCCATGGCGACCCCCTTAATCTGTTGATAGAACAAATCCCTAAAACAGAAGAAGTTCTTACATAATGCTATTTCAGCAAGTACCAGAAGAAATGCAGTAGGAATAGGTCTATGAGTCTGTCTGAAAAGGAGACATTGTTTGATAATGTTTAATGCCTCCCGTTGTGGTGCATTTGTATATAACGATTCCACATCTAATGTGACCAGAAAAGTATCAGAATTTAAATCCTCAAAAGAAGATAATATGTCTATCACGTGAGATGAGTCGCGAACGTAGGACCACATGCTAGTGACAAAAGGCCGAAGAATGACGTCTTAAAATTGAGATATTGGTTCTAATAGGGATCCAATGGCCGACACAATGGGCTGTCCCGGGGGGTTATCTAGAGACTTATGTATCTTGGGGATCACATAAATTGTTGGTATAATAGGATTCTATAGCTAATCTTTACATGTTCCAAATTAGTTGATAAACCTTTGGTCCAACACTGACTGGATATGGATCATAAATTGTCTGATTTAAAATTTTTTGTTATCAAAAAAGTAAAATTAAATTGGAGAGATGGGGATATAGACAAGACCATGTTTTATTTATTTATTTATTTATTTAACAGTATTTCTAAACCGCCTTATCTTAATAATCAAGGTGGTATCACAGCAAGCAATCAGGTAAAGTGTGTGTGTTGTACATGCAGTGAGGATAAAACTTAGTTGTGTGAGGGATGTGTTGGGTGCTTGATTTGTTTGAGCTATATACAGGGTGGGCTATTTACAGTGGGCTATTTACAGTGGTGCGGTTAGAACAGAGATATATTCACCAGTTGGATTCCATGTCCCCGCATGGTTTGAATTTGGAACGAGATCTGTCCGTCTTTCTGTAATTTCCCAATTTTCTTTTTTCATATTTCATTTTTACCTTTTTAGTTCATGCATCTTTTTGTCTTCCATTTTTAGTTATTTTAGATTCATACAATGTCATATGCTCAGTTCACGTTTTCCTCCTCACATTATGTTGGATTACATTTGGGATATATTTTGAGCACATCAATGATTTGGTCGTCTCTATTATGACATTGATATATACTTATACTGAAGAAAACTCCATGATCTGACCACAATACCACGGCTCTTTAGGTCTCTGGTCCATCAGTAGTGAGAGACAGGCAGAGAGTAATACAGAACACAATCACACACACACACAAAGTGCTATTTTCTTTGAGCTCAGAGGGAAGATGGCAACAGACGGTCTATGGACACGCATAGTTCCACGCCTGCCGAATTCAAATTCTTCCTCCTAAAAGCTCCTTTTTATTAGAGAAAAAAAGAGGAAGTAACAATCATTTATTATAACCATGAAATAACACAAGGTGTCGCCAAAGTTCTTTTTACAGAGTAAGATCTGATTACAGTATATTAGATGAAATTTATAATTGCAAAAGCTGCAAAAATTATGTTGTGTCAGCAAGGACTTCCAGCTGACTGTACAATGAACTATGGTTGCACAGTTCATAGGCGTTATGCTTAGTTAACACTGTTCCATCTATTTTAAAGACGGTTACACAGAGAACTCATGATCATGACATCTTATTCTATTTAAGAAAGTAGGTGAAAAGTCAAACTTCTAAACACATTTTGTATCAAGAACTTCATCCATCTTCAATTACATATTGGGGATTCTGGTATCCCTCGTATCTGTCCATCCCTACAGTCCTCCCTGTGATTCTAGAAAGAATCATTACTAAAGAGCAGTAGTTGAAACATGTCCAATTCCAGAATAATCTTCTACAGTAGGCTTCATTTTGCAGATGTTCTGTCAAAGTCCTAGGCACATCTGGTCCATAGGTGAGCTCCATCTTGTTCATTGGAAGAAATCCTTATACAAAATCATGTGACATTGTTTACCTTGGAGTGGAGGAGTGGCCTAGTGGTTGGGGCAAGGTACTTCAGGCCGGAAGGTCGGGGGTTCAAATCCCACTAGAGGACAGCAACCTTGTGCCGGAAGGACTGGGGTTTCTAGTCCCACAGGTGCTCCTTGTGGTCTTGGGCAAGCCACTTAACCCTCCATAGCCCATGTTCCCTGTAAAATAGTTCTCTGTGTGCTGTGCTTTCCTGTCTAATCAATGTGTTTATACCTCAAAAATTTCCTGTCATGATTTGACAATTTCCAATCTGTAATCAAAACCGCTGCTGATTGCTGGAAGTAGCGGTATACTAAATAAATAAATAAAAATAAAATACCTTTGCTTAGCCTCAATAAAAATGTGTACAGAGAGCAAGACTTTACCAATTATTCTTGTAAGCACTACCTCATCCAGCAGTGGCCAACTGTTTCTCGTAGATCTAGCAATAATTCAGAGATTAGTCCCTCATATCATGACACCAGTCATCACTCCAGATTCGTCAGCAGCATCCTTTCTCACCATGGGCTGTGCTATGCACATCTTAGATCAATCTTTTTCAGTGACCATCCACCCAGGCTTCACTGCTGCACATACATGAGTAGTTCTGCTAGAATCGCTGATCTTTATCAGGAGTCTCCATATTCAGTAGCATATCATTCACAGTAGTGTTCTTCTTCATCTTCGGCCCATTAGATTCAGTGCATACAATATATAATTTGTAAAAATCCAATTCTCCACTACAGCATCTCTCTTGATTCCATGCAATTGCAAACAAGCACAATTATTCATCCCTAATGACAGTCTTGAACAGAATTATATTATCTATTGTTAATTACAATACATCCATAGCTAGCACTAAACTATTACATAGCTAACCTGTAACATACTCATTATTTTCATCTACATTCCTAAACTTATTCTGTCTACTTGCCAAATCAAATGTTAGCATGTGGCCTGATAGACACATTGCTTTTTCCTGTCAGGAACACAATTGTACATATTCATAGCACTAATTATATTTGTGATGTATTCTCCAGCCTTAACAGTATACAAGATATAGTCAATCTGGTTTATTCAAGGGGTAACAACATTAAAACATTAAAACATAACTAGCAGTTTATGACAAATAATTTAAACTCATTTCAATTGTTTGTCAACAATTATTAGGAAGGCTGTCTTATCTTAGGTGATGATTCAACTCACATTACTTTAAACATTATCACACAAACACCCCAGTACCTAACTGGTCTTCTCCACTTCCATATCCCTACACGTAGTCTTCATTCTCTTCACATTAATCAACTTCACTTCCCCCCACCATCTCGTGCACACTTACAGTCTACCTTCTGCCTTTTTCTTCCTTGGTCCAGTTCTGTGGAACTCTCTTCCCACTCCACTCCATCTGTAAGATAACTACACCAATTTCAGGCCCCTACTTAAATCCCATCTGTTCACCTCAGCATACAACCTCCCAGCCACACCCAACTGACCTGGTTTATCTATTTTTGCACTTTTCTTTGTTTTTTTTTGTTTGTTATTTTTTTAATACTACTTTCCCCACTAATCACAGCAGTTCACATTACAACTAAAACTTGGTACAGCACATTAAACAGGAACATTGATAACGTGAAATTTTTCTTTGTAAGGCAATGACTTAAGTGACTTATCCAAGGTCACAAGGAGTGCTAGTACTCTAGTCATTAGACTACTTCTCCATTCCATTCTAATTCACATAGACATCTAAGCTCACAAAGGAGGAACATTTATATAAGGGTGTGTACCTTCATAAACTATAAAACTTTTTAACACCAAATTTGAACCAACTAGAACTGTTAATTACCACTTCTTTTCAGAACAAAACAGCATAGTAGTAGAATATCAGCACATAGGGCTCCTCATGCAAGAAGCCTGAGACAAAATCAGTATTAATCAAGTGAGCAGATAACTCTAGAGCTCTAGGAAGAGCGAACACTCCAGCTAGTTGAGCATTAGCAAATAGCAAAGCAGCCGACTGTCACAGAATCAATTCTTATAATTGCATCAATTTTCCTTATTCATTGTGCAAAGCAGAACCATCAGTACAGTGTGAGGTTAAACAGTAGCAAGAAAAGAGCTGGAAAACTGTTTTTTTCTCCAAGTGTAGAAAACACGAAAACTTAATGAGAGACATGTTAAAGTACTAGACAATCAGTAATTTGGATTGCAAAGACTACTGCTACCAGCCCAGTGGCTTACGTCCAATGGTAATTAGAAGGCCGCAGTGGCGCGTCCCCGGGGCCGCCACTAACCGGGGGGGCGGCAAGCTGCTTTAGCCCGCGGGATCCGGCGGCGCGCATAGCGAGGGGAGGCCGCGCCGTCTGGCGAGCTCATTGGCTCCCGCGGGGTGTTTTCAAATGCGCGGGAGCCAATGGGTGCCGAGGACGGCGGGCCGCGGAGGGGGGGAGGTGCGGGGACTCGGTGCGGCTCCGGCCTTTCTGTTGGTGGGCTGGAGGCGACGGACGTGATTTTCTTCCTCGCGTCGGCGGCCAGAGCCATCCTTAGTGCCTGGAGTGCTGGACCTGAGGCACGGCGGCAGCGGCGGCGTGCGGGTGGCAGTTCCTCTCCCGGCCGTGGGTTTTCCTCCGGGCTAAGGTGACAGGCCCGGAATTGCCAGGCAAGTGGTCCGGTTTTGGACAAGGGGTTTGGTAGATTGCTGGGTGCAGGGCTAAAAAAAAAACCCAAAAAACAAAAAAAACCAGAACGGAAGCAGGGAGCTGTGCAGACGGTTCCCCTAGCTGCCTATTGCTAGTGCTGCCTATTGCTAGTGCTGGGCATGTCGCCAACAGGAAAGAAGGGGGGACCCAAGCCTGGGAGGAGGTCTGGCCAGGCTTCCCCGAGTCAGTCTGGAGCCTGTGGGACAGCTGCTACAAGGCCCGAGAGGCAGCGGGCACACAAAAGGAAAGGAGGGGCTGGGTCGGGTGTGGAGCCACAGGAGCCACCTTCTTCAATTACTCGGGGGCGGGAGGCCCGGGGCAGGGCTCCTAGCCGGAGCAGAGCTTCCCAGCGGGGCTCTGGCTCTTTAACGGGTACGGGGCGCGACCGGCAAGCGCAAGGTGTGGGTCCGGTTGCCCGGGGGGGGCGGGGTGGTTGGGGTAGGTCTAGGGGGGCAGTGAGAGGTGCGCCGGGAGTCCGTGGGGCTCCCGGGGGGGATGGGGCCAACCAGCAGGGAGGCGATACTTCTTGTGGGCCAGCTAGGCTGGGGAGTGTCTCGGCCAGTGCAGGTGGGGTTTCCCTGCCTGCTTGGGAGCATTGGCAGAGCGGGGGACAAGGCTCTTCTAGTGCAGAGTGGCTAGGGGCATGGCAGCCACCATGGGCTTTGCCGGGTGTTCCTTCGGCGTTTTCTGTCTTTTCTCCGCAGGTACCTGCTGGATGGCACTACGGGGGACACCCGTGGACGATGGCTGCTGGACAGGCAGACGACAGGCCGGTGGTTGCTGGCGGTAGTCCCTTGTCTGGTGGGGCAGGTAGTGGAGCGGCTGCAGCGGATGCATCGCAACGGGAGTCCGGAGTTCCTGCTGCGACAGTCGCCTCAGCGGCAGGTGAGTTGGATGCTGGCACAACGCCGGATGTTGTTGTCGAGGTAGCGCCCATCACTAGTCGGGCGAGGGGGATTGATGCTCCGTCGGTCGAAAAGGGTCGGAAGCGGTCGAGGAAGAGGGGGCGGCATTCGTGTCGTCATCATCGACGTTCGGAATCCTCCTCGTCATCAACTTCGGATTTTTCATCCAGTTCTCTTTCGGACGGTGGCGGTCGAGGGCGCGGGGACAAGGGGGAGTCAGATCGGGCTGTGCAAGTGGGAGCGTCTCCTTCCGTGGTGGCTTTCTCACAGTTATGGGAGGGCGTGCCAAAGCATCTGCGGAGAAGAATTGTTAAGCGTCGTTACTTGGATATCTTCCGTTTGCTTGAGGGTCGTAAACGGTCGGGGGATAGTCGGAGGAAGCGTAAGGAGGACGAGAAGGCAGGCAGGGTTCGGAGGGTGGCGCGGAATGTGGTCAATTGGACGCGTGCCTTTCTGCGATTAGCTAGTGTGTGGGGTAATGCGCATCCAGACCAGTATGGGATGCTTCTGGCGTATGCGGATTCCATCTTAGAGGCGTCGCAGACTCACGAAGGTTGGGCTTGGCTCAACTATGATGAGAAGTTCCGGGATAAGATGGAAGAGAATCAGCTGCTGTCCTGGGGAACGCAAGACATTAATCTGTGGCTGACGCAGATGGCGATCAGACCTAGTGGGGGGAGTGCGGGCCGCGGTGGACTGTCGGGCGCTACGAAGGTGGATCGGCCCTTTCGATCCGGCGTGCCCCCTGCTTTGCAGAGACTCCAGGGGGGGGGGAGTGCAGGTGACTTGTGCTGGCGGTTCAATAAGTCTTCCTGCCCCTTTCCGGACTGCAAATTCCGGCACGCATGCACCCTCTGTAATGGAAGCCACTCAGCACTTAAATGTGTTAAAAAGAGTGGTGGAGGGGCCGCCCCCCTCCCTCCCCGATAGTAGCAGCTTGGTGAGTCTGGCCCCCACTCCGATTGAGATTAATGTTCTTGGTCCTTGGCTTCGGCGCTATCCTCGGAGGCGCGTAAGCCGTAGTTTAGAGTATGGCTTTCGGGAGGGGTTCCCTATACCAGTGGTAGGCAATGTGAGGGTAGCCAGGGCTCGGAATTCACCGTCGGTCCGGCGTTTCGCGCCTTTCGTCAGGGATAAGTTGGCATCGGAGATTGTTCTGGGTAGGGTAGCGGGTCCGTTCGACCAGCCGCCGTTTGCTGACCTTGTGCTATCTCCACTGGGTATTATTCCAAAGAAGGAGCCGGGTAAGTATCGCTTGATTCATAATCTGTCCTTTCCCATTGGTTCCTCGGTTAATGATCACATTCCTAAGGACTTGTGTGCGGTACGCTATGCATCTTTTGATGATGCAGTCGACCTGGTGAGAGCCTGCGGGTCTGGGTGCTTGTTGGCAAAAGTGGATATTGAATCCGCCTTCCGGTTATTGCCAGTTCATCCGTCGTCCTTTCCTTTGCTGGGGTTTTCCTGGGAAGGGAAATATTATTTCGACAAATGCATGCCGATGGGCTGTTCGGTTTCCTGTGCGTATTTCGAACAGTTTAGTTCCTTTTTGCATTGGGCGTTTGTCGACTGGATGGGGTGTGGGGCGGTCGTTCATTACCTGGATGATTTTTTGTTTGTCGGGCCGGCGGCTACTGGACAGTGTAAGGCGTTGTTGGACGGTTTTGTTCAACTAGCTCAGCTTTGGGGGGTTCCCCTAGCGTCTGGTAAGACGGAGGGCCCGGCGACTATCCTTACCTTTTTGGGCGTGGAATTGGACTCAGTGGCGCGGGTCGCCCGCTTGCCAGGGCAAAAGTTGTCAAGCTGCGTGTGTTGGTGGCCAATGCGTTGGTTTCCCGCAAGCTAACGTTGCGTGAGATGCAGTCCTTGGTTGGTTCGCTTAACTTTGCTTGCAGGGTTATTCCCATGGGGAGGGTCTTCTTGCGTCGGCTCGCTGGGGCCACTATGGGTGTGGAAAAGCCCCATCACCGCATTAGAATGTCTCATAGCCTCCGGGCAGATCTCAGGATCTGGGACGCATTTTTAAGTACGTTCAATGGGACCACGGTGTTACGGGACCAGGAGGTGACTTCTGCTGATCTGCAATTGTTTACTGATGCGGCTGGGGGAGCGGGCCTTGGAATTTATTTTGGAGGCTCTTGGTGTGCGGCGGGGTGGCCGCAGTCCTGGAGAGATAGTGGCCTTACGGATAACATTACCTTTCTTGAGTTGTTCCCCATTCTCGTGGTCATGTCCGTATGGCCTAGCCGGCTTCGCAATCGGAGAATTCTGTGGTGGTGCGACAACGACGCCGTGGTGTCCGTGGTCAATCGCTATTCCCCCAAATGTAGGCCCGTCGCTGACTTGATGCGCCAGGTTATTTTCGCCTGTTTACAGTTGAATTTAGTGATTAGGGCTCGGCACATTCCGGGTAGTCATAACACCATTGCTGATGCTCTTTCCCGTTTCAAGTGGGAGCAGTTTCGCGCCTTGGCGCCCGATGCGGACGAGGAGGGCGCATCAGTCCCGGAGCACCTCTGGCGCATTGGCCTAGTGACCTGATGGAGCTGCTTCGCCAGTCAGTCTCTCCGGCAACCTGGGTTGCTTATCAGCGCGGCTACAGCTGTGTCGTATCCTTTCTGGTACTTCATGGGTGGCAAGAGGGTCCGGCCTCTGATCAGCTGTTGGGTCAGTATGTGCTGGGGTCCAAGTCGGCGGGCTTGTCACGTGCTACCGTGCGGCGGCATCTAGCGGGGTTTTCCTTTTTTGCCCGCGCTCTCGGGTGGGGGGCAGCGGGCGGGGGATTTTTGACGCGTATGCTGCTGCGTGGTTGGGAGCGGTCCTGCCCTGCTTTGGGGGATTGGCGGCGCCCTATCACGCATGATGTGTTGCGGCGTTTATGCGATGCTTTGCCTCATGTGGTTTCCTCCCACTATGAAGGGGCGCTGTTCCGCGCGGTTTTTTCCGTAGCATTTTTCGGAGCTTTTCGGGTCGGTGAGTTGGTGGCGGAGTCGGGAAGGACTTGCGCCGGGAGGGAGTTTCAGCTTCATCAGGTGCAATTCCATGGGGGCGGGGTTCGTATCCGCCTGGCCCGTTCTAAGACGGATCAAGCGGGGCGGGGGGCATGGGTAGAGTTGTCAGCGGTGCCTGGCTCCCCTTCGTGTCCGGTGGCGTTATTGCAGGCGTACCTACTGGTGCGTCCGGACATCGGAGGTAGCTTGTTTATTCATCGGGATGCGCGGGTTCTCACCCGTTTCCAGTTTGCGGCGGTGATGCGTCTGGCGTTACGGCGCGTAGGCGAGGACCCCGCGGCGTTTGCCCCACACTCCTTCCGGATTGGGGCGGCGACCAGCGCGGCAGCTGCTGGCCTGTCGGATCCGGAGATCCAACGGATCGGGAGATGGCGATCGCGGGCGTTCCATAGCTATGTGCGTCTTTAGGGTTGGTGGGGGGGTATGACTAACTTCTTTGTTATTCTTTCTTTGCAGGGCGAAGCCTGGGATCGTGTTGCTGTTGGGTGATTGGCCACTCCTTTGTGTTCTGGGCTGGTCGGCGAGCAGCGACACGGCCGATGGGGCTGCATTTGGGACTTTCGGAGCTTGCAGTAACCGTCTCATGGCTGGGCGAGCGCGGGCTTCGGTGGTTCCAGCTCTTGCCTTTGCTGCGGCATCACCAGCGTTCCCGATGTGCACCGGACATTTTACTGATACACTTGGGTGGCAACGATTTGGTTTCCTGGACTTGCCGACAGTTGATTCGGGCAGTCAAAAAGGACTTGGGGGTGGTGTTCGGGATGTTTCCGGGAGTGCTAGTGTTGTGGTCTGATATCATTCCAAGGCCGTCCTGTTGGGCTCAGCGACGGTGGTCCCGGGGTGTGGCGAAGATTAACCGTCAAATTGGCAAATGGGTAGGGGACCAAGGGGGCTGTCATATTCTACACCCTTGGGTGGAAGTGGGGTGCTCGGGCCTTTACCGGCCTGATGGCGTGCACTTGTCCCCAATAGGGTTGGATTTACTCCTCAATGATTGGCAGGAGGCCTTGGAAGATATTAGATTAAGGGCCCGGGCTGGTCGCAGCTTACCTTTGGGGGGCGGCTCCGGTCGTGGCTGACCTGAGCCGGTGGCGGGATCCCGGAGGTTTCCGGGGTCCGGAGCCGGAGGCAAGCAGGAGGGCGGGGGTAGGGTACCCCCGACCCGGTTAATCCCTCAGGTTTTTGCTAATAACATGGCGAAGCCGGAAGAGGGAGGGCGTGGATAATCAATTGGGCTTGTGCCCGAGGGGGAAGCGGAAGCAGCGTCACCTTGCTCCTAACGTGGCGGGTGAGGGCTCGCTCTGCTTGGCGGGGGTGGGGGTGGGGAGATTTATGATGTTTTGTATTTGTATTAGATGGTTTGTTAAAAGGTTATTAAAGCTGCGACCAGTTTGAAATCCAAAAAATGTTGTCATGTGATTGTTAACAGGTATTGGGTGGTAAGAAAATGGGGGTGGTAGGAGGGGCGGAGGGCAGCGTGTACGCCTTACCCGGTTAATTTCTGAGCAAAAACACAAACAGCAGCAATAGAAGAGGTAAGCATATTAAATCTCAATGATACTAATTTAAAAATATTCCACTAGAAGCAAGGCATTTGCTTTACCCTTGCAATTAACAACATCAGTTCTGCAGAGGTCTTTCATAATAACTAAAACATACACAACATGAGAATTTAAGATCACTCCTCCAATCGACTCCTGCAGATTAGTTTAAAAGAAACTAAGAGAATATCAGCATTTTTTCTTCAGACATTTACTCATACACTATCATAGTTGAACTTTCAACATTATACATATATTCGCCATACTGTTTTAATTACTTAATTCACTTGTTTGAATGTAATTGCATCATTCACTTTTTCCCTTTAAGTAAACAAACTTGCTTGACTTAACTTGACTATCAATTCAATTTTTTTTCCAGTTAAGTTACTAACTTCTCTTTCCTTTAAAACACTTAATTTTTTAAACCTGTATCACACAATTTTATGAAATATCCAAATATATCAAAGCATGGAAGATCTTCCCATTCATTCACATCAATTATAACTAGAAATAGAAGTTGGAAAATATATCATCAATCATTTTCTTCCAAAGCATCCAGAGACATAAGAAACACCAAGGAGTAATGTTTCTAATAATATTTTTCCAGCATTTGCATTATTACACATAGAATAGTATCAGTAAATAAATTCTCATAACCCAAAATAAGTTCAGATCCAGACCTAAAAAACAAAACTTGTTTACTATACATACACAAGTAAGAGGAATAGTTAATCACATTTAAAGTTTTTTTTAACTTCCCTAATAAGGTTAACAAAGAAAAGCTTACCACAGTTGCTCAAGACGTTCTTTCCTGCTAATATTGCAGTCTTGCCAAACCGTTATCTTTGCCGGAAACTCTAAATTATTACTGCAATATCAAAACTTATACTGCACAGAACAATTCCCTAACCACGAAATTAGAGGAAACAAACTTCACACTACAATTATGGCATGAAAATCAGTCCTTTAAAACTTTGTTTGATTAATTTCTATTTTACAGTCATACAGCAACAATATAAGTTTTTCCCTGTAAGCTTCCGTTTCTTTTATATATACACTATCCATCCTAAACACTGGCCTTTCATTTTTCAAAACACAGAGTCAGTGGCTTGCTGCACTTTTCAGCCTTAAACTGCCACAAAACCATTCATGACTGGTATGAAATTTGCTTAAATCTAATCATATTTCATACTGTAATCAACTCAATTTGTCCCACTGAAATGTTCCACAAAGGAGGAACGACAAACTGTGGTTACTGGCAGTCATCACATAAGGGCGCTTCACCAAAACTTGCGCCTCATTTCACAATTAGGGCTTCCTTTCTCTTGCCCCATCTCACTTCACTTATCTAACTGAGATCTCTAATTAACCTTACCGACTTTACATTACAGTCACAATATACACACAGATATCTGTCAATACTTTAGTATACTCACGGCAACCACTGCCTGTGTCCTTGAGACTTGTCTACTGTTTCCAGCTACTGAAGGAACACAGAGATCCGAGTCCAGCACCAACTGAAGAAAACTCCATGATCTGACCACAATACCACGGCTCTTTAGGTCTCTGGTCCATCAGTAGTGAGAGACAGGCAGAGAGTAATACAGAACACAATCACACACACACAAAGTGCTATTTTCTTTGAGCTCAGAGGGAAGACGGCAACAGACGGTCTATGGACACGCATAGTTCCACGCCTGCCGAATTCAAATTCTTCCTCCTAAAAGCTCCTTTTTATTAGAGAAAAAAAGAGGAAGTAACAATCATTTATTATAACCATGAAATAACACAAGGTGTCGCCAAAGTTCTTTTTACAGAGTAAGATCTGATTACAGTATATTAGATGAAATTTATAATTGCAAAAGCTGCAAAAATTATGTTGTGTCAGCAGGGACTTTCAGCTGACTGTACAATGAACTATGGTTGCACAGTTCATAGGCGTTATGCTTAGTTAACACTGTTCCATCTATTTTAAAGACGGTTACACAGAGAACTCATGATCATGACATCTTATTCTATTTAAGAAAGTAGGTGAAAAGTCAAACTTCTAAACACATTTTGTATCAAGAACTTCATCCATCTTCAATTACATATTGAGGATTCTGGTATCCCTCGTATCTGTCCATCCCTACATATACGATTCATTTTCCCTTCCCTTCCTTCTTCCCCCTCCCTTCTTCTTTCCCTCACCCCTTCCTCCCCTTCCAGTTACCCCCTCCCCCTTTCTTTCCCCTCCCCTCCTTTTTCCCCTCCCCCTTCCTCCCTCTTCCCACCACACACACACACACACACTCCCCTCCTTCCCCCCTCCTTCGCTAGTTTCCCTTTTTATTTCCTCTCCCTTTCCCCCTCCCCCTCCCTCGCCTTCCCTTTTCTTTTTCCCACTCCCCCTTTTTTTCCCCTTCCCCCTCTTCCTTCCTCCCCCCCCCCCCCCTTCTCCTGGGTTTTGATATGACATTATCATTTTTGGCTGTTAATTTCTTAGACTGGTGGTTTTGTTTCTATTATTTCACTCTGTGGTTTTTTTTGACGGTTTCAAGTGTATCATAGTTTCATCCCTTATATATGATTATGAGTTCATCCTTGTTTTCTGTATACACATTACATATTTCAGAAAGACAGGTTAGCCGAATTGCAGCACGGCTGTGCTGTTTTCAAGCAGATGTTTCACTTTCACTCGCCTCGGGCAGTTCAATAAATTATGCATGCGTTGTCATTTTTGATTTACAATTTAATTGAGATACTTACACGCTGCTCTTTGGATCGCTCGCTTTGCGGTTTATTCATTTGTCAGGTATTTTTATTTAATTTATAAACTTTGATTGCGTTTTGCTTTCTCCTTCTGTTCTTAATATATGGTTTTCATCATTTAAATGGTTCCCATTGTAGGACTGTCTATGATCCCTCTGCGGTAAGAGTGGTAAGCCTCCGTTTTTCCATCTGACACGGTTTCTTTCATCCTATATGAGCTTTTAAATGCTGTGACATTTTTATACAGGCATATTTTTATTGTTTTTATTACATTATACATTGCCTCATGGACCGCTAGCAATTTCTGGCACAATAGGATTTTATAATTTATTTATTTAACTGTATTTATATCCCATATTATATCCCATATAATGTGGTTTGTAGCGCATTGACCCTTGGCATATGTGACTACGGCAAACGCCCTTTGTTTTTATTAAAGCATTACACATATATTTTAACTAACAAAAACAAATACATTTTAGACATATTCTTTTAAGGTTTCTTTTACATATAAATGATTTTATATGTTTTTATACAGCACATCATGGCAGTCTAACAACGTGTATTTTATAGTACTTTTAGAGTTCTACCGTGGTGTCTCCTGCGGTGCGATCACACATTGTTTAAGGTAATCTTCTCTGATTCACTCCTGCTCTGTGTTGCTCTCCTATTTTAGATTTAACCCTGCTCCTTGAATACTTCAGTTTTTGCTCTTCCTCATCTCTCTTCTCCCTGTATAGTAACATATTTTTTATTGCATCCTTTAGCATTGTATGTCCTTCTACTTTGTATGTTTACTGTACTTTAATTTATAATGCCCATTTATATGTCTACTGTTTTTATGGATATTTATGATTACATTTTAATTATTTTATATTTGGTATTGTTCATTCTGGTTTTCTTTTTAATGTATTGGTTTATAATATGTATTTTTATATTACATGTTTTATATTATTTATTATTACATTATTTATACACGTTTGGTGTTTTAGTCTAGGATGTCGTAATTTATAATTTATATATTTTCATTTTTATCATTTATTTAATGATGGTTTTATTTATTTATTTATGTTTTTACAGTTTTTTAGTGTGCCCTGATGACCCCTGATGAAGTACAATACGAAACATGGCCTGTGCTGGGTTTGGCCACTGTTTTAAAGATTAATAAGAGTCTTGTGTGAACCCTCTGCCCACATTTCCCGGATTGGTTTTTCTCTGGATACCATATAGCCATTTGTTTTCCTTTTTGTGTCAGATTCTCCTTCAACCGGAGAAGATCTCTACACCTCCGCATGGTTTCCGCTGCCAAGTCCAGGAATACAAACACCCTTCAAGTCTTGTACGTCACATGGCCCGTTCTCCTAGTCAGCCTAATAATGTGTTCTGCCCTGAAACCTCAGTAGTTTGACAATCAAAGCCTGAGGCCTGACATTATTTTAAGGGTGAGGCCTGAGCTCTGATCACATCAAGCAGCCCATTACTCGATCGTGAGCAGGGCATTCTCTGGCTGACCTGCCTGCTCCAATCAAGGCTGGGGGAGGAGACTTCCTACCGTTCATCAGCTGCCACCATCGAGCGCGCCCACGCCTAAGGGCCACACCAAAGGGCACTTTGGCATGGCCCTTATGCACAGGACCTTAGCTTTCAACCTTGACTTTATCTTGAATTATGACATTGTCTTCCTGTCATGCTAGCAGGTTTCTCTCTGCTTAATAATAAGCTCCCAGTGCATTCTCTGTATTTCAAACAGCACAACTGAGGGGCATCCCAGGAAGCAGTGTCAAGGAACCCTTTTACAAAAGTTAGTGCGTCTTGTCCTTCCTCTCCCTCCGGGATCCTGAAGATCCTCTCTATTTTCCATATCTTCGGCTTTACTTTGCAGCCACCCCAATTGTTGCTGAAGGCGGGAAACTTCCTTCCCCATCCATGCCTGGGCGTCCTCCGTGTTCCCGATCCTTGTCTCTGCCTCCTCCAACTGCACCCCGACTGCCGCAAACTTTTCCTCAATCTTGTTAAACACTTTTTCTACAATTTCTGTTTTAGAGTCTCTGATTTCCTGTAATATGGTCAGAAGGTCCGTCTCACCTCCATTCGCTTCTTCTGCACTGGCCATCGAAAAGGCCAGCGAGGACGAACCCTGTAGTCCCCCTACCGCATTTCCTCCCAATTTAGTTTTAGAGGTATAAACTCCGCAATTGTCTTTGCTGGCTTGATTTTCACTACTTTTGGCATCTCAGCTCTCCCCATGGAGGGGGGTAGAATTCCTGTTATTTAATTATCCAACTTATTTTATTTATTTAAAAGGATTTATATATAGCTTGTGATAAGGAAGCTTATCATAGATCAGGTAGGAGCTATAGAAAAGATGATGTGACTCTGAACAAGCAACCTGTCAGTTCTGGTAGAAGTAAGAAAACAGAGTTTTCACATAAAAGACTACCAGTCCCAGAATGCACCAGGTTTCCAGCAGCCATGAGGGGGGCTGAAGTGAGAAAACGTGTGTTCAATCAAGAGAGCTATGAGGTAATCCCTAAGCACTCATCTAAAAGGGCAGGGCCTGATTCAACACAGCTGCGCTGTGTTAGGGAGGAGCACACATTAAGACAGAATAAGAATAGAGCTTATTCTACAGATAACAGCTACAAGCTCCAGCCCGGTTACAGCAAGAGCTACAGGTTCAAGCATCACCTTGAGAAGCAGAAGCCAAGCCAAGCGGATAGAGAGAGAAGGAAACTCTCTGGAAGGAAGAGAAGAAAGGCCATTGAAAGGTCTGGGAGAGTCCAAGGCAGTACCTATACTGGGAGGTATTCCAAGTGCCAGCAGAGACCATTGGACTGGAGTCAGCCAGAGGAATGGAATGGCAGAGATAGGAATCACCAGTGGCTACCTGTGAGAGAGAAGGCTGCACGTGGAAGGGACTTTAAGACCTATGCCAGAAGGTATGTGAGAGAAGATCCAGTGTCCAGGGATCAAGATTGGAAGGCTGGACATAAGAACTGGATTACATACTGGCCAGGCTATACAGAGAGGAACTATGACAGCAGGAGAGGCTCAGGTATGAACACTGATCCAGACCCTATCTATAATAGTGAATGGCAGCAAGGGAATAAGCATTCTCATGATAGTGCCTTATTGAAAGACTCGTCTGTGCCAATGTATGATAGTGACCCTATGCTGATTGATGAAGGGGGAATTACAACAGATGAATCTATTGATTACATGGACTGTTCTTTATCCAAATGCTATTGCTAGCTTTCTGTGAGCAAACACATCAGCCATCACAAAGAAACCTAACTTTGTTCTTTATTCCACTGCAAACAGCTCTTAAAGCAGGATTTGGGCTCACACAGTATCAGCCAGCCAGCTAAAGGGTTTCAGCTGGACAATTGATAGTAATTAAAGCTGCACCTAATTGTGTGTGTGAGCAGGGAGAGAATCACTGCTGGATCTGTGTGGAAAATAGGCAGAAGTTAACCTAACAAGCAAAGTTCATTTATTTCTTTGTGCCTTTTTATTTGGTAATTATTTGCTAAGCAAACATTAGCTAATTGCCTGACAAGTTGAAGGTTGTTTTCCTGATTTGATTTGTGACTTTATGTTATCAATTTAAATACTGCAAGCAAGTAACCTCATTTATATTGCTACCAAGCATACTTGTGCTGGGTGAATTAAACCCCATCAATAAAAGAAGTATTTTATTGGCTTAACCACTGGCTTCACAACTAAATTATTGTCTTCAGCTGTGTTTGGAGTGAATGAACTACATTACCCACAATACCTTGCAAGAATCATATGAATATATGCATCGTCAAGATTGTGTAAGTTCTCACCCTAGGCAGCCGTCTGACAAGCTTTGTCCTGAAATCAAAGCGGTTTACACTTCAAACAATCAAAAATAAGTATCAGTAGGGGTAGGCATGCAGTGTTAACACGGAGTAGAAGTGATGATTTCTTGGTGTGCTATTTACAGGATGAACTATGTACAAGTGGTTATATACATGGAGGGTAGGGGGGTATATTGGGGGTCAGGTGGGTTGGTAGGTAGCATACGACATAGGACTATAGTGTATAATGAAGAGAACAGTTTTGGGCTTCTTCCTGAAGTCCTTGAGTTCCATAGATGATCATTGGTTGAGGTCCATAGTTGATAGTCAGTCGTCCGTACAACTTATAGAGGGGTAAAATGACAGAGCCCTTTCAGGCAAGTCCGCTCTCCTCGCCACTCATGCCGGAAGTCCAGGAAAGATTACTATAGCTTTCTGCTACATTTTTCAGATCTCTGACTGCACTTCTTGATACTTCAAGATCTTCTGCCTCTCAATACAATTCAGAGAATAATCACATGGAACAGACACCTCTATTATCAATGTCATTTAGATATTATTCAAGACTACCAGTATGTCAGTTTGTTCTCCCCAGTGTGAGTTCCATGATGCCTCACTAGTCTTCATTTTGTGCAGAAATATCTCGCACATTCCAAACAACTAAAGGTCTCTCCCCATTGTGGGTTTTAAAGTGCCTCCCTAGCTCTGAGTTCCAGTAGAAACATTTCCCACATTCAATACAACTAAACTGTTTCTCCCCTGTGTGGGTTCTATGATGCAGCATTAGTTGTGTTTTACTGATGAACCATTACCCACATTCAGTACAACTAAAAGGTTTCTCACCAGTGTGAGTTCTATGATGCATCACTAGATTTGCTTTCGAGAGGAAACATTTCCCACAATCAGTTCAGCTGAAAGGTTTCTCACCTGTCTGGGTTCTATGATGCAGCGCTAGTTGTGTTTTTGTGACAAAACATTTCCCACATTCAGTACAACTAAAAGTTTTCTCACCTGTCTGGGTTCTATGATGCAGCACTAGTTGTGCTTTTGTAACAAAACATTTCCCACATTCATTACTACTAAAAGGTTTCTCCCCCGGTATGGATTCTATGATGCGTCACTAGATTTGCTTTTGAGAGAAAACATTTCCCACAATCGGTACAACAAAATGGCTTCTCCCCCATGTGACTTCTATGATGCCGCACTAGTTCGGTTTTCATGAGGAAACCTTTCCCACATTCAGAACAACTAAAAGGTTTCTCCCCTGTGTGGGTTCTATGATGCCACACTAGTTTTGCTTTTGTGAAGAAACATTTCACACATTCAGTTCAACTAAAAGGTTTCTGCCCCATGTGGGTTCTATGATGCTGCTCTAGTTGTGCTTTCGTGAAGAAATATTTCCCCACATTCAGTAAAATGAAAATATTTCTACCCTGTGTGGGTGCTTGGATGCAGCATTAGTTGTGCTTTTCTGAAGAAAGACTTCCTACCTTCAGTACACATATAACAGGTTTATCCCCTGTGTGGGTTCAATGATGCAGCACTAGTTGTTTTTTTGTAACAAAACCTTTCCCACATTCAGTACAAATAAAAGGTTTCTCCCCCATGTGGATTCTATGATGCATCACTAGATTTGCTTTCAAGAGGAAACATTTCTCACATTCAATACAACTAAAATTTCATTTATTTATTTAAATGGATTTCTATACTGCCTTCTCCTTCAATCAAGGCGGTGTACACAGCAAACAATCAAGAAATAATGGTTTTTGTGTGCATGCAGTGAAACAGTGGGTGCGTGTGCATTAGGGTGTCATAGATACTTGTTGAGCTATTTACAGCGTGTGCTATTATACAATACTATGTACATGCGGAAAGGGGAGGGGATTGGTCTGTGGTGCTGACTAGCGAGCAGTTTATGTGATGTCCCCGTAGTGTTGATGAAGAGAGTCGTCTTGAGCTGCTTCCGAAAGTCTTTGATGTCTGTTGTTAATCGTAGTTCACGTTTCTCTCCTGTATGGGTTCTATGATGCCGCACTAGTTCTGCTTTTCTGGGGAAACATTTCCCACAATCAGTACAACTAAATTAATTTGTCTGGAATGTAAATCATATACATATTGTATAATAGCTCACATTATAGTATAGCTCACTATGTAGATAATGCAACTCACTCTAACACATTATACCATAACTTTAACTTTTATTTCTTTACATTTTCTCACTAATACTCTTAATATCTTTGTTTGTAAGACCGCTTTGATTGTATGATAAGGCGGTATAGAAATCCAATTAAATAAATAAATAAATAAATAAATAAACTAAAAGGTTTCTCCACTGTGTGGGTTCTATGATGCCGCACTACATGTGTTTTCGTGAGGAAACATTTCCCACAATCAGTACAACTACAGGGTTCTCCACATGTGGGTTCTAGTATGCAACATTAGTTGTACTTTTCTGGGGAAACATTTCCCAAAATAAGTACAACTAAAAGGTTTCTCACCTGGATGGGTTCTATGATGTGTCACTTGATGTATTTTCATGAGGAAACATTTCCCACGTTCATAGACAACTAAAAGCTTTCTCCCGGGTTCTATGATGCAGCACTAGTTGTGCTTTTCTGGGGACACATTTCCCAAATTCAGTACAACTAAAAGGTTTCTAGCCTGTGGGGGTTCTACGATGCAGCACTAGTTCTGTTTTTCTGTGGAAACATTTCCCACAATCAGTACAACTAAAAGGTTTCTCGCCATGTGGGTTCTGTGATGCCGCACTAGATGTGTTTTTGAGAGGAAACATTTCCCACAATCAGTACAACTAAAAGGCTTCTGCCCTGTGTGGGTTCTATGATGCAGCACTAGTTGTGCTTTTCTGGGGAAACATTTCCCACAATCAGTACAACTAAAAGGTTTCTCGCCATGTGGGTTCTGTGATGCTGCACTAGATGTGTTTTTGAGAGGAAACATTTTCCACAATCAGTACAACTAAAAGGCTTCTCCCCTGTGTGGCTTCTATGATGCGTAACTAGATGTGTTTTTGTGAGGAAACCTTTCTCACAAACAGTACAACTAAATGGTTTCTCCCCTGTGTGGGTTCTATGATGCATCACTAGATGTGTTTTCGTGAGGAAACATTTCCCACATTCAGTACAACTAAAAGGCTTCACCCCTGTGTGGGTTCTATGATGCCTCACTAGTTGTGCTTTACTGGGGAAACATTTCCCACATTCAGTACAACTAAAGGATTTCTCGCTTGAGTGGCTTCTATGATGCGTAACTAGATGTGTTTTCATGAGGAAACCTTTCTCACAATCAGTACAACTAAAAGGTTTCTCCCCTGTGTGGGTTCTATGATGTGTCACTAGTTCTGTTTTCGTGAGGAAACATTTCCCACATTCAGTACAACTAAAAGGCTTCTCCCCTGTGTGGGTTCTATGATGCCTCACTAGTTGTGCTTTTGTGTGAAAACATTTCCCACACCCAGTACAACTAAAGGGCTTCTCCCCCGTGTGGGTTCCATGATGCAGCTCTAGTTCTGCTTTTGCTTGAAAACATTTCCCACAATCAATACAACTAAAAGGCTTCTCCCCTGTGTGGCTTCTATGATGCGTAACTAGATGTGTTTTTGTGAGGAAACCTTTCTCACAAACAGTACAACTAAATGGTTTCTCCCCTGTGTGGGTTCTATGATGCATCACTAGATGTGTTTTCGTGAGGAAACATTTCCCACATTCAGTACAACTAAAAGGCTTCTCCACTGTGTGGGTTCTATTATGCAGCACTAGTTGTGCTTTACTGGGGAAACATTTCCCACATTCAGTACACCTAAAGGATTTCTCGCTTGTGTGGCTTCTATGATGCGTAACTAGATGTGTTTTCATGAGGAAACCTTTCTCACAATCAGTACAACTAAAACATTTCTCCCCCGTGTGGGTTCTATGATGCAGCACTAGTTGTGCTTTTCTGGGGAAACATTTCCCACAAAAAGTACAAGTAAAAGATTTCTCACCTGTGTGGATTCTATGATGCCACACTAGTTCTGCTTTTCTGGGGAAACATTTCCCACAATCAGTACATAGACGACGTCTTGATGCTGTGGGAAAGTCCATTATCCCTTTTATTTATATTTATTTATTTATAGTTTCTTATTGTCCGCCAGGGTGCTCGGGCAAATCTCCCCTGGGGTGGATACAATAATCAATCAGGCGACACTCTGCTTATTCCATAATAAAATAATTTATTTGGGCAAAAACAAATAGTAAGAAAGTTACAAGCAAAGCTATAAACAGTCTGCCTGATGCGGACAGCGTTCTCTGGCTCTGAATAATAGTGAAAGAGAAGGCTGTCCCGCCCACACTCGGCCGTTACCTCTGTTATATACTCCTCTGCAGCAAATAGTTCCAGAACATTCTGCATATATTTGCAGGCTCTACCCTGAGACCCCTCCCCATTATCAGGTTTCTGTCTTTGTTTCTGTCTTGAGGCCCTTCACTCAGTATCATATAACTAAATGTGCTGTAGGCCGTTCCCTGCTGGGCTGCTCGGTCCCCGCCCTGCATCTTCTTCTTTGTTTCACTGTAGTTTCGCTTGGGTGATTTTCTTTTCGCTTCAAGCACAAGTTAGAATCTTCAAGGCTCTGCAAACTTTTTCATCAACCTTATATTAGGCTGGCATCTGCTCCATTCTGTAAGTCCATTCTCTGCACACTCCTGTCCAGAGTCTGGTATCCTACATGTTTCAGCAGGGATTATACATGTTGTCAATCACAGCCCACATGCAGTTCTTCTGTGCCATTTAGAAGTTAGTCAGCTCTTTGGGATAGGATCATAACTTTCAACATCATTATCAAAGTGAGCCAAATTAAGTAAGCCAAATTAGTCCTTAAACCCGTCCTTAACTCCTACATTCGCCACTTTTTTATTTTTTCTTTTCTGTCAGGTTGGAAAGATGGAGGGCATCCAGTGAAATCTGGCTACGGGGCATGAATTACGATTTGTGACAGAGGGTACATTAAAAGGCAACAGCTCATACTGATCTCTAGAAATGGTATACATGGTTTTAGTGGACTGCAGCAGCATTGTCTAACAACAAGCTAATAAGAGAGAGAACACGCAGCAGACAATAATAGCAAAAATTGCAATGGTTAACAAAGATATGAAAAGAGCCTTGAGGCCACCATAACCCTCCTGTCTCTGCCTGCGTTATTCTGCATAAATTCTTAGGTCATTTTCAGGCTTTCTGCAAAGCCCTTTCTAGGGGCCTCCTATGTTTATGCAGCTAGATCTGCTTATTCTGGGTCGCCAGGAGTCAGGACTGACTCAAAAGCACACATTGCAATCTATGCAATCAATCATAATCAATCATAGCCCCCTGCCTCTTCCTGTGTTGTTCCATCTGCAAGCACTAATTGAAACCTTCAGGGCTAGAGTATTAGTTGAATTCCTGGCTTGACCTGTTTGACCCTAGGCTTATATCCTTGGACCACATGTTTTGTGCCCACCATATGTTGCTATGTTTGCTTCAAACACACAAGAGTGCAGTTATAAGGCAGATATATATATATATATATGCATTCATAAGGCAAACAGATTAAGCAGATCTGAGCCGCTTATCTTCATTCCCCACTGAGGGATCATTGAGGGGCAGCTTCTGGTACTGTAACCGGGTAAGGCGGCATGTCGCCTCTCGCCCCCCCTCCCCCCCCAGGCCCCACCCCCACTTTCCTTTCCCCGACAGATTAATTCAAAACAAACACATGACAACCATTTGGGACTTAAACTGGTCGCAGCTTTAATAACCTTTTAAACACACATAATACAACATCAACACATTTTAACTCCCACCCCCCCCCCAAGCAGAGCGAGCTCTCACCCGCCGTGTTAGTAGCAAGGTGACGCCGCATCCGCTTCCCCCGGGCACAGGCCCGACATTTTCCACGCCCTCCCTCTTCCGGCTTCGCCATGCTAT
The DNA here is from genome assembly GCA_033557465.1 of Ichthyophis bannanicus. Lineage (NCBI taxonomy): Eukaryota > Metazoa > Chordata > Amphibia > Gymnophiona > Ichthyophiidae > Ichthyophis > Ichthyophis bannanicus. The sequence continues at coordinate 26,567,185 of CM066031.1, read as the reverse complement.
TAGCAAAAGCCTGAGGGGTTAACCGGGTCGGGGGTACCCCACCCCCGCCCTCATGCTTGCCACCGGCTCCGGACCCCGGAAACCTCCGGGATCCCGCCAAAGCCCCCCCCCTTCCAGCTGCAACAACCCAAACCCCCCCCCAACCAAAGCCTCTCCCAGGCAGGGTGGGCGGGCGGGCGTCTGGAGCCTCCAGCCCCGACCCAGCAACTGCCGATGCAGAGCTGGGTCTCCGCGCCACTCACCCCCCCCCCCCCCCCCCCGCTGCCGGGTCCTAGCCTCCTCATTGGCTCCCGGGCATTTTAAACGCCGCGGGGAGCCAATGAGGCGCCCGGCCGCGCGGGCACCATCGAGCCGCGCGCCGCCGCCGCAACCGAGGGGGGGGGCGAACGGCCCGCCACCCCCCCGGTTAGGAGCGGCCACGCGGACGGGGCCCGCGGCCTTGCTGTTCTCGAGATACAACATACATGGTATTGGTGCTTTGCATTATCATTTTCTTACAGCATCCTAATAAAACAGAAAAATACAGCATGCAATAATACTGAACACATCAAATATTCAACAAAGTGATGAAGAAAGCTTTGAATTGCAATTGCTGTAGCCCAAATGGCTTGTAGATTTCAGTTATTTTCTAAGAAGATGATAATAAAAGGATAACAACACAATCAGTCCCAAAAGTTCCCAATCAGTCTAATAGTACTTTTCCTATTTTCAAATAATTTGGTCTTCACTGTTCACTGAAGTTTAAGTGTAAGTTCGTTTTGTCTCTAAAGTAGCATCTCTCATTCTCATAGGTGGATATCTTGGCCGTTTTTCAATGTGACACACTGATACAGATAGGGACTCCCTCACACATTTCTGCGGTGTGTAGTTCGGATTTCTCAGGATGGTCTGCTCCATCTGGACTCTGGCCAATTCCGTCTGCTGGAATCTCTGGATTTCAATTGGTGACATTGTTCCAGGTCCCATTCAGAAGAGCAGAATCCAATATTAAATGAAAAGACTAAAATATTCTAGATTAGATTTTACAATGAGACAATGCAATGTGATAAACATCATTTCATCCATATTTACTTAAGATCATAACTATCTCATATGGTATCAACTGTGTCTCTCAGTTTGATAAACTTCTTGTCTCTCCATCACTGAAGATTCATTTGCTGGTAGGAAATACTCTACTATGCTCATAACTGATCTTTACATATTAATAGATTAGACATTCTGCAAGTTTGGCAAGTTTCAGAATTACTCCAATTTTTATTTGTGAAAATTTGTCATCAAATCATCCCTCTTTTTACCCCTGCATGTCTGGCCAGTACATACAAAGGCAAAATGAGGCAAAAAGCATCTGGAAGTACCACATGGCCAGTGTGGATGTTCCAAAGCATATCAGAGTGCAAAATGCACCCAGCCTGTCTCCAGGTGTCTATCTCCAATTGTTGAATATGTGTCGGGGCTTAAATGACTTCCTGAATTAAAGATTCTGGAGACAGCATAGTTGAATAAAATTTGCTTACATGTTCAGTAGACAGATATGTCACTTTAAATAACCTTCATCAGTTTAATGTCCATCAGAATGTCAGGGGGAGACTTCAAAGCAGTGCTTGGGCTAGCTTCACCTTACCGGCATGCTATCTCAAGAAAAGCAAATGGACAACAGAACTAGACAGACATGTTAAAAAAACAAACCTCTGTATCAGAGAAAGTGCTGTAGGAGACTTTGTCTAATTGATTCAACTTAATGTTATTTTATGTGTAAATAACTTTACAAATATTCTCATATTTTTCTGGGAACTAAGCTCCATTTTTTCTACCAAATTTGTTCTGCAAGTGTGTAAGCTAAAGTAAATTTGTATGTCATAGTGCTACAATATAGTGTATTCCTAAAATTGAAACTTAAAAAAAATCTTTCAAAACAAAGTACACTGTTTTCTCTGGACCCCAACATATAAAATTCAAATACAGTAAAAACAGATGAATTTATCCTAAAATTCAGCAAATCCCATGTTACTGTCCTTAGTCATTAGTCATTAGCACTGAGCTTAAGAATACAAACACTCCTTTTCACATTTAAATTTAATGAAACTGGTGTCAAACTGAACTGACAGCAAACAGTAGATCTCTCTTTCTGTCCTTTAGTTACAGCTCTTTTGGGATGCTTGCAACAGTATACAAAATTCCATTTTACTTTTAATTTTGCTCAATCAAAACCAAACATATAACTTCTCATTCACTCGAGATTTAAAATCATTTCCAAATAGCATTGTCCTGTCAGGGACGTCAAACCCCCACTCTAAAGGGCAAAGGACAACAGAAACAAATTCTCCAATGCCTTGATTGTTTGATCTAACATCTGGAAGCACTTAAGCACAGCAGACCATCTGATCAGAGTAGAGAGGCTTTCCTAAGAAACTTCAGTAAAGCATTCCCCTTTGGGAAATCCCAAAAAACAATATACCTTTAAGCTTGAGAAACACAGGAACCTTAAAAGAACAATTAAAAAATATTTTCTTCATAATCTTATATAAAGATTTTCTCCAACAATGTAATACTAAGTAAACATTTTTGCATCACATGGTTACATATTTTCTTAAACGGATTTTCTTTTAGAGCTATTTTTCTTAGTTGCAAAATCTTTTTCCTTTATTATTAATTTGATCTTAAATTTGTAAAGTCATAAGAACATGACAAAACCGATCTTGTATCACTTAGGGGGATGTTTACTAAAAGCCGCAAATGTGCGCGCCGCAAAATAGCGCACGGAAACGCGGCACTGAAACGCGAATAAACGCGTTTAAACGCCCCGCACACGTGCGTGTCACCCCCGCACAGGTACGCGGCTCACTAACGGGCCCCGTACAAGTGCGGGCCCGCAAATGTGCGATAGAGGCGTGGAACGGCGAAAGGAGGGCGGAGGAAGGCTCCGGAGGGGCGGAGGGACGGGGTCAATGGGTGGAGAGTGGGAGGGGAGAGGCTCCCCGCACAGTAGCGGGCCCTAATTTGCATGTAAAAACTACCGCGAGTGAAACACTCGCGGTAGAAAGCATTTAAAGGGAAGAGAAACCATTTCCGTCAGCAATGTACAGGAAAACCGGGGAAACCAGCAAAACGTGAGCAGTGTGATACATGTGCACAGCACAAAAGTGAACATAAAAATAGAAAATGACCACAACAGAACTATTACAAATAGTAAGTCAGCTGGGGAACAGTTATAGTGATGGGCAAATACAGAAATCACACCCAGCAAAGGTCCAGAAAAAAGAAATGAAGTTTGGAAGGGTCTACTGAGAGGAGACTCTTCCAAAAACCATTTCCACGTTATGGAGCTTTCCTGGGAGTGTTCGCTATGGTTGCCCATTAATATCACTGTTGCCCAGCATGGTGATATTTTGTCCCACAGTTCCCGTGGTCATTTCCGGGGTTTATGTGCACGTTTGTCACCAGACAGGGTGCATATGCCCACAGTAGAATTGCGTAGAGCAGGGTTTGTGACCCCATCCTGCCAGGCTTACTGCCTCCAGGGGCTGCACTGTCTCTGTGGCCAAAGTGTGGTACAGCGGACAGAGTTATTACCTCTAGGACCAGAGGGCAGAGGTTCAAAACCCAGCTGGGGCACCTGCCAGCCCAGTCCCTATATTTTACCCACCACTAAATAAAGATAGCGCAGACACCCCTGTATGCATGGGGAAAACACCCATATTTTACCCATCACCGCACACACCCCACAACAATGGGCATTACCTACAGCCAAGTCCCCCAAATGCAGTCCCATACTGCCACATTGCAATCAGGTCAACTGCTTTTTCTGAGAGAAGTTCATGCCAGCATGTTGGCGGACATGTACATGTGGTGCAGGGGGCAGTGGCTGCTAACCACAGAAGACAGAGGCCTAGCCATGTGCATGCTGGCACAGTCCACTGCAACAGACAGGTCCTGCCGGATCCACAGTCATGGACAGTCCAGGGAATCCAACCAATCTGTGGCTACACAGTGGTGCAGTGCACACAGACAGTGCATACAAGAACAGAAGGTCACAGGTTCAAAGCCCAGCTGGGGCTGCTGCCAATCCTGCCCACATATTTTTCCCACAACTAAACACTGATAGTAAGGACACACCTTTCATGGCGGGGACATATGCAATGGTAAGACATCTATCTTTTACCCCACTGAGCACAGGCACCATGAACAGGGGCAGTACCTAGAGCAGAATCACCCAAATGCAGTCCTGGTGGGCCACACACCAGTCAGGTTCCATGCTGACACTCATACAAATGCCTGTGCTGTATATCTATGCACCACCCCCATGGCATGTAGATGTAGCCCATGCATATTCATGAGGGATAGCAGGAAAACCCGAACAGTGTGATGCAAACCTGGACTGGAGTTGGGAATCTGTGCCGTAAAGCAGCAGCCATCAAGGGCAGACACACCCACACCCACAGGCCCCATTGGCCAATGTCTCCTGGAAAGGCAGAACATTGGACCGTGCATGCAGCACCCACAACGAGCACTTGCATAACTTACCAATGTCACCCTACACCTGAGGTATACGGTACACAGCTCGGAGACGTTTGCTAGGAGCACAGGCAGGCAGTTATCCATACGTTACGTACATACTGCTAGTTGACCCCATCCAAACAATCTGTTAGGTGTTTGCGGGGCATGCTCCAGCCCTGGCCTCTGACGGTGCTTACCACCCTGGGGAGTGACCACCAGCTGTAATGCGTACCATATCCATGCCTTGCCGTGCTCAGGACCGGTTTGGTGGGCAAGGCTACTTACCCCCTCAATCGTAGCACCATGATGGCAGAGGTGTGGAACTGTGTGTCTGTCTATACAGTGGGTGTTGGCTGCAAGCCCCTTCAACAGCCCGCACTGCCAGCACTGTTGCCAGTATTGGCCAGTCAATGTGCATAATGAGGTGCAAGGTACCATGGGTATAGCCAGGGCAGGGTGACATGGCCAGGATGCATCTGCACTGGGCATAGGGTCCTGGCAGGGACATTGGCTGGGATATTGTAGTGTCCGGCCACCACCTACACAGACAGGGTGGCCAAAGCATGTCCTTCTGGGGGATCACGCTCACCCTGACTGTGCAGTGACCACAGCATGGCTAGGCCCCCCCCCATAGTGCTGTATAGTAGTTCTCTCATGTGATAGATATGGGTTTTCTTTGGGGCCCAGTCACTGATCTATCTGCCTGCTGTGTATGCAGACAGCCCAGTTCTGGGTGCATGCATCTCCATTGGGAACATGCACTGTGGACTAACCAGCAGACTGTTTGTAGCTGGTAAACGTCTTGCTATAATGGCTTGCAGGGTGCAGTGGCTGTTGGCTTGCTGCAGGGGAATAACTGGTGGTGGAGTGCAGCTGACCATACCCTGGGCTTATGTCTGTCTGCTATTGTGTTATGGCTGTGTATGGAGCTGCCTGCCTGGGGGGGGGGTGGTGGTGTTCCTCAGCAGGACTGGGGTTGATGTTGCCCTCTACCGCCACCTTTGCAGGGAGGTAGAGTGTGGATCCCTTGATGGAGACCATGTTTGCCACGGGGGGGGGGGGGTGTGCCTGATGGCGGCAGACAGGGATATCCATGGTGTTTGTGCAGAAACTAGCTATCTTACACATTAACACTGCTTTGGAACTCCCGCTTGGCCTCCATCAGCCATGGCAGGTGTTGTTGACCTGGTCCTGGCCACCTCATTGCACACTCAGGGTGAGCACAGTACCCGCACGATGTAACGGTGTGTGGCTATTCTGTGCCAGTAAAACACCCGGTCAGTGCCCCCTACTAGGCCAAGGAGCTGTGTGGGTGCACCCGGTCACTTCCCCCAACAGGGCCGAGGTGCTGTGGGGGTGCATTCCCCATCTTGTGTCCATCTGCGGACAGCTAATTTGCATGTGCAGTGCATCATGGGTACGGGTGGCCGAACCCTATCCTGTTGACACCAGCAGACTGTCTGTGCGGTGACGTGTAGGCTATCTGCAGCCAGCCAGGGGCCTGCTTACAGCTATGGAGCTGTAGCGCAATGGTTACATCACTGCCTGTGCAGCCAGAGGTCATGGGTTCAAACCCACAGTGGGGCCCTTTGGTAGGGCTGTCCACAGCTTTATTTTTATTTACTGTACATATGTCTATGCCGGCAAGACCACCCTCAGCTTACTATACCCATTCGGTGCCTCTGAGGGTGCTTCATAGGGCGCCCTGTAGGCCACCTTATGGTTGCCATCCCTATAGGGTGCACTATACATTATCCTGTGTCGCAACATACATGCTGCCCTATAGGGGTCATTCAAGGGTGCCTTGGCGAACAGTGCACTGTAACATGTGCCTTATGGGCTGCCGTATGGTAACATGCTGGGAGAGTGCGTTTGCGAGTAGTGATAACAAAATATAATTATACAGCCTCCTACAGCACTCCTCAACATAATACATACTGCCTCAGCAGGCATTTTTCACTGGGCATTGTGAGGAGTTGAACCCCTGATCCCTGCACCATTGGTCAGTGTTTTCACCATTGTGCTGTGGCTCTGTTCCTGTGCTTGTGCATCAGCGCGCCGCCTTGTGCCTATCAGCGCGCCGCCTTCTGCCGCCCAAGGGGACCAGTGCGCCGCCTTCTGCTGCCCAGAAATAACTGTGCGCCGCCTTATGCCGCCCAAAAAGCACTGTGCGCCGCCTTCTGCCGCCCAAAAATAACTGTGCGCCGCCTTATGCCGTTCCAAATTAATTTGCCTCCTAAAACAATGTTAATCATTACAGTTACTGCCTCAGCTGATCTTTGTCGTTGCGCACACTGGGGGATTGAACCCATGGCCCCTGCACCATTGGTCAGTGTCTTCACCGTTGTACCACGGCTCTGTTGTTTTGTATACTCAGCAGCGCGCCACTTTGCCTTTCCACGCGGTAATGTCGACCCCCGCACATTAGCGCGACGCACACACGTCCGGGTGCTTACTACCGTTTATTTTCTATTTTCTGCCTGAACCGCCCACTCCTTATATGGCACACGCTCACTAGCGCGGCCCCGCACGTTAGGAATGTTTAGTAAACATGCCCCTTAGTCAAAACTAATCTTAGCATCACTACGATCTTTTATTAATCTCTGTTTAATTAGGATCTTCCACATTTGTTAACACATTCATAGAAATTCGTTCTGCATTGTGTACAACTGCCCTATGACCTATCACAGACACAGGCAGAGCTATTTAATCTTCTGACACACAGAGAACAGCAGACAAATTTTTTCTTAACTCGGATATAAGATCCCAAATTAAAAAAATAAAACTTACACATATGGATCAGATTTATTTACTGCACACAAATATGCACAGGGGAATTTTCAGGCTGTACTTGTCTACCAGTCAGATCACTGCACACAATAGCTGGCCGTTCAGAATAAAACACTGTCAGTTATCTGTGCGGTCTGTTACAACTAAATACAGAGACACTAACATTTACAGAGACACTAACAGTTTTTTTCTACACATCAAAGCAACATTAATAACATAAAAATACATGTGCAATCAAACCTGGGTAAATCTTCTGTTCTTGTTTGTAGTCTTTGCGCGATATCCAAATCTCTCTCTCGTTCCTACCAGAACGGCATCCAACTTCGTTCATTTCAGAACGGTATCCTCATCCCCTATATGTAATTTTATATAGATATAGGAGGTATACTCATCCCTGATATAAAGCCAAAATCAGGGGTATCCCAAGACAATTTAGAAAATTTTTAGGAGTCTCATCCAAACTTTTTTTCTCTCGTTCATCTCAGAACGGTATCCAAATCTCTCTCTCTCTTCTCTCACAACAAAATACTCATCCCCTGAACCGGCAGGAGGTATCCCCTCCTCTATTTAATTAGTGAAGCAATAGGGGGTATCCTCATCCCTGATGTACAGCCAATATCAGAGGAATACGGGACAATTTAGAATAAAAGTTTTAGGAGTATTAAATACTTGGAGTATTAAACACTCAAGTCCCTGTTCGGGCGCCAATTGTCCGCCAGGGTGCTCGGACAAATCTCCCCTGGGGTGGATACAATAATCAATCAGGCGACACTCTGCTTATTCCATAATAAAATAATTTATTTGGGCAAAAACAAATAGTAAGAAAGTTACAAGCAAAGCTATAAACAGTCTGCCTGATGCGGACAGCGTTCTCTGGCTCTGAATAATAGTGAAAGAGAAGGCTGTCCCGCCCACACTCGGCCGTTACCTCTGTTATATACTCCTCTGCAGCAAATAGTTCCAGAACATTCTGCATATATTTGCAGGCTCTACCCTGAGACCCCTCCCCATTATCAGGTTTCTGTCTTTGTTTCTGTCTTGAGGCCCTTCACTCAGTATCATATAACTAAATGTGCTGTAGGCCGTTCCCTGCTGGGCTGCTCGGTCCCCGCCCTGCATCTTCTTCTTTGTTTCACTGTAGTTTCGCTTGGGTGATTTTCTTTTCGCTTCAAGCACAAGTTAGAATCTTCAAGGCTCTGCAAACTTTTTCATCAACCTTATATTAGGCTGGCATCTGCTCCATTCTGTAAGTCCATTCTCTGCACACTCCTGTCCAGAGTCTGGTATCCTACATGTTTCAGCAGGGATTATACATGTTGTCAATCACAGCCCACATGCAGTTCTTCTGTGCCATTTAGAAGTTAGTCAGCTCTTTGGGATAGGATCATAACTTTCAACATCATTATCAAAGTGAGCCAAATTAAGTAAGCCAAATTAGTCCTTAAACCCGTCCTTAACTCCTACATTATATACCGCACTATTCAGCATCAGCGCGGTTTACATGTAACAAAAATGCTCAGTACAGTTAAACGCGTATGAGTTTTACAGGTAACAGGGCACAAAAACTTGGATAACAGGGGAAAACTATTTACAAAACTTACTACATGGAGTCATAATAACAGTAGTTTCACAGAAACATAACCACCACTAAGGGTTTGAGTATCAAACTTGGTGTGTTGTTGAGAATACCATAATTTGTATGGAAATGGTATCGCCGGGTGTCTTTAGGCTCTAGGGGGTGTCGTTAGGCTCTATAAAGTATTTGTTGAAGAGGTGGCATTTGAGGGCTTTCCTAAACTGTGGTAGGTTCTTAATTGCCTGGATATCAGGAGGTAATGCATTCCAGCATCTTGGGGCGCTGAGACTAAAGGCTCTGTTGGCTGTCGATATGGTGCAAACAGTTAGTGCCTTCGGGACTTTTAGGGAGTTTATAGCCGTGGATCTTCTTGCTCTATTTGGGGATGTGGTATGGATGAGTGAGGTTAAGAATGGATCAATTCCTGTGAAGATAACTTACAGTTTCAAATTACCTTTGATGACAATAATCTTCCATATTTGGATTTACTCATTGAAAAAACTGACAGAGAATTCATTACTACACTCTACAAAAAACCTACAGACCGTAACCAACTTCCCCATTATGGTAGTTTTCATAACTTAGCCTTGAAACATAATTTGCCTAATGGGCAATTTTTGAGAATAAATTCCTGATCCAACATACAAATTCTATGTAAACAGCAAGCAGTCATGATGAGTGAGAGGTTTAAAGCAAGATATTACCCTCCACAACATATCCAAAAAGCATGTAATAGGGCAATGCAGAGTTCACGTCAAGAGTTATTACAACAACATAAGACACACCATGATGTAGGTATGGTATGTCCCTTGTTCTATTCCTATCAGTCACATCACATAGCTAAAATAATTAAGAAGCACTGGTACTTGATTCAAACAATTCCATCATTTCAAAATTTAAATATTACAATCGCATATAAACAGAATGTTAATTTGAAAAATATGCTAGTTCCATCAGCGTTGACTGAGAGGAAGTTTTTGTCCACACATAAAGGTCATTTTCAGTGCGGCAAATGTTCGGTATGTGTTCACATTTTGACGGTGAAGAAACAATACGTTCATCATAAGAACATAAGAACATAAGAAATGCCATACTGGGTCAGACCGAGGTCCATCAAGCCCAGTATCCTGTTTCCAACAGTGGCCAATCTAGGTCATACGTACCTAGCAGTTTCCCCAAAAGACACAGGTTCTGCAGTGCTTGTACTAGGTCAAGCATTGATATCCTGGGTCCCTTTTTAATAGTGGTTTATGGACCTTTCCTCCAGGAACTTCTCCAAACCTTTTTTAAACCCAGCTATACTAACAGCCCTTACTACATCCTCCGGTAACAGATTCCAGAGTTTGATTACACGTTGAGTGAAGAAATATTTTCTCTTATTTGTCTTAAATAGTTTACCCTGTAGCTTCATTACATGTCCCCTAGTCCTTCTATATTCTGATAGCGTAAACAATTGATCCACGTTTATCCGTTCCACTCCATTCATTAATTTATAGACCTCTATCATATCTCCCCTCAGCCGTCTCTTTTCCAGGTTAAAGAGCCCTAACCTTTTTAGCCTCTCTTCATAGGAGTAGCCTTCCATCCCCTTCACCAATTTGGTGGCTCTTCTCTGTACTTTTTCTAATAACTCTATGTCCTTTTTAAGATACGGTGACCAGAATTGCACACAATATTCAAGGTGCGGTCGTACCATGGAGCGATACAGAGGCATTATAATATCCTTTGTTTTATTCTCCATCCCTTTCCTTATGATACCTAGCATTCTATTTGCTTTCTTGGCCGCCGCTGCACACTGGGCGGAGGGTTTTAACATGTTATCCACGATGAATCCCACAAGTGGACAAATATTCCAACTGGATGATTTTTCCAATTGCTCCACTAGTCATGTCACTTATGTAATCCAGTGCCAATGTATGAAATTGTATGTAGGCAAGACTATTCGCCCAGTCCGCAATCGTATTATAGAACATAGAAGCTGCATCAAAAGAGGAGCAGCAGATAAACCCCTTGTTAGTCATTGGCAGGAACTTTCACATAAAATTTCTGACTTAAAATATTTCGTAATCAAGAAAGTGAAGATTAATCGGAGAGGAGGAGATGTAGAGAGAACTGTCCGGCGGCTAGAAGAACGATACATTTTCAATCTTGATAGATTGCATCCAAGAGGTTTAAATATGGAGAGGGATTTATCTGTTTTTTTGTAAAAAAAAATTTTTTGTAAAGTTTGAAAACCCCCCTTGGATTGTTTGCCCTCCTTATTTTTAGTTTTTTTGTTTATATAAGGCATGTTCACAATACCACATGGGTTACAAAAGCAACCCCCCCCCCTTTTTTTCCTGGTATTAGGAAAGGGTAATGGGTCCCGCCAATTTTGATGAGGGTCATTCCTTTACAACAAATAGACATTTCTATTGTGAAAGAGGTACTTGATTATACTGTTCAGTTATATATAACAAACACTAGTTTGTTTACATGCTGTGTTTTTATAACCATTAGTATATTATTTTTGATATTTCTGACCCCCTGGTAGGAAGATAGTAAAGAATGGATTATGGTTGTCCTTGGGTAATTCACTGTAGTGATGAACATGCAATTATAAGTATTCTTATGGAAACACTCGAAGAGATTATTAGTACAATTTGCTACCTATTTGTTTTTTAATAAAAAGACCCGGCCGCGCCTTTAAACACGGCCGGGCACAGGCAGGCACCGGCAGGCCAAGGGTTAACCTTGGCGGGGGGAAGGCGGGGCGGGGAGAGGGGGGGGGCAGGCAGCGCGGTCGGCGATATAAAGGCCCGTGGCGCCTTTGCTCACCCTCTCTCTTTTTCCCCCTCACGGTGCCGCTCGGAAGGCGATCATCTTACCACAAGTTGTGGACACGTGGAGGGCCGACCGAAGACCAGAGGAATCCAACACGGGGTGAGGTGGTTTACCGAGAGCGCTCTCCAAAAACCAGCGGGTTACTTAAGGTTTGAGCGGCGTTTTTCAATCAGCCTATCGGGTGCCTGGCAAGCAGGATTGTGGGAACTCGGGAGGGAGGGAGGGGGGTTGGGACTGAGCGGACGAACGAAACGCTATTGTAAATGTGGCTCAGGAATGAGGACCCTCACGGGAAGATTCGGCTATGCACAGAAGAGGAACAAATAATAAAAGAAAGAGACACATGGCCAAATATCGATCCCTATGCGAGGGCAAATCGAAGGGGTAGACTGTGTAACCAGGCTCAGACCGCATGGCTCGGCACCGATCTGGCTTCCGGACGCGGGTTGTTTAAAAAAAAAAAAAAAAAAGAGAGAGAGGGCAAGATGGATTACGATAAGGAGGAGAAAGGGGTGATATACCTAATCAGGGATATGACACGGTAACCTAAGAGGGTCCCTGTAAGATGTTACAGTTTCTTGACCCGATGTTCTTAGCACATTAATGTGACTGGGATGATTGTAATTTGATGAAGAAATGGTAGAGCACTGATTTTGAGACTCAAAGCGGGGTGTAACGAAATAGCCATTAGTATATCTCCAAATCCTCTTTCAAAGTGGTTGAGTTCATGCGAAAAGGTATTTATCTTGTCTATTTTTTAAAGCATTGGGGCCTGTGTATGTTATCTTGCCTTGCTTCATACGCCTATATGATCAGTGGTTAAGGGGCGCTGTTATTTAACACAGGCAGTGGCTGCCATCTAGTGGCAAGAAATAGGTATTCATATTAGGAGTGATGATAATGTGTATGTTTTTCTTGCCTTGCTGCATATGCCTGTACGATCAGTGGTTAAGGGGCGCTGTTATTTAACACATGCAGTTGCTGCCGTCTAATGGCAGGAAATAGGTATTCATATCAGGAGTTATGATAATGTGGATTTGATGTTATAGTATTGGGACTTCATGTGCCTTTCCCACACACATATGGTCCATTATGCTACATTGAGGGGGGGACACCCTAAGTCTTAATATGTTGGGAAGTCAGCTGGGGGCTAGGGATTGCAGAGTGGACATTGCACTGAATGAGAGGGAGCATCCAAAAAAAGAAACAAAAATGCGTATGTATACATATATATACATGCATGTGTGAGTGTGTGTGTGTGTGTGTATGTATATATATATATATATATATATATATATATATAGGGGCAGATGATGAGAAGGAGGGGTGAGAACGAGGGTACCCCGTCAGCTGCATAGTCCACACAAGTGCAACGCTAATGTGAATTTTCTGGTCCCTCCATGTTCCTCCCATAGCATTTTTGTGCAGGCAGTACAACATGCCACGAAGGGCAGCACATGGCGGAGAAAGGAGCCAGGGGAGACACCACAACCCGGACGGAGCGAGCAAGGGTCAGTGCACCATTGGTCGAACGACACGCGGTGCTACAAAACGGGCACCTGCAAAAGCTACAAAGGAAACCGCCAGTGGCGGAGACAGTTCGCGCAGGAGCCACGCAGCTAAGAATTCGTGAAAGAACAGTCCGGACGCTGCGCAACCACAGGTACAATCAACATCAAGTCCGGAGCTGGAGGAACTGTTGCGGCTCATACGCGAGCAGGTGAACCAGCACGGTCTGAGTGCGTTCAAGCAACGGCTGGAAGCAGCTAACGTGCAGCAAGACGAACCACCGGCCGCGAGTGACAGCACGCCAAGCAGCAACTCAGCAAAGGGCGACAGCACGTGTACGGCCCTGTTTCGTACACACACGCCAGGCAGCAGCGCTGCGACACAGGACAGCGCGCCCAGCACCAGCGTACCGCTCACCCCATCGGTTCAAGGTAAGCCGGTGGGCAACGGGGTGGCACTAGCAGGATTGTCATCCTCGTCATCTGAGGAATCAGTCTCGGAGGACAAGGGAGACATTTCCTTAGCAAATGCTATGCGTAGCATGTTGAAAACTTTTAAAAGAAAAAATAATAGAGCCCACAAGGAAAGACAGTTAACAAGGGTTTGGGCAGGGCAGAGTGACACATGCGCACAGACACCTGACAACGGGAAATCTGCACCCTCCGGGTAACACCCACAGCTACGCTAACAAGCCCAGTGGCGGTAAGTGGAGACCCACGCTGCGGAGTAAGCTCCCTAGCCAGCGCAGTGCCCAAGAAATTGAAAAAACGAATTTGACGAAGAGAATATATCGATATATTCTCGTTACTGATCAGGGATCAGGACGGAGAAATAATTGAGGGCAAAGAGAAGGAGAAGAAGTGGGAGAAGAGGCCAAAAATTGCGAAATCCATAAATAATTGGGTGTCGGCTTTCCATATTTTTATGAGCGTGGTCCTGGAGCGTGAGCCAGAACTGAACCAGTATCTAATTAAATACTTGGATACAATAACGCAAGCACACAAGCGATTAGGGGAATGGGCCTGGCTTAACTATGACATTAAGTTCAGACAAAGCTTAGCCGAAGACCCAACCATGACCTGGCAACACAGGATCATGGATCTCTGGCTAGAAGAGATGGCACCCAATAGGCCATACTGCCAGGAAGGGTCCTTTCAGTCCTTTCAGGCGTCACAATGGCGGCAGGCCTCCCAGACGAGCAGGCGCATGGCATGCCGCCAGTTCAATGCGAGGAGCTGCACATGGCGGCCTTGCAAATTTTGACATGTGTGTGCCAATTGCGGGGGTAACCACCCAGTCACAGTTTGCCGCACCAGCAAAGACAATAAGTCCTTTCGACCAGGGCAACTACGGGGCGGCGATGGCCATGGCCCCAACCCCCATCAGGCTTGACCACATGAGACCTTGGCTACGCGCTTACCCGCGTCGAGACGATGCTCTCAGTATCGAGAGCGGCTTCACATACGGTTTCAGGATCCCGGTTGCAGCCAACCCGATGGCACATGGAGTACGCAATTCCCCATCTGTCAATAAATTCATCAATGTAGTCCAACAAAAATTATCAAAGGAACGAGAGTTGGGGAGGGTGACAGGCCCATTTAAGACCCCACCCCTTACAGATTTGGTACTGTCCCCACTGGGAATCGTGCCTAAGAAGGAGCCAGGAAAATTTTGCCTCATACACAACCTATCATACCCCGCGGGGAGCTCAGTGAACGATCAAATCGATCCGGCGATATGCTCAGTGAGATATTCAACGATCGACCACGCTGTAGACCTCATAAAAAAATGGGGCCATCAGGCGAAACTCGCCAAGGCGGATATTGAATCAGCCTTTCGACTCCTGCCGGTCCACCCTGAGTCCTTTGGGCTGCTGGGCTTCACCTTCAATGGCGACTATTACTTTGATAAGTGTTTGCCCATGGGTTGCTTGATATCGTGCGCGTACTTCGAGCAATTCAGCACATTCTTACACTGGGTGGTAGCGGATATCGCAGGGTCAGGTACGCTGGTACACTACTTGGACGATTTCCTCTTCATTGGAAGCGACCGGGAGGACTGCCAAAGAGTCCTCAGGGTCTTCGAACAAGTAGCCGAGCGCTTTGGTATTCCGCTGGCGGGCGACAAGACCTGTGGGCCCGTGGAGATCATCACCTTTTTAGGTATTGAGATAGACGTAGCAAAGCAACAGTCACGCCTTCCGGATGACAAAATACAAAAATTGAGAGATGCCGTCCAGGCCATCCAGGCCCACAGAAAGGCTACATTGGAGCAATTTCAATCAATGCTGGGCCTGTTATGTTTCGCATGAAGAATCATGCCAATGGGATGGGTCTTCTGCCGTCGCATAGCAATTGCGACAAAAGGGATCCGGAGGAAACATCACAAGATCAGGATCATGCACGGCATAAAGGAGGACCTGCGCATGTGGGAATTCTTCTTGCAATCCTTCAATGGACTGACTTTCTGGCAGGAACTGCCGGTGTCGAACGGAGACATTGACCTGTTCACAGATGCCGCCAGGGGTTCGGGATTTGGGATTTACTTCAAAGGCGCATGGTGCGCTGAGGAGTAGCCCCCTGAATGGCACACGGTAGGTGCAACCAAGGATATCACATTCCTAGAGCTTTTTCCCATAGCCGTGGCAGTAGCCATGTGGGCCCCGCAGCTCCATAACAAGGCTATCACTTTTCACACAGACAATATGGCAGTAGTGTATGCCTTGAACGGAATGCGCGCACACACTCAAGGGGTGATAGCACTCCTAAGGCATATAGTGCTCACATGCCTACTGCATAATATAACTATCAGGACGAAGCACATACCAGGTTCTCTCAATAACCTTGCAGATGCTTTCTCTCGTTCCAAGATCTCACTCTTCCGATCCCTTGCGCCCAACGCCGACGCCGCCAAGACAGCTGTCCCGGATCAGGCATGGGATCTTGGTCCACCGAAGTATGGGCGCTGGTATTGGGTTCACTATCCGAGAGGACAAGGAGAAAATACCTAACGGCCTGGGAGAAATTCCAGGTTTTCTGTGTGATGAACAGGATTAAAGAAGTTTACCCTACCACGGGATCCATCCTACGGTGGATCCTGCAGCAAAAAAAGTAAGGGTGTTAAAAAATCAGCGGTGCAGGCACAATTGGCGGCGATCACCTTCTTTACAAAGGCGATGGGCGGTACCAGCCCTAGAGCAGACTTTGTGATAACAAGGGTAATGAAGGGCTGGACAACGGAACAGCCCTGCAGAAGGGAGTCACGGCGCCCTATAACACATCCAATATTGCATAAGCTGATAGAAGTCACGGGCCGCATATGTTTCGACAATTTCGAGACGCTGCTGTTCCGATGCGCCTTTTCATGGGCCTTCTTTGGAGCGTTCCGCGTAGGCGAGTTGGTCGCATCAGCGAGTAGGGCTAACGCCAACAGGGGTATTAGGGAACAAGATATCAGCCTAACCAACGGTATGCTCTCGTTGCATGTGCAGAGATCCAAGACAGACACGGAGGCAAGGGGCACCACGATAAGGTTAGCCCAGCTACCAGAGGACCCATCCTGCCCGGTAAACAACCTTTGCTGACTATCAGCAAATTCGGCCGAAGGGGACAGATCACTGGCTAGTGCACTCAAACGGTGCCCCCCTATCGTGCTTCCAATTCGCCAAGGTCCTGAAGCAGGCCCTGGAGATAATAGGCTTGGAACCGTGCTTTTACGGCACTCATTCCTTCCGGATCGGCGCCTAGCCTGGGTATGACCAAGGAGCAGATCATGAGCATCGGTAGATGGCGCTCCGATAGGTACAAATTATACGTGCGCCCGGTGTAACGCCATGGGCAAGCCTTGAGGAGGAAAAGACACCGAAACAAAAAAAAAACAAAAAACAAAAGAAAACAAGAGTGTTGAGCTTAAACTAGTTCTGTGATAAGTCTGATTTTATCTGTCTTACTTATTTTTGAGTTGTGTTCTTTCAAACGGTGCAGTGACAGTTGTCCAAGAAAGCGTAACATGCCCATTTTATTTTCAATGATGTATATAGGTGGCAGACCCGGACGGGAAGCATGGATATGCGGCCATTCGTTCGTACACTGGGCAGAAAGGAGAGCAACCATCAGACCACAAGGCCTTAATTTGGGCCTTCCCACAGATAAAGTGGCAGTGAAGTGGATAGGCTGTCGAGGTATGGTGTGGGACCAGTTGTTACCGTCTCTCTTGCGGGTGCAAAATGCAGGGGAGCGACCCTGGGTGATAGTCATCCACCTCGGTGGTAATGACCTGACGAGTACCCACAGTGTCGAACTCACACGGAAAATGCAAAAGGACATGCAGACACTGGCGGATACCTTCCCGGGTACATTTTTGGTCTGGTCGCACATCATACCTCGGCGAGTTTGGAAGGGCGAATGGTCGCATCAGGCAGTGGAACGTACAAGGAGGAAAGTGAACAGGTGGATGATGCGATTTATGGACACAATTGGGGGGCATAGCATCGTTAATGATCTTATAGAGGAGAAGTGCCCCGGCTTGTATCGTACAGATGGCGTACACCTATCCAAAATTGGGATGGATGTGTTCCTCTGTGCAATACAAGACACGCTGGAGCGTCTATGGCAGAAACGACTGGTGGCCACAGCTGCAGGAGGGGACCCATCTCGAGGTGGGGACCCACCCGGCGAGCGAGGGACCCCTCCTCTCGAGAGAGCGCACAGCCCAGACATGAGAAAGGGGATTGGAACATGGAGGATGTGTCCGTAAACGGGACACTGAGTGGAAGCAGGAACAGTGTCTAGAGGGCCTCCCGATGCTTTCACGGCGGGAGAAACGAGTAGAGAGATTCACAACGTAGCCCTGCTCACGCCTTTGACGGGACTTGGGCAGAGGCAGATTGGGACACTGCGACAAGAGAAACAGAGCCTAGAACAGGGCCTGTTAGCGAAAACATCCCCGTGAAGATATCATGCTAGTAAGAAATGACGGCAGTGGGGAAAAGGCTTGGACGGCCGTTTTTCCAGAGATCCCTGCCGAGCGACAAGAACCTAATCAGAGTGGGCTGTGCCTCTAGAGAAGGGTTGAAGGGAAACGTAATTTAATGTCATTCACTATCATTTACTATATAAATGGTCGTATGTTATTTATAAAGGATTCTGTAAATAATTACGTAATAAGATTATGCTGTGGCCAACAGTTTTGTGTACTGTACTTTCCAAAATATGTTGTTAAACGAATAAAATACTGGCTGCTTTGTTGCAAATTCCATGTGAGCGCAGTTATTTAGGCAGGGGGGGCGGGCGGGGGGGGGGGGAAGCGGGGCGGGGCGGGGATAGTGACCCAAGGCCCGTATGCTGGTCGCCCGGCTGAGTCATTTATCAAAGCCTAACATTAAGAGGTATAATTCTGTAGCACTCGGTTTTACCTTAGGGTTTTAGGAGTGACAAATTAATTATTTAATATCAATTATTTATTTTCATATGGTGTTAAAGGTATAGCATTAGCATAGAGCATGTTTTGCAATACCAAAAATTTGTGTCATTAGTAAATCGGGAGGGTTACATAAGAATCTGCTCCTTGCTCCTGACATCAGGATCATGTTATTAGTCCCGCAAAATTTGTTTTTTACCACAATTAGAAAATCTTTTGTGAAGGAGGCACTCGACTATACTGTCAGTTTTATAACAAACACTAGGTGTGTTTTTCTATCCGTTCGGTCATTATTAGTAATTTTGATGGTTGTAGTTCTTTGTATTAGATATCCAAGAGTGTTTTATGTTCCCCGGTGGTGCATCCCCTTTTACTTCATTTTTCAAGAAGATACTTATTAAAGTTTAAAGTCAGAGATTCAATACGGCAATAGAGGTAAGGCACCTAGCCCCGCCTTTATTCACACGTCATCTTAATGGCAACTCGTGGGAAAATTCTCTATAGGTAGCACGCAGACACCGGCGTTTTTTACCTTCATTCCTTAGAACCAACAGTGCACTGCTCTGCTGTTTTTTGGATTTCAAGAGTGTCATACATGTAAGTTGCTTCTAGAATATATAAGCTATGCAGATGTATACAAATTCAAGTATCCTTGGAGGGTCAGAGTTAGGTGTATAGATTTGAAATTTCTAATATAAAGATTCATTTATATATCGTTCGATATACTTGTCTAAAAAGAGAAATACACAATGATATGGAGGTTGGTGGGTTACAAGAAATAAGCCATGATCTGGTAATGAGTGTTTATTTTTATGTTGCATCAGAGTATCGAGATCTTCTCATTTTAACCTGCCTTGTGCCAATATACTGTTTACAACGAAAAAGCAATATGGTCACAGGTAACCAATTAATCCTTTTACAATTCTGTTTTAAAGAGGGTGTTTGTTGTAGTGCTGATCCTACTGATTCCTTCCCCCCTTTTTGGCTATATGACAATACAGAAATCGAAAATTAACTACCATATAGCCAAAAAGGGGGGAAGGAATCAGTAGGATCAGCACTGCAACAAACACCCTCTTTAAAACAGAATTGTAAAAGGATTAATTGGTTATATATATATATATGGCTGTTTCTATATGGATACACTTTATCCGTGTGTTTTGTCTTTCTCGTCCCTGTCAGTAATTAGATCACACTGGATGCATAAATAATAATAAAGGTATGTAGCTTTTTATCATCTCTATCATTTTTATCATTGTTTTGGTTATATTATTAATTTATGGTTTTAGCCCATATTTATGTAATAACAGTTCTGTCACATTTGGTGCTTATACGTGTATGATCATTCTTATAGGTTTTATCTTTGATATATAATTTATTATCTTTTGACATATATATTTTTCATTTTTGATACATAATTTATGTTTCTTGTTTTTATTCATGCTTAGGCGTCTTATGAATTATATATGTTTTTTAATTATTTATAAGTTTGGTATTTATATTTATAATGGTTTGTGTATTTGATGTAGCCTGCCCCTGAAGAAGGCAACGAAACACGGCCTGTGTCGGGCCATAGGCTTTTCACCAGTTAATAAAGAACATCCTTCCTTTGCTTTCCACGTTTGTTGACTGGGTTCGTTCAACTAAAAGGCTTCTCCCCTGTGTGGGTTCGATGATGCCTCACTAGTTCTGCTTTTGTGTGAAAACATTTCCCACATTCAGTACAACTAAAAGGCTTCTCCCCTGTGTGGGTTCTATGATGCCTCACTAGGTATGATTTTGTGTGAAAACATTTCCCACATTCAGTACAACTAAAAGGTTTCTCCCCTGTGTGGGTTCTATGATGCCTCACTAGTTCTCCTTTTGTGTGAAAACATTTCCCACAATCAGTACAACTAAAAGGCTTCTCCCCTGTGTGGATTCTATGATGCCTCACTAGGTGTGCTTTTGTGTGAAAACATTTCCCACATTCAGTACAACTAAAAGGTTTCTCCCCTGTGTGGGTTCTATGATGCCTCACTAGGTTTCCTTTTGCTTGAAAACATTTCCCACAATCAGTACAACTAAATGGTTTCTCCCATTTGTGGGTTCTATGATGCCTCACTAGTTCTGCTTTTGTGTGAAAACATTTCCCACAATCAGTACAACTAAAAGGCTTCTCCCCTGTGTGGGTTCTATGATGCATCACTACCTGTGATTGTGTGTGAAAACATTTCCCACATTCAGTACAACTAAAGGGTTTCTCCCCTGTGTGGGTTCTATGATGCCTCACTAGATCTGCTTTTGTGTGAAAACATTTCCCACAATCAGTACAACTAAAAGGCTTCTCCCCTGTGTGGATTCTATGATGCCTCACTAGGTGTGCTTTTCTGGGAAAACATTTCCCACATTCAGTACAACTAAAAGGTTTCTCCCCTGTGTGGGTTCTATGATGCCTCACTAGTTCTGCTTTTGTGTGAAAACATTTCCCACAATCAGTACAACTAAAAGGTTTCTCCCATTTGTGGGTTCTCTGATGCTGAACTAAATTTCCTTTCCAGAGGAAACATTTCCCACAATCAGTACAACTAAAAGGCTTCTCCCCTGTGTGGGTTCTATGATGCCTCACTAGTTCTGCTTTTGTGTGAAAACATTTCCCACAATCAGTACAACTATAAGGCTTCTCCCCTGTGTGGGTTCGATGATGCCTCACTAGTTTTGCTTTTGCTTGAAAACATTTCCCACATTCAGTACAACTAAAACGCTTCTCCCCTGTGTGGGTTCTATGATGCCTCACTAGTTTTGCTTTTGCTTGAAAACATTTCCCACATTCAGTACAACTAAAAGGCTTCTTCTCTGTGTGGGTTCGATGATGCCGCCCTAGATGTGTTTTCATGAGGAAACATTTTCCACATTCAGTACAACTAAAAGGCTTTTCCCCTGTGTGGGTTCTATGATGCCTCACTAGTTCTCCTTTTATGTGAAAACATTTCCCACAATCAGTACAACTAAAAGGCTTTTCCCCTGTGTGGGTTCTATGATGCTGAACTAGTCCTGCTTTTGCTTGAAAACATTTCCCACAATCAGTACAACTAAAAGGCTTCTCCCCTGTGTGGGTTCTATGATGCTGAACTAGTCCTGCTTTTGCTTGAAAACATTTCCCACAATCAGTACAACTAAAAGGCTTCTCCCCTGTGTGGGTTCTATGATGCTGAACTAGTCCTGCTTTTGCTTGAAAACATTTCCCACAATCAGTACAACTATAAGGCTTCTCCCCTGTGTGGGTTCTATGATGCGTCACTAGATGTGTTTTCGTGCGGAAACATTTCCCACATTCAGTACAACTAAAAGGCTTCTCCCCTTTGTGGATTCTATGATGCCTCACTAGTTGTGCTTTACTGAGGAAATATTTCCCACATTCAGTACAATTAAAATGTTTCTCCCCGGTGTGGTTTTTAAGATGCTCCACAAGTTGTGAACTTCTGTGGAAAGATTTGTCACATTCAGTGCATTGAAATCTTTCCTTACTCCTGTGGATTTTCTGGTGCATTGTTACGGATTTCTTAAGAGTAAAATTTCTTCCACATTCAGGACTATTATAAGATGTAGAAGGCCTCTCTGTTGGGGTAGTTCCCTCTGCTGTGTGGGTTTCCAGGTGGCTTCTTATGCAATTACTATGATTGACACTGCTCTCACACTCAGTACGTGGAAAATGTCTCTCTTGTGGGTGAGTGTTTAGATGGAGTGCTGCGTGCACCTTGTGTGTGAAAGAGTTTCCCCATTCTTCTCTCTTCTCCTCTCTCTTCTTTTCTTGTGTGACCCCGTCACCTGCTGGACATAAAAAGAAGGCACTAATCATATGTTGGGATTTTTATTATTTATTTATTTATTTTTATTTACATTCTCTTATATACCGCACTATTCGGCATCAGCGCGGTTTACATGGAACAAAATGCTCAGTACAGATAAATGTATGAGTTTACAGGTAACAGGGAACAAAAACTTGGATAACAGGGGTAACTATTTACAATACTTACTACATGGAGTCATAATCAAAGAGATTGCATAGAATATACATTCCGCGTCATGGGTTTGGGTATCAACTTGGTGTGTTATTGGTATGCTATAAGTTACCAAGAGATATGTATTTCTGGGTCTCCTGATCCCAAATCCCCTGCTCTAGGATTATCCCAAATCTCTGACCAATCATCTGTGATTAATATGACAGAGGGAGAAAGAAAGTTAATTTCTTACTTGCTTTCATTTCATATCATAATCTCTTGATGTCCCTCCTTTCACACAAAAGAGCAAAGCAATTTGCATTAAAATTAAATAATTACAAATTACTGGTCAGTATTCAAGACACCTTCTATATGTAAACAAAAAACATGACATCAGATAAAGACCATACGGCCTCTCCCTTCTGCCCTTCCATACCATCTTTGACTCTGCTCTCTCTTTCTCTGCAGCATCCAAAAGATAGCTAAAATCTGTTGCTTCTTTCTCTATAACATCAGAAACATCTGTCCCTTTCTTTCTACACAAACTACTGAGACGCTCATCTACTACTACTGAACATTTATATAGCACTACAAGACATACGCAGCGCTGAACAGACACATGTAAAAGACAGTCCCTGCTCGACAGAGCTTAAAATCTAGTCAAAACAGATAACACAGTAGCTGTAGACATGGGATACTGCTAGGGGGAATAGTAAGGAAACACAAAGGAGATCAGGCGACTCAACCTACAAAAGCAGCAGCGAGGAGATGAGTTTTGAATCTCAATTTGAGAAGGGCCAGTGAAGGTGTCAGACATACAGACTTAGTTTATTCCAGGCATAAGGCATAGCAAGGCAAAAGGAGCAAAGTCTGGAGTTAGCAATTGAAGAGAAGGGCATAGACAGAAGAGGTTTTATTTATTTATTTTACTTATTTACATTTCTTTTATATCGCACTATGCAAAATCAGTGCGGTTTACATGAAACTGCAAATACACACAGAACATCAAGCTGTTCTGTGTTTACAGAGAACAGGAATGGAAACTTGGATAACATGGGGGTAACTATTGAAAGAAGTGTGGAATTTCCCGAGGAGGGCTGTAGGGAGAGAAAAAGAGAGGAGAGGTATTGAGAAGCTGCAGAGTGAATGCACTTATATGTCAGCAGGAGTAGTAGTTTGGCAATGAAGTGACTTGAGAAGAGGGGTAATATGAGCATGACGAGGCTGGCGGAAGATTAGCTGTGCAGCAGAGTGTTGAAGAGATGACAAGTGTTTTATTATCCTCAGAGACTGAGAAGAGAGGTAGGGGAGACAAGGGTTAGAGAGAAAATATGAAGCTCAGTTTTGGCCATGTCCAATTTCAAGTGAGACATCCAAGCAGCAATGTCAGAAAGGCAGGCAGAGATCTGGGCCTGGATTGCGGTAGAGTTTTCAGGTGTAGAGAGGTAGATCTGAGAGTCATCAGCGTAAAGATGTTACCGAAACCATGGGAGGAGAAGCGTGCACCAAGGGACTGGGTATAGAAAGAGAAAAGGAGTGTACCCAAGACAGATCCTTGGGATACAGCAAGTGAGAGTGGGATAGCAGCAGAGGAGAATCCATCAGAACAAACACTGAAAGAGTGATAGGAAAGATAAGAAGAGAACCAGGACAGTACAGAGCCCTTAAAACCAAGCATGGACAGGGTATCGAGGAGAAGCAGTAGTAATACTTTGGAGGAAAGATGGGAGAGAGTAGATATGACAGATGTTTTAATATCTCCGTGTCATAAAAGCTCATGAGGAGAGCATATTTCGATTGAAATCAAGCTCTGCAATGAGGGGACAATTTATTTTTATTTATTTAACACATTTTTTATACCACCTTCTTGTACATTCAAAATGATTTACATTAAAACAAACATTACAGAGAACTCAATGTGTAAACTTAGGTAGGGGTGACATGTAGGGTTTGCATATATATTGCAACATATGTACAAAGGTTAGATATTGTTTTAGGCATGTGAGATGAGGGGGAAGAATTAGGTATTGTCTCTGAAGTGATTGGTGAAAAGGAAGGTTCTGAGATGTTTTCTGAAGTCCTTTAAGTCCTTGGTTGTCCTGATCTTCTCTAGGAGAGAATTCCAGATGGTGGGTGCCGCTAATTTTGTGCATATCAGTACCTGTACAATTCCAGCTAGTAAGTTGTTTCTTATCTTGAAGATAGTCAAGGCAAACTGGTAGTAAGTAGATGTTGAAGAGGAGAGAAGGCAGGGAAGACCCTTGCAGGACTCCCTGTGTTGTGCTGAACAGAGTGGAGGTGTTTGGAACCAACTTTGACCTTTTGTTGTCTGTCGCTAATGTAGGATTGGAACCAGTTGTGCTGTGAAGTCCAATGTTAGTTAGTCGGTTTAAGAGGATGCTGTGTGATACCGTTTCGAAGGCCTTGGAGATGTCAACAAAGACAAGTAGGAATCCAGTTTTTATGTTGTTAATTCCTCTTAGGTGTACTGTATGTTGAACAGATGTATGAGGAGGGTCTCAACACTATGGTTAAGATGAAATTCATCTTGGAGTGGAGCCAGAGGATCATACAGGTCAATGTGGTCTTGCAGTTGTCTCTGCTCCACCTTTTCAATTATTTTGGATAGAAAGGGCAGGCTGGAAAGAGGGCGGAAAGTTGCAGGATCAGAGCTGTTGAGTTGTTTTTTTTTGGATGAGACAGATGTTAACTTGTTTGAGAGCAGGGGGCATGTATTCTTGAGATAGGGATGAGCTTATGGTGTTCTGAATACAGTTAACAACTTTGTCCTTGACTGATTTGATCCACATGACCGGGCAGGGGCAGTTCAGTACCATGGTGTTTGACAATGTGTTCTGCAGTTGAGTTGTTGGAAGTGTTTGGCAGTGAAGTTCTTAAGGGTGGTTTGTTCTTGTTGATGAGGAAATCTGCAAAGATTAGGGGATGGATAGTAGGTGTCACCACCAGGTGGGCAGGCTGCCGTCTAGGGGTAGCAGGGCTGTGTCTGATGGCGATTAAGTAGTTGTGAACACGATTGGTTTAAGGTTGTTGTTGTTGTTGTTGTTGTTAAGTGCCGTCGAGTCAGAGTCGACTCATGGCGACCCTCTGGATAGCTATCCTAAATTGTGTTCGGTCTTCAGTCAGGCGGCTCATTGTTGACAGACTGGTACCCGTAGCTGCTTTTATTGTAGCGATCCATCTCATTGCTGGCCTTCCTCTTTTGCGTTGACCTTCTATCTTGCCAAGCATGATGTCTTTCTCTAATGATCTTTCTTCACATGATGTGTCCGAAGTATGAAAGTCGAAGTCTTGTCATCTGAGCTTCTAAAGAAAGCTTAGGTTTGATCTCCTCTAGTACCGACTGGTTTGTTCTTCGGGCAGTCCATGGTATACACAGTATTCGCCGCCAGCACCATAATTCAAAGGCATCAATTTTCTTCCTGTCTGTCTTTTCACTGTCCAGCTTTCAAATCCATATGATGTTATTGAAAATACCATGGCTTGAACAAGTCGAATCTTTGTATAGAGAGAGACATCTCTGCTCTTGAGAATCTTATCTAGGTCTTTCATAGCCATTCTGCCAAGAGCAATGCGTCGTCTGATTTCTTGACTGCTTGTTGCTTCTTTATTGATAGTTGATCCAAGTAGGTTAAAGTTGCTCACGATTTCAATTTCTTCTCCTTCAACGATGAACCTGTTGATTATGCCAGTTGTCATGATCTTTGTCTTCTTTACATTAAGGTGCAGGCCCATTTTCAGACTATGTTCTTTGATTGTGAGAAGCAAATGTTTCAGATCATCTTCACTTTCAGCCAGTAATGTGGTATCATCAGCATAGCGAAGGTTGTTGATGAGTCTTCCACCAATCTTCACACCTCTGTTGTCTTCATACAGTCCTGCTTCTCTGATGATTTGTTCTGCATATACATTAAACAGGTAGGGGGAAAGTATGCAGCCTTGTCTTACACCTTTGCTTATTTTAAACCATTCTGTTTCTCCTTGTTCCGTTCGAACTGTTGCTTCTTGATCAATGTACAGATTGCGCAAGAGAACGATCAGGTGTTCTGGTATACCCATGCTTCTTAATGTGGCCCAGAGTTTCTCATGGTTTACACAGTCAAAAGCCTTGCTATAGTCGATAAAGCACAAATAGATATCCTTTTGGTATTCTTTAGTCTTTTCAAGGATCCATCTCACATCCGCAATGATGTCTCTCGTTCCTCGTCCTTTCCTGAACCCTGCTTGCACTTCAGGTAGTTCTTGTTCTAGGTATGGCTGTAGTCTCTTTTGAATAATCTTCAGTAGAATCTTGCTGGCATGTGGGATCAGAGCGATTGTGCGATAATTTCCACCGTCAGTTGGATCACCTTTCTTTAGTATTGGTATAAACACAGATCTTTTCCAGTCAGTTGGCCATGATGTTGTCTTCCATATTTCTTGGCAGAGCCTTGTAAGTATGGTAACAGCTGCATCAGATTGCTGCAATACTTCTATGGGAATGCTATCAATGCCTGGTGCTTTGTTCTTTGATAAGGCTTTCAATGCTGCTTCAACTTCTTCTTTCATCACCAATGGTTCCTGATCATAAGGTATAGGTTGAAACGGCTGTTGGTCCACTTGATCTTTATCATATAAAACCTCTGTATATTCCTTCCACCTTTTCTTTATCTTCTCAGCATCATTCAACATAGAACCTAAACATAGGTTTAAGGTAAAAGGATTTATTTCCCCTCCCGGGGTCAGATTCTTCAGGTAATATAACACAATACTCAAAACATATAAACCATACTTTCTGGCAAAACACAAAGGAAATTAGAACAGCTTGCTTTTCTCTGATCAGAGAAAGGCTGAACTTTTACAGAGCTCTGCTAGTGAGTGGATTTTTGCCTCCTGGGACATCTTACTGTGAGTTCTAGCTGTTTATTTAATTATTTACTGTTTGTCTAACTGTTGTTTGTTTAATTATTTAGTGTTTGTCTTAGTGGTGTGCTAATTCAGCCTTCTCAGCTGTACTTACCTTGCCTCTCTCAATTAACTGGGCCTTGTGTGGTAGCCATTTTGAATTAATCTCTCTCCCCAGAGCCTGCTGTTAAGCTTTTCCTGTCCTTGCCTGCCTGAGTGACTCCTCCCCCTGTGTGTGTGGTAGCCATTTTGAATTAATCTCTCTCCCCAGAGCCTGCTGTTAAGCTTTTTCCTGTCCTTGCCTGCCTGAGTGACTCCTCCCCCTGACCCCCTCCCCCTGAGGTATCCTGTAACCTTGTTCCTGTTTTCTCCACGTGTGCATAGGCTGTTTTAGTTTGCTTTTCTCTGATCAGAGAAAGGCTGAACTTTTACAGAGCTCTGCTAGTGAGTGGATTTTTGCCTCCTGGGACATCTTACTGTGAGTTCTAGCTGTTTATTTAATTATTTACTGTTTGTCTAACTGTTGTTTGTTTAATTATTTAGTGTTTGTCTTAGTGGTGTGCTAATTCAGCCTTCTCAGCTGTACTTACCTTGCCTCTCTCAATTAACTGGGCCTTGTGTGGTAGCCATTTTGAATTAATCTCTCTCCCCAGAGCCTGCTGTTAAGCTTTTCCTGTCCTTGCCTGCCTGAGTGACTCCTCCCCCTGAGTGAGTGGTAGCCATTTTGAATTAATCTCTCTCCCCAGAGCCTGCTGTTGTTAAGCTTTTTCCTGTCCTTGCCTGCCTGAGTGACTCCTCCCCCTGACCCCCTCCCCCTGAGGTATCCTGTAACCTTGTTCCTGTTTTCTCCACGTGTGCATAGGCTGTTTTAGTTTGCTTTTCTCTGATCAGAGAAAGGCTGAACTTTTACAGAGCTCTGCTAGTGAGTGGATTTTTGCCTCCTGGGACATCTTACTGTGAGTTCTAGCTGTTTATTTAATTATTTACTGTTTGTCTAACTGTTGTTTGTTTAATTATTTAGTGTTTGTCTTAGTGGTGTGCTAATTCAGCCTTCTCAGCTGTACTTACCTTGCCTCTCTCAATTAACTGGGCCTTGTGTGGTAGCCATTTTGAATTAATCTCTCTCCCCAGAGCCTGCTGTTAAGCTTTTCCTGTCCTTGCCTGCCTGAGTGACTCCTCCCCCGGGGTGTGTGGGAGCCATTTTGAATTAATCTCTCTCCCCAGAGCCTGCTGTTAAGCTTTTTCCTGTCCTTGCCTGCCTGAGTGACTCCTCCCCCTGACCCCCTCCCCCTGAGGTATCCTGTAACCTTGTTCCTGTTTTCTCCACGTGTGCATATGCTGTTTTAGTTTGCTTTTCTCTGATCAGAGAAAGGCTGAACTTTTACAGAGCTCTGCTAGTGAGTGGATTTTTGCCTCCTGGGACATCTTACTGTGAGTTCTAGCTGTTTATTTAATTATTTACTGTTTGTCTAACTGTTGTTTGTTTAATTATTTAGTGTTTGTCTTAGTGGTGTGCTAATTCAGCCTTCTCAGCTGTACTTACCTTGCCTCTCTCAATTAACTGGGCCTTGTGTGGTAGCCATTTTGAATTAATCTCTCTCCCCAGAGCCTGCTGTTAAGCTTTTCCTGTCCTTGCCTGCCTGAGTGACTCCTCCCCCTGTGTGTGTGGTAGCCATTTTGAATTAATCTCTCTCCCCAGAGCCTGCTGTTAAGCTTTTTCCTGTCCTTGCCTGCCTGAGTGACTCCTCCCCCTGACCCCCTCCCCCTGAGGTATCCTGTAACCTTGTTCCTGTTTTCTCCACGTGTGCATAGGCTGTTTTAGTTTGCTTTTCTCTGATCAGAGAAAGGCTGAACTTTTACAGAGCTCTGCTAGTGAGTGGATTTTTGCCTCCTGGGACATCTTACTGTGAGTTCTAGCTGTTTATTTAATTATTTACTGTTTGTCTAACTGTTGTTTGTTTAATTATTTAGTGTTTGTCTTAGTGGTGTGCTAATTCAGCCTTCTCAGCTGTACTTACCTTGCCTCTCTCAATTAACTGGGCCTTGTGTGGTACCCCCATCCCCCTGCTGAGGGTTCAGGACAGGGTACCTTGTAACTGCCCTCTTTAATAGGACTTATCTCCCCCCCTCCCTCCCCAGCACCCACCCACCCCTGGGGAAATTGTAGTTTTATAGGTACTTGGACATCTTAGAGGAAAGGGGCTGCTCTCAGGTGCAGCTCTTAATCCAAATCAGTCATACACAGAGGACCTGTGATTAATTAGTTTCAGGTACACAGGGTGTATTAGGGGTATTAGATACACTTTTATTAGTATAAGCATCTACACCAATCCTTATTATATACCGCTTTAAAAGACCTAAACACAAGCTTTAAACTAAGATGCAGTCAGAGGTCCAGCAACGAGATGGGGGTTCTCCAGTCTTTTGCATCGAGTGTCACATGTATGATTATCTCCCAGTTGGTGAGAGGTCCTACATATGCACTAAGTGCAGGGAGCTCTTTGCTCTCAGGGAACGAGTCCGTTCTCTAGAGGCTAGAGTAGCAGACCTGGAAGACATAAGAAAGACAGAGAAGTACATGGACGAGACCTACAGGGATATAGTCCTGAAGTCCCACCTCCAGTCTGGCAGCATCCCTGTTGCCATGGAGGAGAGAGGTCACGTGACAGGAGAGCATCACCCTGGTGTGGCAGGAAGTGATCCTGTAACTAGGACCTGTCCTCCAGGTGATGTAAAACCCTCTCGCACCGAGGACGTTTCTCCAGGGCCATGTCCCCATGAGGGGAGGGTCAGGACAGCTGTTATAGTTGGTGATTCAATCATTAGGAATGTAGATAGCTGGGTGGCTGGTGGACGTGAGGATCGCCTGGTAACATGCCTGCCTGGTGCGAAGGTAGCAGATCTCACGCACCGCCTAGATAGGATCATAGATAGTGCTGGGGGGGAGTCTGCTGTCTTGGTACATGTTGGTACCAATGACATAGGAAAATGTGGTAGGGAAGTTCTGGAGGCTAAATTTAAGCTTTTAGGTAGGAAGTTGAAATCCAGAACTTCCAGGATAGCGTTCTCCGAAATGCTTCCTGTTCCACGTGCAGGACCCAAAAGACAGGCAGAGCTCCGGAGTCTCAATGCGTGGATGAGACAATGGTGCAAGGATGAGGGTTTTGGATTTGTTAGGAACTGGGGAACATTCTGGGGAAAGGGGGGCTCTTCCGAAGGGATGGGCTTCACCTTAATCAGGATGGGACCAGACTGCTGGCATTAACCTTTAAAAAAGAGATAGAGAAGCTTTTAAACTAGAAAATAGGGGAAAGCCGACAGTCACCCAGGAGCGCACGGTTCGGACAAAGGTATCCTTGAAGGATACTACCAAAAGCAGTGAGGTTCCAAAAGGGAGTATAGTAGCCCAAATGCCCTTGAGTAAGGAGCAGACAGAGCATAAAGATTCCCAATTACCCATGCCTACCAATAGCCAGATTAATATTAATAAAATGCAGTCTCTAAAATGCTTGTATGCCAATGCTAGAAGTCTAAACAATAAGATGGGAGAATTAGAATATATAGCATTAAATGAGAGGTTAGATATGATTGCACTCTCAGAGACATGGTGGAAGGAGGATAACCAGTGGGACACTGTGATACCTGGATACAAACTATATCGTAATGATAGAGCTGAACAAATTGGTGGAGGGGTTGCGCTCTATGTTAGAGAGGGCATTGAGTCAGAAAGGATTAAAGTTTTGCAGGGAACAAAATATGCTGTAGAATCTCTATGGATTGAAATTCCATTTATGAAGGGGAAGGTGATGGCAGTGGGAGTATACTATCGACCACCTGGCCAGAATGAACAAATGGATGATGAAATGCTCAAAGAAATCAAGGAAGCTAACAAAAGCCACAACAGAGTAGTAATAATGGGTGATTTCAATTACCCCGGTATCGACTGGGACAGTGTCACAGCAGGACAAGCTAAAGAGATAAAGTTTCTAGATGAAATAAATGACTGCTTCTTGGAGCAGCTGGTTCATGAACCGACCAGAGGGGAAGCCATACTGGACCTAGTCCTTAGTGGAACGCCAGATCTGGTGCAAGAAATAAGGGTGTTGGGACCACTTGGCAATAGTGATCATAGTATGATCATGTTTGATTTAATCAGTGGAGGACAGATAGTAAAGGAATCCACAGTACTACCTTTTAACTTTCAAAAGGGTGACTATGATAGAATGAGGAATATAGTTCGGAAAAAACTAAAAGGAGCGGTTCCAAAGGTTAAAGACTTACAGCAAGCTTGGGTGTTATTTAAAAATACTATCCTCGAAGCCCAGACCAGCTGTATTCCACGCATTAAGAAAAGTGGAAGAAAGTCCAAAAAACTGCCAGCATGGTTTAAAGGTGAGGTCAGAGAGGCTGTTGCTGCCAAAAGAGCAACCTTCAGAAAATGGAAAAAAGAGCCAAATGATGAAAACTGGAAACAGCACAAGCACTGGCAAGTTAAATGCAAAGCATTGATAAGGCAGGCAAAGCGGGAATTTGAGAAGAAACTTGCTACGGAAGCAAAAACACGAAATAAAGACTTTTTCAAGTACATTCGTAGCAAAAGGCCTGTGAGAGAGTCAATTGGACCATTAGATGATAGAGGGGTAAAAGGGGCAGTAAGAGGAGACAAGGCTATAGCAGAGAGACTGAATGAATTCTTTGCTTCGGTCTTTACTGAGGAAGATGTAGGGGTGTTACCCAAGACTGAAGTGGTATTTAAAGGTGATACTGCAGAGGAATTGAGAGAAATATCGCTACACCGGGAAGATATATTACAACTATTTGATAAACTGAATAGTAGCAAATCACCTGGACCGGATGGTATACATCCCAGAGTGTTGAAAGAACTGAAATATGAGATTGCAGACCTGTTATTGGTAATCTGTGAACTTTCATTAAAATCATCTGTAATACCTGAAGATTGGAGGGTCGCCAACGTAACACCAATTTTTAAAAAGGGTTCCAGGGGTGACCCGGGAAATTACAGACCGGTGAGCCTGACGTCAGTACCAGGGAAAATGGTAGAAGCCATCATAAAGAACAAAATTACACAGCATGTAGATAGTCATGGCCTAATGGGAGACAGCCAACATGGCTTTAGACAAGGCAGATCTTGTCTTACTAATCTGATCTGTTTTTTTGAAGGTGTGCATAAACAGGTAGACAAAGGTGAGTCGGTTGATATAGTGTATCTGGACTTTCAGAAAGCTTTTGACAAGGTCCCCCATCAGAGACTTTTGGCGAAGCTAAAAAGTCATGGGATAGGAGGCAGTGTACTATTGTGGATCGGGAACTGGTTAAAAGATAGAAAGCAGAGGGTAGGGCTAAATGGCCAATATTCCCAATGGAAAAAGGTGAATAGTGGAGTACCCCAGGGATCTGTACTGGGTCCGCTACTTTTTGACATATTCATAAATGACCTGGAAAAGGGAATAACTAGTGAGGTAATCAAATTTGCAGATGACACAAAACTGTTTAAAGTTGTTAAAACCCAAGAGGATTGTGGAAAACTGCAGGAGGATCTGGATAAATTGGAAGACTGGGCATCCAAATGGCAGATGAAATTTAATGTGGACAAGTGCAAAGTTATGCACCTAGGAAAGAACAACCCACACTATAGTTACAAGATGCAAGGCTCCACATTAGAAACCACCACCCAGGAAAAAGATTTAGGAGTCATCGTGGATAACATGTTAAAACCCTCCGCCCAGTGTGCAGCGGCGGCCAAGAAAGCAAATAGAATGCTAGGTATCCTAAGGAAAGGGATGGAGAATAAAACAAAGGATATTATAATGCCTCTGTATCGCTCCATGGTACGACCGCACCTTGAATATTGTGTGCAATTCTGGTCACCGTATCTTAAAAAGGACATAGAGTTATTAGAAAAAGTACAGAGAAGAGCCACCAAATTGGTGAAGGGGATGGAAGGCTACTCCTATGAAGAGAGGCTAAAAAGGTTAGGGCTCTTTAACCTAGAAAAGAGGCGGCTGAGGGGAGATATGATAGAGGTGTATAAATTAATGAATGGAGTGGAACGGATAAACGTGGATAAATTGTTTACGCTATCAGAATATAGAAGGACTAGGGGGCATGTAATGAAGCTACAGGGTAAACTATTTAAGACAAATAGGAGAAAATATTTCTTCTCTCAACGTGTAATCAAACTCTGGAATCTGTTACCGGAGGATGTAGTAAGGGCTGTTAGTATAGCTGGGTTTAAAAAAGGTTTGGACAAGTTCCTGGAGGAAAGGTCCATAAACCACTATTAAAAAGGGACCCAGGATATCAATGCTTGGCCTAGTACAAGCACTGCAGAACCTGTGTCTTTTGGGGAAACTGCTAGGTACGTATGACCTAGATTGGCCACTGTTGGAAACAGGATACTGGGCTTGATGGACCTCGGTCTGACCCAGTATGGCATTTCTTATGTTCTTATGTTCTTATGTTCTTCTTGCTTCTTAAAGTAAATGGTCAAAGTTAAACCTGCAAAACTCAGCACATAGTTTCTCTATGTGCAAACAGCACTCTTCACTTATAGTGTTTGCTTTACACACTATACAGCCTTTTGACTAGCGAAAAGACGTCACTTTATCAGAGAAAATCAATGTGCAGTCCATTGGGTCACTATCAAATTAACATTCACTGAGTGTATCAATGACCATAGGCTCTTGCATACATTCAGTATTATCTGGGTTCTCCTTGTCACAATATCTCTGCAAGTTCCCCTGTAATGTGCCGTCACAGTGTCTCTCTGCACAACTCCCTTTAGGGCTAGAATAACAGCTACCGTATTCCTCGGTGTCTGGGAGAGAGGGGAGCCACCATTCAGGGTTTTTAGAGTCCCACTTCTTATAGGAGGTTCTACCCTTGGAATGCTTATTGGCTCTAGCTTCAGGCTTTGATAAACAATATTCTTCTCCCCTATTAGCACCAAGTTTAAACCTTCGTGGTTTTCTCTGAGGCTTAGGCACTTCTAATATATCTTCCTCAGACATGCACACATCTTCAGGGAAATACCTTTCTTTCTCTAGAGGTGTTAACTGCTCTCTCTTCAGCTCTGTGGACAAATCCCTCGGCTGGGTGTTGCAGCCCTGCCCCCACCTAGGATTTCTTACAGGAGGCTTCTCAGCGTTAATCCTGCAGGTATTTCTTTTATCAGTAAACTTTAGCTTTCTACCAGAGTCATTCTCCAGGCTACAGCTCTCAAATACATACTGTTTGTCTTTAGGCTTCCAATCACTCCAGTTGGAACGTTGCCTCTGAGCTCCAAATGGCTTGCTATCAGCAGAACACTTACAGCTGTTCTGACCTCACTAGCTGCTTTCCCCTGCAGGGCTCTGGGTAGTTTCTGTAGTGAACTCTTCCTAGTTCTGGTTCTGACACACGTCCTGGGTCAGAGTCTGAAACTCCTCCTTCTTCCTCCAGATCAGCTGGTTCAGCTAGTTCTAACAGTTCACCTAGTTCAGCCAGTTCTGACTCTGTATTTCCTGTGTGACTCTTATAATGGCTATTAGCTCTTCCCCTATCCAGGTGCAAGCTATTAGGAACTGGGGAATGTTTTTCAGCTGGGCGTGTTTGCAAACCCCGTGGCTGGGTTTGTTTATGTCGCCCCTGACAACTGCTGCTCACATGGCCCGCCTGCCTGTCAGCTTCAAGACTAGAATTCAGTGAATCCTGTGTTTTTAAGGTAGGAAATGGAACTTCCTCATCACATAGGTTGGTGTGGTATTCTCTTTTGTGCTTGTTGATCAGATCATTGTAGTGTCTTTGCATTTTCTGGTATTGAAGAAGGGTAGCTTATGACCAGTTGTGTTTCCATTTATGCTCTAGCTGGCAAAGTTTTTGTTTTTCTCTTATTACATCAGAATACCATGGGGCAGATTCAGATCTTTCTTCTCTTTTTCCAAGATTTGGGCAGTAAGGAGTCTTCACTGCTGCATTGATGGTGGAGTTCCAGGTTTTAATTGCCTCATCTGCATCTGCAATGTCCTGGAGGAGACTGTGATGGATATCTTTCAGGAATTAGTCTTGGTTACATCCTTTAAATCTTCTTTCAGAGTGGGGTACTCTCTGTGATTTTCCTTGTTGGGGGAGGTGAATCTTGAAGTGTATAGCATGGTGATCTGACCAAGGTAATGGTATGGCAAGAGGGGTCCTTATGCTGTGCTGTGAGTGAAGATTCTTTGGGACAAAGATGAGGTCCAGAGTAGAGCCTGAACGGTGAGAGGGACCCTTGAGGATTTGGCAGAAGTTAAGTGATTCCATTCCATTGTGAAAGTAGCTTGTTCTCAGCTAGGTGCAAAGCTCAGGTTTAGGTCACCTAGTAGTATAAACGACTTATGAGGAGAGCTGGCCAAACATATGGCTTTGAGGATGTTGGATGTCTCATCAGCAAGAGCGTTTGGGCTCTGTAGGTAAGACAAATGCTAGGTGTCTGTTTTCTATTATGATTAAGTCAGTGTTTGTGGCTTACAGATCAGGATATTTTAAATTTAAATTTAAGGTCTATTCACACCTCTCTTGTGGGCGAGTGGGCATTTGAAAGCAGTATGGGATCATGGAGTGATCTCAGATAGAATGACCTAGTCAGGGCTTTATAGCCAGGATTTGGTGATGCAGAGGATGTCAGTTTGGGTGATATTGAATATAGTCTATGATGGGGTCTGTCTTGTTTCTGATGGACCTAGCATTGATTAGCCCAATGTTAATTGGAGTGATTAGTGTGTGTAGAGTATGGTAGCCAGTTGTGTGAATGTTGGTTTCAATTCTTATTAACATAGGGGTTCGTCTGTTGGCATGCTTATGAGGATTCATCCATATGTGTGGGTGGCAAGGTTTGTGTACTAGGGGAGGTTGTAGGGCTGTTGTGGGTATGTTTATGGTATAGGTAGCTGTTGACGAGTGGCAGAATAGATTCCAGATGAGAAGGGCATACAATACTAGGTTGGCTCGCAACATTGGATTCCGTGGCATTAAAGCAGTTTTATACTTTTTGGTAGTATCATAGGAGGGTAGGGGTGGGGCTCTTTCAGCAGCGAGTTTCATTTCTGATGAGTGGTACTTACAGTTTGTTGTTTTCTTGATGAAAGTGTGACCTGATACAATCCGAAGTGTCTATGAGATGTGTGGGGCAAGGGTTGTCTGCTTGTGATAGGGGTGAGGTCAGCAGTGAGGTCTTTGAGGTTGTTGAGATTTTTCGAGGTTGTGGGCTTAGTGTTGGCAGCTTTTTGATTGGGTTGAGATATTTTTTGCATACCTGCCTGCGTTCCCCGCCTAAGGGTCATGCCAAAGGGCCCACCAGGTGCGGGCTCGGCTGATGACACTTCTTTTTTTAAGTTGCTGTGGTGGACCCTGATTGGCCTAGAGATGGACAGCAGGAAGGTTTTCAGCCTCCTGCTCTCTTTCCTGATGCCGATCGGAGCTCTGGGTCCGAGGGTGCAGTCCTGCAACACTTGATGGATGAGGGTGAAAAGGGATAGACTCAGGAGTAATATGCGGAAATATTTGTTTATGGAAAGAGTGGTAGATACATGGAATAAATTCAAAGTGGACGTAGTAGAGATGAGGACAGTATCTGAATTCCAGAAAGCAGGGGACACAAACAGATGTGCTGCTGAGAAAAATATACATGAGCACAACAGGAAGCAATGTACAGTGAGACTGACTGAAGATATGATGGACTATTTTATTTTTTAAGTAATGTACTAGGATATTCCTCAAGGGATGAAGTTATAGGAACCATCTATATATGTATGTGGTCAGGTAGTACGTGTCCAGTGGGATCCTTGAACCCAGCACCCCTGGGTTCACTGGACTCATCCCCCACTCCACTTTGCAGGGTCTCTATCTAGAGTTGAATTATATAATGATGATTTATAAAATACTGCTTATTATACTTGGTGGGTGTTGGGTGTTAATATGTCTGGAAATTGCTATGTGAGCACATTTTCTGGACGTGTCCTATCTCTAGAACCTGGAAGAATGGTAGATACAGTATAATAGATCAGCCCCACTGTCTGCTAGACATGCAGATACAGTCGTACAGTCCTTACCCAGGGAGATCAGAGTCTCATAATTCTCCTTCATCACCTCCCTGTAAAGCTCCTTCTGCCCGTCATCTAAATACTCCCACTCCTCCTGGGAGAAAGAGACAGCAATGTCCTCAAATGTCACCCGCATCTGAAACACAAACCAGAAACACTCAGGGACACGTGGAGGTGCTCAGAGTACATTAGATATTGGCTGGCTTTATTCTCCTCCCCTAGAAATCCAAGGGAGCTCTGCATTTAAAACTTGTAGCAACAGTCCCTGAAGCTATTACTGGTCTCCAGAGCACCGGGGGTGGAAGCACATTGAGTGTATCTCTCTGGCTAAATTTTTATTTTTTCTTTTGCATGCTTTGAATAGTTTTAGCTGCCTGTACCTTGTCGGTCTCTTGGAATTACTGTAATTGCACTGCTTTACTTACTGCCTGTGTTTAATATAGTAACATAGTATATGACGGCAGATAAAGACCAGTATGGTTCATCTAGTCTGTCCAGCAAGGCAGCAAGAGTCGGTGCACCTGCCACTCCGTGCAGATCATTTCTCCCCATGCCTTTGTTTAGGGGTGTACCAACCGCTCTGTGTAAGTCACCCCTATTTGTTGAGATATAAGAGATAGTTATGTTTATTTAATTTTTTTTAGCAAAGAGTTCAAAGCTTCAAGCTGTTCTAGAAACGTAGCTTTAAAAGAATATGTTTGGCCTGTATTGCAGAGGCAGGTTTGTGCTTTGTGAAGTAACAGCTGCCCTGCAGGGTCTCTGGCTTAGGAAGTCAAACTCGTAGCTTACTGCCTCTTATTTCTCTCCATCCTTTCCCTCATCCACCCACCCCAGGATTGGAAGTTCTTAGTCACCTCAAGACACACAGTCGCTTTTCATAACTTTAGTGGAAAGCACTTCTCTATTGCTTTTCATCTGACAACTGCCCCATATTTGACACACTAATCAAAGTTATTTTTAATCAGTGCAACAGCTGTGGTGCTTTAATCCTCAGGAAAACAATTTGGAGCCTTTGAGATTGTCCTATCCATCTGAAGCTATCTGCTATTAAGAAATAATTGATTCAATTGAGGAACGACTTAGCTGCAATGAAACGAACCTCCCACAAGATACAGCCTGCAAGCAATTCATGCAACTCCCTCAGAAAATCCAGGAAAGCAAAAATAAATGGATGACAGTGGTTCCGGCCGATTATGATGCATTACACAGAGACACCAACTCCACCTCAAGATACCCTTGCAGAATACCTTCTCTGCCTTGGTAGATAAGGATTCTCCATGAATGGAAACTGAGGTGGCCTTAGACAAGAAAGTCAACATCAGTTTACAGACATCTAAACCATATAGACAAAGAGAGGGGCTTAGCTCAATGATCATCTCAATCAGCCCTTTTATTTAACATTTGTCTCCAGCCAATCTGTAGTATCTTCCTTAAGTTTAAAGTGGAGTATCACATCTATGCAGATGATATAGCATTATATCTCTCATTTGAAATTGCAAGCCCTAACCTCCATCTGATCATTTATTTATTTAATTGAACTTATATACCGCCTTTCAAGAATCAAAGCAGTTTACAGTAAAACGTGAAAATAAGAGAAAAATACAATTAACAAATAATAAATTAAAATAAAATACAAAGTAAGTTGAAACAAATGTTAAAAAGTTCTACAAAGCTTTCGTAAGCACTTTGGATCATCTGAAGATCTAATTAAAAGAGGAAGTGAATTCCATAAAGGAGGGGCAAAAAGAGTAAAAGCTTCTTTGAAGTAGATACACTGCAAGATTTAGATTCAGAAGGAGTAAGCAGCAGATTCTTAGAGATACGTCTCCGTGTTCTATTATTAGGAATAATTTGGATAACTTCTTTCAGGCAAGAGGAGGATTCTGAATGAATTGATTTAAATATTGTATGAATGGCTTTGAATTTCATCCTACTCTCTATAGGAAGCCAATGTAGAAGTTTTAAGATTGGCGTAATAGGCTCTTTAATTGGTACTTGTAGAATAATTCTTGCTACCGTGTTGTGAACTAGTTGGACTCTTGAGGTGTTGATCGAGTATAACACCGAAGTATCTAACTTCTGTTTTAACTTGTATGTTTGCTTCTTTTAAAATTAGTACATCCGGAGGAACAAAAAAAATTGTCTTTTGAAATAAAAAGACTTTCTGTATTGTCAAAATTGAAATACATGTTCTGATCTGCTAGCCAAGTGGTGATATTGCTGAAACATTCATTTATTTTATTTAATTGTAGCTGCTTGGTATTGAAATGAGTATATAACATAGGGGCATGTTTATTAAACACCGTTGCTGTGCGGGTTCCCGTTAGTGTGCTGGTGCCATATAAGGAGTGGGCGGGCCAGGCAGAAAAAAGAAAAAAACCGGACCGTACGTGTGTGCGTCACGCTAATGTGCGGGGCCCACATTAGCGCGTGGGAAGGCTAAGTGGGGCGCTGCTGCATAACCAAACAACAGAGCCGTAATACAACGGTGAAGACACTGACCTATGGTGCAGGGGCCAGGGGTTCAAACCCCCATTGCGCTCAACAAAAAAGACCAGCTGAGGCATCAACATTTATGGGCAAAAGTGGTGTAGGAGGCATATTAATTTTGGGCGGCAGAAGGCGCACTTATTTTTACTACGGCATGAGGCGGCGCACTGTTCAGTGTGGGCAGCAGATGGCGGCGCATTGTTAAGTTTGGGCGGCAGAAGGCGGAGCGCTGATAAATGTGGGTAACAGAAGGCGGCGAGCCGGTGGGCAGAAGGCGGCGCGCTGATGTGTGAGGGGGCAGTCCAATAGTAGGAGGGATAAGTGGCGCGCTGATGTGCAAATAACAGGAACGGAGCTATAGCACAATGGTTAAGACACTGACCACTCATGCAGGGATCATGGGTTCAATTCCCCACAGTGCCCATTGAAGACAGCTGGCTGAGGCGTTACTTTAGGGGCATTTCCATGTTGTGCAGCATAAGGCGGCGCGCTGTTAATTTAGTGCGCCACAAGATGGCGCGCTGATGGCTACAAGGCTGTGCGCTGATGCACAAACACAGAAACAGAGCCACAGCACAATGGTTAAGACACTGACCAATGGTGCAGGGGCCAGGGGTTCAACCCCTCACAGTGCCCAGTGAACAAGGCTGGCTGGGGCAGTATGTATCATGGTGAGGAGTGCTGTAGGAGGCCATCCATTTATATTTTATTTCCCACCACTAGTAAACCCGCTCTCACAGTGTGTTAACATACGGATGCCCGTAAGGCACATGTTACAGTGCACTGTCCACCAAGGCACCCTAGAATGTCCCCTATAGGGCACCATGTATGTTGCGACACAGGATAATGTATAGTGCACCCAATATGGATGGCACCCATATGGTGGCCTATACGGCGCCCTATAGAGCACCCTCAGAGGCACCTTATGGGTACAGTATGCCAAGGGTGTGTTTACTGGCATAAACATATGTACAGTAACAAAAGATAATGCTCTGGACAACCCTATCACAGAACCCCACAGTGGGCTGGAACCCATGACCTCTGGTTGCAAAGGTAGTGATATAACCATTGGGCTACAGCTCCATAGCTGTAAGCAAGCCCCTGGCTGGCTACAGATAGCCTGCACGTCACCTCACAGACAGTCTGCCGGTGTAAACAGGATAGGGTTAGGCCACACGTACCCATGATGCACTGCACATGCAAATTAGCTGTCCACAGATGGACACAAGTTGGGGAATGCACCCCCACAGCACCTCGGCACTGTTGGGGGAAGTGACCGTGTGCACCCACACAGCACCTCGGCCTGGTAGGGGGCACTGACCGGGTGTTCTACTGGCACAGAGTAGCTACACACCGTTACATCATGCGGGTTCTGTGCTCACCCTGAGTGTGCAATGAGGCGCCCAGGACCAGGTCCACAACACCTTCCATGGCTGATGGAGGCCAAGCGGGAGTTCCAAAGCAGTGTTGATGTGTAAGATAGCTAGGTTCTGCACAAACGCCATGGATATCCCAGTCAGGCACAGCCCCCATTGGGAGCCACCACCAGGGCTCTCTTTCCCCCCCATCAAGAGATCCACACTCTACCTCCCTGCAAAGGTGGCAGTAGAGGGCAACATCAACCCCAGCCCTGCTGAGGAACACACCCCCCCCCCCCCAAGCAGCTCCATACACAGCCATAGCACAATAGCAGACAGACATAAGACCAGGACATGGTAAGCTGCACAC
Source organism: Ichthyophis bannanicus (assembly GCA_033557465.1). Classification (NCBI taxonomy): domain Eukaryota; kingdom Metazoa; phylum Chordata; class Amphibia; order Gymnophiona; family Ichthyophiidae; genus Ichthyophis; species Ichthyophis bannanicus. Next base: position 26,525,396 of record CM066031.1, on the reverse strand, counting down.
CACCACCACCACCACATATTCCCCTGCAGCCTGCAAGCCATTCCAGCAAGACACATACCAGCTACAAACAGTCTGCTGGCTATCCATAGTGCATGTTCCCAATGGAGACACATGCATCCAGAACTGGTCTGCCAGCATACACAACAAGCAAATAACTCAGTGACTGGGCCCCAAATGGAAACCCATATCTATCATATGAGAGAAATACTATATAGCACTATGGGGGTGCCTAGCCATGCTGTAGTCACTGCACAGTCAGGGTGAGCGTGATCTCCCAGAAGGACATGCTTTGGCCACCCTGTCTGTGTAGGTGGTGGCCAGCCATTACAATGTTCCTGCCAGTGCCCTATGCCCGGTGCAGATGCATCCTGGCCAGGCCACCCTGTCCTGGCTATACCCATGGTACCTTGCACCTCATTATGCACATTGGCAGACCAATACTGGCAACAGTGCTGGCAGTGTGGGCTGTGGAAGGGGCTTGCAGCCAACACCCACTGTATAGACAGACACACACTTCCACACCTATGCCATCATGGTGCTACTATTGAGGAGGTAATTAGCCTTGCCCACCAAACCGGTCCTGCGCACGGCAAGGCATGGATATGGTACGCAGTACAGCTGGGGGTCACTCCACAGGGTGGTAAACACCGTCAGAAGCCAGGCCTGGAGCACGCACCGCAAACACCTAACAGATTGTTCGGATGGGGCCAACTAGCAGTATGTGCGTAACGTATGGATATCTAGCTGCCTGTGCTCCTAGCAAACGTCTCAGAGCTGTGTACTGTATACCTCAGGTGTAGGGTGACATTGGTAAGTTATGCAAGTGCTAGTTTTGGGAGATGCATGCAGGGTCCAGTGGTCTGCCTCTCCAGGAGGCATTGGCCAATGCGGCCTGTGGGTGTGGGTGTGGTGTGTCTGCCCTTGATGGCTGCTGCTTTACGGCACAGAGTCCCACCTCCAGTCCAGGTTTGCATCACACTGTTCTGGTTTTCCTGCTGTCCCTCATGGATATGCATGAGCTACATCTACATACCATGGGTGTGGTGCATAGATATACAGCACAGGCATTTGTATGAGTGGCATCATGGATCCTGACTGGTGTGTGCCCCACCAGGACTGCATTTGGGTGATTCTGCTCTGGGTACTGGCTCTGTTCATGGTGTCTGTGCTCAGTGGTGTAAAAGATAGACGTATTGCCATTGCATATGTCCTCGCCAGGAAAGGTGTGCCCTTACTATCACTGTTTACTTGGGGGAAAAATATGTGGGCAAGATTGGCAGTTGCCCCAGTTGGGCTTTGAACCTGTGTCCTTCTGCTCTTGTATGCAGTGTCTGTGTGCACTGCACCACTGTGTAGCCACAGATTGGGTGGATTCCCTGGCATGTCCATGACTGTGGATCCGGCAGGGCCTGTCTGTTGCAGTATGTTGCAGTGGACGGTGGCAGCCTGCACATGGCTAGGCCTCTGTCTTGTCGCTAGCAGCCACTGCCCCCTGCACCACATGTACTCGTCCGCCAACATGCTGGCATGAGCTCCTCCCACTAAAAGCAGGTGACCTGATTGGAATGTGGCCATACGGGACTGCATTTGGGGTACTTGGCTGTGGGTAATGGCCATTGTTGTGGTGTGTGTGCGTTGTTGGGTAAAATATGGGTGTTTTCCCCATGCTTATGTCCCCTGCAATACAGGGGTGTCTGCGCTATCTGTGTTTAGTGGTGGGTAAAATATAGGGACTGGGCTGGCAAGTGCCCCAGTGGGGATTTGAACTTCTGACCCTCTGGTCCTAGAGGTACTGACTCTGTCCGCTGCACCACACTATGGCCACAGAGACAGTGCAGCCCCTGGAGGTAGTAAGCCTGGCAGGATGGAGTCACAAACCCTGCTCTACGCAATTTTACTGTGGGCATATGCACCCTGTCTGGTGACAAACGTGCACATAAACCACGGAAATGACCACGGGAACTGGGGGAAACAATATCACCACGCTGGGCAACAGTGATATTAATGGGCAACCATAGCAAATACTCCCAGGACAGCTCCACAAAAGGATATGTTGTTTGGAAGAGTCTCCGCTCCGTAAACCCTTCCAAAATTCATTTCTTTTTTCTGGGACTTTGCTGGGTGTGTTTTCTGTATTTTCCCATCACTATAACTGTTCCCCAGCTGAATTACTATTTTTAATAGTTCTGTTGTGGTCATTTCCTATTTTTATGTGCACTTTTGTGCTGTGCACATGTATCACACTGCTCACGTTTTGCTGGTTTCCCCGGTTTTCCTGTACATTGCTGACGGAAATGGTTTATCTTCCCTTTAAATGCTTTCTTTCTACCGCGAGTGTTTCACTCGCGGTAGTTTTTACATGCAAATTCGGGCCCGATACTGTGCGGGGAGCCTCTCCCCTCCCACTCTCCACCCATTGACCCCGTCCCTCCGCCCCTCCGGAGCCTTCCTCCGCCCTCCTTTAGCCGTTCCACGCCTCTATCGGACATTTGCGGGCCCGCACTTGTACGGGACCCGTTAGTGTGCCGCGTACCTGTGCGGGGGTGACACGCACGTGTGCGGGGTGTTTAAACGCATTTATGCGCGTTTCAATGGCGCGTTGCTGTGCGCTATTTTGCGGCGCGCAAATTTGCGGATTTTAGTAAACATGCCCCATAATGTCATCAGCATAAAGGTGATAATAAATGCCATGACTCTTGATTATATTACAAAGGCTGGATGTATAAATTAAAAAGGAGAGATGATAACGTGGACCCTTGAGGAATGTCTATTTTTTGAAAAAATGGTTTTGATAAAGTATTACCCATCTTTACTTGGATCAATCGATTTGATAGATATGATTTAAACCAAGAGAAAACTTTATCTTTCAAACCGATTTCTTGCAATCTAAAAAGCTAATCATGTAAGATGGAGTCATAATCCACTGATATATCAAGAAAAATTAAAATGAAACCAGAAATGGGTTTTTCAATTCCTTTGAGAAGCTTGTCCTTTAATGACAAAAGAAGAGCTTCAACACTGTGTCCAATTCTAAAACCATGTTGTTGAGGATCAAGTGGGGCAAAGCTGTCTACATGACTTGGAAGTTGGAGTTGAGCTGCCTTTTCTAATATTTTTGCCATAAAAGGTAGGCTTGAGATTGGTCTGTATGAGCTTGGTTTAGAAATGTCAAGATTCTTACCTTTGAAAAGAGGACGAATAGAGGCACTCATTAGGGTATCTGTAATGTCTCCTTGCTCAAGTGATAAGTTAATTAGATTCAGAATATAGGGAGCTAAACTATCACGAGACAGCCATGTGGCTGGACAAGGATCCAAAGCAGATGTAGTATTTAATGACTTTATTATATCTTCTAGTTGTCTAATGGTTATAGTAGTGAATTTATTCCAATCTTGAATAGTGGAAAAAGTAAAAGAATAAAAATGATACAAAGGTAATTTAGAGATGCCCACCTTTTCGTTATAGAATTTAGCCATTGTAGATGCATTTGGGGCAAGCATAGAACTGACTTCCTTTGGAATGATTGTTAACTTTTTAACTGTCAAATAATTCTCCTGGTTTATTTAAAGCAGCCAATTTCATATGATAATCACGTTTTTTTACTATTTAACAATGCTTTGTATTCTTCGAGAATATTGAAGAAAGTTAATTTATCTGTTAAATTCTTATGTTTCCTCCATTTTCTCTCTGACCTTCTAAGTTTTCTTTTTAATAGACGAACCTCTTTTGTGTACCAAACTGCTCCAACCCTTGTATGAAACGTATGAATTTCGAAGTTATTAGAAACTGAAGCTGCTTGAAAGAACGACGAAGTCCATCTGTTAATGAGGAAATCAGTATCCCTGGAGTCAATTTGAAGCTAAGGAAGAATTTCTTTCAAAAACTGATCCTTGTCAAGTTTGCGGAACTTTCTACGTTGATAAGAAGATTGATTTGTATTTGATCTACTGGGAAGGAAGGTGATTTTAAACTGGATAATGTGGTGATCAGACCAAGGAATATGTTGTATTTGTACATTTGAATCAGAAATATTGCTTGACATCTCTTGAAAGATAAATATGAGATCTAGAGTGTTTCCTTTAATATGAGTTGATTGTTGAACTATTTGTTTGAAACCCATGGCATCCATTGAATCCAAGAAATTCTGTGTTAAATGTGAAGCAATAAGAAGGTAAGTTTAAGTCACCTAGAATGATTATGAATCTATTGTCTGAATTTTTTTTATAAAGAAAATCAATTATATTAAAAACAGTTATTTACCATTTGAAGAAGGGGGCCTATAAGTTAATAACATACTCTTGTTTTCAACTAAAAGAGCATCCATATTTACAGAAATTCACCTAGACCTTTAGAAAGTTGCAATTCCTTCTTTGCTAAAGTAGTTACTCCTCCTCCTCTTTTATTTAATCTTTGATAATTAAAGATGTCGTAGCCTAATGGCTTTTATTAAAACCGTATCGTTAACTGTTAACTATGATTCAGTTATAAAAAAAAGGACTATCCAAGTTATTGTCAGTAATATGATCTTTAATCAGTGGTAATTTATTTCTAATTGATCGAGGATAGATGAAAGAACATTTTAAACAAGGTAGATAGTTATTCGGTTTGACTCTAGACTGATCTCCTTCAATGAGTTTGATCTGAATGAACCATTGTTTACATTCATATTTTTCAGAAATTGAATTAAGAAATTTAACTTTAGTGTACGATCGGCGTAAGGAATGAATGATAGGAATTGGAAAAGTGATAGGAGAAATGTCCTGAATTGTCAAAGTGGCTTAACTTCCATAATCTGCTGATTAATTTCAAGAAAATTGAGATACTATAGATAACCAGGAACCATGACTTTAAACCTCCCTCAACTTTACACCTAAACGAAGCTGTTTTACAGGTAAAGAATGAGGTGAAATTCCTTGGGATTACTCTAGATCAATTCCTTAGCATGACCACCCATATAAAATTAACCCCTGGTAAGATCTATTAGAAACTAAAGATGATTTAGCAATTGAGACCACTGCTATCAAGCTATGACTTTCGGTCTGTCATTCAGGGAATGATCACCCCACATTTTGATTATTGTAACAGCATTTTCCATAGCCTCTCCAAACAGGCAATAAGCCAGTTACAGATGGCCCAACATGTGGCTGCACAAATTATTTGGTAAGTTAATAGAACTGAATATTTCACACCCATATTATACGAATTACACTTGCTGGCAATTTATAGCTGTATAAAATACAAGTTACACATGATCACATCCAAACTTCTAAAGAATATACTTTAGCTCCATCATACTCAACTCTCAACACCTTCATAGTCCCCACAGACTTCCACAAGGCTAACTGCTTGATAAGCAACACAGCCTTTACATACACTGCACCCATGAACTGGAACTCCCTCCCTGATAAGCTCAGATCCATTAGTGATCTCTCCACATTTCATAAGGCCCTTAAAACCAATCTCTTTGCTGAGCACTTTGCAACCCACAGGACCAAGTCAAGGTCTACCCAACCTAGCCTTCCCGTCCATGCATTCCAATACAGTAGACAACTCTTGAGCTTACTAAATATGATGGGAATGGAATTATCTTTGTAAATATGTTATTTAAATATGCCACTGTATAAAGTTGATATTGAATAAGATGAAAAATCTGTATATAATTCTACCATCTCACTCTGATATAATTATGTTCAATGTAAGAAGTTTTGTTGTCTGGAATCTGCTTTGATTACTGGAAAAGGCGGTATAAAAAACCTTTAAAGAATAATAAAAAAAAATCCAGCAATTCAAGAATAAATGGATCACAGTGGGTTCTAGCAGGATACAGCCCATTACACAGAGACACCCACTCCACCTCGAGATATCCTTTCCTATGTGGCCTCCTTCCCCCGCCTAGGCGGTTGCCTATAGAAGGGAAAGGGGGCCCTTTCAATGTCCCCTTTATATGAGCTCCCAGAGCTAGGGCTTCTGGGAGTTGTAGTTGCTTGCACCGAGTTGTAGTTGTGAATAAATGATTAAGCCGAGGGTTTGAAAGCAACACAGGAATTTATTTGCCTCCTTTGTTCAAGGAACTTCCATAGAAGCTTGGCACATCATATAAGGTAAGATACTTTTCCTCAAAAGAAAGATAACTTCTGTACAAAACCTTTACCAGAGTCTCTAATTACCTTTGCTTCCCTCAGCAAGGTAAATATCTCTTCATGCCACAAATTATCACGTCACAGTCTCTGGCTAGCTTTAGCTTCAAAACAGTGTTCTTTAAACTTCAACACTTATACTTTAAGCCAAAACAATGATCTTTAAACTGCAGCACTTATACTTTAAGTTTTCCTTTTTACTTGGGTTATCACCGGTTTTGTTAATTGCTCCAGACACATTCAGAATGCAGTCCTGACGGTCTCATGCATTTTAAAACCACAGCAGCAACTTCATATCAAATCTTCTTAGGCTTGTTTTAACCACAGACATTCAAGCATAATAAGTCTGGGATTTTCTTCAGGTTTACAATCTATAGGTTTTCACTTTACCCTCCTAGATAAAGCACAGTCCATCTCACATTCTGAGAAATCAGATTCAATATCAGCCTCATCTATTTGCATGCACTCAGTCAGACTCTGCAGTCTCCGGACTGGAAACAGCTTGGGACAGCGTGGGTTTAATTTCTTCCAGCAGCTTAACAACCCGTTCCCAATGAGACCTCCCTCTTGGCTCAGGGGTGTTATCAGGGCACAGGAAATCCTTATCCCGTAGCAAGCTATTTAAAACTTCTAAGGAATTCAGCTCCTTTCTTTTAACAGCTCTCTTTAACAGCCTTCCCCGAGGTAAAATTCTTTGACCCAGCTCCTCCTGGAAAGTCCCTGTACCTGGGTTATAGACAGCAGTCTCTTCAGGATTAAACCTCCTGCTTTCTAGACCAGCTGTAGCCTTTCTACCACACTGGCTCTACTCAAGACTCTGTTGCTGGCTATGAGGAGAGTCTTCCCTTAAGCTGTCATTAGAGTACCTCTCTCTGGGCTCTCTGCTAGAATCCTTTCTTTCTGTTTCCTTCAGGATTTCTTCCACTTCTGTTTCTCTGCTGTTTTCTTGGTTGTGCTTGCTCCTGATTTATCTTCCATTCCCCCTTCCGTCCCCCTCACCTCCTGTTCTCTGGGGCTTAAATGAGTGGGGATGTCCTGCACCTTTCCACTCCTCCCTCAGCTGTCTCTCATTACCTCCCTTAGTTGCTATGGTGCTGGGGCGTGGCCTTAGGACAGCAGCTTTAGGTATTTTTTTTTTCTCTCCAGCTGAACTTTTAAAGTCACGGCTCCCTGCACTTTCTTTCTGCCTGGAGGTAAAGGTCTGTGTTTTTTCTATTTCCCCGGGCTCGGGAGCAGATTCGTCACCACACCTAATACCTTCTCTGCCTTGGTAAATGAGGATTCTCCATTAATGGAAACTGAGGTAAAGTCTTAGACAAGAAGATTGACATACAGTGTAAGAGAAATGTCCCGGGTGTTGTCAAGGTATTTTGAAACAGAAAACTGATAATACTAGGTGATTTCATTATCAGAGGCATTAATTTCAGGAACTCAGTTCCAGAATCAGAAGGTGAGAAAATGCCTTCCAGAGTCTTCAGCCAGTAAGAATAAAAACCAGCTTGCTAGGGAAGTCCCAGAGGAAAGTAAGTGGTTTAAAACTGATGTTATAATCCATCTTACATGATATGTCCAGAACAGTATCCCTACAATGCAAAGATACTTCCAAATGTAGTGAAAATAATAGAAAAGGCAGTACAATTACAGCTACAGAACTTCATAACACTTCCACCCCCTTGAACATGCAACAACACGAGTTTAGACCAAAATGCAATGTGCAAACACAGCTCACCTCACTCGTAAACACTCTGGGGGACATTCTGTCCTGTGAATAGCGGGAACATCGATCCCTGCTATTCACTCCCCTGCCGGCCCTGGCAAAACCATTTCCATACTAACAACGTGTTTTACAGGGAGGCTTTGATGTGGGTGTGAAGGGGCATCGCTGAGGTGGAGCAAGGGCGGACAGTGGGTGGTCCGCAACCCTGAAGATAGGCTGACTGAAATAGGAATAAACAGCACCCTCCTCTCCTGGTTCCAGTTTTACTTGACAGCATGCATGCAGCAAGTAAATGTAAGGGACAAAACTTCCAAACCAATTAAACATCTAAGTGACATACCCCAAGCTTCCTCCATGTACATACAACCAATTTGCAAACTTATTTAGAGCCACAACATAAATTACTACTTATACACCAATGACCGAATGCTATACGGCCCCTTCAATACCAAGAACTCAGAATATTTATTTATTTAACTTTATTTATTTAACTTTCTTATATACCGCGTTCTTCTGCATCAACGCGGTTTACATTAAAACATAACCGTCCAGCACAGATGGTCTGTACTGGCTTCACAATATAACCAAGGGGTGTATGTACAGGTAATAACAACAGGGTAACTATGTACACATATATACAGGTAAATTGCAATATACGTTTGGAGATGAATCAAAGGTGTTCCATTAGCTCATTAGCACCTATAAAATCATGTTGCAAGGCTGTCGTAGGAGGGATAAAAGACTACAACCTAATAATCAACTGTGACAAGATCAAGGTCCTGATCATCACCAGAGAGATATCCTACTCACCCCCAGAAACGTTCAAGGTCAACGACATCACCCTGTCTGTAAAACAGGAAGTGAAATACCTTGGAGTCACATTAGTCTAGCAACTGAATCTGCAAGTGAATATTAAGAAAATGCACAACCTCCATCCGCTACTGGACCACAACCACTTTAGGATAGTATGCCAAGCCATTATCACCTCACTCTTGGATTACTGCAATTCGATTTTAAAAGAGATCCACCAGGAGGTCACGTGACACATGAGCGGGTGAAGACGTTTCTTCACTTGCTCCGGGGCCGCCTCGGCTAAATTGGTTGAAAATCAGCAAGTAAAGTCCTGCAATACAGCACGGGTGGCGGAAGAGCGTGCCTTTACCTCCCCACTGGCCAATTCCAGCTGCTTTCTTAAAATGCCGCCAACAGCGAGGAAGGAGAAAGACAGGGAGAAGTCGGCCAAGCCGGGAGCCGCCATGTCGGCGGCATCGCAGCCCTCCTCGCCGGGTAAGGAGAGTGTGGAATCGGCTACGGAAGACCTGGCAAGGGAAGTGGTTCGGCAACTGGACCCAAGTTCGACCAGATTCTGTCCAAGCTGGAAGTTATGGGGGCGGCTATGACAGCGATGGATCAACGTATGGAGGAGTTGGAAAATCGCGTGGTGGCCATTGAGGAGGACGATGGCAGGCAGGAGAGAGAGCATGTTAACATGCGAGCTCAGCTTGAGGCCCTGCAGAGTAAGCTCGACGACCTTGAAAATCGTTCCCGGAGGAACAATATTCGGCTGGTGGGCATTCCGGAAGAGACTACGGATCAGCAGCTGCTCCCACTAATTGAACAATGGCTCCCGAACACGCTCGGCCTGGCCCCCTTAGTTGGGGAGCTAAAGGTGGAACGTGCACATCGTGTTGGCGGGAAGATGGTGAATCGGCAGCGGCCTCGGGTTGTGATTGCCCGGATTCTGAACTTTGCCCATAAAGAAATGCTGCTTAGAGCCTACCGCCAACAGCACAGTCAGCTACTTCTGAGTAACACCAAGATTCTACTCTTCCAGGACTATTCGGCCGTAGTATCGGCGAAGAGAAAAGAATTCTCGCCCATCTGCTCTGCTCTTTTTCAACAGCAGATCCGCTTCACATTGGCATTCCCGGCCACGCTCCGCGTGCATCACTTGGGGAAGAGCCATGTTTTCGAAACGGCGGGAGCGGCCAGAGTCTTCATGGCGGGTCTGACGCAGAATGCTCAGGAGTCGACTGGCGGTGCAGGTGGGAGCCCCGATTGAGATGTGCACGGATGAAGCTGGGGAGAGCAAGGCGCAAGTTGTTGGCGAGCGGCGAGCGGAGTATTGGGAGAGTGTACCTCGCCTCTATCGCCAGCCTCCTTGCTCGGTTTGAGTGGGGAGGCAGGGACTCAGCTGGACTATGCTTTCCCGTGGCATTGCCTTTCTGTGGCTTTCACCATGGTGGTTTACCGATGTGCTATACCGGTTGGAAGTAGGCTGTGTTACTGTTTATTGTTCCTATTCCTTTGTGTACTGTTTTTCTTTTTCATCTGTGGGGTAGCGTGTGTTAAACTGGGGGTGTTCTAGCGTGGGAAGGGCTTAGAGTGTGAATGTGAGTGTGGTGAGGGGTCTGGTCCCGCCTGATCATGGATGATATGGAGGGGCTGGGTGTGGCCAGGGTGGCTATGAGGGAGTTCCCGCATGGAACTGGTAAGGGAGGGGTGGTATGCTTGTGTAGTGCTTGTGACTGAGGGGTCGGGGCGGCCCTGCTGTGCACGGGGTGACGTCCTTTCAGCCATGTTGGCTGGAGTTGAGTGGGAAGTTTTTTACCGGGGGGGGGAGGCTGGGACAGGTTGGGGGATGGAGGGGTGAAGCGTGGGCTGGGGATGGGGGGGGGGGGGATTTGAGGGGGGAGGGGGTTGGGGGATGGGGGGAGGGGGCCTTAGGGTTGCGATCCTGGAAATCTTTCGAGTGGGTTTTGCTGCAGATTGATAGGGTGAAGGGGGTATTTGAGGCGATGGCGTTTCCATTAGCTATTCCATCGCGTCCACTGGGCCGGGGGGTGAGGCTGGGTGCCCCCAGGCTGAGTAAAGGTACAGTCTGGTTGGTTTTTAACTGGTTAAAGGGATTCAATGAGAGATGATATGAGGTTTATAAAACTTGGAATGTGGGGGGCATAAATTCACCCACTAAACGCACCAAGATTCTACAGGCCCTGCGGAAGCAGGGGGCCCACATTGCTTTCTTGCAAGAGACACACCTCAGTGTGGCGGAACACGCTAAGCTCAAGCAGAGATGGGTGGGACAAGTGCATGCAGCTTCTGCGGGGGGTAGGAAAAAAGGCGTGGCCATTTTGTTCAGCAAAGGGCTCCATATTGATGTGTTGGGAGAGGAGGTTGACCCCTTGGGGCGGTATATATTTATGCATGTGAAAGTGAATGGTGATGAATTCTACTTAGGGAATGTATATGCCCCGAACGTTTATGACCCTCGCTTCTTCCGTCAGATCGCTCAGAAGGTGGGGAAGGCCCCTAAGATTCCCATTGTTGTAGCGGGCGATTTTAATTGCCCCCACAATCCGGGACTCGATCGGTCTAGCGGGAATGTGCGGGGGGATTGGAGTACGAGAGGCGTGGGGTACCTATGCCAAACAGGGGGACTGGTGGATACTTGGCGAGCTTTGCACGGCGGGGAAAAGGATTTCACCCACCTGTCCCGGGTACACCAGACGTGGTCGCGGCTAGATTATATATTGGTGGCGGAGAGTGCGTTTCATAGAGTGATCAGCTCTGAAATTGACCCGATTGTGATTTCCGATCACGCCATGGTGCGCCTGGACTGGAGGGGGCGGGAGCGGGGTGACTCTCGCTGGACCTTCCCGAGACAGATGTGGCAGAATGTGGAGTTCCAGCAATATTTGGAACGTAATTGGGATGAATATTTGGTGTTGAATGAACCGAGTGCGAGTTCGGCGACGCTGTGCTGGGAGGCGGGGAAGGCAGTGATGCGCGGCTACATCATAGCGTTTGTGGCCAAGGAACGGCGTCGGATTAATGAACAGCTGGTGCGCCTAACGCAAGAAATGCAGCGCTTGAAGCGGTTGGCCATGAGGGCTGGTGGGCGGCAGCATGTGTCGAGTTACTTGGAGGTACAGCGTCAGTTAAATGACCTTCTCCACGAGCGAGCGGTGTATAACATGCAATACTATAGACATCGACTGTTCCGATTTGGGAACAAAACTGGTTGTTTACTAGCGCGCCTTGTGAAAGAAGGTAGAGGGTCCAAGGTGGTGGCATGCGTACGCGATCAGGAGGGGGTTAAGCAGTCAGACGCCAGAGCTATCGCAAAGGTATTCCGGCACTTCTATCAGACGCTCTATACAGCGGAAGTAGGGCAACGGGGTCAGGAGCAGCGATTTCTAGATGAGGTGGATCTTCCGAGGCTGAACGCCGCGGAGCTGGAGGCCCTTAATAAGTCTATCACAGGGGCTGATATTCAACGGGCGATTTGGACAGGGCCGGCACACAAGGCCCCGGGACCTGATGGGTATAGCGTTGAATTTTACAAGATGTTAGAATTGAAGCTGGTTCCGACTTTGGCGGCCGTTTACAATGAGGTGGTGTCCGCTGGTCAATTCCCTAGGGATATGCGGACGGCGTCTATCATTGTGCTTCCTAAACTGGGTAAGGATGTAGAAGACCCTGTATCATACCGGCCGATATCACTCATCAATTGTGATATGAAGCTGCTGGCGGGGATTCTGGCCGCTCGGCTGCAAGTTGTTCTCCCCCGGTTGATCAGTCCGTGTCAAACGGGGTTTGTTAAAGGTAGAGAGGCTTTTTGTAATATCACCAAAGTCCTCTTCGGGGCGGAGCTGTGTGTCCAGAGAGAGGAGCCTCTTCTGTTGGTTAGTCTGGATGCCGAGAAGGCTTTTGATCGAGTATCATGGGAATACATGTTCGCGGTGATGTCCCGCTTTGGTATCGAAGGAGATTTTTTGCGCTGGATACAGGCCTTCTACCGGGCTCCCCTGGCTTTTGTGAACACTGAGGGTGTCTGCTCCGAGTCTTTTGAATTGCAAAGAGGGACGCGGCAGGGCTGCCCGTTATCGCCGCTGCTGTTTATATTGCAGATGGAGCCATTGCTGAGGATGTTGGAGCGGGCGGACGGGGTGCGCGGCATCCGATGGGCAGGAGGTGGAGTGAAGGTTAGTGCGTTCGTGGACGATCTTCTGCTGTGCCTGACAAGCCCCAGGAGCTCATTACGGGAGGCCTTAGCGGTGATTGAGCGGTTTGGGGACTTCTCGGGTTTAAAAATCAATCGGACCAAATCGATGGGGCTGGACGTTGGTGGGCGATTGCGCGACGGCTGGGGTGGGTCCTTTCCGTTAGTGTGGGTGGATCGCGAGATCCGCTATCTCGGTATACAGATCCCGAGCGAGCCTAAGAACCTCTATATGGCGAATGTGGCGCCGATGCTGGGCAGAACCATTGAGAGGTTGCGGAAGTGGAGAGAGTTACCTCTCTCGTTGAAGGGCCGGATAGCCTTGTTTAAAATGGTTGAGATGCCGCGATGGATCTATTTATTGAGGAATGCCCCTATCTGGCTTCGGAGGAAAGATTTAACACTTTTGGATCAGCATGTATTGCGCTTCTTGTGGAAAGGTCGGAGGGCCCGAATTGCGTATGCCACTTTGTTGCGGCCACTGTCGGAAGGGGGAGCGGGTTTATTGGCTCTGCGAGAGTATAATCTGGTGAGCTTGATGAGACCCTTGAGGGACTTAGTGGAAGGGACTGCGGCTATTGTGCCGATTGACTTAATTGAACAGTTGTCGACCCCCTGCCATTGCATGTATTGGTTGCATAGGCCAAGTGGTGAGCTGCCTGAGGGGTGGAGAAGTTCTGGCTATCTAGGGACATTGCGACAGGCGTGGCGCTTCCTATGTCAGAGGAGGGGAGTGGATTGGCGCTGTTCTGATTGTCTTCCACTGCGGGGGAATGGGGAGTTTGTGCCGGGACAGCAGGGGACGGTGGCAAAACGGTGGGGGCAGCAAGGCTTAGAATATCTTGGGCACATGCGGCTTGACGCCTCGGTAGGCCTGGCGTCATTTCAGTCGTTGCAGAGGCGGTATCGCCTGCCAGTGTGGGATTTTTATTTTTACCTGCAGATCCGGCACTATGTGCAAAGCCTGCGGCGTCCGCTTGTGGGCGACCCATTGGGGGGCCCGGGTGCTTTATTGAATCTTTTTGAGGGATTGGAGGGTAAAATTACAGTGTGTTCCTTGAGGAGAGTTATGGATGTTGGGGAGGATTGGCGGGGGATTAGTGAGCTTGCGAAGAGGTGGAGTGCCGACTCACTTCCGGAAGGTACCGTTGAGCGTCTTCAAAACGCGTTTCGTCATATCCCTCGTCTCTCGGAATCAGTGCAGCTACAGGAAGTGCAATATAAGTTTTTGTGGCGCGGATATGTGCATGATGTGTGGGTGGCTAAAGCGGGACTAGCACCTACGGATTTGTGCCAGCTCTGTAAGGGGGGGAGGGGTACTCTGGCCCATAAATTCTGGAGGTGTCCTGTCATACAGTCTTTTTGGGTTGGTGTTCTGGGGAAATTGGGTGGCTGGATTGGGCAGCAGCTGCACCCTATGCCTGAGTGGTGTCTCTTTGGGTCATACGAGGGTGCTGACTGGCTGGGATGTCACCAGCGTAGCCTCTGCGCCAAGGGCTTTCTAATAGCTAAACAAGTGATTCTTGGGCATTGAGTAGCAGCCCCGGAACCGACCATTATAGAGTGGGAACGCCGAATGCAGGTTTTGCTTCAAATGGAGCGTTGTACAGCTCACCAGTTGGGTGCGCGGCGCCTGGAGGAGTTTGTGCAGGTCTGGGCCCCACTCATAGGTACCACGGGGGGTAGGGAGGGGGGGCCGGGTGGGGAGGAGGGAGAGTGAGGGTGATGTGGGGTCTGTTCTACAGTGTTGGCCCTTCGCTCGGTTGCTCTATGGGGGATGGGTGGGTGGGGGTGGGTAGGGGGGATTGATTTGTGCCTGTACTGTTTGTTGATTTGTGCCTGCACTGTTTGTTTATTGGGTGCCATGTTTATTGGGTGCCATGCTGTTTGCTGTGTGGTTATGGTTATACTGTTTCTGTCTGTATTTTTGAAATTCGAATAAAAACGATTTTCCATAAAAGAGATCCACCAGAACAAACACTGAAAGAACAATGGGAGAAATACGAAGAGAACAAAGATAGCACAGAGCCCTTAAAAGCAAGCGAAGACAAGGTATCAAGGAGAAGGTTGTGGTCAATAGTTTCAAAAGCATCAGAAAAGTCAAGAAGGATGAGGACTGATTAAAGGCCCTTGGATTTTGACAGGAATAGGTCACTGGAGACTTTGGCAAGAGCCATTTCGGTAGAATGTGCAGTAAAGGGTGAAAGCCAGATTGTAGAGGATTCAGAAGAGCTTGAGAGAAAATTGAGGCAATGATGGTGAACTGCATATTCAATCAGCTTATAAATAAAGGGAAGGAGGGAGATGGGTCAATAGTGAGGACAGGTAGGGTCTAGTGAGGGTATCTTGAGGAGAGGAGTGACCACATCATACTTGAAGGCTACAGAGAAAGTTGCAGTGGAGAGGGATAGGTTGAGAATATGAGAGAGGGAAGGGACTATAGTGGAGGAGATGGAGCTATGGAGATGGGTGGGAATAGGATCAGAGGGGCAGGTAGTGAATTTGGATGAGGAAATGAGGAGAATTATGACCTCTGAGGAGGAAACCAAACAGGAATTAAGGGTAGCAGAGGTAGGGGGGAAAGTTCTTAGTGAAGAAGGGGAAGAGGGGAAAGTAGCTGACCTCCTGGGGAATTGGAGTGTGATTTGAGGATTTTGGAAGTAGTCAGTCAGGTGTCGTGCAGAAAGGGAAGGAGAGGAAGGAGGTGAAGGCACCTTCAGGAGAGAGTTGTGAGTTGCAAAGTGTCAGTGAGGGTCAGAGGCAAGAGAGTTAGTCAGATGGACATAATAGCCTTGTTTGGCAAGTGCTATGGCTGAATGCTGAATTTCAGCCAAGCACACTCAGCTGAGTGGATACAATAACCTAGGTACTGGGTAGTGGAAGACAGCCAAGGTTGGGGTACAGTACACTTCATAGGGTGGAGCAAGAGCATACAGAGAAGAGGGGAGTTTAGTGTTATAGGAAGTTATTGCCTCATTAACAGACTCAGATGACATAGTGAAGGAAAGAGGCGATGAGACAGTGGAAGAGAGGCCCAACAGGTCAATAGCATGTAGATCTCTAAAGAGGTTGGAGGAGACAGGGTGAAGTTGAGGTGGCAGATGATGAAGAGTGAAGCTTAGCAGGTGATGGACTGATAAGGGAAGAATGGTGCAAGGATGAGGGTTTTTGGATTTGTTAGAAACTGGGGAACATTCTCGGGAAAGAAGGGGCTCTTCCGAAGGGATGGGCTTCTCCTTAACCGTGATGGAACCAGGCTACTGGCATTAACCTTTAAAAAGGAGATAGAGCAGCTTTTAAACTAGATAATAGGGGAAAGCCGACAGTCGCCCAAGAGCGCATGGTTCAGAACAATGTATCCTTGAAGGATACTACCAAAAAATTAAGTTAGGGCACACCAGCAGAGAGGGTCCAATAAAGACAAAGGTAGCCCAAATGCCCTTGAGTACAGAGCAGACAAAGCATAAATATTCCAAATTGCCCCTGCCTACCGATAACCAGATGAAGTAATTAGATCTTACCTGCTAATTAGTGTTCCTGAAGGAACGACAGTCCAGTCCCTTCACTTCTGGGGTTGCGTAACCCTTCCAGCAGCTTGGAGGCTGAGCCCAACCTTTTTGGGGGTGGAGCGGTATAAATACCACTGATGCCACCCACCAACTCCAGTAATCAAATGAAAAAGCAGAATAAACGAACCTCTGTAACCAAATTATAACCCAAAAACTTAACCCCGAAGGGGAAACAACCATTAAACTCTTTTTTTTTTTTTTGGAATAGGTAGGGGGGGGGAGGAGAGGGGGAAGGCGCCGTAGAAGGATTGTCCGATACTGCTCGCGCCTGCCTTCACCTGGCCTCCCTCACCTTGATCTGCTTCCCAGCTCGGTACGCCGCTCCGCCCTATAGGCCTTCAGGTCCGGCATATCCGGGTGGGATCAGGGACTGGACTGTCGTTCCTTCAGGAACACTAATTAGCAGGTAAGATCTAATTACTTCTTCCTTATCATCACTCCAGTCCAGTCCCTTCACTTCTGGGATGTACCAGAGCAGTTCAACCCTGGGTGGGCTCCGGCAGGCCGGACTGAAGAACCGCTTAGCCAAACCGAGCATCCGCTGCACTCTGTACGTCTAGCCTGTAGTGCTTGGTGAAGGTATGCAGCGAGGACCAAGTTGCCGCCCTGCAAATATCCAAGGGGGGAACGAGACCGAACTCCGCCCATGAAGTAGCCTGAGCTCGGGTGGAATGTGCCCGCAGCCCCACCGGGACCTGCTTTCCTTTCAGGATGTAGGCGGAGGCAATCGCTTCCCTAATCCATCTGGAGATGGAGGCCTTGGCTGCCGCTTCCCCTCTGTGAGGACCTCCAAACTGGACAAATAGCCGGTCTGATTTCCTAAACGAAGCTGTTCGGGAGAGGTACCGCTTCAAGGCCCTCTGGACGTCCAGCAGCCGAAGCCTGCTGTCCTTATCTCCCGGACCCCCGGATGGGAAGGCTGGGAGCGTGACTGCCTGGTTTATATGAAAGGGAGAGATGACCTTGGGTAGGAAGGAAGGCACCGTGCGTAGGACCACCTTGTCCTTCAGGAAGGCCAGGAAGGGAGGTTTGGAGGACAGCGCTTGCAACTCGGAAACCCGTCTGGCCGAGCAGATCGCGACCAGGAAGACTGTCTTCAAGGTTAAATCCTTCAGGGAAGCCTTCTTTACTGGTTCAAAGGGTTCCCCTATCAGTGCATTAAGGACGAGATTGAGGTCCCAGGGGGGGATGACCGCCCTCCTCTGGGGGCGCAGACGTCTGACCGCTCTCAGGAACCTGGAGACATCCGTGTTAGTCCCTAGAGGCTTGCCGCGGACCTTCCCCCTATAACACGAGATAGCCGCTAGCTGGACTCGTAGAGAACTGTGCGCCAGACCTTTGTCAAACCCTGCTTGCAAAAATTCCAGGATTTCCGGGACCGAGGCCGAAAGGGGCTTCTTTCGACGCTCCGCGCACCATGCCTCGAAAATGCGCCAGACCCTAATATAGGAGAGACAGGTAGAGCGCTTCTTTGCGTTCAACAGCGTTGAAATCACTGCACCTGAATATCCTCGCTTCAGGAGCCGCGCCCTCTCAAGAGCCAGGCCGTAAGCGAGAATCGATCCACGTGCGGCATTCGCACCGGGCCTTGTCTGAGCAGGTCCCTCCTGCAAGGCAGTCGCCAGGGCTGGTCGGCCAGCAGCCTCACCAGGTCCGCGTACCAGGGGCGACGAGGCCAATCCGGGGCTATGAGGATTACCAGACCCTGGTGGGACTCCACTCGTTGAAGAACCTTTCCGATCAGCGCCCAAGGAGGGAATACATAGAGAAGCCCCTCCGCCGGCCACTTCTGAGATAGAGCATCCAGACCTTCGGACATTCTTTCCTTCCGTCGGCTGAAAAATCGGTCCACCTTGGCCGAGGAGAATCTCGCCATGAGATCCATAACCGGGGACCCCCATCGGGTCACTATTTGGTCGAAGGTCGATTGCTCCAGTTCCCACTCCCCGTGGTCTATCGTGTGCCTGCTGAGGTAATCGGCCGTGACATTGTCCGTGCCTGCTACGTGCTGCGCCGAAAGCGCTTCCAGGCGGATCTCCGCCCATTGGAGGAGAGTTTCCGCTTCCTTCTCCAAGGCGGGGCTGCTGGTGCCGCCCTGGTGGTTGATGTAAGCTACCGTGGTTATATTGTCGGAGAGGACGCGGATTGCCTTGCTTTGTACCCGGGACTCGAGTGCCCTGAGCGCCAGGGTGACGGCCCGCAATTCCAGTCTGTTTATGGGCCATTGAGATTCCAACGGAGACCATCGCCCCTGGACAAACTGGTCCTCGCAGTGCGCCCCCCAGCCTACCAGGCTGGCATCGGTTGTCAACAGCACCCACCGGTGTGGCTCGAGGGGCATCCCGCGTTCCAGGTTCCGTGGGCACTGCCACCAACGAAGAGATCTTCTGGTCCTTGGAGCGCAGGGTAACTGTGTCGACAGGGGATGGAGTTGCGGAGACCACCGCCGCAATAGAGCTCGCTGTAATGGACGCATGTGGGCCCTGGCCCAGGGTACTACCTCTATAGCCGCCGCCATTGTGCCCAGGACCTGAAGATAATGCCATGCTGATGGGGATCGCTTGTCTAGAAACCGCGTGACCAGTAGTCTTAGGTCCCTGGCCCGAGTTCGGGACAAGAACACTCTGCCCTTGCCGGTGTTGAATCTTGCGCCGAGATACTCTAGATCCTGGGAAGTGCGGCGACCCTGCCGGCTCAAGGGGTTAAGGACATGAGCAGCCGCTGTACTTCGTGAGGGAAGGAGGAAACCTTTGCCCCCAGGAATGCTGGGAGTTGTAGTTCCAGCTCTTCTCACTCCGAATTAAAGAAACTTGTAGTTGTGGTTTCTTTATAATAAGTATTTTATTAAAGTAAAAGGTAAATGTTCCATCACATGCAAACAAGGGTGCTTCCAAAGGCAAACAGAAACTTCAGGTTAAATGCAACTCAAAATACAAATGCTGCTTTTTCTCTTTCCAGCAAATTGCTCTCTTTTGCCTCCAGAGGTCAGTTGGCTTCACTGCACCTCTTACAGCCACAGTTACTTTCACTATGCTGAGAATCAGGTGGAGGTAATTAGAACTTCCATTTTCACGGCAATACAACAGCTTTACAGAACTCAGCTCACACACGATAAAGGCAGTTCCCTTCAGCTTGGCTTTCCTATACAACAGAATGTACAGTCCATTTGTTCACACTCAGGTATGCTTGTATTTCCCTGGGTTACTCCTTCAAGCTGTGCTGAATTATTTGCCTCTTGTGATACTAGCTGTTTTCTAGCCTGTAAGTCTAAAAACTGTTGGAAGCTCTGAAGTAGCAATTCAGCCTGTTCCTTATGAGAGAGGGGACTACTATCTGCTATAGCTTTTCCCTTCTGCTCAAGGCTGTTTGTCTTCTCTTCCTTTAAGATAAAGGTATTAGGATAACTGCTAGTTTCTTTAGCAATTGACTCATAGGAGGAAGAATTATCTCTATATTCAGCTTGGCAGCCGGGTGGCCAATTACTCACTGTTTGTGCAGCACTTCTGCCTGCAGATGGCTCCCAGGCTTTCCAGCTGATCTGTTTGTTGCTCTCCGGCACAAACGACGTTTCAGGGAATGATTGCTCTTTCACCTGTGCTTGTCCTGAAGTCTTTCTCCCCCAAGGCGATGCCTTCCAAGGGCTATCCACTTCAAGGTTAAATCCTCTCTGCGTGGGACTTCTGCTTATTTCCCTGGAATAGGATTGTGCAGGTTTTCTTCTTATGCCAGGTTCCAAAGTATCTTTAATCACTCCACTGGCTTTCCAACCATCTCCTTGTTTCTTCTTCCAATATTCCTTCCTTCCTTTACCTCCTGTATTCCTTGTACTTCTTGTACTCCTTGTATCACCTCCACTCGTGCTTCCTCTACTCGGGTCTCTTATCCGTCCTCTACTCGGATCTCTTATCCGTCCTCCACTCGGGTCTCTTATCCGTCCTCCACTCGGATCTCTTATCCGTCCTCCACTCGGGTCTCTTATCCATCCTCCACTCGGATCTCTTATCCGTCCTCCACTCGGATCTCTTATCCGTCCTTCACTCGGATCTCTTATCCGTCCTTCACTCGGATCTCTTATCCGTCCTCCACTCGGATCTCTTATCCGTCCTTCCTCTTCAGAGCCATGCTCTGGTTTAAATGTACATTCTCTTTTGGACACGCCCCTTCCTAGGGCTGGGTGTGCCCAATCAGAACTGCAGGGCTCCTCCCCTGGGCTGGTCTCCCTACTCAGCTCTGAGGAATAGAGTCTCTCTTTTTTCCTTGCCCTGTCATTTTGGTATAAATCCTGCTGACCCTCAGGATTTTCTACTATCTCCATAGGCTCAGGAGGGCGCTGTTCACCACAGATCCCCCCCCTTAAGATATCACGGGCTGGCTTCTGACCAGAGGCACAGCACGGGATTCGACTCAGGGCATCTGCGTTCTGGTGGAGCCGTCCGGCTCTATGTTCCACTTGAAAGTCGAACGCTTGGAGGGCTAGGAACCAACGGGTTAACCTCGCGTTGTGGTTATGCATCTGGTTGAGCCAATTGAGCGGTGCGTGATCAGTAATCAGGGTAAAACGTCTCCCCGTAAGGTAGAAGCGCAGCGCGTCTATGGCCCACTTAATAGCCAGGCACTCACGTTCAATTGTGGAATAGCGCTGTTCTGCTGGGGCCAGCTTTCTGCTCAGGTATAACACGGGGTGTTCGGTACCATCATGGCGCTGGGACAGTACTGCGCCAAGGCCCGTCTCTGATGCATCAGTCTGGACAAAGAATGGTCGGGAAAAATCCACACCTTTAAGAACCGGTGCTGCACACAGCTTATTTTTCAACAGGTGGAATGCTTCTTCCGCCTCTTCTCGCCATCTCAGTTGGTTAGGCGCGTTCTTTTTTAACATTTCAGTTAGGGGGGCACTCTTCTCCGCAAATCCTGGAACGAACCGTCTGTAATACCCCACTAACCCTAGGAAGCTCCTTAATTGCTTCTTGTTGAGTGGCTTGGGGAACGTTTGAACAGCGGCTATCTTATCCGTGAGGGGCTTCACCACTCCATTACCCACCAGGTGACCTAAATACTTAACTTCCCGGCCTCCAAACAAACATTTGGCCGGGTTTAAAGTAAGGCCAGCATCTCTAAGTGCCCTAAGAACGGCCTCAACTCGTGGAAGATGTTGTGTCCAACTGTCGCTGTGGATGACCACATCATCCAAATAAGCCACAGCGTACGTTTGATGTGGTCTCAGAACCAAATCCATTAATCGCTGACAGGTAGCAGCAGCTCCGTGGAGGCCGAAAGGCATTCGTTTAAACTGGTACAGGCCCACCGGGGTGCTGAACGCCGTCTTTTGCCTGGCATCCCTGGTCAGTGGGACCTGCCAGTATCCTTTCGACATGTCCAATGTAGTGAGGTATTTTGCACGGCCCAGGCGATCCAGGAGCTCTTCTATTCTGGGCATAGGGTATGTATCGAACCGAGATATTAAATTGACCTTCCGAAAGTCGATACAAAATCTTATGGAGCCGTCGGGCTTGGGAACTAGAACAATTGGGCTGTTCCACGGGCTCCGCGACTCTTCTATAACGCCCATCTGCAACATTTCCTGTACCTGCCGCACGACCTCCGCCTTCTTGGCTTCTGGCAGCCTATATGGACGTTGGCGTACTATCTCGCCCGGCGGCGTTATAATCCCATGGGTGATCAGGTCTGTCTTGCCTGGCATGGGTGTGAGGACATCCTGGTACCTTGTCAGTAGCTGGACCAACTCTTGTTTCTGGGCCCACGACAAGCCTTCATCCATTCTAGGCTCAGGGTGGCTTTTACAGACTGCGATTTGCGGCCCTAGGTCTTCCTCTTCCTTTTCTTCTACCACCGCAGCTAGAGCTTGGAAGCTGGTACCCCCCGTTGACCCGAATCCACCTGCTCCTCGAGCCGTTGTAGATAAGCTGGATACTTCTTCCAGCGGAGGCAGACCTACACGCTCGCAGATTAGTTGAGCTACTCGGTCTCCAACCTGGATTTTAAAGTCCTCCTTGCCGAAGTTGAACATAAGAATTTTAATAGACCCCCTATAATCCGGGTCTATCACTCCGGCTCCTATGTCCAGAAAATGTTTCACGGCGAGTCCCGATCGTGGGGCTATTCGGCCGTAGCATCCTAGTGGCATTTCCATTTGTAGAGCAGTATCTATCAATGCCTTCCCTTGCTTAGGAACTATGACCTCCTCAGCACTACAGAGGTCATAACCTGCTGAGTTACTTGAAGCTCTCTTAGGGGGTTGCGCATTAGGGTTCAGTTTGCAGAATCTCAGCACAAATACCGGTTTCTTCACCATTTCTTCCCTGGGAGGCGGTATTTTCCCTTTTTGCCTTTTTAGGTGAGCAAACAAAGGACTAGGCACTATGCTTTTCCTAGTGGCTTGGGTTGGAGCTTCTACCGGGGATTCTCTGGTAGCTTCTTGCTCTTTCAAAATTAAGCCTTGTTCCACTCCTTTATGGAAGTGTGGCCAGTCTTTACCCAAAACTAGGTTATGAGGTAGCTTGGGGACTACTGCAATGGGGATTTTCTTCAGCACACCTAGTGCTTTCACCTGCAGACTGTATACAGGGTATAGCGACGTACCACCATGTACACAGCGTATCTTCACATTTCGAACAGGCTGAATCGCTATCCCTGTTGCCTGGATTTGCCGCCACAGCGCCTTGGAGAGCATTGTTTGCTCTGCGCCAGAATCAAGTATCGCAGTGGTGGCAATCCCCTGCACCTCGACCTCTATAAGAAACCCTTCACGAGCTTTATGCGCACTCTCTGCTACTAAGGCAGTCTTAAAACAATTTCTCTGTATATGCCCTTCTCGGCCACATTTAAAACATTTGCCAGGCTGAAACCTAGCCTTTACAGTCGGCATACACATTCTGCTTGCACCATATTGAAATTTCCCCTTCCTTTCTGATTCCGTGATTGCTGCCCCCTTTAACTCACTATTGCTTTCAAGAGGCATTGCTTTGGCCTGCAAGAAGCGTTCCGTGAGGTCCACTGCCTCATGTGGGGTTTTGCAGCTTTGCAGAATCAGGAAGGTCTTTATTTCATCTGGTATAGCGTTCATATATTGCTCTAGCACTAAGCTTTCTAGTATGGACTCTTTAGTCCTATGCTCCGGATTAAGCCATTTATTCAACAATGTGCTTATCCTATACACTAGGGCTTTTGGTGACTCACCCTGTTTTAACCTCACCGCTCGCAAGAGATTATGGTAGGCTAGCGGCGTAAGGCCTAGCCTTTCCCGGACCGCTTTCTTCACCTCCCCATAATTTCCGGCAAGGTCAGGTGGCATGCTCCTGTAGGCCGCCATTGCTTCTCCTGTGAGGGAAGCTGCGAACCTGATGGCCCAATATTCCTCTGGCCATGCACTCAACTGTGCTACCCTTTCAAAACTTTCAATAAAATTGTCAATGTCATCATTGTCCTTTAACTGACCAAAGTTAAACATAGTCTCTGCGCCTAAACCATGCGCAACTATAGGAGCTAAACCTGGAGGTACGGTCGGTTTCTCCTTTGGCATCTTCTGCTCAGCTACCCAGTTTTTCAGCATGTCCAGGAGGGGTTGCTGCTGAGCCTGTATGGCAGCGGCAGTCTGCTCTTGAAACTCTAGACTCAGGTCTCGCTGTCTTTCAAGTTGGGTTGCCATCCACTTGAATATCTCCGCTGCTTCCAGCGACATCTTTGCTATCTGTGAATGCAAACAGAGAGAAAAAAAAAACCAAGTGCGATTCCTCACACACACCAAAAAAAAAAAAACACTTTTCCTTTTTTTTTTTTTACTAGCTAGCCAACACCCTCAGCCCTGTATCCTTTCCCTTTCCCAGGTGGATACCTATTACCTGGCTCAGGTGTTGCGTCACGCTTTCACAGCCTTCGTTGCAGCTGGCACACCGATGCTGGGACTGTCTCCTTCCTCTCAGGATGGTCTGCAATCGGTTCCTTCTTATAGTTGCTCCTTTGAAGTTTCTTTCTCTGCGCGGCACCTTGCGCATGCGTGGAAGATATCCTGCCAACGTAGCCAACTTGCGGCGACCCTGCCGGCTCAAGGGGTTAAGGACATGAGCAGCCGCTGTACTTCGTGAGGGAAGGAGGAAACCTTTGCCCCCAGGAATGCTGGGAGTTGTAGTTCCAGCTCTTCTCACTCCGAATTAAAGAAACTTGTAGTTGTGGTTTCTTTATAATAAGTATTTTATTAAAGTAAAAGGTAAATGTTCCATCACATGCAAACAAGGGTGCTTCCAAAGGCAAACAGAAACTTCAGGTTAAATGCAACTCAAAATACAAATGCTGCTTTTTCTCTTTCCAGCAAATTGCTCTCTTTTGCCTCCAGAGGTCAGTTGGCTTCACTGCACCTCTTACAGCCACAGTTACTTTCACTATGCTGAGAATCAGGTGGAGGTAATTAGAACTTCCATTTTCACGGCAATACAACAGCTTTACAGAACTCAGCTCACACACGATAAAGGCAGTTCCCTTCAGCTTGGCTTTCCTATACAACAGAATGTACAGTCCATTTGTTCACACTCAGGTATGCTTGTATTTCCCTGGGTTACTCCTTCAAGCTGTGCTGAATTATTTGCCTCTTGTGATACTAGCTGTTTTCTAGCCTGTAAGTCTAAAAACTGTTGGAAGCTCTGAAGTAGCAATTCAGCCTGTTCCTTATGAGAGAGGGGACTACTATCTGCTATAGCTTTTCCCTTCTGCTCAAGGCTGTTTGTCTTCTCTTCCTTTAAGATAAAGGTATTAGGATAACTGCTAGTTTCTTTAGCAATTGACTCATAGGAGGAAGAATTATCTCTATATTCAGCTTGGCAGCCGGGTGGCCAATTACTCACTGTTTGTGCAGCACTTCTGCCTGCAGATGGCTCCCAGGCTTTCCAGCTGATCTGTTTGTTGCTCTCCGGCACAAACGACGTTTCAGGGAATGATTGCTCTTTCACCTGTGCTTGTCCTGAAGTCTTTCTCCCCCAAGGCGATGCCTTCCAAGGGCTATCCACTTCAAGGTTAAATCCTCTCTGCGTGGGACTTCTGCTTATTTCCCTGGAATAGGATTGTGCAGGTTTTCTTCTTATGCCAGGTTCCAAAGTATCTTTAATCACTCCACTGGCTTTCCAACCATCTCCTTGTTTCTTCTTCCAATATTCCTTCCTTCCTTTACCTCCTGTATTCCTTGTACTTCTTGTACTCCTTGTATCACCTCCACTCGTGCTTCCTCTACTCGGGTCTCTTATCCGTCCTCCACTCGGGTCTCTTATCCGTCCTCCACTCGGATCTCTTATCCGTCCTCCACTCGGGTCTCTTATCCATCCTCCACTCGGATCTCTTATCCGTCCTCCACTCGGATCTCTTATCCGTCCTTCACTCGGATCTCTTATCCGTCCTTCACTCGGATCTCTTATCCGTCCTCCACTCGGATCTCTTATCCGTCCTTCCTCTTCAGAGCCATGCTCTGGTTTAAATGTACATTCTCTTTTGGACACGCCCCTTCCTAGGGCTGGGTGTGCCCAATCAGAACTGCAGGGCTCCTCCCCTGGGCTGGTCTCCCTACTCAGCTCTGAGGAATAGAGTCTCTCTTTTTTCCTTGCCCTGTCATTTTGGTATAAATCCTGCTGACCCTCAGGATTTTCTACTATCTCCATAGGCTCAGGAGGGTGCTGTTCACCACAGAAGGAGTCATCTTGCTCTTTGCTCGGTTGATGATCCACCCCATCTCTTCTAGGAGATGAACTACTGTGTCCGTCGCCTCGCGACTTTCCTCCTCTGACTTTGCCAGGATCAGCCAATCGTCTAGGTACGGGTGAACGAGAATTCCCTCCGCTACGACCACCATCACCTTGGTGAAAGTCCGTGGAGCCGTCGCTAGGCCGAAGGGAAGGGCCTGGAATTGAAAGTGGCCCGCTGGCACCGCGAATCTTAGAAACCGTTGATGGGATTCCCTGACGGGGATATGCAAGTAGGCCTCTGTCAGGTCGAGGGACGTCAGGAACTCCCCGCTCCTTACGGCTGCGATGACTGACCGCAGAGTTTCCATCCGGAAGTGTGGAACCTTGAGACAGCGGTTGACCTGTTTTAAGTCCAGGATTGGCCGGAAGGCGCCTTCCTTCTTTGGCACAACGAAGTAAATTGAGTATCGACCCGAACCGCACTGATCTGGAGGTACTGGAACCACCGCCCCGAGAGCAATTAACCGAGCGAGAGTTGACTCCACCGCTGAACTCTTTGCCAAGGTACCGCAGGGGGACTGAACAAAGGCTGGAGGTATCTGCTTTGAGAATTCGAGAGCGTAGCCCTCTCTGATCACTTCTAGAACCCATTGATCCGACGTGACCCGGG
Organism: Ichthyophis bannanicus; assembly: GCA_033557465.1. Lineage (NCBI taxonomy): Eukaryota > Metazoa > Chordata > Amphibia > Gymnophiona > Ichthyophiidae > Ichthyophis > Ichthyophis bannanicus. The sequence goes on along the minus strand of CM066031.1, from coordinate 26,498,615 downwards.
ACCAGGCGGGAAGAAACTGCCTTAAGCGTCCTCCAACTGACAGCTCTTCCCCCTGGACCCCCGCGACTTCACTGTTGTTTTCTAAGGCTCGAGGAGGAGGAGGAGGAGGCTGCTCCAAAACCGCGGCCTGCTCCCCGAAACCCTCGAAAGCCCTGACCCCTAGAGGGAAAACGCCCTCTGGCAAAGGAGCTGGATCTGGCTGAGCGAAACCTCCGGGAGTCCCTCGGCTGGGAACGCGCCGGGGGCGGGGGACGGCCTTGTTTCGGTCTATCTTCCGGGAGCCTGCCTCCCTTGGACTCGCCGAGATCCTTTACCAGCTTTTTTAAATCCTCGCCGAACAACAGCTTCCCCTTAAAGGGGAGTCGGCTCAGGCGTGCTTTCGAGGAGGTATCTGCTGCCCAGTTCCGTAACCACAGATATCTCCTGGCCGCCACCACTGAAGCCATGTTCTTAGCTAGGCTTCTGATGAGGTCATACTGGCTATCTGCCAAGTAGGCTGTTCCGGATTCCAATCTGGTCGCGTTGGTCCGCACCTCGCCTGCGGAGCTCTCGTCTGCCTGAAGCTGTTGAGACCACCTTAAACAGGCCCTAGCTACCCAAGCTCCGGAGACCGAGGCCTGCAAGGCGAGGGCGCTTACATCAAATGCTTGCTTCAGGAGAGTATCCAACTTTCTGTCTTGAGGATCCCTTAAGGCTGTACTGCCCTCGACTGGGATAGTGGTTTTCTTAGTGACCGCTGACACCGCCGCATCCACCCTAGGGGACTTCAGTAGCTCCTTGTCTGTCTCCGGGAGAGGATATAGCCGAAGCATGGACCTGACCCCCCTTAGACTTGACTCAGGTTGGTCCCATTCTTCCTGTATCATCTGTCGTACCACCCTATGCACAGGAAAGACCTTCTGGGATTTCCTAATGGCTTGGATCAAAGGATCTTCCAACGCTTCATCCTCTGTCGGCGTATCCGAGGCCATATTGAGGGCCTTCAGAGACTCGTTGATCAATGCCGGTAGCTCCTCCCGACGAAAGACTCTAACTATCCTGGACTGGTCTTCCTCTGGAATCTCCCCTTCTTCCAGCTCCTCTTCATCCTCGTCAAGGTCCTTATCCGAGGGCGACTCCTCCAGAGACCCCTGAGAGAGGAGCTCCTCTTCAGACACCCGGGGGCGCTTCGGTGGAATGACGGAATCCGGGTTGCTCGTCCTCAGGGGCCTGGATGGCTTGACCCCCAATGCCGGGCCGGCCTCTACTCCTGCCCCTGAATTCTGCTTACGTAAGCAATATGCCTTGTGAAGTAAGAGGATGAAATCCGGGGAGAAGAAGTCCCCTACTCCACCCTCCCCTGCAGTGGGGGGGGAGGGGGGGAGGGAAGGGGCAGGTAAGTCTGAGGACGTTGAAGGAGGCACTTGAGACCCCCCCTCCCCGCCAAGGAGATCGTCAGACTCCTGGGAGGGATGGGTCATGGCCAGATTAATCTCCTGTTCCGCTGAAGCCGCCATGGCGGTACAGCTCCTGCAGATCCCTGTCTCTGCGGATGTACCCCTGCGTATCCCACAGGAAAGGCAGCGCGACTTGGTGGACATGACCTAGAGCTGAGCCCTCTGTTGCCAGCTCTCCTGGTCCTAATGGGGAGGGTCTGTCCTTACTGTGGAGATAGCTCACTCTCCGGTCAATTTACCCCACAGAATTACCCCAGGAGGGAAACCAAAGCCTATTAGCCTTAGAGACAAAAATAAAGAAACACTCTAGCCGAGTTAAACCCCCCCAAAATTAAACCAGGATACTAGCAATCAAACTAGAAATAAATTTTAAACGCAAATTAAAGAAAAAGTAAATTACAGCCCTAAGCAAATAGGGGTACTTGCGGTTTTTTTTTTTCCTGTTTCTCAGGGCTGGGCTAGCTTCAGGGCCGCAGCAGCGGTGCCCACCCGTTGGCTCCACACGTGGTAGGCCTCACCACGTGGAGCCTGAACGGGGGATCCTGAGACTCTCCTCTCGGATGATGGCTGAGTCTCCCGCTGCCCTCCGGAGCGAAAAGCTTCTGCTCCCGATGCAAGTCGCTGCTCCAAAGTTCCCCCGCGGACCTCGAAGAGATCGTGTGTGGCCGCCGCGTCCTTCCGATCTCGGACGGGTCTGGCTGTGCACGCGGTCCCGCGGTGCTGCCTCTAGCGCTCAGCCTGCCGGAGGGCTTCGGCGCGAGGCAGCAGATGAGGGTGAGGAAGGCGCAGGAATCTGTGGTCTCTGCAGCAGAGAAGGGCAGAAGGGCCCTCCTCAATGCTGCGAGCAGCGGCTCTCCTCCGACGTTCTATCCGGTGGGGGGGGGGGAAGGAGCAGGAGCAATTAAAGGGGCAGAGCTCTAGAAATTAAATTAACTCAAATTCACTCAAAATAAATGCAAATAGAAATAAATGCATAAATAAATGAATAAATAAATACAGTGGAATCAGTGAAATAAAGGCAAAGAAGGACTCCAGTAAGCCCTAGGCTTACGGAACCCTCCAGCTGCTTGGAGGCTGAGATTACTGGAGTTGGTGGGTGGCATCAGTGGTATTTATACCGCTCCACCCCCAAAAAGGTTGGGCTCAGCCTCCAAGCTGCTGGAAGGGTTACGCAACCCCAGAAGTGAAGGGACTGGACTGGAGTGACGATAAGGAATAATATGAATAAAATACAGTCTCTAAAATGCTTGTATGCAAATGCTAGAAGTCTAAAAAATAAGATGGGAGAGTTAGAATATATAGCACTAAATGAGAAGTTAGATATGATTGGTATCTCAGAGACATGGTGGAAGGAGGACAACAAGTGGGACACTGTGATACCTGGGTATCGTAATGATAGAGCTGATCAAATTGGTGGAGGGGTTGCATTCTATGTCAGAGAGGGCATTGAGTCTCAAAGGATTAAAGTTTTGCAGGAAACATTTTCTGGAGAATTTCTATAGATTGAAATTCCATGTAAAAAGGGGAAGGCGATGGCAGCGGGGTTGTACTATTGACCGCCTGGCCAGAATGAACAAATGGATGATGAATTGCTCAAAGAAATCAGGGAAGCTAACAAACGTTACAGCACATTGATAATAATGGGTGATTTCAACTACCCCGGTATTGACTGGGTCAGTGTCACAGCAACACATGCCAGGGAGATAAAGTTTCTAGATGAAATAAATGATTGCTTCTTGGAGCAACTGGTTCATGAACCGACCAGAGGGGAAGCCATTTTGGACTTAGTCCTTAGTGGAACACTAGATCTGGTGCAAGAGATAAGGGTGTTGGGGCCACTTGGAAATAGTGATCATAGCATGACCACATTTATTTATTTATTCAACAAGCTTTTATATACTGCCCCTTCCAGAGATCAAGGGCGGTTACACAGAACATCACAGCAAATTTTACATTAAACTTTGAAACTATGTACAATTAACCTTTAAAACTATATATAGCTAACATGTTATAACTATGTACTATATGTTGTGTAAGACATGGACTAGGTATCTTTATATGATTGCTGATTCATTGATTCATTGGTTGCTTTGTTCTATGCATTGGTAGTGTTATTTGAGTCACCAAAATGCTCAATGAACAGGAAGATTTTTAAATCCTTCCGGAATTGAAGGAGGTCCTTTGTAGCTCTTAGATTATTGGGGAGGGAGTTCCATAATACTGGGGCAATGTAGGAGAAAGCTCTTGATTTCATTAATGGAGGAGGGATGGTAAGGAAATCCAGAGTACTACCTTTTAACTTTCAAAAGGGAGACTATGAATAATGAGGAAAATGGTTAAGAAAAAACTAAAAGGGGCAGTTGCAAAGGTCAAACACTTACAACAAGCTTGGGTGTTGTTTAAAAATACTATTTTGGAAGCCCAGACCAGCTGTATTCCATGCTTTAAGAAAAGTGGAATGAAGTCCAAAAAACTTCCATCATGGTTTAAAGGTGAGGTCAGAGAGGCTGTTGATGCCAAAAAAGCATCTTTCAAGAAATGGAGAAAAGAGCCAAATGATGAAAACTGGAATAGCACAAGCACTGGCAAATTAAATGCAAGGCATTGGTAAGGTAGGCAAAGAGAGAATTTGAGAAGAAACTTGCTGTGGAAGCAAAAATTTGTAATAAAGACTTTTTCAAGTACATTCGTAGCAAAAAACCTGTGAGAGTGTGAGTTGGACCATTAGATGATAGAGGGGTAAAAGGGGCAGTAAGAGGGGACAAGGCTATAGCGGAGAGACTGAATGAATTCTTTGCTTCGGTCTTTACTGAGGAAGGTGTAGGGATGTTACTCACGAATGAAGTGGTATTTAAAGGTGATACTGCAGAGGAATTGAAAGAAATATTGATACACTGGGAAGATATATTACAACTATTTGATAAACTGAAGAGTAGCAAATCTGGACCAGATGGTATACATCTAAGGGTGTTGAAAGAACTGGAATATGAGATCACAGATTACTAATAGCAGGTCTGCAAACTATCATTAAAATAATCTGTAATACCTGAAGATTGGAGGATCACTAATGTAACGGCAATTTTTAAAAAGGGTTCCAGGGGTGCTCCGGGAAAGTACAGACCGGTGAGCCTGACGTCAGTACCGGAAAAATGGTTGTTGTTGTTAAGTGCCGTCGAGTCGGAGTCGACTCATGGCGACCCTCTGGATAGCTATCCTAAATTGTGTTCGGTCTTCAGTCAGGCGGCTCATTGACGACAGACTGGTACCCGTAGCTGCTGTTATTGTAGCGATCCATCTCATTGCTGGCCTTCCTCTTTTGCGTTGACCTTCTATCTTGCCAAGCATGATGTCTTTCTCTAATGATCTCTCTCTTCGCATGATGTGTCCGAAGTATGAAAGCCGAAGTCTTGTCATCTGAGCTTCTAAAGAAAGCTTAGGTTTGATCTCCTCTAGTACCGACTGGTTTGTTCTTCGGGCAGTCCATGGTATACACAGTATTCGCCGCCAGCACCATAATTCAAAGGCATCAATTTTCTTCCTGTCTGTCTTTTTCACTGTCCAGCTTTCACATCCATATGATGTTATTGAAAATAACATGGCTTGAACAAGTCGAATCTTTGTATGGAGAGACACATCTCTGCTCTTGAGAATCTTATCTAGGTCTTTCATAGCCATTCTGCCAAGAGCAATGCGTCGTCTGATTTCTTGACTGCTTGTTGCTTCTTTATTGATAGTTGATCCAAGTAGGTTAAAGTTGTTCACAATTTCAATTTCTTCTCCTTCAACGATGAACCTGTTGATTATGCCAGTTGTCATGATCTTTGTCTTCTTTACATTAAGGTGCAGGCCCATTTTGAGACTATGTTCTTTGATTGTGAGAAGCAAATGTTTCAGATCATCTTCGCTTTCAGCCAGTAATGTGGTATCATCAGCATAGCGAAGGTTGTTGATGAGTCTTCCACCAATCTTCACACCTCTGTTGTCTTCATACAGTCCTGCTTCTCTGATGATTTGTTCTGCATATAAATTAAACAGGTAGGGGGAAAGTATGCAGCCTTGTCTTACACCTTTGCTTATTTTAAACCATTCTGTTTCTCCTTGTTCCGTTTGAACTGTTGCTTCTTGATCAATGTACAGATTACGCAAGAGAACGATCAGGTGTTCTGGTATACCCATGCTTCTTAATGTGGCCCAGAGTTTCTCATGGTTTACACAGTCAAAAGCCTTGCTATAGTCGATAAAGCACAAATAGATATCCTTTTGGTATTCTTTAGTCTTTTCAAGGATCCATCTCACATCCGCAATGATGTCTCTCGTTCCTCGCCCTTTCCTGAACCCTGCTTGCACTTCAGGTAGTTCTTGTTCTAGGTATGGCTGTAGTCTCTTTTGAATAATCTTCAGTAGAATCTTGCTGGCATGTGGGATCAGAGCGATTGTGCGATAATTTCCACAGTCAGTTGGATCACCTTTCTTTAGTATTGGTATAAACACAGATCTTTTCCAGTCAGTTGGCCATGATGTTGTCTTCCATATTTCTTGGCAGAGCCTTGTAAGTACGGTAACAGCTGCATCAGATTGCTGCAATACTTCTATGGGAATGCTATCAATGCCTGGTGCTTTGTTCTTTGATAAGGCTTTCAATGCTGCTTCAACTTCTTCTTTCATCACCAATGGTTCCTGATCATAAGGTATAGGTTGAAACGGCTGTTGGTCCACTTGATCTTTATCATATAAAAACTCTGTATATTCCTTCCACCTTTTCTTGATCTTCTCAGCATCATTCAACATAGAACAAAAAAAAAATGGTAGAAACCATTATAAAGAACAAAATTATTCGTCATGTAGCTAGTCATAGCTTAATGGGATTGACAAATTGTTTTTGGCAGTCACTTTTCAGAGCCTATGTACTATAAAGTAACTAAAAATTTTTAGCTCTACTATTCAACGTTGAGATTATGTCTTTTTTTGTTCTCAATATTTTTCTTCTAAAAGCAACAAGATCTCAGACTAAGATAAAGCAGTCGTCCAAGTTTGTATAGTTTTTAGACTCAATGCTTTCTTTTGCATCAATGACCTTAGAGCGTTGCTTTGTAAAAATTATTCTTTTTTGTCATTTCAACTATTCTTTTTCTATATCATGTCATAGGGAGTGCATTAGAAAAATCAGAACGGTGCTTATCTTAAGTCTTCCCTGTGGGAAAAAGAATAGTTGAAATGACAAAAAAGAATAATTTTTAGCCACTTAACCCTCCATAGTCCATGTTCCCTGTAAAATAGTTATCTCCAAGTTATAATGCCCTGATCAATGTAATTTCAGTTTGTTCAATGTAAACCGCACTGATGCAGAAAAGTGGGGTATATAAGAGAATGTAAATAAATAAAATAAAAGAAAGCATCGAGTCTAAAAATAATTCAAACTTGGAAGACTGCTTTATCTTAGTCTGAGACCCTGTTGCTTTTAGAAGAAAAATATTGAGAACAAAAAAAAAGACACAATCTCAACGTTGAATAGTAGAGCTAAAAATTTTTAGTTACTTTATAGCTTAATGGGAGACAGCCAAAATGGCTTTAGACAAGGAAGATCTTGTTTTACTAATCTGTTATGTTTTTTTGAAGGTGTGAATAAACATGTAGACAAAAGTGAGTCTGTTGATATAGTGTATCTGGACTTTCAGAAAGCCTTTGACAAGGTCCCTCATCAGAGACTTTTGGTAAAACTAAAGAGTCATGGGATAGGAGGCAGTGTACTATTGTGGATCAGGAACTTTTTGAAGGATAGAAAGCAGAGGGTAGGGCTAAATGGCCAATTTTCCACAATGGAAAAAGGTGAATAGTGGAGTACCCCAGGGATCTGTGCTGAGTCCGCTGCTTTTTAACATATTCATAAATAACCTGGAAAAGGGAATAACGGGTGAGGTTATCAAATTTGCAGATGAGACAAAACTATTCAAAGTTGTTAAAACCCAAGAGGATTGTGGAAAACTGAAAGAGGATCTTGATAAATTGGAAGACTGGGCATCCAAATGGCAGTGAAATTTAATGTGGACAAGTGCAAAGTTATGCACTTAGGAAAGTACAACCCAAACCATGGTTACACGATGCAAGGTTCCACATTCGGAACCACTAAACAGGAAAAAGATTTAGGCATCATCATGGATAACTTGTTGAAACCCTCCACCCAGTGTGCAGCAGTGGCAAAGAGAGCAAATAAAATGCTAGGTATCATAAGGAAAGGAATGGAAAATAAAACAAAGGATATTATAATGCCTCTGTATCTTTCCATGGTACGACCGCACCTTGAATATTGTGTGCAATTCTGGTCACCGTATATTAAAAAGGATATAACGTTAATAGAAAAGGTGCAGAGAAGAGCCACCAAAATGGTAAAGGGGATAGAAGGATACTCCTATGAAGAGAGGCTAAGAAGGTTGGGGTTCTTCAATCTGGAAAAGAGACGGCTGAGGGGAGATATGATAGAGGTTTATAAATTAATGAATGGAGTGGAACGGGTAAATGTAGATCGATTGTTTACATTGTCAGAATATAAAAAGACTAGGGGATATGCAATGAAGCTACTGGGTAGCCTATTTAAGACTAATAAAATAAAGTATTTTTTCACTCAATGTGTAATCAAACTCTGGAATTTGTTACCGGAGGATGTAGTAAAAGCTGCTAGTGTAGCTGGGTTTAAAAAAGGTTTGGACAAGTTCCTGGAGGAAAGGTCCATAAACCATTATTAAAAGGGACCCAGGATATCACTGCTTGACCCAATACAAGCACTGAAGAACCTGTGTCTTTTGGGGAGATTGCTAGGTACTTATGACCTAGATTGGCCACTGTTGGAAACAGGATACTGGGCTTGATGGACCTTGGTCTGACCCAGTATGGCATATTTTATGTTCTTATGTTCTTAAGTGAGATAAAGAATTTTGAGGGTAAGCAATTAGAGAAGAATACAAGGTCAAGGCAGTGACTTTGCTGAGGAGTGGGGGCAGTACAGCAAAGTTACAGGGAGCCGCTCAAACGGACACACCACCTTCTTGCCTCCTCAGCTCCCCCGATCGGGGTAGAGCGCCTGAGTGGGAAATCTTCCCGCTCAGAAGCTCCTGCCCAATCGGGGCAGTGGGAGCAACAAAAGACAGCAGCAGCAGCCCTACAAAAGCGGCGTCCCTCCAGGGCACGCCCGCACCTGGCGGGCCCGCGCCTGAGGGCCTCACCAGAGGGCCCTTTGGCGTGGCCCTTAGGTGCGGCACGAAGGCGAGCAAAAGGAAGCCAAAAACAAAACAGGCTCACCGACAGCACAACAGAAGAAAGCACCAGGGAGCAGACAGAAGCGAAGTACAACAAAAACGCAAGTAAAACATAACGGGCCTGCGCAATACTCCAACATGCACGCAACAGTGTTTCTCCCCCTCAGCTTCCTCATCACACAACTCCTTCCACCACACACACACCCACCACCCACACACAAACACTCCATGGCATCCACCAACACCATGGACGAACATAGGACCACAGTATACTCATAAAGACACACACAGAACACCCATGACAAAAAGACAAACCAAGCACAATTCAAACACCCACACTAGACCAAAGGAAACACACAAAACAACAAATTCTGCAGAGCCAATAACAATAGAGCTCATAAATGCCAGATCCATATGCAACAAGATACACACAATAGCAGACCACATAGATGACCATCAACCTGACATATTGTGCATCACAGAAACATGGCTCTGTCCCAACGACAATGTGCTGCTCAATCAAATGGTATCTAACACATACACAGCATACAACTGCCCGCGCGACCACAGGCGAGGTGGAGGAGTCTTGATAATTGCAAAAAAGAGCCTAAAGTTCAAAGCTCGGAGTAACACAGGCACCCAACAATGTAACACCATCAGTATCGAGAACACACACATGACACTCTGCCTCACTTACAGAGCTCCCCGGGCCTCACCCGATGAACTAGCCTCAATGCTCGAATCAGTCTGCGCAATCACATCAACCCACAAACCCACTCTACTGCTAGGAGACTTCAACCTCAAGTCCACCAAATCCAAAGATGCAGAAGCTTTCCTTCAAGCGATGACATCACTTCAGTTCACCCAAATAATCAACGCCCCTATGCACAGACACGGATCCTCCCCAGACCTCATCTTCACACCCAACTACCTAACCTTGAGAGGACTAATATCAACACCCACCATCACACATGGTCCGACCATTACATAATTGAGATAAAAATAGTACCACAAAAAGATAATCTAAACGAATGCCAAGACAACACACCCACTCAAAGACGATTCAAGAGCTTCGACAGGGACCTGTTCCTCCAAGACACGATTCAACAATTGACCACAGAAACAGACGACCTAGAGGCTCAAATCACCAACTGGAACAGCACCCTATATAACGCCGCCAAAGCAACAGATGTTAGAACCACGAAAAATCGCTGCAACAAGTTACAACACAAGCCATGGTACTCAAAAACCATATGACAAGAAAAAAGGAACCTCAGAAAAATAGAACGGAGATGGAGAAAGACCAAGGCATCCGAGACCCAGCAACTATACCTAACAAAGCAAAAACAATACAATGAACACATCAACCAAACAAAGAGAGAATACCATACAAACATGATAAATAACTCAAACAATAAACCCAGAGAACTTTTCAAAATTGTGAAAACCCTCACAAGAGAGCAAAGGTCAGAAGACGAAATACAAATAGACCCGCAAAAATTTGCTGACCACATCCAGGAAAAATTCCACTCTGCAGAACAAACAAGACCTAACTCAGCATCAAAGCCTAACTCACACCCAAAGACCTGGGACACTTTCAGCACACCATCATCAACAGAACAGCTCTCCCACATCATCACCGCAATCAATACAAGCACCGCTCCTACAGACCCTTGCCCAGTGTCATGGATCAAAGCCACCAAATCAAGCTTCATCCAAATCATACACAACATGGTGCACAACTCCCTAACTCAAGGATTCATGCCAAATCAACTAAAGCACGCCACAGTAAGACCTATACCAAAGAAAACAACACTCGACAAGAACAACCCAGCAGCATACAGACCAATCTCCAGCATACCCTTTCTGGCAAAAATCATCGAAAAAAACAGTACAACACCAACTTCAAGAGCACATTGACAACCACGCACCACAAGATGACAACCAACATGGCTTTTGCCCCAACCATGGAGTCGAAACATTACTAATTTACCTCTTCGACAGCATTCTCCGAATCATAGACAACACCAAGAATGGAATCATAATGATCTTCATTGACATCTCGTCAGCATTCGACACAGTATACCATAAAACTCTCCTGGAAAGACTACAAAACATTGGGCTACACGGTCCGACCTTAAAATGATTCAATTCATACCTATCCGACAGGCAGCTTCAGGTCAAGGTAGGCCACAAAACCTCTCGACCTATAAAAGTACTCCAAGGAGTACCTCAAGGATCGGCCCTATCAGCGCTACTATTCAACATCTACATCCAGCCTATATGCGACATCCTGAAAGAGAACAACATTCAATATACAATCTACGTAGATAATATCATGATATACACACCTATCACAGTTGACAACCCGGACTACTCCAAAATAACAAACTGCCTCACACAAATGACAAGATGGTGTCAAAATAACAATCTCTCAATAAACTACAGCAAGACTGAGGCACTAATCATCACTCGTAACCCGGACTTTATCCACCCACCAGACATCAAGATACAAAACACAACCATACCGATAAGATCAGAAGTAAAGTACCTAGGAGTGACCCTGGACAAGGAGCTGAATCTCAAGCCACACATAAGCAATACCATCAAAAGTGCGTACTACAGGATGAGAATCATCAGAAGACTTAAACCCCTCCTCGCCCATGAGCACTTCCGTATGGTATGCCAGGCTCTAATAACCCCCATACTAGACTTCTGCAACCCTATCTACCTCGGACTAGCAAAACAAACACTCAGACCACTACAACTAGCACAAAACACAGCGGCCCGCATAATAACTGGATCAACAAGACAAGAACACATCACACCCATTCTGAAAGAACTACACTGGCTCCCAATCAACTCACGCATCAAATACAAAACAATCATAAATATATATAAGATCAAACAACACTCTTCAGCCAACAGCCTACACACCCTCATACAACAAGACACCAGCACACGCCCAAGAAGAAAAGGAACCTCCAACCGTGTTACCACCACTAAGGACTTCAGAAAAACACGCAAGGACACCTCAGAACGAGCACTCTCCCTGGCTGCCCCAACAATCTGGAACACCCTCCCAGATTGTCTGAGATCAATGACTGACCTTAAAGACTTTTGCAAACAGCTGAAGACAACCCTATTCACAGAGCATTACGGACATGACAAATGATCTACTAACCAGCAAGAACAATTAATATACCACCATCCTGAACCTCAGATAGAAGAATGTATAATAGCACATGATGTAACATAGCACACAATGTATAAAAGTATGTATAATAGCCCACAATGTATTATAGCGCACTCTGTACATAGCTCAACCTAATCAAACACACAACTCAGACACACCAGACTCGATATTCCTTTCACTGCATGAAAACACATGATCACTCCTTTGATTGTTTGCTGTGAAACCGCTTTGATTGTAGGAGAAGGCGGTATAGAAATACTGTTAAATAAATAAAATAAATAAATAAAGTTGGAGGTTGAATGATGGGATAAGAGAAAGAAGCTTTAAAGCATAAGGGTTAGAGGGGTGATCAACATGAATGTTAAGATCCCCGAGAATACGGGAGGCGGAAGATGAATCAAGAAAAAAGGAAAGTCATGAATCAACGTCAGAGAGAATGGCAGAGATGGACCTGTCAGGGGGTTGATAAATAACAGCTAATCGGAGAGGTAGTGGAGTAAAAAGCTGGATGGAATGGACTTCAGAGGAGGGAAAGTAGTGAGATTGAGGCAACAGGAGAGGTTGAAATTGACAGGAAGGAGAAAGTAGACAAGAAGTGTGACAAAAGTCTAGGGGGCCCATGGTTAGGGTCGATATCTCTGGAAGAGAGAATGAGAAGGAGTAGAAGAATGTGGGACAGAGAGGAGACAGCATGGCGGTAATGAGGGAGAGGTTGTTTTAGCGAGAGAGAGGAGATGGCTGAAATAGAGGGAGAAAGTTGGGAAACTCAAGAACTGATGATATGGTAGATGACAAGATGGGGGAAGTGAGGACAGTAAAGGGGAGATGAGGAGGAGGGGCTTGAAGGTGTTGGTAGGAGGGGAGACAATTAGGGAGTATGAGGATTAGGATGAGAAAGTGATGAAGAACCATAAAATAGAGAAATGGAGAGGAGAACAGAAGTCAGAAGAAATAAAACGATAGGTTGCAGAAATTGCAGAGGATGAGATGCACATGTGAGTGATGGCTAGAAGAGATTTTCAGCCATGGGTTGGGATAATAAGGAACCAAAGAGCTGAACAAGATCACAAACAAAAATACTGAAAAGAAAGGCACCCTAGCAATGCTATGATAAATAAATAACATATACAGGCAGACATATCTTCCAAGCAAGTGTTTAGAAAAAGCCAGACCCTAGATACAAGCCCTGCAGCCATTCTCCTGCCCCTCTCCATGGCACCAGATCCAGCCCTGACTCCTTTCCACCCTGCCCAGACCCTTGGGGTTAGCTTTGTCTTTTGCTGGGTCTGTGCTGGAGCTCGGCTTTTCTTCTAATGGTGGAAGAGGGAGGAGGTTCTATCACCAAAGCCCATGAAGTTGGGTTGAGTAAGAATTGTTGCCCATCCCAGTAAAGAGAGAGGAAACATTAACCACCTTTGGAACCTCGAACAAGAACCAGATGTTTCCAGGGGCTTGCACATAATCCCTGAGTTTGTTGTTGTTAAGTGCAGTTGAGTCAGTGTCCACTCACGGTGACCCTCTGGGTAGTTTTCCTAACTATGTTCAGTGGCTCATAGTTGATAGAGTAGCATCCATATCTGCTCTTATTCTATTGATCCATCTCATTGCTGGCCTTCCTCTTCTGCATTGAATTTCTGCAGATACTCATAGTTTATGCAAAGAAAACTGTTGTTGCAGTATGCACCAACACAATTTTACCACTACTCAATCTAATCAAGGGCACTGAGAAACCAAATCTTATTTATTTATTTAGACAGTTTTGTATACCGCCTTATCCTTCAATCAAAGCAGTCACAACACAATTAAGGGATACATTTAACACGTGGGGATATGAGACACATACACTAATACTTACGGGGAACATGGGCAATGGAGGGTCAAGTGGCTTGCCCAAGACCACAAGGAGCATCTGTGGGACTAGAAACCCCAGTCCTTCCGGCCCAAGGTTGCTGTCCTCTAGTGGGATTTGAACCCCCGACCTTCCGGCCTGAAGTACCTTGCCCCAACAACTAGGCTACTCCTCCATTTGCCCCAACCACTAGGCTACTCCTGGTTTAATACTCACTTTTCTAGACTTAAAAGCAACCAAGGTCCATCAAGCCCAGTATTCTGTTTCCAACAGTGGCCAATCTAGGCCATATGTACCTAGCAGTTTCCCCAAGGGACACAGGTTCCACAGTGCTTGTATTGGTTCAAGCATTGATATCCTCGGTCCCTTCTTAATAATGGTTTATGGACCTTTCCTCCAGGAACTTGTCCAAACTTTTTTTAAACCCAGCTACATTAACAGCCTATACTACATCCTCTGGTAACAAATTCCAGAGTTTGATTACACGTTGAGTGAAAAAATATTTTCTTTTATTAGTCTTAAATAGTTTACCCTGTACCTTCATTGCATGTCCCCTAGTCTTTCTATATTCTGATAAGGTAAACAATTGATCTACGGTTACCCGTTCCACTCCATTCATTAATTTATAGACTTCTATCATATCTACCCTCAGCCGTCTCTTTTCCAGGTTAAAGAGCCCTAACCTTTTTAGCCTTTCTTCATAGGAGTATCCTTCCATCCCCTTTACCATTTTGGTGGCTCTTCTCTGAACCTTTTCTAATAACGTTATATCCTTTTAAGATACGGCGACCAGAATTGCACACAATATTCAAGGGGCGGTCTCACCATGGAACAATATAGAGGCATTATAATATCTTTTGTTTTATTTTCCATTCTTTTCCTTATCATACCTAGCATTCTATTTGCTCTCTTGGCCGCCGCTGCACACTGGGCCGAGGGTTTTAACATGGTATCCACAATGACGCCTAAATCTTTTTCCTGGGTGGTGGTTCCTAATATGGAACCTTGCATCGTGTAACCATAGTTTGGGTTGTTCTTCCCTAGGTGCTTAACCTTGCACTTGTCCACATTAAATTTCATCTGCCATTTTGATGCCCAGTCTTCCAATTTATCAAGATCCTCTTGCAATTTTCCACAATCCCCTTGGGTTTTAACAACTTTAAATAGTTTTGTGTCATCTGCAAATTTGATAACCTTACTCGCTATTCCACTTTCCAGGTCATTTATGAATATGTCAAAAAGCAGTGGACCCAGCACAGATCCCTGGGGTACACCACTATTCACCTTTCTCCATTGGGAAAATTGGCCATTTAGCCCTACCCTCTGCTTTCTATCTTTTAACCAGTTCCTGATCCACAATAGTACACTGCCTCCTATCCCATGACTCTTTAGTTTTGCCAAAAGTCTCTCATGAGGGACCTTGTCAAAGGCTTTCTGAAAGTCCAGATACATAATATCAACCGACTCACCTTTGTCCACCTGATTATTCACTCCTTCAAAAAAAATAACAGATTAGTAAGACAAGATCTTCCTTGTCTAAAGTCATGTTGGCTGTCTCCCATTAGGTCATGACTATCTACATGCTGAATAATTTTATTCTTTATGAAGGTTTCTACCATTTTTCCCGGTACTGATGTCAGGCTCACCGGTCTGTAGTTTCCCGGATCACCCCTGGAACCTTTTTTAAAAATTGGTGTTACATTGGCGATCCTCCAATTTTCAGGTATTAGAGATGATTTTAATGATAGTTCAGAGATTACTAATAGCAGATCTGCAATCTCGTATTTCAGTTCTTTCAACACCCTTGGATGTATACCATCCGGCCCAGGTGATTTGCTACTCTTCAGTTTATCTAATAGTTGTAATACATCTTCCCGATGTATCGATATTTCCTTCAATTCTTCTGCACCTTTAAATACCACTTCAGTCACGGGTAACATCCCTACATCTTCTTCAGTAAAGACTGAAGCAAAGAATTCATTTATTCTCTCCGCTATCGCCTTGTTGCCTCTTAGTGCTCCTTTAACCCCTTTATCATCTAATTGACCAACTGACTCTCTCACAGGATTTTTGCTACGAATGTATTTGAAAAGGTCTTTACTTCGCATTTTTGCTTCCGCAGCAAGCTTCTTCTCAAATTCTCCCTTTGCCTGCCTTATCAATGCCTTGCATTTGACTTGCCAGTGCTTGTGCTGCTTCCAGGTTTCGTCGTTTGGCTCTTTTTTTGATTTCCTGAAAGATGCTTTTTTTGACAACAGCCTCTCTGACCTCACCTTTAAACCATGCTGGCAGTTTTTTGGACTTCCTTCCACTTTTCTTAAAGCGTGGAATACAGCTGGTCTGGGCTTCCAAGATAGTATTTTTCAACAACAGCCAAGCCTGATGTACGTCTTTAACCTTTGCAACTGCTCCTTTTAGTTTTTTCTTAACTGTTTTCCTCATTTTATCATAGTCTCCCTTTCGAAAGTTAAAAGGTAGTACTGTGGATTTCCTTACTATTCCTCCTCCACTAATTAAAATCAAAGGCGATCATGCTATGATCACTATTGCCAAGTGGCCCCAACAACCTTATCTCTTGCACTAGATCTGGTGTTCCACTAAGGATCAGGTCTAATATGGCTTCCCCTCTGGTCGGTTCATGAACCAGCTGCTCCAAGAAGCAGTCATTTATTTCATCTAGGAACTTTATCTCCCTAGCATGTCCTGCCGTGACACTGACCCAGTTGATACCGGGGTAGTTGAAATCACCCATTATTATTACTGTGCTGTAACTTTTGTTAGCTTCCTTGATTTCTTTGAGCATTTCATCATCCATTTGGTTATTCTGGCCAGGCGCTCGATAGTACACCCCCACTGCCATTGCCTTCCCCCTTTTACATGGAATTTCAATCCATATAGATTCTACAGCAGATTTTGTTTCCTGCAAAACTTTAATCCTTTCTGACTCAATGCCATCTCTAACATAGAGAGCAACCCCTCCACCAATTTGATCAGCTCTATCATTACAATACAGTTTGTACCCAGGTATCACAGTGTCCCACTGGTTGTCCTCCTTCCACCATGTCTCTGATATTCCAATCATATCTAACCTTTCATTTAGTGCTCTATATTCTAACTCTCCCATCTTATTTTTTAGACTTCTAGCATTTGCATACAAGCATTTTAGAGAATGTATTTTATTCATATTAATTTGGCTATTGTTAGACATGGGTAATTTAGGATCTTTAAGCTCTGTCTGCTCCATACTTGAGGGCATTTGGGCTACTTTACTCTTTTGTGGAACCTCTGCTTTTGGTAGTATCCTTCAAAGATACATTCTTCCGAACCATCCGCTCTTGGGCGACTGTCGGCTTTCCCCTAATATCTAGTTTAAAAGCTGCTCTATCTCCTTTTTAAAGGTTAATGCCAGCAGCCTGGTTCCATCCCGGTTAAGGTGAAGCCCATCCCTTCGGAAGAGCCCCTCCTTTCCCCAGAATGTTCCCCAGTTCCTAACAAATCCAAAACCCTCATCTCTGCACCATTGTCTCATCCACGCATTGAGACTCCGGAGCTCTGCCTGTCTTTTGGGTCCTGCGCGTGGAACAGGAAGCATTTCAGAGAATGCTACCCTCGAAGTTCTGGATTTCAACTTCCTACCTAAAAGCCTAAATTTAGCCTCCAGAACCTCCCTACCACATTTTCCTATGTCATTGGTACCGACATGTACCAAGACAGCAGACTCCTCCCCAGCACTATCTAAGACCTTATCTAGGTGGCGTGTGAGGTCCGCTACCTTTGCACCAGGCAGGCATGTTACCAGGCGATCCTCACGTCCACCAGCCACCCAGCTAGCTACATGCCTAATGATCGAATCACCAACTATAACGGCTGTCCTAACCCTTTCCTCATGGGCACATAGCCCTGGAGAAACTTCCTCGGTGCGAGAGGGTTTTACATCACCTGGAGGAGAGGTCCTAGTTACAGGATCAGTTCCTGCCACACCAGGGTGATGCTCTCCTGTCACGTGACCTCTCTCCTCCATGGCAACAGGGATGCTGCCAGACTGGAGGTGGGACTTCAGGACTATATCCCTGTAGGTCTCGTCTATGTACCTCTCTGTCTGTCTTATGCTTTCCAAGTCTGCTACTTTAGCCTCTAGAGAACGGACTCATTCCCTGAGAGCAAAGAGCTCCTTGCACCTAGTGCACACGTAAGACCTCTCACTAACTGGGAGAAAATCATACATGTGACACTCAATGCAAAAGACTGGAAAGCCCCCATCCCGCTGCTGGACTGCTGTCTGCATCTTAGTTTTAAGTTTGTGTTTAGATCTAAGTTCTTTACTTACTAAGGATTGCTATGGATATTTATACTAATAAAACTGTACCTAATACGTGTAATATACCTTGTTCACCCTAAGCTTAACTAATCTCAGGTCCTTAGTGTATGACTGATTTGGGTAATGAGCTTCACCTGAGAGCACCTCCTCTCTTGTAAGACGTGTAAGTACCTATAAAGCTACGATTATCCCAGGGGAGGGAGGGAAATAACACTTATTAAAAGAGGGCTGCTACACAGTACCCTGTCTTGTGCTACTGAGGTAAGCTATATTCTGATTTGATTTAAATTATAGCTCTTAGTTGCTGCTAGGCTCTAACTTCTTATGAAATTTAAACTACAAGCTCTCTGCTGGGTTCTAAATTTAACCAGAAAGCTCTCTTCTGTGTTTTAAATTTAAACTAAAAGTACTTTGCTGTTACTAGGCCCTGAGTGACTATTAAATTTAAACTACAAGCTCTCTGCTGGGTATGAAATGTAACCAGAAAGTTCTCCTCTGTGTTTTAAATTTAAACTTAAACTGCTGCTACTAGGCCCTGACTGATTTAACAAAAATAGTGGGTTCACAGATTGTATTAAAGATAATTAAAGAATTCCTTTTAGAAAATTACCAGAAGTATATACTCACAGTTGCAGATCTCTCTCCAGAAGTAATAGTCCCTTTTTCTAGTCCTTCAAGACAGAGCTAACACAATCTTCTAAGAACACAATCTTCTAATAACTTTGAATAAAACAGAAATGCTTTTCATCACAAAGGACAACTCTTTCACTCCACCAGAGACTATGAAGATAAAAGATGCAAGCATTCAAATCAAAAAAGAAGTGAGATATTTGGGCATTACACTAGACCATCAGCTTAACTTCACCAAGCATGTGAGCAACCTAACAAAAGCTATCTATTTCAAGCTAAAAATGTTTCAACATCTAAGACTTCTTCTCTCCGCAAATGATTTCAGAACAGCAGGCCAAGCTATAATCTTCCCACACTTCGATTTCTGTAATGCCATTTTAATGGACCTCCCAAAGCAAAGCATCCACCGCTTTCAACTAGCTCAAAATACAGCGGCTAGAGTAATATCACAAACCTCTATCAAAGAGCACATTAACCCAATAGTAAAGCAGCTACACTGGCTATCAGTTGAGAGCAGAATAAAATTCAAGTACTCCAAGGGGTACTCAAGGGGAGGAGTGGTCTAGTGGTTAGGACAAGGTACTTCAGGCCGGAGGGCTGGGGGTTCAAGTCCCACCTGGGGACAGCAATCTCAGGCTGGAGGAACTGAGATTTCTAGTCCTGTAGGCACTCCTTGTGGTCTTGGGCAAGCCACTTAACCCTCCATTGCCCATGTTCCCTGTAAGTATTAGTATATGTGTGTCATATCCCCTCATGTTAAATGTATCCCCCAATTGACCGCTTTGACCCAGTGAAAAGTGGGATATAAATACAGCTAAATAAAAATAAATAAAATACTATATTAATATCCCTCCAAACAGAACCTGCCATCTGCCTGTAGAAGTTACAATCGAAATTCTCTTGAGGTACATGCTGACTTCAGAAACTGCAACACAACTACATCCAAGAGAGCCTTCTCCCTTTACGCCCCTCTATTATGGAACTCACTTCCTTCAGCCATAAGAAACACTAAGGATCCTAAAGCCTCCCGTAAACTGCTAAAAACATTCCTGTTCAAGGAGCACTTTGGTGAACCAGTCACTGAGTGACAATTCTACATGTAAAACTACAGTCCTCACACTTTTCAAGATGCTTTCAAGTTCATTGTAACTAATTTATATATATGCTTAGTTCTCTGTACATAGTGTGATGAAGAGGATGCTAGTGAGCCTATGGAGATAGGAAAAACTAGTGAATGTACTGCGGCGACCCTGCCCGGCTTAAGGGGTTAAAGGCAGGAGCAGCCACTGGTGCTTCGTGAGGGAAGAGTAAAACCTCTACCCCAGGAGTGCTGGGAGTTGTAGTTCCAGTTCTTCTCACTCCGAAATTAAAGAAACTGTAGTTGTGGGGTTTCTTGATAATAAGTGTTTTATTAAAGCAAAGGATAAATGTTCCAACACATGGCATATGAAATGCAAAACAAAGGTGCTTAAAAAGGCTAACAGAAAACTCAGGTTAAATGCAACTCAAAGGTATACTGCTGCTTTTCACTTTTCAGCTAATTACTCTCTTTTGCCTCCAGAGGCCAGTTAGGCTCACTGCAGCCTCTTACGGCCACTGTTACTCTCACAGTGCTGGGGAAACATGTGCACGTAATTAGAGCTTCTTTCAGTAATGCAAACAGCTTTGTAACTCTCAGATCACAGACGGCAAAAGCATTTCCTTCAGCTTGATTTATCTATACAACAAATCGTACAGTCCATGTGTTCACAGTCTGGTAAGTCTGTATTACTCTCTGTCACTCCTTCAAGCTGTAAGGCATTACTAGCTTCTTGTGAAATTAGCTGTTGTCTAGCTTGCAACTCTAAGAATTGTTTAAAGCTTTGAAGAAGCAATTCAGCCTGCTCCTTGTGAGATAGGGTACTATTATCTGCTATAGAACTTCCCTTCTGCTCAAGGCTGTTTGTCTTCTCTTCTTGTAAGTTAAAGGCATCAGAATAATTGCTAGTCTCTTTGGCAATTGTTTCATAGATATGAGAATTATCTTTACATTCAGCTTGGCAAGCGTGTGGCCAATTACTCACTTTTTGCACAGCCCTTCTGTCCTCAGACGGCTCCAAGGTTCTCCAGCTGTTCTGTTTGTTGCTTTCTGGTACAAACGACACTTCAGAGAGTGATGGCTCTCTCACCTGTGTTTGCCTTGAAGGCTTTCTTCCCCAGGGCGGTGCCTTCCAACGGCTATCCAATTCAAGGCTAAGTCCTCTCTCCGTGGGACTTCTGCTTACTTCCCTTGAATAGAATCGTACAGGTTTTCTTCCTATGCCAGGTTCCCAAGTATCATTAGACTCTCCTCTGGCTTTCCAACCATCCTCTAGTTTCTTCCTCCTGTATTCCTTCCTGGGCTGCTTCTTCTTAAACTTCTTCCCATACTCGTACTGAGTCTCAGCCTCCTTCTGAATCTCATACTCCTTCTTTCTCCCTCCTCTGCTCAGAGCCATGCTCTGGTTTAAAAGTACGTTCTCTCTTAGGTACGCCCCTTCCCAGGGCTGGGTGTGCCCAATCAGAACTGCAGGACTCCTCCCCTGGGCTGGTCTCCATACTCAGCTCTGTGGAATAGAGTCTCTCTTTTTTCCTTGCCCTGTCATTTTGGTGTAAATCCTGCTGAACCTCAGGATTTTCATCTGTCTCCATAGGCTCAGGAGGGCGCTGCTCACCACAGTACCTTTAACGAACGTGACAGGTCTGCAATACACACACTGCAGAGTGCAGCTAGAGGGAGCAAGCACAGGGAGTCTGAAGTTAGGTTGCCACACCCAAGCTATCCTGAGGTAGTTACAAACTTAGGGGATGATCACACACACCTGGGGGGAGTGAGAGAGACCCTGACAGAGAAGCAGCTCTATAAGCCTTGCTTAGAAGGAGAGAGAAGGAAGAAGAAGAGGGGGGAAGGTGATGAAGCAACACGAGGAAAGGCAGCCGGAGGAGCTGTTGTTGCAGGATAAGAGAAAGTTCCAAAGAGGCCAGCAGTTCCAAGGTGGAGAGCTCCAAGGAGAAGCCGTCAGGAGAGGAAGCAGGAAGGCACAGCTCAGGGAGAGACAGCATAAAAGTCTTCCCACGTCTATGCTGGACTGGGAGTCTCCAGGTGTTCAGAGGTGGGTGCCCAGGGCTCAAGCTAGGAGACAGAAGAACCCAGCCTGGAACAGGGAGCCAGCAGTTAACTCCCGAGAGGAACTTAAGCAAGGAGGCCAGGAACTGTTTAACCGCAGCTGGAGAGAGGTTTGTGAACCTAGTCAGAAAGAGATAGCTCAAACCCCAGATGCCTGTCTTCCATACCAGGTAGACCACTGCTGGAGGGAATTACAGAGATCCCCCGAGAAAGTATATCCTGGGAGATACGGGGAAAGCTCAGAGCAAGTTGATGTTTCTTCAGAGCAGGAAGAAATGCAGATAGATCCTAGCGAACAGGACTCCTTACTGCCTGAGTTTCCCATGGATTGCACATTATGTTTGGCAGGAAGCCTGGAGTCCTTAACTGAAGGATAGCTTTCAGGAGGTGCGTTCTGGGTAACAGAGTAAAGAGGTCTGACCTTGTTGAAGGTAAGAGCTTGTTTAACCAAAGGAATATTGCCTAGCACCTGTACTTGGTGTTACTAAAGAAGGAAAGGATAAAAGAGAACATTATTTTCACTAAGCTGAATGAAGAAGCTTGTGTTTTGTTTATCTGCTATGTTTTGGATTAAAACCCCTGAACAGAAGTAGTGACTGTGAAGCACCTTCAACCTGAGTTTTGTAAATATCTTTGGAAATACTAACTGGAGAGAATATCCTGATGCTTTATGTTGAACCTTGTGACATTGGGGAAATAAAACCTTTAGCATTTGCCTTCGTACTGGTTGGTCACGGCTATACTTTTTAAAAGGGAAACTACAACTCCCAACATGCGTCAGTGCTGAAGATAGTTTTCAACCCGTTTATGAAGGACATAATGTCCACTAGCTCTTTAGGCACGTTGCCTGGGGGCTGGGGTGTGACAATAGTTATTACTTAAATCAGCTGTTGCTGATTTAAGTTAATTTGTCCCTTTTCCCCTTTCACTCCCTGTTAAGATGTTACATATATGCTCCCCAACCATCACGATAAAATCTACACAGGCCAGTAACAATGAATGGACAACATTTCACAAGGTTGATCGTAAACACATCCTTAACATCATAACAATGATCAACACCACAACCTCACCGCTTGACCCATGCCCGGTGTCATGGATCAAGTCTACTAAGGAATCCCTTGCAGAAAACATCCAATACATAGTAAACCAATCACTCACACAAGGAACCCTGCCCAACACCCTAAAGCTCTCCTCGATCCGTCCCATAATAAAAAACAATAAACTTGACCCAAAGGACCCCAACTCCTACAGGCCAATCGCCAGCATACCGCTAATCGCTAAAATAATAGAAAAAACCATACAACTCCAACTACAGGAATACATAGATGAGCATAAACCACTTGACGCGCATCAATTCGGATTCCGCCCCTCCCATGGATTTGAAACCCTCCTAATCGCCTTAACAGACATTCTCATCAGTGGTACTAATGAAAATAGCAAAGGTTTCCTCCTCCTCTTCATAGACCTATCTGCTGCATTTGACAGCATTAATCACAAAACACTCAACAGACTAGAAAACCTAAAAATAGGAGGAACTGTCCTTGAATGGTTCAAATCATACATTTCAAACAGATTCATACAGATACAATTAGGCAAAGAAACATCAGAAACTTTCCCTCAAGGTCAGGGTATCCCTCAAGGATCAGCACTCTCTGCCCTCCTCTTCAATTTATACCTCCAACCAATTACAGACATATTCAAGAAGTATGAAATCAACCATTTCATATACGCGGATGATATCATGCTCGCCATCCCCATAAACACCAACAACCCCAAATACGATAGACTACTCCAATGCATGAATGAGTCCACCATATGGCTTGAAAACAACCACCTAAGCGTCAATCTCAAAAAAACCGAAGCAATGTTCATAACGAGAAAACCTGACACTGACCACAACTACCCTACTACAATCACAATAAATAACACACCAATACCTGTTAAAAAGGAGGTAAAATACCTTGGAATAATTCTGGACCAATCACTCACCATGATCCCACATATAAAACATACAGTAAAAACCATATTCTATAAACTCAAGACAATCCAACACCTGAGACCCCTACTCAACACACATGATTTTAGATCAGTGGTCAACTCCCTCATCACCCCCCCACTTTGACTACTGCAATAGTATTCTAAATGGCCTACCACTAAAAAGCCTATACCTCCTCCAAAGAGCCCAAAACATATGTGCCAAGATGGTCACAAAAGCTAAACTAACAGACCACGTGACCCCAATACTATTAGACCTTCATTGGCTCCCCATAGGCAGCCGAATAAAATATAAAGTTCTTCTGACTACCTTTAAACTCATCAATAACATCTCCCCCTCCCAACTATCGACCCTAATACAACCCCCATCAGAAACTATGACACGAAGACAGAACGCAACCCACTCCCTTAACATAAAAACAAATTTCAGAAAGACCAAAGCAACGACAAGTGATAGAGCCTTCTCTTTTGCTGCCCCTACCCTCTGGAATGAAATCCCATTAACCCTCCGCACGATAAAGGACCTTCACCAATTCAAAAAAGAACTAAAAAAACATACCTTTTTACAAAACACTTTGAGATCCCCTACCAACAAAAAACTTCTCCAATACAATCACAGAAACACATCCATAGTTCTCAAGACAGAACAAATGATTAAACAGAAGAAAGACACCTACTCTACTTTACTATACCCAACAGGCAAAGACTTACACAAACAAACGGTTATATCACTATTGTAAATAACTACCGGTAACTCAATTATGTTATGCTCCATGCATTATGACCTGTACATAGTTTGAAAAATGTTATTCTAGTTAAAGTTCAAAACATGTTCAATGTAACAAAACGTGTATATAGTCAACACATGTTCCATGTAAAATATACGAAAGTATATTTATTTTTGTTCAATGTGAACCGCCCCTGATCTCTGGAAGGGGCGGTATAGAAAAAAACTGTTAAATAAATTTTTTGTTTAATGTAATGTTCAATCCTTGAGTTCTCTGAAAACCGCTTTGATTCACGCAAAGTGGTAAATAAGCACCAAGAAGTAATTAGTCCTTACCTGCTAATTAGTGTTCCTGAAGGAACTCCAGTCCAGTCCCTTGTCTTCTGGGTTGTGCAACCCTTCCAGCAGCTTGGAGGCTGAGCCCACATCGCTTTGATGATGCTGGGGTATAAATACCACTGGCACCACCCCACAGGCACCAGTAATCTACTGAAAAAGCAGACTGATCGGATGAAACTAACGTAACCATAACTTCATAAATGTATAACCAATCAAACCAAAGTTCCCTTTTTTTTTTTTCAAATCCCTCGCAGGGAAGATGGGAGCGAGGAGAGGGAGGAGGAGAAAGGAGAAGGAGGAGACAGAAAGGAGGCGGCTCACCTAACCCCACGCTCGCCCCCCCCCCCCACCCCTAGCAACTCCACCGGCTTCCATCTTAATCAGATGCGGTGTTCGAGAGACCTCGCAGAGACTCCTTGAACTCCTCTTTGCTTCCTGTCTTCGGTCCGGATTTCTCCCTTCATGAAGTAATTCTGCCACTGAAGAAAAAATTGGGAGGGATCAGGGACTGGACTGGAGTTCCTTCAGGAACACTAATTAGCAGGTAAGGACTAATTACTTCTTCCTTATCGTCTCTCCAGTCCAGTCCCTTGTCTTCTGTGATACAACAGAGCAGTTCAAATCTGGGAGGGGTCCGCCATCCCGGACCGAAGTACGGCCTCTCCGAAATTAGCATCCGCCGCTGCCTGAACATCTAGCCTGTAGTGCTTGACAAAGGTATGCAGCGACGACCAAGTCACCGCTCTGCAAATGCCCTGTGGAGGAACCAAGCTATGTTCTGCCCAAGACGTTGCCTGGGCCCTAGTTGAATGCGCTCTAAGGCCCGCCGGGACCTGTTTCCCCTTGAGAATATAGGCAGAAGCAATAGTCTCCCTGACCCACCTAGAGATGGAAGACTTGGCTGCAGCTTCCCCTTTGTGCGGGCACCCGAACTGGATGAATAAACGTTCGGACTTCCGAAAGGAGGCCGTTCGAGCCAGATAACGTTTCAGAGCTCTACGCACGTCCAGGCTCCGAAGACCCTCTTCTCCCCCAGTCTTTCCTTTCCCGGACAAAGATGGAAGAGATACAACCTGGTTCACGTGAAAGGGTGAAATAACCTTAGGCAAAAAGGAAGGGACTGTCTGCAAGACTACCCTGTCCTTAAAGAAGGAAAGAAAGGGCGGGCGAGCCGAAAGAGCTTGTAGTTCGGAGACACGCCTGGCCGAACAGATAGCCACTAGAAATACTGTTTTCAGGGTTAAATCCTTCAGGGTAACCTTTCCCCCTGGTTCGAAGGGCTCCCCGGTTAATGCCTTCAACACGAGATTAAGATCCCATGGAGGAATTACTGACCTCTGTTGAGGCCGTAGCCGCCTAAACACTCGCAGGAACCTGCTAATGTCTGCGTGTTCTCCTAAGGCTTTCCCCTTGACCTTACACGAGATGGCTGCTAGCTGTACCCGAAGGGAACTCGCCGCTAAACCCTTCTCGAATCCAGCTTGTAAAAACTCCAGGATTTCCAGAACGGAAGTTGAGAAGGGTCTCCTTCGTTGCTCCTTGCACCATGCTTCAAATATCCGCCAAACCCTCACGTTGAACCCTCACGGCAGGTTGAATGCTTCCGCGCGCTCAACAAGGTCGAAATCACCGATCCTGAATAACCTCGCTTCCTGAGCCGAGCCCTTTCAATAGCCAAGCCGTAAGCGAGAATCGATCCATGTGAGGCATTCGCACTGGCCCCTGCCGCAACAGGTCATTCCTGCAGGGTAACCGCCACGGTCGGTCGACCGTTAGTCTCACCAAATCTGCGTACCATGGGTGCCGTGGCCAGTCCGGGGCTATGAGGACTACCAGCCCTTGGTGGGCTTCCACCCTCTGAATGACTCTCCCTATGAGAACCCAGGGCGGAAAAACATATAGAAGGCCCTCCGAAGGCCACTCCTGAACCAGAGCGTCCAGGCCTTCCGACATCCTTTCTTTCCTGCGACTGAAAAATCGACTCGCCTTGACTGATTGCCATGAGATCCATGACTGGAGGCCCCCAGCGGGCTACCACTTGCTTGAAGACCTCCTGAGCCAGTTCCCACTCTCCGTGGTCTATCTGCTCAGGTAATCGGCCGTGATATTGTCTATCCCGGCCACGTGCTGTGCCAATAGCACTGACAAATGAAGTTCTGCCCACTGTAACAGGCTGTCGGCCTCTTCCTCTAAGGCTGGGCTGCTTGTTTCCCCCTTGGTGGTTTATGTAGGCCACTGTCGTAACATTGTTGGAGAGAACCCGAACAGCTCTTTGATGAACAAAAGACTCGATTGCTCTGAGAGCCAAGCTCACTGCCCGCAACTCTAGTCTGTTGATGGACCACTGGGACTCCCTTGGAGACCAGCTGCCCTGAGCGAACTGCCCCTCGCAATGCGCCCCCCAGCCGGTTAGACTTGCATCCGTCGTCAGCTGTACCCACAGAGGAGTCTCGAGAGGCATTCCGCAATCTAGGTTCCCTGGGCAGAGCCACCACTGAAGAGCCTTCCTGGTCTGGAGGGGACAGGGGAGCCGCTTGGACAAAGAATGATGTTGATGGGACCAGCGCCGTAACAATGCCCGTTGGAGTGGCCGCATATGTGCTCTGGCCCACGGTACCACCTCTAACGTTGCCGCCATGGTTCCCAGCACCTGGAGGTAATGCCAGGCCGAAGGGTTCCGCCTGGTGAGGAATTGCGCCAAGAGGACTCTTAGGGCGACCAACCTCTGTTTTGGGAGAAACACCTTGCCCCTGCTTGTGTCAAACCTTGCCCCTAGATACTCGATCTCCTGCGTGGGTATCAATCTGCTTTTTGCTAGATTGATGACTCACCCCAGATCCTCGAGGACTGCTATTACTCTGGCCGTTGACTTGCGACTTTCTGCTTTTGACTTTGCCCGAATCAGCCAGTCGTCCAGGTAGGGATGCGCTAGAATTCCTTCTTTTCGCAGTGCTGCCGCCACCACCACCATAACCTTGGTGAACGTACGAGGAGCTGTTGCTAACCCGAAGGGTAGAGCCTGGAACCGAAAGTGCCCTCTTGGGACCACGAATCTCAGAAATCGCTGATGAGCCTTCCGGACAGGAATATGCAAATAAGCTTCTGTCAGATCTAAGGAAGTAAGGAACTCCCCCCGCCGAACGGCCACAATCACCGACTTCAGGGTTTCCATTCGGAAGTGGGGTACCCTGAGACAGCGATTGATGTGTTTCAGGTCCAGGATGGGCCGAAAGGTTCCTTCTTTCTTTGGTACCACAAAATAAATGGAGTATCGACCCGAGTTGCGTTGGTCTTCAGAAACGGGAACCACCGCCCTGAGCACTATAAGCCTTGTAAGAGTGTCTTCTATCGCTTCTTTCTTCGCTGGCGATCCGCAAGGGGACTGCACAAAGGATGGTTTCACTTGTTCCGCGAATTCGAGAGCATAGCCCTCTCGGATCACTTCCAGAACCCATTGATCGGATGTGACTCGGGTCCAGGCGGAGAGAAAAAACCTTAACCGACCCCCCACCAGACAGAATTCCTCCCGGACCCCCGTTGCTTCATTGCGGTTTTCTGGACCCCGTAGAGGAGGAAGAGGCCCCAAATCCTCTACCCGCTCCGCAAAACTCCCTGAAACCTTGTCCTCTAGAGGAAAAACGGCCCCGAGAGAAGGGGTTAGACCCCAAGACCTGACTAATGGGCAGGCAAATGGAGATGATGGGGTGGGAAGGTGGGTCATACAGGGGAAGTAGGGAAAGAGAGAAGTTTGGGGAGGTGACGGGGAGAAGGAAGATATCAGGGAAGGGGTTTGAAAGAGGAAGGGTGGGGAGAGGAAAGGATGGACATTTTCTGTGAGGGAAAACCAGGAGGGGGGCAATCATTGAGGGCTCTGGTTTTGCCTGCGGCTGGGTCTGAAGCCCTTATGGAGCACATGGGGCACGGGATTCCAGAGGGGGAGAGAGGCAGAGCAGACAGTATACTATGCTGAAAGTCATCTCTTTAATGTAAAAGACCTCAACTCGCCTCAAAAATGTTCTTTGCTATTTAAAGAGTTGGGGATCTTGAAGGGCGAGTTTGTGTTCCTGCAAGAGACGCACCTTCGCTGCACCAATCAGTGTTGGTTGAGGCATAAGCCCTATTTTGAAGTATGGGTAGCATCAGAAGAGAGGGGCCGGAAGAAATGCGGAGTGGCTAAACTGTTCCATCAGGCTTTGCCCATAAGGCTAGAGGAAGTGAGGAAGGATAAGATGGGGTGCTGGCTCTTTATGAATGTCCTCCTGGGTGGGCTTCTACTCAGTTTAGCTTATATATATGCACCTAATGGGGGCCAGGTGCAATTTTTTGCATGGCTAAAAACTATGTTAACCAAGTTTGTGAAAGGGCCTGTTCTTTTGGGTGGGGATTGCAGTGCCCATATGATACCACACGGACTCCATGGGGAAGAATACCCAGGAGGGAAGTGGAATAAGTCAAGCACTTCAGACGTTTATGACTGACTTGGGTCTATGGAATGTCTGGAGGGATATCCACTGAGGGGGAAAAAAAGTTATACCTACTACTCGCCAATCCATCAGTTTCATACACGTATCGACTATGTTTTGCTGAATCAGCACCTGATGGATGGGGGCTGGGGGCAGAGCATGGCGTTCTAACGTAGCTAGACTATGCTACCTGCTGGGTTTCCCTTCCTTGTGACCCTGGTGGGGATAGGAGGTGGACGTGGAGGTTGGACAAGAGTTTTTTCCATTGGGCCCCTGCTGTGCGGGACCAAGGACGGTTTATACAAGGCAGAAATTACAGTGCAGGTGGATGGAGCTCTCCATTGAATGACTGCTGGGAGCGCTCCTGGTGGTGATAGGTTCCCCTCAGAGTATTATAAAAAATATAGTGCTAATTTGGCACCCACTTTCGCAATGCTCTTTAACGAGGTGTTGTGAGGGTCATCACTGCCCTCCACACAGCTAGAAGCTGTCATTGCGGTAATACCTAAGCTGAGTAAGCCAACCCAAGAGGCAGCTTCCTACCATCTCATTTCCTTGTTAACTAAGGACGTTAAAATATTGGCCTCTGTGCTGGCTGCTCGGCTAAATCAGGTTCTTCCTAGCCTGGTGCATCCTGACCACGTTGGGTTTTGTGCCCGGCCATCAGGCAGCTGACACTATTCGACAAATGCTGCAAGTGATCCATGCTGCGTGACATGATTCCCAGCTAGCACTCTTGGTGGGCATCGATGCCGAGAAGGAATTTAATAGGGTTAGTGGGGCTTCTTGTGGCGTGTTTTGGATAAAATGAGATTTGGGCCCCATTTTTTGATGTGGGTGCATAGTCTTTACCAGGGGCCCCAAGCCAGCATCCAAGTCAATGGGGGTCAATTGAAGAGTTTTGAATTGGAAAGAGGTACTTGACAAGTGTGCCCGTTATCCCCACTGTTGTTAGCATTAGTAATGGAACCATTGGTGCAATGCTTTTGCGAGCACCTTGACATAGCTGGAGTAAGGGTGGGCTCTCATAAGTACAAGATAGCACTTTTTGCAGACGATAGACTGTCCCTAACTAATCCCCGAAAATCCCTTCCCTGTGCAATGCAAATCTTTGCTGCTTTTTAACTGGTTTCAGGGTTTAAGATTAATTATGCTAAATCGGAAATCTCAAATGTGGGTGTCGAGGAAGCGGTGTGCACACAATTGAAAGCAGTTCTTCTTTTTCAATGGGTGGATAAAGCCCTTCGCTATCTGGGTGTATATCTCATGGTATATAGGGCTGCAGTGTATCGGGCAAACTTTGGACCCTTGCTTCAGCAGGTTAAAAGGGATTTGAAGACCTGGATGGTCTTGATGCTGTCATGGTTTGGAAGCATTGCTTTAACAAAAATGGTGGTAGTTCCATGGTTCCAGACACAACAGGTCACAGAAACCATCTGCTAGAAAGGTGGTGATGGACTGAAGCCAAGCAGAAGTTGAGTCTTCTGGCAGCCGCCAGATCCACTTCAACAAAACACGGGCCACTAGTTCCCAGCATGCTGAGGTCTGGATCACCAAAGCAGATGCCAAAAAGGCGGTCTTGAGAAGATTTTCCACCTTCCTGTCCTGTGGATCCTGGAAGGCCGTTCCTCCCTCTATGGGAATGGCTGTCTGTTAGGTCACCACTGTATCAAAGAATCCATCTTCTGGTATCAAAACCACTGCTGGACGTCCTCTTGAGACCAAGCATAAATTTTGCCCAGTCTACGAGCCTTCTGCAAGAAGACAGACATCGGGCACATCCCATTCCTCAGAGACCAGCTGTTGAAACTTGGTTTGAAAGGGAAAGGTCTTGGGATCGGAGGTCAACTGCTCCACAGTTCCAGTGACCTTCAGAATCCGGAGTTCCAAAGTGACCTGTGAGATAAGCGCTGAAATCTCCTCCTTCCGGAACAGGCGAATCACACGAGAGGCACTGTCATCACCAGATAGTGCAAACTTACTCTCCTCCAGGCTGTGACCCTGAGCAGGAAGAGGCCCCGGAGACACCGTCCTGTTCCTGATCCTCAAACTCCAGAGACCCCAGGTCTCCAAGGGCCCAGGCAAGGGCCTTGCATCACCATTTGGCACACAGCTGTGTCATGGTGTCATTTCTAAGCTTTCTGAAAGGTTTGACTGGGGCCGTGTTGTCCATGATGTAGGAAGGTGTGACTAGAGAGCCACTTGGATCTTCTTCTCCTCAGTAGGGCCCTCTCAGTAGGGTCAGTTAAGTCCTCCACTCACTGTGAGCCCGAAACATCCGGCAATGCTATCAGGGCTGGAAGTGCTTTGAGCACCTCCACTGCAACCAGACTGGGGGCTGAAACCGAAGGCTGGCTGGGATCCCCAGCACACATAGCACAGATTTGGTCAACCGGCCCACGATGGTGCTTCCCACAAGCTAGGCAGCCTGGGGCCTTCCTGGACATGCTGCAACAACAGTGAGCACGCGCATGCATGCAGCGGTGAGGAGAAAGATGGCGGGAACTAGGGTGCAAGCTGATCCGTGCAGCTCGGCCGTTCCGGTGGCACAGCCCAGCGCAAACAAAACCTTCTGCTACTCGTACAGTGGGGGGGGGGGAGGGGGGAGATGAGAACAGCTGCTGCAACAGTAACTCATGCAGGCTGCCTAGGCCGCTGAAAACTGACTGTTCCTTCACAAGGCAAAAGTAGTCAAACTCAAGGCCGTTTTTAGTATTTTTTTTTTCAAAAATAACAGACAAGCTGTTCCAACTGAGACTAATGGCTCCTGCCACAGACTCTCCAGGCAATTGTGCTGACCCTCATGGTCATAGGTTGCCCCCTCCCCCCATCCCCATAAATAAAGCAGACTAGACTAGTCCAGCCAGAGACCTCTCCCAGACCACTGGTGGATTGCTGATCAAGCTAAGCTGTACACCACCCTTCAGCTTGGTGCAGCTGGAGCTCTAGCTAAACCAATCGCCATCTGCTGAGACAGAAAATACTGAAGAGTGCCCCTAGCTGTACCGGATAAGGTGCTTGCGATGATGTCACAGTCCTGTTTGAGTCTTTTCTCTGTCTCCCATCTGCTAGTTGGGGGTGATAACCCTATGATCTGGACTGGTCTAGTTTGGCGCTCTGGAATGCATTTTCTACTTTACTTCACTTTTAGCACAGATTTTTTTTATTTTAATGATTTTTGCATATCTTTAGTTTGTTAAATATGCTAAAAGTCTAACAGATTTTTAACACAATCTTATTACCCCAGCATGAGAGTGAGTCACATCTGGAGCTCAGTGCTCACTCTTGCCACTCAACCTCGGGCTAGAGGTACTGGAAACAGTGTGTCTGTGCTGCACGAAGCAGAACCTGGCTATCCAGACCCTGCATGCAGTCCATTAATTCCTACACCCTAGGGCTCAGTACTGTAGGTAGGAAGGAGAGGTATGCCCGACTACGCATGTGCCCAGAAAGCAGCTCCTGCACATTTAAGAGATACTGCTGGTGTCTGTTATTGCTGTGAGGTCTGAGAGGGAAATGCAAGGGCTGATCTGGATGGTGAACATCAGACAGTATGGACTTAGCGTAGTTACTCACCTGTAATAGGTGTTCTCGGGAGACAGCAGGAATCAGTCCTCACATATGGGTGATGGCACCAACAGAGCCCTTGCGGAAGCATCCCCCCAGCTTTCAAGAAAGCCTTTGGGAGATGGCACCATGCACCTCTTCCCGCCCAA
Organism: Ichthyophis bannanicus; assembly: GCA_033557465.1. Taxonomy (NCBI): domain Eukaryota; kingdom Metazoa; phylum Chordata; class Amphibia; order Gymnophiona; family Ichthyophiidae; genus Ichthyophis; species Ichthyophis bannanicus. Next base: position 26,465,548 of record CM066031.1, on the reverse strand, counting down.
GGTTGCCATCTTGCTCAATCAGATGACATAGCTAAAAGACGGCAACAATAAAAGATGGTACAGCAGCAACTCCAAGGGGAGGAGGGAGGGTTGTGAGGACTGATTCCTGCTGTCCCCGGAGAACACCTGTTACAGGTGAGTAACTACGTTTTCTCTGGGAACAAGCAGGGAGTCAGTCCTCGCATATGGGACTCCCCAGCTACAGACTACCGAAAAACCCATAGAAAAAAATAGAGACCCATACGGGATCCGCTAGCAGCAGCAATTTGGTCTGTATACATGGACCCCAATAGGACTCCTATGTCCTGTGGAAAAGCACTCCGGTAGCCTGAACACAGAAGGTTCAGATGGTAGGAGTTGCCTAGAACCCGAAAAAGTTAAGGAGCACAGCCTGGCGGAAGGCACTGTCCCGTCGGGACTTTCTCTCCAGGAAGTAATGACTGCGAAAGTATGGACTAAAGACCAGATGGCGGCTCAACAGATGTCCACCAATGGGACAGGCCTGCTAATGTAATCACTATCACACCATCATTGACATGTTTTAAGAAACAGTAGAGTGTAAATTTTTATATTTTTGTCGGATCATCTGTAATGAGGATGTGAAACATACTCTTATAACAGACCCTCCTTTTTATTCAATTTTAAAAGGTCTCATCGACCAAATTTGCCTGAGGCTATGAACGGCCCGTAAGACCAGCCTCTGCAAATGCTTAACTTTTCAGTTATTATCAATCCCTTGCTGTAAACAGCTTCCTGTAATCATCAAATGTCACGATAAGGAAATTCACATTACTCATCTAAAACTATGTCAGATGATAAATTGATATGGCTTAAACTTGCTTAAACGTATCTCCCCCAATCGATTCAAAATTTCAAACTCATCTCAACGGGGTCCGTAAGCTCGCTTGCCGCTACCATTTCCCTTAGAAGACATTCCAGTAAGATTACCTGGCGCTTGGTTGGAACACCAACACCACCAGGCAGGAGAAGAGATCTGCCCTATGAACCCAATTGAGGGTGTAGGCTTTCCTGATAGAGGCCTTGCATGAGGACAGCATAAGAACATAAGACATGCCATACTGGGTCAGACCAAGGTCCATCAAGCCCAGAATCCTGTTTCCAACAGTGGCCAATCTAGGTCATACGTACCTAGCAGTTTCCCCAAAAGACACAGGTTCTGCAATGCTTGTACTGGGTCAAGGATTGATATCCTGGGTCCCTTATTAATAATGGTTTATGGACCTTTCCTCCAGGAACTTGTCCAAACCTTTTTTAAACCCAGCTACACTAACAGCTTTTACTACATCCTCCGGTAACAAATTCCAGAGTTTGATTACACGTTGAGTGAAAAAATATTTTCTTTTATTAGTCTTAAATAGTTTACACTGTAGCTTCATTGCATGTCCCCTAGTCTTTCTATATTCTGATAATGTAAACAATCGATTTACGTTTACCCGTTCCACTCCGTTCATTAATTCATAGACTTCTATCATATCTCCCCTCAGCCGTCTATTTTCCAGGTTCAAGAGCCCTAACCTCTTTAGTCTTTCTTCATAGGAGTATCCTTCCATCCCCTTTACCATTTTGGTGGCTCTTCTCTGAACCTTTTCTAATAACGCTATATCCTTTTTAAGATACGGCGACCAGAATTGCACACAATATTCAAGGGGCGGTCTCACCATGGAACAATATAGAGGCATTATAATATCTTTTGTTTTATTTTCCATTCCTTTCCTTATGATACCTAGCATTCTATTTGCTCTCTTGGCTGCCACTGCACATTGGGCCGAGGGTTTTAACATGTTATCCACAATGACGCTTAAATCTTTTTCCTGGGTGGTGGTTCCTAATGTGGAACCTTGTATCGTGTAACCATAGTTTGGGTTGTTCTTCCCTAGGTGCATAACTTTGACTTGTCCACATTAAATTTCATCTACCATTTTGATGCCCAGTCTTCCAATATATCAAGATCCTCTTACAATTTTCCACAATCCTCTTGGGTTTTAACAACTTTAAATAGTTTTGTGTCATCTGCAAATTTGATAACCTCACTCGTTATTCCACTTTTCAGGTCATTTATGAATATGTCAAAAAGTAGCGGACCCAGCACAGATTCCTGGGGTACACCACTATTCACCTTTCTCCATTGGGAAAATTGGACATTTAGCCCTACCCTCTGCTTTCTATATTTTAACCAGTTCCTGATCCACAGTAGTACACTGCCTCCTATCCCATAACTCTTTAGTTTTGCCAAAAGTCTCTGATGAGGGACCTTGTCAAAGGCTTTCTGAAAGTCCAGATACACTATATCAACCGACTCACCTTTGTCCACCTGGTTATTCACACTTTCAAAAAAAACATAACAGATTAGTAAGACAAGATCTTCCTTGTCTAAAGCCATATTGGCTGTCTCCCATTAGGCCATGACTATCTACATGCTGAGTAATTTTATTCTTTATGGTGGTTTCTACCATTTTTCTCGGTACTGACATGAGGCTCACGGGTCTGTAGTTTCATGGATCACCCCTGGAACCCTTTTTAAAAGTTGGTGTTACATTGGCGATCCTCCAATCTTCAGGTATTAGAGATGATTTTAATGATAGTTCACAGATTACTGATAGCAGTTCTGCAATCTCATATTTCAGTTCTTTCAACACCCTTGGATGTATACCATCCGGCCCAGGTGATTTGCTCTTCTTCAGTTTATCTAATAGTTGTAATACATCTTCCCGATGTATCGATATTTCCTTCAATTCTTCCACACCTTTAAATACCACTTCAGTCATGGGTAACATCCCTACATCTTCCTCAGTAAAGACCGAAGCAAAGAATTCATTCAGTCTCTCCGCTATCACCTTGTCGCCTCTTAGTGCCCCTTTAACTCCTCTATCATCTAATGGACTAACTGACTCTCTCACAGGTTTTTTGCTACAAATGTACTTCAAAAAATCTTTATTTTGCATTTTTGCTTCCGCAGCAAGCTTCTTCTCAAATTCTCCCTTTGCCTGCTTTATCAATGCCTTGCATTTGACTTGCCAGTGCTTGTGCTGTTTCCAGGTTTCGTCGTTTGGCTCTTTTTTCCATTTCTTGAAAGATGCTTTTTTGGCAACAACAGTCTCTCTGACCTCACCTTTAAAGCATGCTGGCAGTTTTTTGGACTTCCTTCCACTTTTCTTAAAGTATGGAATACAGCTGGTCTGGGCTTCCAAGATAATATTTTTCAACAACACCCAAGCTTGATGTAAGTCTTTAACCTTTGCAACTGCTTCTTTTTGTTTATTCTTAACTATTTTCCTCATTTTATCATAGTCTCCCTTTTGAAAGTTAAAAGGTAGTACTGGGGATTTCCTTGCCATCCCTCCTCCACTAATTAAATCAAAGGCGATCATGCTATGATCACTATTGCCAAGTGGCCCAAACACCCTTATCTCTTGCACTAGATCTGGTGTTCCTCTAATGACTAGGTCTAATATGGCTTCCCCTCTGGTCGGTTCATGAACCAGCTGCTCCAAGAAGCAGTCATTTATGTCATCTAGGAACTTTATCTCCCTAGCATGTCCTGCTGTGACACTGACCCAGTCGATACCGGGGTAATTGAAATCACCCATTATTATTACTGTTCTGTAACTTTTGTTAGCTTCCTTGATTTCTTTGAGCATTTCATCATCCATTTGTTCATTCTGGCCAGGCGGTCGATAGTACACCCCCACTGCCATCGCCTTCCCCTTTTTACATGGGATTTCAATCCATATAGAGAATCTACAGCAAATTTTGCTTTGTGCAAAAAACTTTAATCTTTCTGACCCAATGCCCTCTCTAACAAAGAGCGCAACCCCTCCTCCAATTTGATCAGCTCTATGATTATGATATAGTTTGTACCCAGGTATCACAGTATCCCACTGGTTGTCCTCCTTCCACCGTGTCTCTGATATTCCAATCATATCTAACCTCTCATTTAGTACTATATATTCTAACTCTCCCATCTTATTTTTTAGACTTCTAGCATTTGCATACAAGCATTTTAGAGACTGTATTTTATTCATATTAATTTGGCTATTGGTAGACATGGGTAATTTGGGATCTTTAAGCTCTGTCTGCTCCATACTCGAGAGCATTTGGGCTACTTTACTCTTTTTTGGAACCTTTCTGCTTTTGGTAGTATCCTTCAAAGATACATTCTTCCGAACAATCCGCTCTTGGGCGACTGTCGGCTTTCCCCTATTATCTAGTTTAAAAGCTGCTCTATCTCCTTTTTAAAGGTTAATGCCAGCAGCCTGGTTCCATCCCAGTTAAGGTGAAGCCCATCCCTTCGGAAGAGCCCCTGCTTTCCCCAGAATGTTCCCCAGTTCCTAAAAAATCTAAAACCCTCATCTCTGCACCTTTGTCTTATCCACGCATTGAGACTCCGGAGCTCTGCCTGCCTTTTGGGTCCTGCATGTGGAATGGAAATCATTTCGGAGAATGCTACCCTCGAAGTTCTGGATTTCAACTTCCTACCTAAAAGCCTAAATTTAGCCTCCAGAACCTCCCTACATTTTCCTATGTCATTGGTACCGACATGTACCAAGACAGCAGACTCCTCCCCAGCACTATCTAAGACCTTATCTAGGTGGCACGTGAGGTCCGCTACCTTCGCACCAGGCAGGCATGTTACCAGGCGATCCTCACATCCACCAGCCACCCAGTTATCTACATGTCTAATGATCGAATCACCAACTATAGCAGCTGTCCTAACTCTTCCCTCATGGGCACATGGCCCTGGAGAAACTTCCTCGGTGTGAGAGGGTTTTACATCGCCTGGAGGAGAGGTCCTAGTTACAGGATCGCTTCCTGCCACACCAGGGTGATGCTTTCCTGTCATGTGACCTCTCTCCTCCAAGGCAACAGGGATGCTGCCAGACTGGAGGTGAGACTTCAGGACTATATCCCTGTAGGTCTCGTCTATGTACCTCTCTGTCTTTCTTATGTTTTCCAACTCTGCTACTCTAGCCTTTAGAGAACGGACTGATGCCCTGAGAGCAAAGAGCTCCTTGCACCTAGTGCACACGTAAGACCTCTCACCAACTGGGAGAAAATCAGACATGTGACACTCAATGCAAAGGACTGGAAAGCCCCCATCTCGCTGCTGGACTGCTGTCTGCATCTTAGTTTTAAGTTTTAAGAATGTCCTCGACCTCAACCGGAAGGTTGAGGGGGGTGAGAGTTACCCTCTCAGCAGCCACACTGTCAGAGAGAGGGAGCCCAGATTGAGGTGCAGAAGAGAGCCCCCCTCCTGAGATAGTAGTCCCGTGGTGGTACCCAGAGGGATGAGGGCCTCTGCTGCCAATTATAGAAGAAGCGGGTACCACAGCTGCCTGGGTAACCTGGGAGCTATCAGGATGAGCGAGGCCCTGTCTCGGAGGGTCCCGAACAACATCTTGGCAATCAGTAGCATTGGAGGGAAGGCGTACTTGAGGCCTTCTGACCATGAGACTAGAAACGCATCCACTGCCACCATGGACAGGTGGGCTTGCCGGGAGCAGAAGTGGTGTAACTGAAAGTTGTCCAGAGTGATGAACAAGTCCATCACCGGTTCCCCCCAGAGCAGGAAAAGTCGATTGGCTATCCTGGGGTCTAGCTGCCACTCGTGCGTCTGGAGAACCCTGCTGAGCCTGTCGGTTAGCATGTTGTCCTGGCCTGGCAGATACACTGCTCTCAGGAGGATACCCTGTTGGATTGCGAATGAGCAGAGACCCAGTGCCTCCTGGCAAAGGGCACAGGACCCCATACCCCCTTGTTTGTTCATGCAGAACATTGCCAACTGATTGTCCTTCTGGACCAGGACCGCCTGACGGCACAGGTGATGAGAGAAAACTCTCAGAGCGACGTGTATCGCTCGGTGCTCCAAGAGCTTGATCTGTTGGATGCTCTCGTCTTGTGACCAGGTGCCGTGAGTGTGGAGGTCTCCATAGTGGGCTCCCCAGCCAAGCAGGGAGGCATCCATGATTAGGACTCTCGAGTGGCTGGGGGTCTGGAAGTGCATACCTGCTTCTAGGTGTTGGGGCGACTACCACCAGACTAGGGAATCCGCTAACTTGCGGGTCACCTTTACTCTGTCTTGGAAGAGGCCTGTGGCCTGAGACCACTGATCCCAGAGACACCACTGCGCCGCTTTCATGTGGAGTTGAGCATCTGAGGTGAAGTAGACTGTGGAGGTCATGTGGCCGAGGAGACGCAGAAGGTGCCGGGCTGGCACCAAGGTGCGGTGCTGTATGTCTTGGGCTAGAGACCTCAGACAATCGGCTATGTCCTTTGGCAAGAAGGCCTTGGCCTGGAGGGTGTCGAGCTTTACCCCAATGAACTCCAGGCACTGTGCTGGGAGGAGATGAGACTTGAGATAATTTATGACAAAGTCCAAGTACTGCAGAACCTGGATGGTACGTGCTGTGGCCTGTTGCACCTCAGAGGCTGTGCCTCACCTTATGAGCCAGTCCAGGTAGGGAAACACAAAGACCCCCCTGGAGTCTGAGGAAGCGGCCATGACTGCCTGGCATTTTATGAAGACCCTCAGGGCAGAGGCTAGGCCGAAGGGAAGCACCCGGTATTGAAAATGTTGCCTCCTACCACAAGCCATCTCTCACTTGGTTTGCAGCTTGTCGTGCTGTGAGGGCTTGCGTGCATCAGTGATGCTGAGAGCTAAACTATCGGTAGATTAACTACTGGCAGGGTCTCCCAAGATGGACAGGTCTCAGCTGAGGTGCCAGACCAAGACATACCACCAATCTGGGCAGCAGCAGAATGGGATAGTGTTGACGGCGGAGGATCACATTTTTGTGACAACGACAACACCAAACAAACTGCGTGGAAGAAAGGCCCGGCAATCTACTTCTGTATCTTGCCATGAAAACTCAATGGATAGTTACAACAAATTGTGCTATGGTGCTGGAAGACGAGACCCCCAGGTCGGAAGGCACTCAACTAGCTACTGGGGAAGAGCTGAAGACTTTTCATAGTAAAGCCAGCATTTATGATGTGCTTGGATCAAAGCCCTCGGGAAGTCTGTCTGCTGATGTAGCTGAGCATGAAATGAGAGTCAGAAGCTGTAAAGATGTCTTACACATTGGAACATGGAATGTACAAAGCATGAACCAAGGGAAGTTGGAGGTGGTCAAGAATGAAATAGAACGTGTACAACTTGATCTGTTGGGTGTCAGGGAACTGAAATGGACTGGCATCGGACAGTTTGCATCAGATGATCACATGGTCTACTATGCTGGAAATAAAAGACAAAGAAGAAATGGTGTTGCATTTATAATAAAGAAGAAACTTGCAAGAACTGTCATGAAATACAATGCAGTCAGCGAACGCTTAATCTCTATTCATCTACGAGGATTGCCTATCAACATAACTATAATTAAAGTATATGCCCCAACAACAGCTGCAGAAGAAAATTAAATTGAAGTGTTCTATGAACAAGTACAAGCTGAAATTGAGAGAACATGCAAACAGGATATCCTGATAGTCATGGGTGACTGGAACGCAAAAGTTGGCAACAAAGAAGAAGGCAAAGTAGTTGGAAAATATGGACTTGACAACAGAAATGAAGCTGGAGAAAGACTGATAGAATTCTGCAAGACCAATGATCTATTCATCTCAAACACCTTCTTCCATCAACACAAGCGGCGACGCTACACATGGACTTCACCCAATGGATTGTATAAAAATCAAATTGACTACATCTGTGGAAGTCAACGATGGAAAAACCTCTATAACATCAACAAAGACAAAACCTGGAGCTGACTGTGGTACAGATCATCAACTACTAGTATGCAAACTCAAGCTAAAGTCTTCTAGTCTTGATCCCTGCCCAGTTAGCTGGATCAAAAATACTAAACCACTCCTAGCGCCCAACATTCTAAATATAGCAATTTTTTCTCTCACACATGGTACTATGCTAACCATCCTAAAGAGAGCCTCGATTAGACCTATTCTGAAAAACAAAAAACTAGACAATCACTAGCCTTCCATTTATGGCAAAGATTATAGAAAAATAGTATATAATCAACTTCAGGATCACATTGAACTTCATGCCCCCTTAGATTCACACCAATACGGCTTTAGACCATACCATAGTGTAGAAACACTTCTCGCAGTTATCTTTGATGATATTCTAAAATACATTGACAAATCAAAACAAGCAGTATTACTTATATTTTTGGATATATCAGCTGTCTTTGATTCAATTAACCATCGTATCCTTTTTGAAAGACTAAAACAGATTGGTATACATGGCACTATTCTTGCATGGTTCCAATCATATCTAACTGATCAATCGCAACAGGTAAAAATAGGAAACCATACATCTAAAACCTATACGCAAAAACAAGGAATCCCACAAGGTTCTGCATTGTCAGCTCTACTCTTTAAAATATATTTACAACCTATATGCCACATCATTCAAAAGTGCAAATTAAAATATGCAATTTATGCTGATGATGTTATGATTTATCTTCCTATGGACATAGACTCCCTGGACTTCTCCAATATCAAATCATGCTTCACTAAAATGATGCAATGGCTAAATGAACACAATCTAAACATTAACTTCAAGAAAACAGAAGCATTATTTGTTTCTAGAAATCAAACATTTACCCCTCCAACAGAAATAAAAATTGAAAACATAAGCATCCCCATAAAAGATGAAATAAGATACCTTGGTGTTATCATAGACAGAACGTTAAGTCTAACAACACACATCAGGAATACAACAAACACAATATATAATAAATTAAGATATCTTCAAAATCTAAAACCATTATTATCAAATCTGGACTTCAGATCAGTCCTTCAAGCCCTGATCCTGCCTCACTTAGATTTTAGTAACATAATTCTTCAAGGTATTCCAAAACATGCTTTACACCAACTAAAAGTAGCACAGCATGTTGCTGCAAGAATGCTTATAAATGCAGGTCCAACTGAACACATAACCCCTATACTGTACAAACTTCACCGGTTACCTATACAAAGCAGGATAAAATATAAAGTTATCATAACAACGTTCAAACTGATAAGAGATATAGCCCCATCATATCTAACTGATCTATTTATTTTATTTATTTATTTATTTATTTAACTATTTCTTTTATACCGCCCCTTCCAGAGATCAAGGGCGGTTTACATATAACAGATTAACAGTCTTGTACACAAATTGATCTACTGACAATTCATTCAAGGACCAGAACAGTGAGACAAAGGAACCTGAACACACTACTTGTTCCAAACAACTTTTCAAAACTCAATAAAATTACAACAAATAGGGCATTCAGCTTCAATGCTCCTTTAATATGGAACGCTCTGCCGGATAAACTCAGAGATATCACAGATCTTTCAGCATTTCGAAAATATCTTAAAACTCACTTATGTATAGAGTACTTTGGAGAATCATTCCCAATAGATGAAATATTTCCCACTTAAACTCATGTATACTCATATTCATTAATTTACAACTTACTTTTTCCTTTGTCTTACTCTATCTTACAATACCCAATTCTCCACATTATCACATTTACTCTTTACACTAATAATTCTAGTGAACTACAATACATTTTTCCTTGCTCAGATAAGATTTTTGAAATTTGTAAATATTTAAATCTGTATATATGTTTAAACTATCTATATACCTAATCAGCATTTACTCAGCATTGTAACCCTCAAATTACCATTTTTATTATATACAATTTAATGTTCACTGCAATTTCAATTGTTTGAATAAGTTTCAATGTAATGTTCAAGTTTTGTTCTATGTAAACCGCTTTGATTTTTCTGAAAGGCGGTATATAAAACCATTCAATAAATAAATAAAAATAAATAAATAAAAAGTTGAAAAAGAGCAAACCACTCATGAATGCAGCAAAATATGACCTTGAGAATATACCACTGGAATTTAAAGACTGCCTGCAAAATCGATTTGCTGCTTTAGATACAAATGACAGAGCTCCGGAAGAGTTATGGAATGACATCAAGAAGGTTGTGTTGGAAGAAAGCGGCCTTACCTTTCTGCCAATTCCCTTACTACTCTAGTCCTCTCCCTCATCATCTCCCGCTTAGACTACTGTAATTCCATTTTTTCTGGCCTTCCTTCTTATCAAATTCGTCGCCTTCAGCTCATTCAAAATACTGCTGCCCGTTTGATCACTTTCTCCTCCCCTCATGATCACATCACTCCTTGCCTTCTCTCCCTTCACTGGCTTCCCGTTAAATTTCAGTTCATTTATAAATACCTTATTACCACCCACAAAGATCTTCACACAGGTATTCAGCAATATTTATCCGACCTCATCTACCATCAGCCCGTCCCTCGCCTTCTCCGTTCTTCTCATAGTAACCGCCTTTTTCTTCCCTCCCCGTCTCAAGCCCATCTCGAACTTACCCATCATTCCACTTTCTTTTTCTTAGGTCCTGCTCTGTGGAACTCTCTTCCCCACTCACTCTGCACCAAACCTTCATTTCCACATTTCAAAGTCCTCCTCAAGACCCATCTGTTTTCCCAGGCTTTTGATCTCCCAGCACCCTCCTGACAGTTACGCAGGCCTTTACACCATTTACCACTCCATCCCCTCCCTTTACTCCTTCGTCCTTCCTGTTGCCTCTAACTCATTAGCCCTATTGCTCTGTCTCTTTCTTTCTTTCTTTCTATCTATCTCTATAGTACTTTCCTATCCATTGAATGACGTTCCTTTCCCCTCTTTAATTTTCTGGCAGCCTGCTTTTATTGTACACCGCTCTGATACTCCGGTTGGGCGGTTTATCAAGTCTCCTAAATAAATAAATAAAAGTCTCTACAAAAGGTGAAAAAGCAAAAACGGCCAAAATGGATGACGGAAGAAACTCTGAAAATTGCCCAGAAACGCAGAGAAGCTAAAGCCAGAGGAGAAAGAAAGACAATTGCAGAACTCAGAGATTTCCAATGTGCAGCAAGACAGGACAAGGAAAAGTACTACAATGACACTTGCAAGGAAATAGAAGCAGAAACTATTAGAGGAAAAACAAGATCGGCTTTCCTGAAGCTACAAGAGTTAAAGAAAAAGTTCCAGCCTCGAATTGGAATGTTACAAGATACGCAAGGTTCTATGTTGAATGATGCTGAGAAGATCAAGAAAAGGTGGAAGGAATATATAGAGTTTTTATATGATAAAGATCAAGTGGACCAACAGCCGTTTCAACCTGTACCTTATGATCGGGAACCATTGGTGATGAAAGAAGAAGTTGAAACAGCATTGAAAGCCTTATCAAAGACAAAGCACCAGGCATTGATAGCATTCCTATAGAAGTATTGCAGCAATCTGATGCAACTGGTACCATACTTACAAGGCTCTGCCCAGAAATATGGAAGACAACATCATGGCCAACTGACTGGAAAAGATCTGTGTTTATACCAATACTAAAGAAAGGTGATCCAACTGACTGTGGAAATTATCGAACAATTGCTCTGGTCCCACATGCCAGCAAGATTCTACTGAAGATTATTCAAAAGAGACTACAACCATACCTGGAACAAGAAATACCTGAAGTGCAAGCAGGGTTCAGGAAAGGGTGAGGAACGAGAGACATCATTGCGGATGTGAGATGGATCCTTGAAAAGACTAAAGAATACCAAAAGGATATCTATTTGTGCTTTATCGACTATAGCAAGGCTTTTGACTGTGTAAACCATGAGAAACTCTGGGCCACATTAAGAAGCATGGGTATACCAGAACACCTGATCGTTCTCTTGCGCAATCTGTACATTGATCAAGAAGCAACAGTTTGAACGGAACAAGGAGAAACAGAATGGTTTAAAATAAGCAAAGGTGTAAGACAAGGCTGCATACTTTCCCCCTTCCTGTTTAATTTATATGCAGAACAAATCATCAGAGAAGCAGGATTGTATGAAGACAGAGGTGTGAAGATTGGTGGAAGACTCAACAACCTTCGCTATGCTGATGATACTACATTACTGGCTGAAAGTGAAGATGATCTTAAACATTTGCTTCTCACAATCAAAGAACATAGTCTCAAAATGGGCCTGCACCTTAATGTAAAGAAGACAAAGATCATGACAACTGGCATAATCAACAGGTTCATCGTTGAAGGAGAAGAAATTGAAATTGTGAACAACTTTAACCTACTTGGATCAACTATCAATAAAGAAGCAACAAGCAGTCAAGAAATCCAATGACGCATTGATCTTGGCAGAATGGCTATGAAAGACCTAGATAAGATTCTCAAGAGCAGAGATGTCTCTCTCCATACAAAGATTCGACTTGTTCAAGCCATGGTATTTTCAACAACATCATATGGATGTGAAAGCTGGACAGTGAAAAAAAAAGACAGACAAGAAGAAAATTGATGCCTTTGAATTATGGTGCTGGCGGCGAATACTGTGTATACCATGGATTGCCCGAAGAACAAACCAGTCGGTACTAGAGGAGATCAAACCTAAGCTTTCTTTAGAAGCTCAGATGACAAGACTTCGACTTTCATACTTTGGACACATCATGCGAAGAGAGAGATCATTAGAGAAAGACATCATGCTTGGCAAGATAGAAGGTCAACGCAAACGAGGAAGGCCAGCAATGAGATGGAAGGCCAGCAGCTACGGGTAGCATTCTGTCAACAATGATCCGCCTGACTGAAGACCAAACACAATTTAGGATGGCTATCCAGAGGGTCGCCATGAGTCGACTCCGACTCGACGGCACTTAACAACAACAACCACAAGCCGTAGGAACTGTCTGTGGTTGGGGTGGATAAGGATGTGGGTATACGCATCCTTGAGGTCTAAGAAGCATAGCCAGTCTCCTTGCTGGAGGTATAGCTGCAATGTTCCAAGGGAGAGCATCTTGAACTTCTCCCGCACCAGGAATTTGTTGAGGTTGCCCAGGTCGAGGATGGGCCTTAGGCTCCCTGTCCTCTTTGGGACGAGGAGGCTTCTGGAGCAGTACCCCCTGCCCTTGAGGTGGTAGGGCACCGGTTCCACTGTTCTGTCCTCAAGAAGACCTGCCAACTCCTTCAGAAGGTCCCGGTGGAGGGGATACCTGAGGGGCTTTTCCGGGAAATAAGGAGGAGGTATCTGAGTCAGGTGGAGGAGGTAACCCTCTCCCACTACCCTTAGTGCCCAGGAATCGGTGGTGATGGATACCCACCTCTGGGCATAGAGGGTCAGATGTCCCCCTGTGGGCTGCAGAACTCCGTGAAGTAGAAAGGCTATGCTCGAGGAGTCAAAAGCTCCCCCCTGGTTGGGCCAGAGCCGGTGCCTGGGGTTTGAGAGCCTTCTGCCTACGCAGGCCATGTCCATGTCCCTTGGCCTGCTGACCCTGTTGGGGAGCCAGGGAGGCCTGATAGGGTGGGTAGTTTTGGTAAGCAGTCCCCTTCCTCGGGTAAAAAGGCTTTTTACCAGAGCCCTTCCGTCGGGGAGGGGCAGTGGTCTTCTTGGAGAGCCTGATCCTCGTCATGAACTTGCTCTCCAGCTCAGCTGCCTTGTCAGTCATTGGTTTGCCGAAGAGGTTCTCCCCTTGGCATGGGACATTGACCAATTTGTCCTGAACCCACTGCTCCAGTCGGACAACTGGAGCCAAGCCGGCAGCATGCACCGATGCCCGCCGCGGCTACCTGAGCCACTGACTCCAACCCATCATAGGCTGCTCGAGACATAAATTTGGAGCACTCATGGACGGCCTTGGACACACTCTTGAACTGCTGTAAAGGTTCCTAGGACAGACCAGCCAAGAACCCGTCAAGTTCCTTCACCAGGTCTCTCAAGTACATTCCCATGTACAGCTGGTAGGCCTGGACCCAGCAGATGAGCATCGAGCCCTGGTAGCACTTCCTGCCAAGGGCATCCAAGGTGCGGGCCTCTCTGCCTGGGGAAACCGAGAAGTGCGTCCTCTGGCTTTTCTGCCGATTCATGGCCGACTCCACCACCATGGAATTGTGTGGCAGTTGTGACTTCTGGAAGCCCTGGCTCTGGTGGACCCGATACCTCGAGTTGAGCCATTTGCTCACCACCGGCACTGATGCCAGTATCTCTCACATGCAGAGCATGAGCCGTTCCAGGATGGGAGGAATGGACACCATGAGCAATTCCCAGGGAGGGGCCTTGTACTGGAGGATCTCCAATTTGTCACCCCAAGGGTCCTCCTCTGACTCGGTTGGGAATGCCAAGACCTTGGATATGTCCTTGAGAAAGTCCAAGAAGCCCATATCCTCTGGCAGGGAACGTCTCCGATGTTCTGAGACAGGAGAGTCAGAAGGTACATCATGGTGGCAATGGGTATCAGGAGACTCGTCATCCTCGGTCTCCCAATCGGAGTACTCCGAGGATGACTCATAGGCGGGCTGCTCCCCAGTTTTGATGTCTTCAAGGTCCTGCAGTTGACACTGGGTAAATTGGCCGTGGATCCCGAGGAACTCGGGCTTGGCACCGACTCCCCTGTTGTGGAATCCTCAACTAGGATGGTGTCTGGAGACCGAGATTGGTTCACTGCCGTCTCCTTCCAGGGGACCTTGGAAGGTCTCTCTTTCTCCGATGTCTCAGACGAGCGCCTCAGACTGCAGGACCGGGCAGTTCCTGGCCGGGCGGAACCATCCAAGGACGCCACCTTTGAGGGTTTCTTCTTCTTCCTGTGTTCCCTTGAGGGAGATCTCTATCTGGCTACACTAATTAATACACCCCAGGAAAGCAGGTCAAGAAGAAGAATGAACCTACACATGTTGCAAGTTCCTGATTCCATTAGAAAATCAAGGCAGAAGACAAGCAACACTGCTTTCTCATTCTTTGCACCTGCATTGTTGAACAACTTCCCAGTTGAACTAAGAGAAATTAAGGACCTTAAATCATTTAGAAAGCAGCTAAAAACCTATCTATTTACACAGCACTACTACAACGTACAGCACAATGATGTCCAGAATTCTCAGATCAGCACCATCCAACAACCATATCCTGATCCTACTTAGGATACTTCATCCACCTACATACCACATACTCACACTTCTCTTTCACACCTATGTTTCATCTAATGTGACATCTAAGTCAATCAGCATATAGATACTTATTAATTTCAATTTGTAAATAGTTACTGATGTTAATTTGATTACCAATAGTTACATAAGTCGGCATTGATTTGCCACCTGTTTCATTTGTTCTATGTATTAGTTAAATTGTTCTAAAAATGTTTATTGTAAAAATAATAATAGTTCCATTATTATTTTTTTTTGTTATCTGAAAACCGCCTCTGATCACTGGAAGAAGCGGTATAGAAGAATGTGCAAATAAAATAAATAAATAAATAATAAATAAATAAATACCCTCTCCGAGGACCCACGACAATGCTCGGATTTGGAAAGCTCTTCCCGAGATGACGTGGCCTCAGATGAGGCCCTGGTCTTTGGAGGCATCAGGGATTCAGTGAAGAACCTATCATCCTGCTGCTGGCAGCTCTTCGGGGCTTTGCTGGACATCCATTTACAAAGGCCACAAGCCACCAGATCGTAGTCATGTGTGTCAGTTAAGAACATTATTTTAGAGCACTGATCACACTTTTTAAAGCCATTGGTAGCCATGGGGGGAAAAAAGTACCTCTGGGCTGTGTCGTGAGCCCTCTCAACGCACCTATCGGTTGAGCAAGGTACTGCACTGGGGTTTCAATATCACTGGCCTTCTGATAGATGTAGCTGTGCTGCCAGTTGAAATAAGTTGTGGAAAACCGATGGTAAAGTAAAATAGGGCTTTATTTCCCTTTCCCAATAGGATTTCTCAATATGTACAAAAATAAAGAAATATAACCCTTCTTGGGCATAACAGAAAAGAAAACTGTAACAGAAATAGCTTCCTTTTCAGCTTTTAACAAAACAAAGGTATTTATTTTATTTATTTATTTATTTATTTTATTTATTTATTTAACTATTTCTTTTATACCGCCCCTTCCAGAGATCAAGGGCGGTTTACATATAACAAGTCAACAGTCATGTACACAGTTTGTATACATTTTACATAGAACATAGAACATAGAACAATAGAAATCAACTATTTACATTAAACAGTAAATATACCATTTATAGGTATTAAAGCAAACATATTAAACTTTATACAAATGAATATTTACAGTGTGTGGTGTGTGTGGTGTGTGGGGCAGGAATTCAAAATCACAGACCTGTAGCACCCAGGAATAAGGCCTTCCCTTCACTCTGTCAGGCTTCTTATTCCTCCTTATCTGAGTGAAAATATATCGTCAGCTACAGAAATGCTACAGTCCATTTGTTCCACGTTATCTTCTATTACAGATGGTTCATATTGCATAATTTCCTCAGCAGGGACTAACACTTCTCTACCTGCCTCATGTGGGAGCTTTGCAAACAGTCCGTCTTGGCTGTGACGTACTTTTCTTTCACTGTGAACAAACTGCTTGCTGTTACCACATTCACTGAGGTTTTCCTGGTAAGAGCCTCCCCTCTGCTGATACCTGGTAGGCAAACTGAAATATTCCCTTGTCCTCCTATTAGAAGGAATTGCTTCAGTTCTAGCCTCTGCTCTGCTCAGGTCCCTGGGAGCAGCTGGAGCTTTGAACGGCAGCCCAACGTATCTCTCAGACTGAGTTACTTCTGAAGGTAAAAAGCCTTTTACATTCCTTTGCTTATGATAAGGGTAATGAAGCTTCTCTGCTTCCCTTAAATTGGCTTCATATGGCTCCTGGACTTCCACAAACTGTCCCCTATAGCCAAGCCCTGTGCTTCCCCTTTTTGGATAAGAGTAAAACTTGTTAGCTTGTACTTTTTTCCTTCTGGCTCTGTTCCAATCAGGACTGTAATATTCACTCTCTCTTTCTGTGTCAAGCTGTCTGTGCCCCTCACTCAAGCATTCACTGAACTCACTCACACTTCCGTTCAGGCTTCCGAGGTGGTAGTCAGACACGCTCTCTTCACAGCTTCTTGCGTCCTCTCCATTCATCCAGTTCCTTCTGTTTCTGCTTTCATTCAGAGACCTAGGCTGTCTCCTATTCTTGTTCTCAGTCTGAATCTTGTTCCTAGTCTTGTGCTGCCTAACTGCTTGGGAGCTGTGTTTATCTAGGTGTGTCCTAGCTGCACCACCTCCCAGCTGATTAGTATCATGTGAGAATCTCCTGGTTTCTCTACTAGCTGGGTGTGTCTCCCTAGCTCGTGACCTCACTGGCTTACGTTGCCCATGGCAACTTTCTATCATGTGCTCTCCCCAAACATCAGTATCTTCTTGAACTGCTATATCATCTGTCTCCATAGGGGTCACTAGTGAGTCTGCTCTGTGACAGCTGCCAGCAGGGAAAAAAGGCACGAAGACGCCAGAAAAAATAAAAGAACCAAAACTATGTAAAAAAATTAAAATTAAGTACCGAACTCAACGCTGAGACACTGAGGACGGTAGACGGGAAGAGTACCGATGCAAGACCGGAGCCGAGTAGGAAACTCAGGCATGAAAAAAATCAACTTTTTCGGGGGAAGACAGACAGCATCTGAAGGGCTCCGGGAAAAAAAAGAGACTGAGCAAGATGGCAACCTTGGGCGGGAAGGGGACCACGCATGTGTGGTGGCATCTCCCAAAGGCTTTCTTGAAAGCTGGGGGGATGCTTCCGCAAGGGCTCTGTCGGTGCCAACATCACCCATATGTGAGGACTGACTTCCTGCTTGTTCCCAGAGAATAATACCAAGATCAGGTCTGTTGGTTCACTGGTTGGGAAACACTCGTGTTCAGTAAATGTGGCTGGATGCAGGACCAAGAGTCATGTGCTCCGCCTGCCTTTGTTTCTGCCTGTTGTGAATGATGCATGTATGTGGTTAATAAAAACTGGACCCTCCCTTCTTGAACTGCTTTGTTGTGTTTTAACTAATGGCCACATTGTCCTCAGCCCTGGAGTGAAAGCTGTGTAGGCTCTGCCTCAGCCATTCTCTCTCCTGCTTTTCTGCAGAGGATTCGCTTTCAAATCAAATTTTGAAATTTGTAAATATTTAAATCTGTATATATATGTTTAAAATATCTATATACCTAATCAGCATTTACTCAGCATTGTAACTCTCAAATTACCATTTTTATTATATACAATTTAATGTTCACTGTAATTTCAATTGAATAAGTTTCAATGTAATGTTCAAGTTTTTGTTCTATGTAAACCGCTTTGATTTTTCTGAAAGGCAGTATATAAAACCGTTCAATAAATAAATAAATAAATCAGAAGGATTTGCTCTCCCTTCTCTATCTTTCTTTCCTGTGAAGAGGCCTGTAAGGGGGCTGGGGAACCCAGAGGTGGAACAATCCTTTTGTGTGAGCTGCCGGTGAAATGCCCCCAGCCTGGAGTGAAAGCTGCCCTACCTGTGCAGGCTCTTCCTCAGCCATTCTCTCTCCTGCTTTTCTGGGAACGATTCGCACTCTCAGATCAGGAGGATTTGCTCTCCCTTTTCTATCTTTCTTTCCTGGGAAGAGGCCTGTAAGGGGGCTGGGGAACCCAGAGGTGGAACAATCCTTTTGTGTGAGCTGCCGGTGAAATGCCCCCAGCCTGGAGTGAAAGCTGCCCTACCTGTGCAGGCTCTTCCTCAGCCATTCTCTCTCCTGCTTTTCTGGGAACGATTCGCACTCTCACATCAGGAGGATTTGCTCTCACTTCTCTATCTTTCTTTCCCGGGATGAGGCTTTAGGCTCTGCTTCTCTCTTAATGGCGGAGGCTTGCAGGGAAGCTGCAGGCAGGGAGGGCAGGAAATGTTTGTGGTTAGGAGGGAGGAGGGAGGAAGGGGAGGAGGGAGCTAGACTGAGAAAATGAAAGACTAGGAGGGAAACCCCTGTGCTCTCATGATCTCATGCAGGCGGCATTCTTCAGAGTGGCAACAAGCTGCTGAGACTCTAGTTATCAGTCACAGTTTAGTTCAGTTTATTCCATACTTGATATAGTACTCTTAGTGAAAACAACAGAGTAGTTTACAGCACAAATAAAAACAATTTTACATCAAAATACATGAGATACAAAAATTAAATAAAAAACAAAACCTATGTAAATTTATAGTTTATTTAGAACTTGATATACCACTCTTCACAACAAAACGGCTTATAAAAAACGTATTACATTAGAAGGAAAAAAATAATAAAATATGTGCTATTAAAGGAATATACAAAATAAAATAAACAAAACACGAAAACTTAGGCAATGGGGTAAACAAAACACATATGGGGTCACTCTGAACCACGAATGGGACGTCCATCCCTACTATTCGTGCCGGCTCCAGCCCCCATATAACTTACCCGCTGGTTGTGCGGGGACGTTATACGGGAGTGGAGAAGAGGTGGCCTGGGGGCGGAGATTGGGCGGGCAGTGGGTGGTCGCCGGCCCTGGACATACAGGGCCGGTTCTAATGTTGGCCCTGTATGTCCAGAGCTGGCAAAATGTCTGAGGAAGTTATTCCACCTCCAAGGTGGAATAACTTCCCTGGACTTTTTTTTTTCATGGCCTGGGGCGTGGATGGGGCTGGGGGGTCAGGGTTTATTCCCTGCAGCCTGACCCTGGCCTTAGAAGGCCAGATCGGGGGTCGGGCTGCAAGGAATAAACATTTATTTCTGGTGGTCGGTGTCACAGCTTTTAAATGGAGCCATAGCAACCTGACGCCATGGCGCTGCGACTCCATTTAAAAGCCCTGACTGAGTTAGTCAAGCAGGCCTTGTACATGCAGGCCGGACTGAATCACAGTCCCAGACTACACCTACATGACTGATCGCGATTCTGATCCCGCAGGGCTAGATGTGCCCCACAGGATTAGAATCGTGATCCACTTTGTACGTCCAGCTGAGACCAGACATACAAAGGGGATATACGTGCAGGATGGAATCGGGCCAATAAGATCACGGTTGTTGTTGTTGTTGTTGTTGTTAAGTGCCGTCGAGTCGGAGTCGACTCATGGTGACCCTCTGGATAGCTATCCTAAATTGTGTTTGGTATTGAGTCAGATGGCTCATTGTTGACAGACTGGTACCCGTAGCTGCTGTTATTGTATCGATCCATCTCATTGCTGGCCTTCCTCTTTTGCATTGACCTTCCATCTTGCCAAGCATGATGTCTTTCTCTAATGATCTCTCTCTTGGTGCTCTGCACAGCAATGTCTGGATACAGAAAGACTGTAGGTCACCGCACAAAATGCCTGCTGTGTGTGCCAGAATAGGGTAACCCCACCAGTACCTATCATGCAATGCACATGCAGAACAACAGTCTAAAACTGATCACCAAATGGAGAATGCACCCCTCCAGCACCTCAGCTTGGTAAGAAGAACTGACAGTGTAGGATACTGGCACAGAGCAGCTACAGACCATGACACTGTGCAGGTTTTGTGTTCACCCTGAGGGAGAGGATGGGCGCCCAGCATCAGGTCCACAGTACCTGCGCTGTTAGAGATAGGTTCTGCTGCAGATCTCCATCACTATCTCTGTATGGCAAGTGTTACCTGCAAGTGGAGCAGTGTTGGATTTTCACTTGGTCTACTGTGGAACCTCTGGGTCTCAATAAAGAGTTGGATTGGATCAGTATTCTTTAGTGGTTCAAAACTGTGGTGGGTTTCATTTTGGTTTCATTCTGCACAAGCCAACCTTGGTCACTAGCTTTTTGCCTATTGGTTTGGCTTGCTATTTAATGATTGTACCTTCTTGCATGACTTGGATCTGTAATGAGCATGCGCCGTCGTTTCGGAGCAGTGGAGGTGCTGGTTGTTTTCGATTTCGGCAGTTCGATTGAGCGTTGAGACAGGGCATTGAATTTTAACTTGCCCGAAACGCAGTGCTGTGTCTTCTTTTGGAAAACTGCTTTTTTGCAAATTCCTCATCTGTTTGAAAGTTGCCATTCACATTTCGAATTTTGAGGATTGGGACTGCCTTGGGAATGTCTGCTTCTGCAAGCTGTTTCAAAATGGACTGCAGTTCATGATCATGGTGGTTCAGATAAGTTAAAGTGTTTTTGAATGTTTTCACTTTTATAAGCGTTTTAAAGGTGGCACCACTTCATGGTTTTTTTACCACCTTATTTTAGCTCTTGTGTGGGTTTTCATGGGACTGTGATTAAAATGGAAGTTATGGCTTCGAGAGGCTTTTAACCTTGTGGCTTTTAATCTCATGGCCGACCTCCCGACAAAAATAATTACTTCGGGGTTTTGAGGCTGCTCATTTTTTTCTGTTGGTTACTCCTTTTTTGGTTTAGGTTTTAGGTGGGGAGTGGTAGTTGTTTGAGGTTTTGGTATTATAAATATCCATAGCAACCTTATAAAGTAAGGAACTTAAAGATCTAAACACAAGCTTAAAACTAAGATGCAGACAGCAGTCCAGCAGCAAGATGGGGGCTTTCCAGTCTTTTGCATTGAGTGTCACATGTATGATTTTCTCCCAGTTGGTGAGAGGTCTTACGTGTGCACTAGGCACAAGGAGCTCTTTGCTCTCAGGTAACGAGTCCGTTCTCTGGAGCCTAGAGTAGAAGACTTGGAAAACATAAGAAAGACAGAGAGGTACATAGACGAGACCTACAGGGATATAGTCCTGAAGTCCCACCTCCAGTCTGGCAGCATCCCTGTTGCCTTGGAGGAGAGAGGTCACGTGACAGGAGAGCATCACCCTGGTGTGGCAGGAAGCGATCCTGCAACTAGGACCTGTCCTCCAGGTGATGTAAAACCCTCTCACACCGAGAAAGTTACTCCAGGGCCATGTGCCCATGAGGGAAGGGTTAGGACAGCCGTTATAGTTGGTGATTCGATCATTAGGCATGTAGATAGCTGGGTGGCTGGTGGACGTGAGGATCGCCTGGTAACATGCCTGCCTGGTGAGAAGGTAGCGGACCACATGTGCCACCTAGATAAGGTCTTAGATAGTGCTGGGGAGGAGTCTGCTGTCTTGGTACATGTCGGTACCAATGACATAGGAAAATGTGGTAGGGAGGTTCTGGAGGCTAAATTTCAGCTTTTAGGTAGGAAGTTGAAATCCAGAACTTCCAGGGCAGCATTCTCCGAAATGCTTCCTGTTCCATGCGCAGGACCTAAAAGGCAGGCAGAGCTCCGGAATCTCAATGTGTGGATGAGACAATGGTGCAAGGATGAGGGTTTTGGATTTGTTAGGAACTGGGGAACATTCTGG
This sequence comes from Ichthyophis bannanicus, assembly GCA_033557465.1. Taxonomy (NCBI): domain Eukaryota; kingdom Metazoa; phylum Chordata; class Amphibia; order Gymnophiona; family Ichthyophiidae; genus Ichthyophis; species Ichthyophis bannanicus. The sequence goes on along the minus strand of CM066031.1, from coordinate 26,443,412 downwards.
GGAAAGGAGGGGCTCTTCTGAAGGGATGGGCTTCACCTTAACTGGGATGGAACCAGACTGCTGATACAATTTGTATATATTTACTATGTATATATGTTATAATAGTTTAATAATTTACTGTTTAAATTTATACCGTTATCTGTATCTAGTTCATCTGTTCTATGTAAAACGACTTGGTATGATACTATCCATACCATACAACACACTGTTCATTGTAAACCGCACTTGATACTTGTGAAAGAGCGGTATAGAAATAGTTGTTAAATAAATAAATAAATAAATTAACCTTTAAAAAGGAGATTGAGCAGCTTTAAAACTAGATAATAGGGGAAAGCCGACATCCGCCCAAGAGCGCATGGTTCGGAAGAATGTATCCTTGAAGGATACTACCAAAAGCAGAGAGGTTCCAAAAAAGAGTAAAGTAGCACAAATGCCCTCAAGTATGGAGCAGACAGAGCTTAAAGATCCCAAATTACCCATGCCTACCAATAGCCAGATTAATATGAATAAAATACAGTGTCTAAAATGCTTGTACACAAATGTTAGAAGTCTCAAAAAATAAGATGGGAGAGTTAGAATATATAACACTAAATGAGAGGTTAGATATGATTTGAATCTCAGAGACATGGTGAAAGGAGGACAACCAGTGGGACACTGTGATACCTTGGTACAAACTATATCATAATGATAGAGCTGATCAAATTGGTGGAGGGGTTGTGCTCTATGTTAGAGAGGGCATTGAGTCAGAAAGGATTAAAGTTTTACAGGAAACAAAATTTGCTGTAGAATCTCTATGGATTGAAATTCCATGTAAAAAGGGGAAGCTGATGGCAGTGGGTGTGTATTATCGACCGCCTGGCCAGAATGAACAAATGGATGATGAAATGCTCAAAGAAATCAATGAAGCTAACAAAGGTTACAGCACAGTAATAATAATGGGTGATTTCAATTATCCCGGTATCGACTGGGTCAGTGTCACGGCAGGACATGCTAGGGAGATAAAGTTCCTAGATGAAATAAATGACTGCTTCTTGGAGCAGCTGGTTCATGAACCGAACAGAGGGGAAGCCATATTGGACCTAGTCCTGAGTGGAACACCAGATCTAGTGCAAGAGATAAGGGTGTTGGGGCAACTTGGCAATAGTGATCATAGCATGATCGCGTTTGATTTAATTAGTGGAGGAGGGATAATAAGAAAATCCACAGTTCTACCTTTTAACTTTCGAAAGGGAGACTATGATAAATGAGGAAAATAGTCAAGAAAAAACTAAAAGGAGCAGTTGCTAAGGTTAAAGACTTACATCAAGCTTGGGTGTTGTTGAAAAATACTATCTTGGAAGCCAAGACCGGCAGTATTCCACGCTTTAAGAAAAGTGGAAGGAAGTCCAAAAAACTGCCATCATGGTTTAGAGGTGAGGTCAGAGAGGCTGTTGTTGCCAAAAAAGCATCTGTCAGGAAATGGAAAAAAGAGACAAACGACGAAACATGGAAACAGGCAAGCACTGGCAAGTCAAATGCAAGGCATTGATAAGGCAGGCAAAGGGAGAATTTCAGAAGAAGCTTGCTGCGAAAGCAAAAACTCGAAATAAAGATTTTTTCAAGTACATTCATAGCAAAAAACCTGTGAGAGAGTCAGTTGGTCCATTAGATGATAGAGGGATTAAAGGGGCACTAAGAGGTGGCAAGGCGATAGTGTAGAGACTGAATGAATTCTTTGCTTCGGTCTTTACTGAGGAAGATGTAGAGATTTTACCCATGACTGAAATGGTATTTAAAGGTGCTGAAGAATTGAAGGAAATATTGATACATCGGGAAGATGTAGTACAACTATTAGATAAACTGAAGAGTAGCAAATCACCTGGGCCGGATGGTATACATCCAAGGGTGTTGAAGGAACTGAAATATGAGATTGCAGACCTGCTATTAGTAATCTGTGAACTTTCATTAAAATCATCTGTAATACCTGAAGATTGGAGGATCGCCAATGTAACGCCAATTTTTAAAAAGGGTTCCAGGGATGATCCAGGAAACTACAGACCGGTGAGCCTGATGTCAGTACCGGGAAAAATGGTAGAAACCATCATAAAGAACAAAATTACTCAGTATGTAGATAGTCATGGCCTAATGGGAGACAGCCAACATGGCTTTAGTCAAGGAAGATCTTGTCTTACTAATCTGTTATGTTTTTTTGAAGGTGTGAAAAAGCAGGTGGTCTGAGAGTGTACTGCGATCCAGAACTCCCGTATCCTCCGGCATTCCCACCACATATGTTTAAAGATGCCGTGTAGGCCGCTGTGACGCTGTAGCAGTGCCAGAAGCTATAGAAACAGATGGTGACCTGGTGGAAGGTCCGGGTACTGTAGGTAAATGCAAGATATTCCCTTCTCAGCACAAGATGCACATGGCTAATCAGCTAACACAGCTCACCTCGGGGGAGGGGAGAAGCAGAGTTTCTGATTGGGCACGCCCTAGCAGGAGGCGGGTTCCCCAGAGCAGAGGCAGCTTGTTAAGCAGGAAGAAGGAAGAAGGAAGACAGGACGAGAGCAGGAACAAGAATGAAAAAGGGAACAGGAATGAGAGAGAGAAGCCGAGGAGGTGGAAGGAAATACAAAACACAGACGAAGCAGATGTGTGCTTTAGAGATGGAGTAGCCTTGGATGCCAGAGCCTTTGACTTTGAAGGAGAAACATTCCCCAGCTGCAATTCCAGGAGAACGCATGTAAAGCCAAGAAGCAGGTACCAGGGAGACTCAGTGCATAGAAGAACCTTCTGGGAGCAAGAGAAGGGCGAGGCACTGAGAGACCCAGGGGTAAAGCCTATGCTTTTGGAACAGAGAGCTGACCCGTGGAAAGAATGGCAGACTGCTAAAGAACATTCAGGCATTCCTCAACACAAGGTACAGGGTGTCTTTAATTCTGATAACAGCTTTTATGAGAAGCCAGACTGTGTGAGTGCTTATTTTAAAACCCAGGGCAAACCCAGGTTTTATGAGGGCAGTTGGCTGCAACCAGAAGTTCACTCAGATAAACCCAGCTTTTCTCCTCAAACTGCTGACAGAGTTAACAAGCAAGCTAGCTACAAGGACGTAGCAGATATATTTGCTAGAGATATATGCCAGAAGGTTTTAGGAGGTTCTAAGTTTGAATTGCTGTCTAAAAATCCTTCACCTGCAAATGAACTGACTTACCCAGCACTTGCTGACAGAGACAAGTGGGGGAGGGGTAACTCCAGTGCAGTGAATGAGCATAGTAAGAGAGACGGCATTGTTTGTTTGCCTGAAGAAAAACCCACAAGCTATCACTCACCTCAGGAAGGAGTTCATTCCCCGCCTAGCCCTTATAGCAAGCAGGCTGAAGAACTCCTGAAAGAGTTTAAAGCTTTCCTAGAGAAACGAACTATTCCTGGACAGAAAGTAATTGAATTAGTACAGAGCCCAGAAGCACAAGTGCCATTGGTTCATCCCTTACCAATGCTGGATTTGAATCAGCCAATGGACTGCTCCATCTGTCTCATAGACAAAGAATAGTCAAGCAAAGCTTGTGTGGTCATTCGTTATAATATGCTGAAATGCATGCTGTTTAAGTTCCTTACCTGAAGAGCTTATGAAGAGATAAGAATAAGCTGAAGCACAACTTAGTTACAGTGCATGAACTTTATTGTTTGCTCTTTGTTTAAGTGATTTCAAGTAAAGCTCACATGACAGGAATGTGAACTCCTGTGTTAAAGGACAGTTTTGAACACAGTATTGGAAAAAGCCTGTTTTCCTTTTGTTCTTTTTTTGGCTGTAAAATATATTCCTTTACGCCTGTTCCATTCCACCATGGAGCGGGAGAAATAAATCCTTATAAAATAAATATTCTTTATACCTGCCTTGTCATTCGACCTTCACAACTACAACTTAACCTCAAGGCACACCCCTCCCCAAACCCTCAAGGTTAGGGAGCGGGTGCAGGCTATAAAGTGGCGTAGTATTTAGGATTCGGCGCAGGCGCAAAAGGAGCCACAGCAGGAGCGGCAGAAGATATTCTTCCACTGGACCCCGGCCGAAGAGCTGACGAGCCCAGCAGAGGGAGAAGGTCTGCAGAAAGGCTACAGGAGCCAATCCTGAAGTGCTCGAGATACACCTCAGCCAGGTAAAGGGTATCCACCCCGGGTTGTGAAGGATACCAGGGCGAGGGTGTCCCTAGTGGTAACTGGGGAAAGCAAGGAAAAAAAAATTTTTTTTTTTTAGGAAAACACAGAGAAGTTAGTGTTGGGATACCGCACTTGGGTCTGTGTTTTTGTTTCCATTGCAGGAGTCCCAAGATGGCGATGGATCCTAAAGAGATTTTCACTTGGATGGCGACGCAGCTAGAGCGCCAGGCTGACCTCGCATTAGAAGCACAGCAGAGGGCCACTGCAAGCTTAAAAGAGCAACAGCAACCCCTACTGACTTTGTTGGAGGAGTACGTGCAAGAGAGGAAGCGAGCCGCTGTACTAGCGCCTGATACAGGTTCTCTCGTGACTAACAATGTGCAGCCTGTTATACAGGAACTTTGTTCAATTTTGGACAGCTCACCAGTCAGGACGATGTAGATGATTACCTGGAAAGCTTTGAGAGGGTAGCTCGTCTCAGCTTATGGCCGAAAGAGTACTGGGCCTTAAGGCTGGCTGCGTCACTCACCGGGGAAGCCATGGCAGCATACCGGGCCATGCCCGCTGAGTTGGCTGGTAGTTATGAAGACGTGAAAAGGGCGATAAGGGAGAGACTGGGTCTCACTCCACTGATCTATCGCTCTCGTTTGAGGAGCGTGAGACTCAGGCAGAGCGAAACCCCAAAGTCCTTATGCCACAGGATAAGAGGTTTACTTAACAAGTGGCTGACTCCAGAAGGAAGATCAGTGGACTCCATTCTGGATGAGCTAGTGTTAGAGCAATATATGGATGCTCTACCGTCAGAAATCCGCACCTTCCTGATCCTGCAAAATTGCAAGACTCCCCAGGAAGCGGTTGCTCTCTCTGAGAGGTATGTGGAGGCAGAGTTAACTGCCCGGAGAGGTAGCACCCCTTCCCAGGAATGGAGCACAAGGGGATCAGAAAGGACACGGAGGGTGCAGGAAGAGCCAGTGAGCATGTGCATGCCTTTTAGGAAAAATGATGCATGTAAGTTAAAATGCCATAAATGTGGACAGGTAGGACATGTACAGAAGTATTGTCATGTGAAAACTGCTTTAATTGCAGATAGCTATATGGAGGATAGACCAGGATTTCTTCTGGCTGTATCTGTACAAGGGATCATCACGCAAGCTTTACTAGACTTGGGAGCAGAGTTAAGTATGATCTCTGAAGAGTTCTGGAAAGCCATAGAAGCCCGACAGGCCCCAGAAGTAATTCCTCCGGTAGATGCAGTAAAGATCAGGTGTGTTCATGGAGGAACGTCTTCATACCCTGTGTACAATCTACACATAGCAGGCTTAGGTGCCCAGAGAACTATCCCACTAGCAGTTGTCCCACGTCTCCCACATGCTGTTATTCTAGGCAGGAACTGGCCTCAGTTCTATAGGGAAATAAAAAGAGAATTGCAAGAGAAAGGTGCAATGGTCTCTACAAGAGCCCAGACCACAGCCCTAGAAAGCCAAGAGACTACATCAGAGGATCCTGGTGAAATCCTTCCCTCTGATGATGCCTTAGTGACCACTCCTGATCCCAAAGTAAAGAGGGGTAAGGCAGAAAAGCGTAAGGAGCAACAGTCACGTTCTAGGAATAAGGCCGAAGTACAGGCAGGGCAAGAGCTTCCATGGGTACCTGAGGAGCTGATGAGTAAGTTCCCCACGTTTCCAAAGGAGCAGCAGGCGGACCCTGCTCTCACACATGCATTTAAGTGGGCTCAGGACCCTAGGGATACACTGCCTAGATTTCTCCTCATGTCAGGCATACTCTATAGAGAGAGTAGAAATCCTTTCACAGGAGACAGCCGAAAACAGTTAGTAGTACCGACTACTTTTAAAAACATTGTGCTATGGTTAGCACATGACCACCCTGTAGGGGGACATAAGGGCAGTCAAGGGACCCTCGACCAGATTTTAGCTAGGTTTTACTGGCCCGGTGTTTTTAAAGAAACGACCCGGTTCTGCGAGGCCTGCCCCACTTGCCAACGTGTCTCCGCGACCCATCCCAAGGATGTCCCTATGATATCATCTCCGGTGATCAAAGACCCACTTCAGAGAATAGGGATAGATATAGTGGGACCGCTGATTAAAACACCTAGAGGGTTTCGCTACATCCTAGTGGTAGTGGACCACGCTACACGATTGCCGTGGGCCATGCCACTACGCTCTACTTCTGCAAAAGTGATAGCTAATGAGCTTATTAAATTATTCTGCGAAGTAGGTTTCCCTAGGGAAGTCCTCACCGACAGGGGGAGCAACTTCCTCTCGAAATACCTCATGCAAGTATGGGATGCCTTTGGGATCCAACACATCAAGACAGCGGCATACCATCCTCAGACAAATGGTCTAGTCGAAAGACAAAAACAGACGCTCAAGAGAATGCTACGTAGAAGTCTGGAGGGTGAGATGGACCATTGGGATATGATGCTCCCTTTTGTTCTCTACGCATGTAGGGAAAGAAAACAAGCCTCGTTGGGAACGGCGCCATACGAGTTGTTGTATGGTAGGTCTCCCCACGGAATTCTTGACATTCTGAAGGAACAGTGGGTGGAACCGGACACCCAGGAGGTAGAAGTTCCAGATTTCCTACGAGACTTAAAGAAGCGGCTACGCCAAACCTCCCAGGTGGCAGTAGAGAACCTGCAGCGTAGTAAACACTAGCAAAAGTCCTATTATGATAGGAATACCAAACAGCGTCAACTAATGATAGGAGAGAAGGTGATAAAAATGGTGGCAGGGACTGAACCGAAATTCGAGAGCCACTGGAAAGGCCCATCTCGGATTGTACGTCCCGTAGGACCCATCTCATATTTAGTGGAGAATAAAAAGGGTCGTAGGCAAGTCTACCACATCAATGTGTTAAAGCCATGGCATGATAGGGTAGCCTTGGCCCAGGTAGCCACATTAGTCTCTCCGAAGCAAGTACATGCAGTACAACCCTCTAACCCAGAGTCCATAGGATGTATCACGTGCTGTCCGGATTCTCCTATTCCAGCCCATGATATCTTAAGGGGGGGGGGGGATCTGTGATGCTGTAGCAGTGCCAGAAGCTATAGAAACAGATGGTGACCCGGTGGAAGGTCCGGGTACTGCAGGTAAATGCAAGATATTCCCTTCTCAGCACAAGATGCACATGGCTAATCAGCTAACACAGCTCACCTCGGGGGAGGGGAGAAGCAGAGTTGCTGATTGGGCACGCCCTAGCAGGAGGCGGGTTCCGCAGAGCAGAGGCAGCTTGTTAAACAGGAAGAAGGAAGACAGGACGAGAGCAGGAACAAGAATGAGAAAGGGAACAGGAACGAGAGAGAGAAGCCGAGGAGGTGGAAGGAAATACAAGACACAGACGAAGCAGATGTGTGCTTTAGAGATGGAGTAGCCTTGGATGCCAGAGCCTTTGACTTTGAAGGAGAAACATTCCCCAGCTGCAATTCCAGGAGAACGCATGTAAAGCCAAGAAGCAGGTACCAGGGAGACTCAGTGCATAGAAGAACCTTCTGGGAGCAAGAGAAGGGCGAGGCACTGAGAGACCCAGGGGTAAAGCCTATGCTTTTGGATCAGAGAGCTGACCCGTGGAAAGAATGGCAGACTGCTAAAGAACATTCAGGCATTCCTCAACACAAGGTACAGGGTGTCTTTAATTCTGATAACAGCTTTTATGAGAAGCCAGACTGTTTGAGTGCTTATTTTAAAACCCAGGGCAAACCTAGGTTTTATGAGGGCAGTTGGCTGCAACCAGAAGTTCACTCAGATAAACCCAGCTTTTCTCCTCAAACTGCTGACAGAGTTAACAAGCAAGCTAGCTACAAGGACGTAGCAGATATATTTGCTAGAGATATATGCCAGAAGGTTTTAGGAGGTTCTGTTTGAATTGCTGTCTAAAAATCCTTCACCTGCAAATGAACTGACTTACCCAGCACTTGCTGACAGAGACAAGTGGGGGAGGGGTAACTCCAGTGCAGTGAATGAGCATAGTAAGAGAGACGGCATTGTTTGTTTGCCTGAAGAAAAACCCACAAGCTATCACTCACCTCAGGAAGGATTTCATTCCCCGCCTAGCCCTTATAGCAAGCAGGCTGAAGAACTCCTGAAAGAGTTTAAAGCTTTCCTAGAGAAACGAACTATTCCTGGACAGAAAGTAATTGAATTAGTACAGAGCCCAGAAGCACAAATGCCATTGGTTCATCCCTTACCAATGCTGGATTTGAATCAGCCAATGGACTGCTCCATCTGTCTCATAGACAAAGAATAGTCAAGCAAAGCTTGTGTGGTCATTCGTTATGATATGCTGAAATGCATGCTGTTTAAGTTCCTTACCTGAAGAGCTTATGAAGAGATAAGAATAAGCTGAAGCACAACTTAGTTACAGTGCATGAACTTTATTGTTTGCTCTTTGTTTAAGTGATTTCAAGTAAAGCTCACATGACAGGAATGTGAACTCCTGTGTTAAAGGACAGTTTTGAACACAGTATTGGAAAAAACCTGTTTTCCTTTTGTTCTTGTTTTGGCTGTAAAATATATTCCTTTACGCCTGTTCCATTCCACCACGGAGCGGGAGAAATAAATCCTTATAAAATAAATATTTTTTATACCTGCCTTGTCATTCGACCTTCACAACTACAACTTAACCTCAAGGCACACCCCTCCCCAAACCCTCAAGGTTAGGGAGCGGGTGCAGGCTATACCGCACAGACTCCAACATAATAGATCATCTGCTCTACCCCAGCAGTATAAATTTTCAGGAGTGACAGACATTCAAAATAATATCCGTAACTGGGTATTCACCAGCGATAATGAAATAGAGCTTTTATGAGAATAGGAAAAGACCTCTACCCAAAACTCCTCCAACTGGTCTTGAAGCTCTTTCTCCCATTGTTTCCAGAAGTTTGGAATAGAAGAGAAAGAGGCTAAATCTATAGAAAGTGCTTTATATAGGCAAGCCAAGATAGCTCGAAGTCGGGAACTTGTAGAACGTATATTCTCCCACTGCTTTGGTACTCGCATGCCTGTCCTGATGTTCAATCGTTCATTAAAACAATGTGTGAATTAAAGATACTGAAACTCAGAAATGGAAGTGTCAAATAATTTCTCCAGTCTTTGTTTAGACAAAAATTTAGATTGGACATACGAGGGTACATGGTCGAAAACTATGTCCTAGAGCCAATCTCCTTCACTGGCCCCGCAAAGTTTCTAACAAAGGGTAGAAACCCCAGCACCATATAAGGAGAACGTTTTGAAAACATCATAGATCTCACACACATTTTTCTCCATGCTCTCCATACAGGGCCTAGAAGAGTATGTTTCAGAATTTTCTGGACTCCTATATGCTCGCTAACAAAAGGCACTGCTAGCAGAGGGATTGATGCAAGCCAGTCAGCTTCAACCTGCACCCTGGAGGACGCCTGATTAATCCAGAAATGAATAATACAGAGGCAAGAACAATCATAATATAATTCAAGGTCAGGGAGCCCAATGCCCCCCATAGCTTTAGGATGAATCATTGTTTGCCAATTGATCCTCGGACCTTTACCTTGCTATATAAATGCTGTAAGAAGCCGGCATACTTTTACAAAGAAAAATCTGGGAATAGTAATCGGCAATTGTTGAAAAAGGAACAACAATTTTGGTAAAAGCAGCATCTTTATCACATTTAGGGGTATGTTTACTAAACCCCCGTTAGGTGCGCGCCGCGTTAGTGTGCAGGATGCCATAAAAGGAGTGGGCATTTCAGTCTGAAAAAAGGCAAACCGGGATTAATCATGCGCTAATGTGCATTGCGCCCTAATGTGCGCTGCGCAAATTAGCACATGAGAAATGCGCGCGGAAAGCATAAGCAGGCGCGCTGATGTGCAAGCACAGGAACAGAGCCACAGTACAATGGGTAAGACACTGACCAATGGTGCAGGGATCATGGGTTCAATCCCCCACTGTGCCCAATGAATAAGGCTGGCTGAGGCACTACCTGTTATGTGTAATATTGCATTATGAGGCTTATTAATTTTATTTTAATTACTGCTACTAGCAAACGCACTCTCAAAGCACTGTAACATAAGGCGCCCCATAAGGTACCCCAGAGGGCACATTTTAAAGTGCACTGTCCGCCAAGGCACCCTACAATGTTGTGTAAAGGGTGGCCTATAGGGCGCCATATAGGGTGCCCTATGAGGCACGGCAAGGTTACTCTGATGGCAGCACTGCACATGTGAACGTGTGGTAAGCTGAAGTAGGTGTGCTGACGTACAAACAGCAACAGCAGTGTAGCATAGTGGTTAAGACACTGACTGATGGTGTAGGGGTCATGGGTTCAATCACCCACTGTGCCCAATGAATAAGGCTGCCTGAGGCACTACCTCGTATGTGTAATATTGCATTATGAGGCATTTTAATTACTGCTCCTAGCAAACGCACTCTCAAAGCACTGTAATATAAGGTTCTGCATAAGGTGCCCCATAAAGTACCCCAGAGGGCACATTTTAAAGTGCACTGTCCGCCAAGGCACCCTACAATGTTGCTTAAAGGGTGGCTTATAGGGCGCCATATAGGGTGCCCTATGAGGCACGGCAAGGTTACTCTGATGGCAGCACTGCACATGTGAATGTGTGGTAAGCTGAAGTAGGTGTGCTGACGTACCAACAGCAACAGCAGTGTAACGTAATGGTTAAGACACTGACTGATGGTGCAGGGGTCATGGGTTCAATCCCCCACAGTGCCCAATGAATAAGGCTGGTTGAGGCACTGCCTGTTATGTGTAATATTGCATTATGAGGCATTTTAATTTTATTTTAATTACTGCTGCTAGCAAACGCACTCTCAAAGTGCTGTAACATAAGGTGCCGCATCAGCCGGCCTATAAGGCACTCCAGAGGGCATATTATAAAGTGCACTGTCCACCCAGGCACCCTAGAATGTTGCTTATAGGGCGCTTTATAGGGTGCCCTATGAGGCACCGCAAGATCACAGCACTGTTTTTGATGGCAGCACTGTGCATTTTAACGCATTGAAAATCTTAAGTAGGTACACTGAGATGCAAGGAAGAACAGCAGTGTAGCACAATGGTTAAGACACTGACTGATGGTGCAGGGGTCATGAATTCCAATCCCCAGTGTACCTAATGAATAAGGTTGGCTGAGGTAATTCCTTTTTCTGCTTGCAACGGTACAACAATCTGTGCTGCCATCTAAAATGAACCCCGCCCTAGTGCCATAAATTAATGCACCTTTTAGGGTGCACCAGAAGGCACATCCTAAACAACCACGTCAGCGAAGGCGAGTTATAATGTTCCCCAGAGGCCATGTTGAAAGGTTGCCAACTCCCAAGGCACCTTAGTAGGCACCCCATAAGCTGCCTGAATCGAAGGTGTGGCGTAAGATGCCCCAAGGATGTATAGGTAAACCCAAAAACGTTGGCCAAGAGCAGTAAGGTCCCCCAATTTGAAGGGTAAGAGAGGTATGTGCCAAACACTGCACAAAGCAGCAAGGAAAGACAATGCATAAGTAAAAGAAGGATGTAGATCAGAGCTGATGGACCACACAAATCAGCTCCAGCCTATGTGGCAGCTAGAAAAATAGACAAACATATCGGGGGCAGCTGTAGCTATGCACAGAGTGATGGTAATGTACCATTTATTTATTTATTTTTTATTTAACAATCATTTATATCCCGCGTCTTCCAAAGTTCAGATGCGGTTTACAATTGAACAACAGTCAACAAAGCAAGGGCTTGTTTTTACATGGAACAATTTTTGACAGTAAACAATGTAATGGTTAAATACATATCAGAACAATGTAATGGTTAAATACATAACAGAACAAGAACAAGGTTAAGAACTATGTACAATTACAGGTTTTTAAGCTCTTTAGATTTAAATCATAGTTATTTACAAGTGGGTGTAATATCTGTTATGTTATGAGGTTTAGCTTTACTCAGTTGAGTGTAATTTAGCCTTTTTCTGGGATGATCAATGGATAACCTTGGTAGATCGGACCCGGCATCCTATCCCCCCTGCGCCACACATCTTTACTGCCCCACCCCTCCCCCCCCCACACCTTTATCCCCCATTTACAAATCACTCATAGCCTTCTTAAAGTGGAAGAACCAACTGGTCGCAGCTTTATTATATTCATAAACAATTAACATTCCAAACATAACAATCTTAACAATCCCCCAAAGCGGAGCCAAACCTCACCCGCCATATGACTAGCAAGGTGACCTTGCCTCCGCTTCGGCCGTGCCCTGGCACCGGCCAACTTGCTACCGCCCTTTCCCCGACCTCGCCATGTGACTAGCAAAGGCCAGCAGGGCTTATCCGGGTCGGGGGCACCCCCACCCCCGCCCAAGTATGACCTAAAGGCTCCGGACCCCGGAGACCTCCGGGATCCCGCCTCACCCCCCCAGCTGCGACACCCCAAACCGCCCTCACCTCCACCATATAACCAAAGGGAGGGAGGGAGGGAAGCTATCCCTCTGCACGCCCGACGCTGAAGAGGAGGGAGCCGCCAGACTCCCCCCCCCTTTTAAGGCCTCGGGCGTGCAGGGGCCGCTTCATTGGCTCCGCTCCTTGCTCTTGCGGAGCCAATGAATTCAAATGACGCCGCCGCATCAAGCACGTCCTCCCTTGGCCCGTGACGTACCCCCCCCCCCAGCCACGCCGCAGGACGCCGGACCCGGGCCGATCCCCAGGTTACCGGCGTCCACCGGGACCTTGCCCGTGTCCTTTCCATAACCTTGGTAGATCGGACCCGGCATCCTATCCCCCCTGCGCCACACATCTTTACTGCCCCACCCCTCCCCCCCCCACACCTTTATCCCCCATTTACAAATCACTCATAGCCTTCTTAAAGTGGAAGAACCAACTGGTCGCAGCTTTATTATATTCATAAACAATTAACATTCCAAACATAACAATCTTAACAATCCCCCAAAGCGGAGCCAAACCTCACCCGCCATATGACTAGCAAGGTGACCTTGCCTCCGCTTCGGCCGTGCCCTGGCACCGGCCAACTTGCTACCGCCCTTTCCCCGACCTCGCCATGTGACTAGCAAAGGCCAGCAGGGCTTATCCGGGTCGGGGGCACCCCCACCCCCGCCCAAGTATGACCTAAAGGCTCCGGACCCCGGAGACCTCCGGGATCCCGCCACCGGCACGTGCGACATTCATGTCAACGTGCCGCCCCCCTATTGCCAAGCTGCGACCTGTTGTCCTCCCGCCTCGCTAATCCCTCAAGGGCCTCCTGCCAATCATTTAGCAGCAAGTCGACCCCCACAGGGGACAAATGTATGCCATCCTGCCTATATAGCCCGGCACAAGTAACCTCTACCCAGGGATGTACAATTTGAACCCCTTCCCGCTCACATACCCATCTCCCAATTTGTCGATTTATTTTTGCAAGACCCCGCGACCACCGTCGCTGAGCCTTACAAGCAGGTCTGGGAACAATGTCAGACCATAATAACACCACCCCTGGGAACAAGCGCAACACAATTGCCAGATCCCGCTTAGCTGCGCGGATAAGCTGCTTACAAGTCCAAGCAGCGAGATCGTTTCCACCCAGATGCAAGAGGATGAACTTTGGCTGGTCTCGCACTCGCCCATGATGCCGGAGCAACGGCAAGAGCTGCGTCCACCGCAGGCCACGTTCACCGAGCCATAGAAGCGACATCGCCGCGAGAGCCAGTCCCAGGTTAGGCCCAAACGGCCTCTCAGCTGCTCGCCTGCCTGCCCAGTAAACGAAGGAATGCCCCATCAGCCAGCAAATGGGCGCATTCCTTTCCTCATCTGTAAAAGAAAACATAATCAGTTCAGGCAGTAAACCCTGTCCCCCCACCCATCACAAGCGCACGTAACCCCGAAAAGCCAGGGAACGCCATCTTCCAATATTCTGAATGTCCTGTTGTGAAAGTCCAGCTGCCGCTGCACTGGTAGCCGCGCCAATACGAAAGGAATGCGCCGAAAAGTACTCCGGGCATTCTCCTACGAACTTCAAAGCAAACCGCAGCACCGCCACCACTTGATAGCGTGTCAGCAGCCGCCTATCCGCATGCAGAAATAACCCCCCAGCTACAGCCGGCCGTACTTGCAAATATTCACGCATAGCGCCCACCGGGCATGTGCAAAGGTCACCAATCGCACATAGCCGCACCCACAAACCCTTCCCCCGCTGATCAGTCTTGGACCTGGCCAGTAAGACTCTCAACCGGCCACGTTCAAGAACAACATGCTGCCTCTGCACTGTCCCGGCCACCCCCACTTTGCTCGAGCTTGGCACCAATTCCCCCATCCTGAAGGCACCAAAAAACGCTAGGCTAAAGACAGCTCTAAAAAGGACCGCTTCATACGCAGATGAAGCTACTGCCGCCAGCGCCTGACATAACTTCGCCAATAACGCATGCGAGATCGGTCTCCGAGTGTCCGGCGGAGCTGGAGCCACGCGGCCCCAACCTTGCAAGAGCTTATGGGCCAGGAAGCCATCTACCGGAAAGCCCCAACCCACCGCCTTTATAAAAAATTCGAAGCCCGCCAGGTGGCTGCGCACCGAAGAACGGGCGACACCCTTATCCTTCGCCCAGGCAACATATTGGCCCATTAACTGAGCAGACACCGCCCCATACTGCCAACCGCAGCTTTCGAGAAAGGCCACCACTTTCCGACATCCGCGCACATAGGCTGCCCAAGTCCCGGCAGCCACGGATTTCTGGAGCAAGTCTTTCATCCCGAATGGCCAAGACTCCACAACCTCCAAGGGACCGCGACCCCCTCCGCCTCCGCTTCCGGCGCCAATCTTCGAAATTGGTCCCACTGGAAACGAGAAAGAGAATCAGCAATCGCGTTAGAGCCCCGGTATATGTCGCGCTTTCAGTGCTACATTCAACCGCAAGCAAGTCAAGACCACTGCTCTCATTAAGTGCGCTACTTGCAAACAATGAGGTGTGTAGTTGTTCACCACACTGACCACCGCTTCATTGTCGCACCACCACAGCACCCTTCTATTACGCAACCGGTCCGGCCACAACTCTAGCGCTACTAATATCGGAAACAACTCTAAAAATGTTACATTCCTGGTGAGTCCCTCCTCGCGCCAAGTCTGCGGCCACTGTTCCGAGCACCACGACCCCCCAAAATAAATGCCCAGCCCCAGGCCACCGGCTGCATCCGTGTACAACTGCAGATCCGCGCTACTACACTCAGGCTCCATCAACACAGAGGTCCCGTTAAAGTCCTCCAGAAAGACCTGCCACACCTTCAAATCAGCCCGGATAGCCTTGGACACCCGAATATGATGATGCGGTCTGCGAACCCCCGCTGTAGAAGCTGCTAAGCGCCGCAGGAAAACCCTGCCCATCGGGATCACCCGACAAGCAAAGTTAAGTGAGCCGATCAATGCTTGCATTTCTTTCAATGTCAATTTCGACGCTGATACTACATTAGCCACTAACACCCGCAAATGCTGTACCTTCTCCGGAGGAAGCCGCACCACCATAGAACCGGAATCCAGCTCCACCCCGAGAAACGTAATCCGCGTGGATGGGCCCTCGGTTTTGTCTTTTGCTAGCGGCACGCCCAACTCGGTCGCCAATTGCACAAAACCGTCCAGCATGTCGCGGCATCCCTCCGACTGCACGGACCCCACAAACAAAAAGTCATCCAAATAGTGCACTACCCGAGCTGTACCCCCTCTGCGCTCGATAGCCCACTGCAAAAAGGTACTGAAGGCCTCGAAGTAAGCACAGGACACGGAACAGCCCATTGGCAAGCACTTATCGAAATAAAGCCTCTCCTCGAAACGAAACCCCAAGAGGTAAAAGGAAGACGGGTGTACCGGCAACAACCTGAAGGCCGACTCAATATCCACTTTCGCCATTTGCGCCCACAGCCCCGCCTCCCGTACCAACTCAACCGCTTTATCAAAGGATGCATAGCGCACTGTACACAAGTCACGCGGGATGTAGTCATTGACTGACTCACCGACCGGGCTAGACAAATTATGTATCAATCGGAATTTCCCTGGTTCTTTCTTAGGAACTATCCCCAACGGTGACACTACCATCCGCTCGAAGGGCTGATTCTCGAAGGGGCCCGCTATTCTACCCAACTGCAATTCCTTCCCTAACTTCTCCCTAACCACCGGCGCGAAACGCCTAACGGAGAGGGAATTACGTGCGACCGCGCCATCCAACTGCCTACAAACGGGAATCAGAAAACCCCAATTAAAGCCCGCATACAAAATTTCCCTATCCTTCCGCCTAGGGTAGTGGGCCAGCCACTCGTTTAAAACCTCCCGTCGAATCGGCGTCGGGGCCAGGTCCAACAGCCCCTCACTGCTTTGTGCTAGGCCCGGGCGGCTGCGCAACCCCTTTCTTAAGACATTTGATTGCGGGATGTGCACCCCCGCAAAGGGAGCACACATGTCGAAATTTGCAGTCTGGAAACGGGCACGAGGTCTTGTTAAACCTCCAGCAGAGATCCCCTGTCCCACTGCCCCCTGTTCGCTGCAGCCCGACGGTCCCCACTCCTCGAAAGGCACGGCCCATACCCGGGAGAACCCCCGCCGAACCTTTCGCCGCGCTCGCACCCAACCCACTCGACCTGGCCGACATCTGAGTCAGCCACAAATTAATGTCTTGCATACCCCACGAAACCGATCGATTCCCTTCCATTTTTTCTCTGAATTTCTCGTCATAGTTTAACCATGACCAGCCGTCGTGCGTCTGTGACGCCTCCAGAATGGAATCCGCATATGACAGAAGCATCTCGTAATGCCCTGGGCAATACTGCCCCCACACGCTCGTCAAACGCAAGAAAGCTCGCGTCCAATTAACCACATTCCGCGCCACTTTCTTAATACGTCCCGCCTTCTCGTCCTCCTTACGCTTCCGTCTACTTTCTCCCGAACACTTCCGGCCTTCTAATAGACGGAAGATATCAATGTACCGGCGCTTCTTAATTTTTTGCCGCAATTTCCTCGGCACTCCCTCCCACAACTCAGATATCGCTGCCGCTGCAAGAACCCCCTGCGTCCGCCCCCCTCCTGAGACTGCTTTTTCGCTCCATGCCTCCTGCCTACCATCAGTCGAGGACGACGACGTAGACGACAAGTCAGAAGACGACGACGACCCCGATGAGCTAGACCTCCTGTGCCTTCGACCCGAATGCCTACGTCTTTTACCCCCCTTCAGTCTCCTCTTTCCCCGTCCCCTACCCTTCGCACCCTCAGCATCTCGCGCCTCAGGTAACTCACCCACTACCGCTGTCGCAGACACCACCTCCGCTGACGGGGTACTGGTCGCCCGTCCAGGTCCCCCATCCTCGTCTCGGGACGCGACTACGACGGGCGGCGTTCGTATGCCTTCATCCTGCGCCTCCTGGTGCTCTGCATACTGCTGTCCTCGTGCTCCCTCACAGCCAGTCCCATCTCGCGCCGCAGCCGGCGACAACATCACTGGAACCTGTGGAGACATAAAAGACAAAGAAGGGGGGGGACAGCAGAGGGCCACACCGGATGCCACGCCTCCAGCCAATTAGCCCTAGAGGAACCCTGGCCGCCACCCAACCAATGTGCCCAAGCTGGGGATCCAGCCCACGCCCCACCCCCTCCTTGACCGGATAGCCCGCTCCCGGGCAATGGCAAAAGCCCCCCGGTCCAATCCTGTGCCTCCGCCACCTCCTGCACAACTCCCATACCTCGTCCCGCTCCCCCCCTCCCCCTGAGCCAGCTCCCCCGGCCCCTGGACCCCTCCACCAACACTAGCCACCCCTCTCCCCCTCCCCGCAGCGCTGCCGACGCTGCTACCCCCCGCTGCCGCCCTCCCAGCCCCCCTGGCCCCAATCTGGCGCTGCCCTCGCCCTCTGGGCCCCCGCCCCCGTGAGCCAGCAGACCCTGAGCCGCGGCCTATTGAAGGCCCACCCTTGCTCCTCACAGCGCCCCTTGCCCTCGCTGGACTCCCCGAGCTAGGCCCACCGCGCCCCCCACCCCCCTGCCTGCCCTCACCCCGTCCTTGGCCTGGCCCCTCCACCCTAGCAGGCCTCTGCGCGTTCCTCCCGCGCGCCCCACCCTTCCGGCTGCCCAAGCCACGTGCTCCAGGCCCATCCCCCCCTCGAGCCATCCCCTCAGCTCAGCAGGCCAGGGAATAAAAAAGAACCCAAAATTAAACAACACAAAACAAAACAAGGCCTTGCACAACTTGCCCAAGGAAATTGCACCGGCCAGAGACTCAACGGGAGATGGGATGGAGGGGGGGGGGGAAAGCCCCGGGCTCTACGCTCCGTGCAAGCCTCGAACACCCGAATGGTAGGTGGAGGGGGGGGAGCCAAGACACAAGACCCCGCACTCACCCACACCGGGCCGCAAATACCGCCAGCTGGAGCACCACCGCCGACGCCTCTCCTGACACTGACGTCCCGCCGGCCAATCTGCTCCGCACCGACGGAGGTGCCCCGCCGCCCAGAAGCCTGCACCAGATCGACACGCCGTCCAAAGCTATCCCTCTGCACGCCCGACGCTGAAGAGGAGGGAGCCGCCAGACTCCCCCCCCTTTTAAGGCCTCGGGCGTGCAGGGGCCGCTTCATTGGCTCCGCTCCTTGCTCTTGCGGAGCCAATGAATTCAAATGACGCCGCCGCGTCAAGCACGTCCTCCCTTGGCCCGTGACGTACCCCCCCCCCCCAGCCACGCCGCAGGACGCCGGACCCGGGCCGATCCCCAGGTTACCGGCGTCCACCGGGACCTTGCCCGTGTCCTTTCCATTATCTATGATGTTGTAGTGCATGGCAAAGAGATAGGTTTTCAGTTTTTTGCGGAATTCTATAATTTCTGTTGTAGATCGTAGGTCCTCCGGGATGGAGTTCCAAATGAGGGGGGCCGCATGTGAGAAGGCTCTGTTATTAGTTAGTTTGTTTGCTTTTATAAAATCATTAGGAGTCCTTAATTTATTTGAGTGTCCTTTTCTGTGAGTGACTTTTTGAAATTCCTTGCTTATAAGTTTGCTTAATGGGATTGGAGCCATGCCATTGAGAGCTTTAAATGTGGTTATTGTGGTCTTATATATTATCCTGCTTTGTATTGGGAGCCAGTGCAGGGTTGCTAATATTGTAGTAATATGCTGGAATGAGTGTGCTTTCATTACCATTCTAGCTGCTGCGTTCTGTGCTAGTTGTAATCTTTTGATGTTTTGTTTCGTTATACCTAAGAGTATTAGGTTGGAGAAATCAAAGTGCGGGGTTATGGTTGCCTGTATTATATTAATGAAATCTTGTAAGTGTACTAAGGGGCGTAGTTGCTTGAGTATTTTAAGTTTGAAGTAGATTTTCTTTATAGTGTTTCTAATGTGGGTGTTCATCGTAAGGTGTGTATCTAATATGACTCCTAGGTATCTTATTTCATTTTTTATTACGATGTCATGGTTTTGTATTGTTATATGGGTTGGAGGGACGTATGAATGGTTTTTTGTTACAATTAATACTTCTGTTTTTGAATGGTTTATGTGGAGGTTTTTCGCTTTTAGCCAGGTTGTGATTTCGTTAAGGCAATCTGTTAGGAGTTTTATCGGTACATCAGGGATGGTGAATGGAATGAATAACATAATATCATCTGCGTATAGATGATAGAGTACACCGAATTTTTTGAAAATGTCACAGACTGGTTTTATATATATATTAAATAGGAGGGCTGATAGTGCCGAGCCTTGTGGGAGACCAATTTCTTGTTTATATATGGTAGATGTCTGATTAGCTATTCTTACATTTTGCGTTCTATTATGTAAATATGAGGTGAACCATTTGTGTACCGTGGCATTTATACCTATTTGTTTTAGGTTATTAAGCATTATAGTGTGATGTACACTATCGAATTTATTTATTTATTATTTATTACAAATTCTTATATACCGCGCTATTTAGAATCAGCGCGGTTTACATTGTAACAACATTTGCAATAGAACAAAATCTTTTGCTTACATTAAACAGGGATATTAACTTGGAAGTAACAGGGTAACTATATACATAAGAGATACATGTAGGTTATTTAAACTATATTGTGTAATCGAATTGTAAAGTGTTCCTGGAGACTATGTAAGATCTTGATGGTGTAATTCTTTTAAGTCAGTGGGGTTATGTTGTTGGTATGTCAGATGCTGTGTGAGTGATAAGAGGTGTTTGAGGTGGATGGACTGAGTCAGTGTGGGTAAAGTGAAGGCAGAACAGGTGATGTTTAATGGCCTTTCTGAATTGCGAGAGGTCAGTAATTGATCTTATATGAGGTGGGAGGTTATTCCAGCACTTAGGAGCATATAGCGTAAATGCTCTGTTTCTTGTTGTTTGAGTACATTTGGTGGACTCAGGTGGTATAGATAGAGTATTATTGGTTGTTGATCTCCTCAGTCTGTTAGTGGGTATACTGATCAGGAGTGATGATAGGGATGTGGAAGATATCCTGTTAATTGCTTTGAATGTCAGTATTAATGCCTTGTAGATGACTCTGGATTGTACTGGCAACCAGTGTAGTTCCATAAGTATGGGAGTTATGTGGTCTTTTCTGGAGATGCCGTAGAGAATGCGGGCTGCTGTGTTCATTGCAATTTGAAGAGGATTTAGAGAGCTCTTAGGGAGTCCATGTAGGATGATGTTGGCGTAATCAAAGTGTGGCATAACTAGTGTTTGAAATACTGTTCTGAATGCAGCTGATATGTCAATAAATAGGAGTATGAAACACAAACCGGAGCACTGCTCGCAAACAAACTGAGAAACCACAAAAACGAGCAGTAGTGGAAGTCACAGGCACTTTATAAATTAAGCGAACCCCAACGCGTTTCGGCTGTTGCCTTCATCAGGGGGTACTAGAGGACAGCAAAACATAACATTAAAATAATTAAACATACATAAAAACACAAAAAAATATTAAAATAACAAATATGAATAATCATAATTATTAATTAATTCATAAAAAATTAAAATTGAGACATAAAAAAAAAATATATATATATATAAAAACATATATATATATAAGAAATATACTATACAAACAGGAAAACCAGCAATACATAATAATAAAAAATATGTATACCATACTTACAAATGAAGTGCACAAAAGCAATAAAGATATGGCACAAACCAATCAATGGTGGATAATGCTAAAAAATCAATGTAAAAACCATTAATATGATACTGAAACAATTAAAAACATCAATTGAACCATACAACATTGAACAAAAAGAAGACAAAATGCACTTTTAGAAGCACACATTTTATTATTTCTTTTGAGTACCAGTTCCTCTAGTTAATATTTGTAATAATGGTACCGCATGTGTTTGTCTAATGATGTGTAGGCTCTGTGTTTTGTATATATACAAAGAGATTTCTTTTGCTTGAATAAGATGTTTCTATATATATTTTTTAGGATGACTTATCCTTACTGTAAAGTTTAATTTGCCTTTTTCGTTGGTCTGGGTTTTCCATTTTGTCTTCTTTTTGTTCAATGTTGTATGGTTCAATTGATGTTTTTAATTGTTTCAGTATCATATTAATGGTTTTTACATTGATTTTTTAGCATTATCCACCATTGATTGGTTTGTGCCATATCTTTATTGCTTTTGTGCACTTCATTTGTAAGTATGGTATACATATTTTTTATTATTATGTATTGCTGGTTTTCCTGTTTGTATAGTATATTTCTTATATATATATATGTTTTTATATATATATATATATATTTTATATGTCTCAATTTTAATTTTTTATGAATTAATTAATAATTATGATTATTCATATTTGTTATTTTAATATTTTTTTTGTGTTTTTATGTATGTTTAATTATTTTAATGTTATGTTTTGCTGTCCTCTAGTACCCCCTGATGAAGGCAACAGCCGAAACGCGTTGGGGTTCGCTTAATTTATAAAGTGCCTGTGACTTCCACTACTGCTCGTTTTTGTGGTTTCTCAGTTTGTTTGCGAGCAGTGCTCCGGTTTGTGTTTCCTATGGTTCCAGAGCATGTTCTCCCCTTGGAATAACATTCTGAGCTTTCAAAATGATGATTTACAAGCTATGTTACCAAAAGATCCCTTCTTCACGGAAGATGAAGGGTCTCCCAGTATTGAGGATGAATGGGGAGAGGCAGTCCAGCTGACTCAGAAACTTGTTTGTGAGGACATGCATGCTGCTTCACTTCTTGAGTATTGTCGCACTAAGATGATTCCGAAGGGCTTACGTGTTCAAAAAGCCCCTGGAATGTTTAAAGACGATGAAGAATTTATGTCCAATTGGGTCAAAATTTTGAACAAATGCTCATTGGACTTAATGATTCTTTTGATTAACACATCCAAACAGAAATCCACTGATTTGAAAGTCAAGATTGATCGTAAGATGGACTTTCTGAAGGAAAATGACCGTAAATTTGATAAAATGAAAAAGGAATTCGATAAGAATAATACAGATTATAGTAAAATCATTAAAGAAAGGAAACTTAAGAAATTTAGGTATAATGAAAGTGATTATAAGAATGGCACTGTATATTATTGGTTGCATAATAATGGAAAATCCAGACCACGTAAGACATCCCACAGGTGGGATGTTGATCCTCCTAAGAATGGTAATATGAATAAAAGTAAGGCCAAAACCAGGCTTTTCTCACCCGATCCTCTTTATGAGCGCCATAATAAGAGAAGCCGTAGTGTAGTTGAAGAAACACAAGAGCAGGATACTTCAGCCTCTCTCTTCTCTTCTGATTTTGTTAACTTTCAACTCCCGGTTTTTTCGATGGATGCTCTATGGAGGGGGGGAGGCAGGAAGAATGCAGATCAACAAGTAAGGACCCCTTACCATCAATACCAGGTTCAGGAGTTCCGGTCCAATCCGCCACCCAGAGGGAGGGGCAGAGGGAGAGGCCGGAGCCATCAAGAGATTGTGGATTAGTTTCCAAAAGTGGGATTTTCAATCTTTCTGATTTTACTCTTAGTGAAACACAAGTTGAGATTTTGGAGAAAGGGTTGTCCTTTGTTCCAGTTTCTAGACACGATCAATTCACCACACGAAGTTGAATTATATAAATTCTTTCGAAAATTGAAAATCATGGATTTCTTTGAAAAACAGAGTGAAACGATTTCAGATGGTTCTGTATTACGAAAACCATCCACATGGAATCCGCCGAACAATACTAACCTTCTGATAGATGCCTTTGAAAGGGTTGTGGTATCCCAAGTGGAAGCCCTTTACAATAAGAGAGCTCGCACTTTTTATAATCTCACTAAAGGGCAAAAATCAGCCTTGTTGGAATTGCAACAAAATCAATCTATTGTAATAAAACCAGCAGATAAGGGTGGGGCGTTGGTTATTCAAAATAAGTTAGAGTATGTTAAAGAAATTTTACGTCAAATTAATGACAAGACTTTTTATGAAAAGATCTTTGCAGATCCTACAGATGCCCTTAAACACAAAGTTGATACATTAATATTTATTGGTCAACAAGCGGGGTATCTCACTGCACATGAGGTCCAATTTCTCACCGTTACACATCCAGTCACACCAACTATTTACGTTTTGCCCAAAATTCACAAATCACTCAATAATCCACCAGGACGTCCGATTATTTCAGCAATAGGATCCCTTTTGGAACCCCTATCTAAGTTCTTGGATTATTTTCTTCGGCCTTTTGTTCCCCAAATCCCCTCTTATGTTCGTGACTCCACGCATGTTATTAATATTTTGAACGATTTTACTGGTTATCATGAGCATCTGATTTTGGCGACGTTAGACATTAACTCTCTATATACCAATATTCCTCAAGCTGCTGCTTTAGAGGTCATTGCAAATACACTTATAAAAAGAACCCTACCTGTCCGTATTCCTACATGTTTTTTAACTCAGATGGCTGCCCTCGTTATGTGTGAAAACTTTTTTTGTTTTCGAGATGTTTTTTATAAACAAATAAAAGGGGTGGCCATGGGGTCTTCCATGGCCCCTGATGTGGCCAATCTCTATGTCGCCAATTTCGAGCTCCAATTTCTGCAACATCATCCATTCAAAAAGTTCATTAAATTGTGGTTGCGATACATAGACGATGTTTTTTTGATATGGGATGGCAATGAAGTGGATTTACAATCTTTTTTTCAGTGGCTTAATACTCAAGACGTTAATTTACAATTTGAAGGGGTTTTCAGTTCAGTTCAGATCTCATATCTTGATATCAACATTAAAAAAGGCTCTGATGGGTTCCTTACAGACTTGTACCGCAAGCCCACTGATCGTAATTCCCTTCTACGCTATGACAGTTTTCATAACCAATCTCTAAAGGATAATCTTCCATACAGTCAGTTCTTGAGGATTAGGCGGTTATGCACTGTGCAGAAAGACTTTGAAAAACATGCACTCAACATGAATGCCAGATTCACAGAGAGGGGATATCCTAGACATGTCATCCATAAGGCTTACACTAAGGCAAAAACATTAGATAGGAGTGTGCTTCTTCAGAAGAAGATACCTACCAACGAAAGCAAAGTTGTTTGTGCCTTGACCTTTTCTACTCTTTCAAAAGATATCTCTAAAATTATCAGACGGGAGTGGAATTTGGTCTCATCACTTCCTTGTTTTACATGTAAATCTTTGACTATAGCTCATAAAAGGAACCGGAATTTGAAAAATTATTTAGTGCCTTCAGCTCTGTCCAGACCACGACCAATTATTAAAATGAAAGGTCATTTTCAATGTGGGCGATGCTCTGTGTGTTTGAATGGTATTGTTGTGAAAGATGTGTTTGTTCATCCAGTCACGCAAAGAAAGTTTTTTCTCAATCATTATTCTAATTGTTTGACCAGTAACGTCATATATGTAGTTATGTGCCCATGTAAGTTGCTATATGTCGGCAAAACTACTCGGCCGGTTAAGACACGCATTATTGAACATAAAAGTTGCCTAGGAAGACGTCTTGCAGACAAACCCATGGTTGCCCATTGGAGTGAGAAGGGCCATCTTGTGTCAGATTTAAAGTTTTTTGTTCTAAAGGTGGTACATCCACACTGGCGGGGCGGCAATATAGACTCAATATTACTCAAACTTGAACAGCAGTTTATTTATGAGTTACAGTCAGTGGACCCTTTGGGTCTGAATCAGGACCTTAATTTAGCAGTTTTTCTGTAATATTTAATCATTATTATTTTTAATTTTTTTGTTTTTCTTTTATATACATATATACACACATATATATTTATATTTTTATATCGGTATTCTTAAATGGTATGTATCTGTGAGCTTTTAATCTAGCACACATGGGTTGAATATTTAAGAGAAGACATATTTATTTATTTATTTATTATATATATATATATATTTTTATAGAATTTGGTTTGACATGATACATGTCAATATTACATGATGTTGGTATGCTTTCTATATATTACATGGTGTGGATTATATAAATGATTATGTAATTTGTACATGATATAATTATGAATATATATATAAAATATATATATATATATATATATATATATATATATATATTATTATATTATTATTTATTATTTTTTATTATTTTTTATTTATATTATTTTATTATTTTATTATATATATTTTTTATATATATGTTCACATAATTTTAACATTTTACTTTATAATGAATTGGAGTGTCTCCTAAACACTCTTGTTGGTCCCCCTTTTTGATTATGCAGTGACCACACATATTTATTAGTTACATGTTTATGGACCTTTTCAACTTTGGTTTCCTTATGAGAATATTTTTTATGTATCCCAGTTTTAATCATCATCCTTGAAAGAATTATTGGTCTGTTTCATTATGGTTAAAGGTACAATGAGTATTTTATTTATTTATCATTCATTTTCTGTATTATTTATTTTTTCTTCGGTTTTAATCCGGGTAAGTTGCCGGTTTTAGGATAGGCTTAGATGCCCCCTCATGATGACAAGTTGCTGAGAGTAGTGCATTGTTTACTTTAAATTCTCAACAAGATACTATTGCGAGCACTAACAAATTATTTTTATTTTTATTTTAATGATATGCCGAATCGCTGGTTTTAGTCTTCGCTGAGCTGTCAATCATGACGATTTGTTCGTTGCCCGTGGGGTTCAGTGAAACCTTTTTATTTTTATTTTTATTTTTATTTATTATTATTTATATATTTGGTTTTACAATTGTTCCATTTTATCTTTTATTTTTCATCTGATGTTAAGTGTTATTATACAATGTTTGTTAACACGGACGTCTTTTGACGTCATCTCATGCATATGGAGTGCCACGATGCAGCCTGTCAATTTAAATGCGCGCCAAAGTTGGCGTTCTCAAGAATTCTACATAGCTGGCCGTTGGTGTTCAGGTATTTACTTGTTTGAGGTGGTTCCTTCCCTTTTTTACACTTTTGGTTGCACTGTCTTTATGGTTTTAAGTTCTTCACGAGTCGGCATTTGTTCAGCAGTTTAAGAAGGTGTCGAATAGGTTCGTTTATAAGTTAGTTGACTGCGATTTTAGTTTCTTTTTTCCAGTATACTATACAGGTTGCATGTCACGTTTGAGCAGCTATACGAGCTTATATGTCATGGGTCCACATAGGATTTATATGTTTTGATTTTACTTTTTTATTGATAGTTTTTCCGGCAGCTATCTGGTCTCTTTAGATCACAACTTTTAGCATGGGTTTATGTATTGGTTTTCTATATTGCCTTAAAATACTATATCTGGTTCTACACTCCTGCACCTTTTTACTTGTTGCACTTTTAGAAGCACACTTTTATTATTTCTTTTGAGTACCAGTTCCTCTAGTTAATATTTGTAATAATGGTACCGCATGTGTTTGTCTAATGATGTGTAGGCTCTGTGTTTTGTATATATACAAAGAGATTTCTTTTGCTTGAATAAGATGTTTCTATATATATATTTTTTAGGATGACTTATCCTTACTGTAAAGTTTAATTTGCCTTTTTCGTTGGTCTGGGTTTTCCATTTTGTCTTCTTTTTGTTCAATGTTGTATGGTTCAATTGATGTTTTTAATTGTTTCAGTATCATATTAATGGTTTTTACATTGATTTTTTAGCATTATCCACCATTGATTGGTTTGTGCCATATCTTTATTGCTTTTGTGCACTTCATTTGTAAGTATGGTATACATATTTTTTATTATTATGTATTGCTGGTTTTCCTGTTTGTATAGTATATTTCTTATATATATATATGTTTTTATATATATATATATTTTTTTTTTATGTCTCAATTTTAATTTTTTATGAATTAATTAATAATTATGATTATTCATATTTGTTATTTTAATATTTTTTTGTGTTTTTATGTATGTTTAATTATTTTAATGTTATGTTTTGCTGTCCTCTAGTACCCCCTGATGAAGGCAACAGCCGAAACGCGTTGGGGTTCGCTTAATTTATAAAGTGCCTGTGACTTCCACTACTGCTCGTTTTTGTGGTTTCTCAATAAATAGGAGTATACCATGCAATAATGACAGTGTGTGACAGAGGATGGGAAGATGTGTGCAGCAGAGGACCCAGAAATGGCAGGATAGGTGAAATATCAGGATGACAGTGGAGTAGCAGTGCTATGCAGAGCACACACAGGAGAGGCAACCAGGGAGAGCTGCAACGCAGGAATGTGTAGGAGTGCAGGACGTGGGGTAGTAGCATGCCCATCAGGGTAGGATGGCACACAGCTGGCAGATACACCTAGATGGACAGAAGGATGGTTCACAACTCTGATGAGGGTACAATGTGCTCACAGCACAGATCTGCACACATATGACTGTCGCAGGACTGAAAACTAGTTCTGCAGGAGAAGCATACAAATGAAAGAGAACAGAGAGGAATCACACCTATGACCACTACCACAAATGGCAATGCACAAACCGGTAGGCCACACCACCAACGTGAGCTCATTAGCAAAGGCTGCATACACAAATAGTGCAGGGCATCACACAAGACGCCTGCTGGCTGTCAGGACAGGCAAACCCCCAACAGTAACCATGACCAAATGCACATGCAGATCTGCTGTGTACAGATCAGATCACAGTCTGTAATTGGGACCAGAGACACATGCACACACACAATGAAATGTTATGCAGTGGATACAGCATGCAAAAGAGGAAAGAAACTAAACCCCAAGGGCAGCAGAGGATGCTCTGTGGAGCCAGTGCAAAATCTGGAAAAGGACAGGAGAGAATTCAACATGAAAACAGGTGTACCACACACCAGCTGAACCACAGCAATACAAAACACCCAAGTGCACTCCCATGTAAAAACCATAAAGAAAGATACCTATGTAACACATAATATGTGATGGCTAGGCAGCACAGAGGGCACACCTTGGTGTACAGTGAAGAGAGGGAAGGGTGTGTGTAGAGGTGATGAACCTGCTGGTATCTTTATCTTTATCTTTATTTTACACTTGATAAACCGCTTACGTCAAGACATTAAAGCGGTGTACAAATAAAATAAATGGTCAACACTGCAAACTATGGAAAAAGAATGCCAAAAAATGACAGGAAAGAAAGAGAAAGAATAGCGCAAAGCATAAAACATCAAACAATAATCACAACCAAATACAGACAGACCCAACCAACACAACCAACACAGACAAACAGGGGAATAACAGGACCAAACTCAGCTAGGACAGGACAGCAACCTACGGCTGCATCATGGAGGGAAATCCTGGGGGAGGTCAAACGCTTTTTGAAACAGATAAGTTTTAAGTGAAGCTTTGAACTGAGAATAGGAGGGTTCAAGATGAAGGGACGGGGGTAGGCCGTTCCACAGCCAGGGACCAAGAAAGAAAAAGGCAGAGTGACGGGTCTTTTCAAGATGCACGTGAGAAGGGGATGGTAAGGACAGACGATTTGCGTGGAGGGAGCGAACTGACGATAGGGCGTGTGGAGAGAAACCAGATCGGCCAAGTACAGAGGGTTATTAGTATGAATAGCGTGATGAGTGAGGATAAGAAGTTTATAGTGAAAACGAACACGGAGGGGTAGCCAGTGCAGGCGAAAGAGGATGGGAGTGATGTGATCGAAGCGGCGGGCAAAAGTGATGATACGGGCAGCGGTATTCTGAATGAGCTGAAGATGTTGGAGCTGGTAATTGGGAAGATTGGCCATAAAGATGTTACAGTAATCGAGTCGACTAACAATTAGAGCAAGGACGAGAGTAACCAGGGAACCAAGAGGAAGAAGTGTACGAACAGCCCGAAGCTGACGGAGGATAGCAAAAGAGCGCCTAGTAAGGGAGGAGATGTGATCACGAAAGGAAAGAGAAGAGTCAAGGATCACCCCGAGATACCGAAAAGAAGACACGAGAGGAATGGAGATAGAATCAATCACGGGGGCAATGGAGGGACATGACCCACTCAGGGATACCCACATAGCAGTGGATTTAGAAGGGTTATATATGTGTCTGTACACATATATCACGATACATAGAATGCACAATTGAAGGAAGACAACGGACACTCACACTGTGACACTCAAAATATAACGTGGCAATGTGAGTGTCGTTACCTCAGGGGATAAATAGGACTGTGCAGACATGCAATGCAAGGTTTGTAAATCAATGTAGAGTGTCACGTCTGTACAGTAAACAAACACAAGAAACAGTATATAGAGAGGGAAATTAAGGGCAAACATGTTACAGTAAACCATACAGAAGCCATATTGCCACGTGCTGTGTTTCCCCAGCATAGTCAGTACCTAATGGTCCAGTTAGCACAACAGAAAAGAAAAAGATAAACCACATGTGGGGATCAAACCTGCAACCTATGGTGTTATAACTCATGCCTCTAACCACTACCCCAAAAAGCACACTGAGCACAATGCAAAAATACTACCCCAAAGGGAGGGTGTGTATGGGAACCTGTAATACCCAGTGATGTGGCAAATGGCTGGCAGATACACAGCTGTCACCATACAAGGATGTGAGCACAGGTGAGCCATGGACATGACCAGCAAATCAGTAGATACAAGTGTCAATGTGATCAAAGAGTGGAGGAGTAGCCTAGTGGTTAGAAAACTGGCTTGGTCACCAAGCAACCAGGGCTCAATTCCCACTAGCAATCCATGTGGCCTTGGCCAAGTCACCTAACCCTCCATTACCTTGGAAGAAAGACCTGACAATAGACTTCCAGTGACTGACAAGAAAACCCTAGAGTCTCTGGGTCACAAGGAGTCAGGACTGACTCAAAGGCACACATTGTATTGCACGTTTGCCACCATGATCAAGCAGCAGCAGAGACAAATGTATATCAAAAACATATTTTTATTTGGGATCATCTTCACAGATAGTGTAGATACCGTCATCATAATATCAAGGTGAGTGGATCCAAGGTGAAAAACAGAAAGGTCACAGGTCCGTCTACAAATGAAGGGCAGGAGACATAATGTGCAGCACTATGCATTAGGCCCCCACCCCCCACATGCTGACGCATGCCTCAAATGTGTTACTCACATATGAGTGCATGTAGACAGTAGGTGGTGCATGATGAGGGACCAACACACATCAATCATGATCTGTTCCCTAAAATATATCTATCTGGCAACACAGGAGGCACACAAATGAAAACAGCATATGTTGTTGAAACGTTGTAACTTTAGAGCCACAGATTGAAAGTAATGTTACAGCTATCACATAATGCCTGATATAGGAATCCAAGCTGCAACACTGTAACCCTAAACAATCATCAAATGCACAATGAGGATATGCTAACAGGTAGCAGAGGCACATGAACACAGAGAGAATTCAAATGAAAACTACCTACAGAAACATGCAGAGATAACACCATGCAGGAGGTCCCCCTGCACCGGATGGTGTGTAGACAGTGTCTGTACACATATATCACGGTACATAGAATGCACAATTGAAGGAAGACAACGGACACTCACACTGTGACACTCAAAATATAACGTGGCAATGTGAGTGTCGTTACCTCAGGGGATAAATAGGACTGTGCAGACATGCAATGCAAGGTTTGTAAATCAATGTAGAGCGTCACGTCTGTACAGTAAACAAACACAAGAAACAGTATATAGAGAGGGAAATTAAGGGCAAACATGTTACAGTAAACCATACAGAAGCCATATTGCCACGTGCTGTGTTTCCCCAGCATAGTCAGTCATATGCACATGCACCATTGACATTTCAACATGATTCAGTGATACCACACATGCATGCAAAGACCTTTGGTGATTGAAAACATCAATCCAGGATGCTGGTGTGCATTAAAGCTGTGTTGTGGCAAAACCTGTATCATGTCCAGGTGGAGAGTAGGTGGACATAGATAACAGGACCTCTCCATCACTACTCTTATGCCACACGCATGGCTGTATGCTTGTGTTGAAACAAACAGATGAGCCTATCCTGTGTTCCATGTCACACACATGGCCAACAAAAAACAACTGTGGAGGAATGTGCAACATCCAGTGACAATGGCAGTCCCTGCTTCACACGTGGGGAACAGTACACAGTGTGCAAAGTCCAAAGCATATCTGCAATCCAACACATCAGGTTAAGACTATCCTTGCAACCCTAGGCATGCATAGTCAAGTGTCACATCCCAATATGCCACAGTACATGAAAGGTCCTGTGTGTCTCCTGTGATGAGCACGACTCCCAACCAAAGCAACAGCAGCAACCTGTGTTGGACAGGTCTGTCATGGGCAAAGTAGCAATCCAAACATACTACTGTCCATCCTAGGCATGTGTTTGACTCGCAGAGGTCAAACATCCAATGGCACTATTTTCCAGGGAAAGTTCCATGGTGTTGTGTCTCCCAACAGGTGGGTGATGGCGATGCCACCTGCACTGTAATAGATGTGTCTGGTTTGTTCTCTGCCCTGTGTCAGAAGAGGAGAAATATTGTATTGGTATGCACCTTGCAACATCAGCACAAATTGCAGAGAGTCAATCATTAGGAAACACATAATGAAGGGACACACAGGCAAACATGACATGATCACAACACAATAAACATTGCATGTTGGGGACATTTACAATTGGAAGCATACACACAGGTGTCACATGGAGATGTTTCTGTCCATGCCCATGTGACACAGGCGTTTCAGAGCTCCATCCTATGTGCATCAGCGTTTGTGAACAGAGAGCCAACATGAAATGTATATGACACAAACAGTAAATCATTAACATGTAAAGGCTGATGTCATTCCCAAAAGAACAAAGGTGCAAACTACCTTCTGCTTGCATCAGGTGTATGTCTTGGATCCTCTGAGCCACTCAAAGGCCATAACAGGTCACAGTGAAGGAACACAATGTCAGCAAAATATGTAGAATCACCATGTCATGCCAATATCTGTGATACAAAAAGCAGGTCAACAGTGGTATGTCAGAACACTAGACATAGTTCTGTTCCCAACCCACAACACATGTCCACAATGGTTACACAGTAAACACCAGTAAGGTAGAGAAAGCACGGTCACCACCGCCCCCCAGGTGTACAGACCCCTCACAACACATGATAATGTAAAAAGCCTGAACACTGTATCATCACACAGCCAACACAAGAATACACACACACAGTATGCTAAGGGCAGCGTGCCAGCAGTAGCATATGGCCTGTATGTCCACAAGTGGAGATTTCTACACATAAAGGCCCTGTGAAATGCAATGATACCCTGGTGTTGGCTCATGGTACAATGTTGGGGAAGGGTGCACGTGTAGGCCACCACCCATAAACCTACAACCTCCACACACATGCAGCTCTGTTGGACATGTCCCAGAGACAGTGTTGCTGAAGACAAACTGGAATAGGAACACATGGGGATATGTGTGTCAACAGCAAAATATGGTTTAGGAAGGTGCAGGGAAAAGAGGTGAACCACAACATCTGGACAATAGGAAAGATCACCGAGGACATGTGTTCCCCCTGGCTGCTGGCACCGACAATATAGCTGTAGGTCCACCTACCCCAGACCACAGCATGTTGGCTGATGCACAGTCCCCTGCCAATGCACCACAGCACCAGGAGCTTCAATTTAATTAATTAATTTAATTAACAGATTATTTTATATACCGCTCCTTCCATTGATCAGGTGCGGTTTCCATATAACAACAATAAACAGTGTGGTCTGTTTTTACATATAACATTTGTAGCTAGGTAAATACAGTTAACAATTAATAATTAACAATTAACAATTAGTAAACTATGTACAGATGAACATAATTAAACTATATACATTGTTTTGTTTTTCATTTACTTATTCGCTTTGTTTTAGGGTGTATCACTTCATTCTTTTGATGAGTTGTGTATTACTCGGGGTGGGATTATCCTTTATCCAGTTGGGGGGTGTGTGGTGTGCTGGTCAGAGATCCATAATGCTTTGTGAATAAGTGTGTTTTGAGTTTTTTTCTGAACTCCATTATGTCGGGTAATTGTCTTAGTTCTATTGGGATTGTGTTCCACAAGATAGGTGCTGCATGGGAGAAGGCTTTTTTGTTAGTGGATTTATTGGCCCTAATGAATTCTTTTGGAGTGGTTAGTTTATTAAGCTGGTCTCTCCTTTGTAGATTGTGTGTAGGTTCTATTTTGATAAGGTTATTTATGGGCAGGGGTGCTGTTTTTGTTATGGCTTTGTAGGTGGTTAATATAGTTTTATATTCTATGCGGCTTTGAATCGGGAGCCAGTGTAGATATTCTAAGATTGGGGTTATATGTTGGAAAGGTGGGGCTTTCGTTATGGTCCTTGCTGCTGCGTTTTGTGCTAATTGAAGTTTTTTTATGGCTTCCTTGCTTACGCCAAGTAAGGTTAGGTTTGCGAAGTCGAAATGTGGGGTTATGATTGCTTGTATGACGCGTTGGAAGTCCTGTAAGTGCATTAGTGGGCGGAGTTGCTTTAATATTTTTAGTTTAAAGTAAACTTTTTTTGCTATGTTTCTTACATGTGTGTCCATGCTGAGATGTTTATCCAGTATCACACCTAAGTAGCGTATTTCAGTTTTCAGTATGATATTATTATTTTGCAATGTTATATGCGAGGGGGGAATAAATGTTGTGCATTTGGTTACTATTAGGGCTTCTGTTTTTGAGTGATTGATGTGCAGATTGTTTTCATTTAGCCAGGTGTTGATTTCAGTGAGGCAGTCGTTAATGAGTTGTGTAGGGATATTTGGGATTTTGAATGGGACATACATCATTATGTCGTCCGCATATAGGTGATAGAGGACATTGAATTTTTTAAATATTGTACAGATGTGTTTTAGGTATATGTTAAAAAGCAACGCTGATAGAGCTGAGCCTTGTGGGAGGCCTAGTTCTTGTTTGTATGTTTTTGATGAGAGATTACCGATTTGTACCGTTTGTGATCGTTCTGTTAGATAAGAAGTAAACCACTTTAGGACAGTGGATTTAATACCTATTTGTTTAAGTTTATTGATCATTATTGAGTGGTGAACACTGTCGAAGGCTGCAGACACGTCTATGAATATGAGTAAGAATGCTTGTTTAGGTTTGTCTATTCCTCTCACAAGTGTATTGATTAGCACTGTTAGTAGTGATTCTACTCCGTGTCTGGGGCGAAACCCATATTGCTGGTCGTCAAGTGGGGCTGAGCTATCAATGAATTCTTGTGTTTGAATTTGTACAGTTTTTTCGATTAATTTGGCCATGAATGGAATACTCGATATGGGTCTGTAAGAATTAGGTGATGATTTGTCAAGGGTAGTATTTTTTAGAATTGGGCGGATCTGTGCGTGTTTTAGAGTAGCGGGTAGGTATCCACTTTTTAGGGAGAGGTTTATTATTGGGAGGATGAACTGAGAGAGTACAGGTAGGGAGTTCTTTATCCAGGTTACTGGACAGGGGTCAAGTAGAGATGTAGTAGTATTAATGTTTGTGATGATGGATTTGAGTTCAACTTTGGTTAAGGGTTGAAATACAGACCATTCATCTGTGTTAAGTATTTGTGAAGTGTCTACTGGCTTAGGTGGTATGGGATGGTACTTTATCTTGTTCATGTAGTAATTTGCCAGTGTTTGTGGGGTAATGTCTGTGATTTCATTACTGGAGTTGTGATTATTATTAGTCAGCTTTTGGACAATTGAGAAAAGTTCTCTAGGTCTATTTATTGCGTTGTTTAAGATAGAGGCGTGGTAGTTTTTCTTGGCATTGTTTATTGCGTCTTTATATTTGTTGAGTTGCGTGAGGTATGAGTCTTTTGTAATTGTGTTTTTATTTTTCCGCCATTTATATTCGGCTTTTCTTAGGTTCTTTTTCATTAGCTTTAAATCTTTATTGTACCAGGGGGTTTGATCTTTTTTAGGGTGTGTGTTTTTCTTAGTTATTTGTTTATTAGCTGCAGCATTTTTGATGGTTTTGTGCCAGTTCGTTACTGTTGCATCTAGGTTTATTGGTGATGTAGATAAATTAGGGATTATTATGTCGAGGAATTCTTCTTCATTGTATTTTTTAAATCTTGATGTATGTGCATTAGTTGTTGTTCGTTTAACTGATGTGTTTATTGTGATCTTAAAGTTGATAAGGTAGTGATCTGACCATGGGGTCCGTGTGCAATTGAGGGATGTTGGGTTATAGAGTTGGTAGAGTTCGTTTGGTAGGAATACCATGTCAAGGATACCACCTTTTTCATGTGTGCTAGAGTTTATTATTTGGTGAAAATCCATGTCTATTGTTGATTCCATAAAGAGGGAGGCATATGATGCTGGTAGTGATGGGGTGTTGAAGTCTCCAAGCATAATAATTGGATTTTGTTCAGTGGAGGAACTTAAAAAGTCAATTAGTGGGTCTAGTTTTTCTGATTGTTTGTCTGGTGGCCTGTAAATTAGGCAGATTGTTATGTTGTCAATTTTCACAATAAGGGTATCTATGTTGGTGTGTAGGTTCGATGTTAGTTTTTTGGCTTTTAGTTCTTTTTTTGACATTATTAGTACTCCACCACCTTTTTTGTGAGTTCTATGTGTGTAGAATGTGTCGTAGTTATTGTTGCTTAGTTGATTTAGGTAACTATGTCCTGTGCATTGGGAAACACAAGGGAAACATACATATGTCATGTTCTAGCTGTGCAACACACACTGCACCTTCCTGTCCCCAGCTTCTCCCCCCCCCCCCCAACATCCTTTACAGACTCACTGTCCACCATCACACTATACACATCTCTCCCATGTGAGAGGCATCAAGGACATGTCTTTGCCAAACTACAGGGGTCCGTTCTCTGTCTGTCCCCTCCCTTACCTCCCTGTTGTCGCACACACTGGTGAACATAAGTGTTTTCTGCCTACCGTGTTCCCAAATCACTCCAAGGCTGCAGTATTATCCTGGGTTCCCCATGTTGCTCCCAATGGCCCTTCACTGTGTGTACTGGTGTCCCAATGTGGTCTGCTACCCCACTGTCAATTGCTGTCACACATGGAAATATGCAGGGGCACCTCCGGGATCCTCTGTCCAAACACATTTCCGTGTGTGTATATCTCATACCTTGACTAACATTAACAGCTGTGCGCTACTGAGTTGCTAAACATATATCTAAATGTCTGCGTTATGTCCGCTAAACCACACCCCAATGTCTGTTTTTGACCTGACCTTGATGGCTGCATGTCAGCCCACTGTGTGAAAGTGATAATGGCAAAGCATGGATAGCCTATATGTGCACCTAATAACCACCCTCCCATCAGAGCCTCTTTGTGTATGTGGCCATTACGTTCCTTCTCTATGGTATGCAATGTAGTTGATGTCTTGGCATGCACTCTCCTCCTCTATGCACTTATACAGCCTGTAGTTGAGTGTTATCAGCTAGATTTGTTGAAAAAATTTGATGAAACAATTACAGAATTACCCTGAAAACAACCCTAAGACCCAATCCACCCCCACATTGATCTCTCTGCTTGCCTACTGTAACCTACACCTTGTTGATCTTGCCTGAATCAGCTCTGTTTGTGTGTACATATGCAACACTGCACTGCATGTCTATTCTGCAATGGAAAAAAAAAACCCTGGCTTGGCAATGCACAGTTTCCCTATCCTTCTCCGCAGCCATGTTAGGGCTACGCAATGACTTATACAGTCTGCCACACTGTGTTGTTCCACTAACTCCACGTAAGGCTTTCAATTACCATTATGACAGATAGTACTGAGCATGTATATAGTGCTACATAGCACATGTAGCGCTATACAAAAATTACAAACCTACACATCCAGCTTACAAGAGCATACCACACACAATCAGCTCAAAATACCAAATGAAAAACACGCACAGCTGGACAAGTGGCCCCAAACATGGTCCTCTCTCCCAGTGTGAAACCCACACCACATGCCTCTCACCTTGCTGCAGCCAAAGCATCACACAAACTAACTGTGGTTGCACAGCATCCGCTATCACAATCATCCACAAACCACCAATGTCACCCCACAACCTCCCACAAGCCTAAAACCACCCTCCCACATCATCCACCTCAGCTCTCTATTCTGCCCTTCCCACATCGTTTGGTTCCCAGTCATGCTTATATTTGACATTGGGATGGCCAGCCAGTGTCTGTTACATGTCAGTGCAGTGTTGCATCCTACTGATATTGGTCTACAAATGTTAATCTGTATTAGCACTACACACATATAGCAACAAATGTGGGAACATATGCAGTACGTACATGAGAAGAGCTGTGCAATCACCTGCCGCCTGATTGCTGTGCCCTCACGTGTGTCCTCACGGGCACATACAGGGGGGCACGTCGGATCATCTTCTAGACCCTCATTAATTTCTGCAGGGATATTGTGCCTGAGAGCAATGTTGTGCAGGATGCAACAGGCTATGATGATCTCTGCCACAGTCTGTGGAGTATATTGTTTGGCACCGCCTGTCCTATCCAGACACCTGAAGTGACTCTTCAAAACGCCAAAGGTGCGCTCTATGACAGAGCAGCTGATAGCATGGGCCTCATTGTACATCGGCTCTGCACGTGTCCGTGGTTGACGCACAGGGGTCAGCAACCAGGGGTGACACCCATATCCTGCATCACCTGTAGAAAGACATGAGGTAAGTTAAAGCATGAGCTCATGTCCCCTCAAATGGACACAGGTATATATGTGCAAAACAAATGCATTACACATTCTGTAAGAAACATATGACATCACAACTATGCAGCATTGCAACATTTAAATATGATGACACAAAAGGACCACATGGCCTATCTAGTCTGTCCGTCCATATCAACAGGTACAACAGTCCCCTTTTGATCCTTTATAGATCCTCTGTGTTTGTCCTATGCTGTTTGGAATGCAGTTACTGTCCTTGTCTCTACCACCTACACTGTAAGAGTATGCCATGGATCCACCACCTATTCAGTAAAGAAATATGGTGGCATATCA
Source organism: Ichthyophis bannanicus (assembly GCA_033557465.1). Classification (NCBI taxonomy): domain Eukaryota; kingdom Metazoa; phylum Chordata; class Amphibia; order Gymnophiona; family Ichthyophiidae; genus Ichthyophis; species Ichthyophis bannanicus. Next base: position 26,404,960 of record CM066031.1, on the reverse strand, counting down.
CCCCTGAATCTATCTCCCTCCACCCTCATCCCATGTTCCCTCGTAGCTGAACTTGCGTACAATTTGCAGAGGCTCTCTCCCTCAACATATATGCCACGGAGGTATTTCAACATCTCCATCATATCACCTCTATCCCTCCTTTCCCCAAGGCATACATCCTAAGATCCTTCGGTCTGTCTTCATATGCTGTATAATGAAGACCACTAATCATTTTAGTAGCCACCCTCTGCTCCGACCCCATCCTGTGCACATCCTTTTGAAGGTGCAGTCTCCAGAATTCCACACTCTACTCCAAATGAGGTCTCACAAAAGACATATACAGAGGCATTCTCCCTTCCTGTTTTATGCTAGCCATTCATCTCTGTATGCACCCAGCCAGCCTTCTAGCTTTTTCCCTCGCCTATTCAATCTGGTTAGCTACTTTGACATCAGCAGAAACAACCACACCTAGGTCCCGCTCTTCTGTAGTGCACAACAGGACTTCACCCCCTATACAATAGTGCTCCCTTGGATTGCTGCAGGCCAACAGCCTGACCTCACATTTCCTACCATCACATCCCAGCTGGCCAATTTAAGACCATTCATCAAGTTTAGCTAGATCACTCCTCATGTTTTTTAGAGCTTCCTGGGTGTCTATCAAACAGACTGATGTGGAAATGACTCTCCAGACAATTCCAGGTGGCTTGGGTGGAGGTGTCCAGTACATGTGCAACCCACCCCACTTTGGAGGCATCTGTTGTTAATGGGATCTGAGGAGGGGTTTGCAGGAAAGGTGACCCCTCCAACAGGTTTTGTGCTGACCGCCACCAGTCCAGGGACAGGGTATGGCACTTTGAGTTTACTATCACATCTGAGAGACAGCCTGTTGCTTGCGTCCACTGGGAAGAGAGGGCCCACTGGGCTGGTCTCATGTGGAGACAAGCGTAGGGGACCACATGCACCGTAGATGCCATGTGACCCAGCAGCTGATGCATCTCTCGAGGCGAGAGGTTAGTTTTTTGTAGTGCTGTCCTAACACATTGCACAATGCGAGGACAGCGAGACTGAGTCAGGGAGGTCTTTGTCAGTCTGGTATCTAGCCTTGCTCCTATGAGCTCCAGCGTTTACGTGGGAGTCAGAAAGGATTCCACGAGATCTCTAACAGGGCCTAGATAATGTAGTCCACGCATTGTGTAAGAGAGAGAGGCCTGGGCATGTGTTTGTGACTGTGCCTGGATGAGGCAGTCGTCCAAGTAGGGGCACAGAAATATTCCCCTGGTACGGACCAAACCAGCTACCACAGACATGCACTTTGTGAATACTCTGGGTGCTAAGGCACGGCTGAAGGGAAAACATTTTTTGGATAGTGGTTTCCTTGATGGGGGGACCAAAGGAACTTTTGCTTTGCTTGTTGGCAGAGAAGATGGGTGTATGCATCCTTGTGATCTAGAGAACAAAGGCATTTCTGCCTGTGTAGGTCAGGAAGTACGTTTCCTAGAGAAATCCTTTTGAATGTCTTTTGGAACAGAAACTTGTTCAGTTCTCTGAAATGTCAGATGTGTCTGTGACCTCCTTTTTCCATTGGTATGAGGAAATTGGGGGGGGGGGGAGGACAACCCAGAACCCTGTTGGAGATGAGGTACCTCTTCCATTGCTCCTTGAGGTAGAAGATGTTTTACCTCTGGATTCAGTTGGGGGGACGTTTGCAAACTCAATGTCCTTACTATTGTAGGAGGCGGCAGGCTATGTGAATGATGCCTGTACCCTCTTCTATGATGGACACAGTCCAGGGTTCTGATGTTATTTGCCTCCATCTGTGGATGAGATGACCTACTCTTCCTGGTATTGTTGACGGTTGCTTTCCCTGGAGGGCCAGGATGGGCAGGTACTCCATCAAAGAGTCAAAGGCCCTGTGGGAGCTGAGGCTGCTGGGTCTGCTGAGGCAGAGTAGCTCTCGGCTTTCTCTGCTTAGTAGCTTGTTGACCCTTTCTAGCAGCTTGTACTGCAGGTTGTCCTTGCTGAGCATAGGACTGATAGTATTTATTTATTTATTTATTTATTCATTTATTCTTTTCTACTATACCGCCCCTTCCAGAGATCAAGGGCGGTTTACAGGGAACAGTTAAACAATTTTATATAGTTTTACATGGAACAGTAGTTGGAACTATATACAGTTAAACATTGTAAGCAACTGGGTCAACAACTATTTACAAAGAACTACACACATATATTACATATATCCTTACTTTTTGGAGAGGAAGCGCTTTTCTGAGACTCTCATCTTTGCAGGATCTACAATATTTGAAAGCCTTGTCAAGGTATAATTGTCCTGTCGGCTTTTAAAAACCAGTTTTCACCACTACAGGGGGTGTTGGCCAGTTTATCCTGTGCCCATTGTTCCAGGTGAGAGGCTTGCAGCCAGCCAAGTTTCCTTGCCCCAATAGCAATGGCAGAGACTCTTCCTTTGCATGAAAAACAGTCAAAATCTGCCCTGTTCACAACTTTTGAAATGTTCTGGGCATGCTTGAAAGGTGCTACATAGTAGTGACCTCTGTGATCTGCGAGATGTGGACTTACCAGTTGTAGATCTTGTGTGACCTCCGTCAGGAACATTCCCATGTACATGATATAGAAACCTGTCATGTCTGAAAGCTTGAATGTATGGATGACACAGCGACCAAAGGCATCTAATGTCTTACACTCCCTACCAGGAGGGTTGGTGGCATGTTGTTTGTAATGTTTAATTCTCCTCCTAGCACACTCCACCATGATGGAGTGATCAGGGAGGTGTCCTTTGTGCAAACCAGGCAACAGAGGCACACGATACATAGTAGGCACATGTGAGAATGTGGAGAGGTGGTATGAGGAATCTTCCACATTCTCAAAAGAGGATTCCTTACGATCTGATGTATTGGCAGGATGTCTGCCTCCTATGGAGTTTGGTGATATTGGTGAATCTCTGTCTCCCGTGGCCTGTGCTCACATTGAGTTACTAATGAAATGGAGAGGCCCTTGCCTACATGCGTGTGGAGATCCAGGAAGGACATATCCTGAGGAGGGGACATTCTCCTCTTGGGAGAGGCAGGCTTGTCCTGGAGAGGTACATCATTACCCTCTGAGCTGTCAGATTCATCAGACCCCTCATGAGATTGGATGTATCTTCTCTACGGAGGCTCAGGTAAAGTGAGGTATTGGTACCAATTGGCCTCAGTATCGGAGTGACACGGTACCGGTGTGTGGATACCAGTACTCATCAGCACCAATGGTGCATTTGACGATGCCGGTCCTGCAATTGCTGCACATACCGGTGCTGCACTTTGCAGGGTCTGGGGTGGAACCAAAGTCTTTGAAGCCACAAGGAGAGCTGCCAGACCGCGTTCGATGGCCATGATCCTCTGGTCAATCAACACTGATGATGTCTGTATATAAGTACTGGCCAAAGCCAGGACCCCAGAGCATAGCACCAGGTGGTCGGACCAGGTTGAGGCCTCCAGAACTTCATGGAATCCCAAAGTGGCTTTGGAGGCCAGGGACTCCCACTGGGGCTGTTTGCCAGGAGTGTGCTCCTCAAGGGCAATGCCAGTGGCAGCCCAATATTTTGAGGGGGATGTACCCTTTCAGGAACGGACAGATTTGTGTGTGGTTACCTGAGATCCACGGGAGGAAGAGGAAGCCCTTGACAACATGGCTGCCACTGAGGCCACGTTGGAGGGAAAGAGGGTACCAAGCTTGGCTGCTCTGTTCTGCCAAACACTCTTGGATAATATCCCACAGGCCAAACATTCAGACATGCATTGATCTGGCCATTAGCATTTGTGACACCAATCATGGTTGTCAGTGACTGAAAAGGTACCGGCACATTATCAGCATATGTTCTGCAGCCGAAGAGTGCTTTTCCATGATGGAGGAGGGATTAGGGCCTAATGCCAAACCGGGGGGAGACCTACAAAGGGGATTGTTGCTCTTTTGTTAAAAAGGTTTCATTGTGTGGGGGAATCTGACCTTTTAGAAAAAAAATTTGAAGATCAGTGGTACCAGTAAAGAAAAACAGGCAGACACTGCCACAGCAGTGGCACTACAATAGCTGTTTTTCAGCAATGACAGGAACAATGACCTGCTGGCTCTGTGGAAAACAATGCACTGGAGAGAGCCATTTGGGAAAGGCAAGATGGCAGCACACAGGCGCTGTGGGATGCTTCCGATAGCTTTCCTATTGGACACTGGGAAGCGTTCCCATGCAGGCTCCGTCGGTACCGATGATACCCACATGTGAGGACTACTTCCTTCTTGTTCCAGGAGATTACCTGTTCCCAGTGCCACCTGCATGCATAGCTGTGTCTCTGGGCATGTGTGCAGTGACACCTATGTGCAGTGTGCCTGGCACCCTGAACACACCATTCCAGTCCCCTGTGGCCCCCTTGCATGACAAAGCATGACCATGTCACATTTGGATTGCCAATGATGGTGTCCATGGTAACCCCCCTAACCCCGTATGTGGTCTGGTGATCACATTTGTGTTGTCATGATCTACGCACATCCTCAGACCCAAACCCACTGGCAACATGATATCCTAACAATCATGGGTGCTGTGTCCATACATGGAACATTGTGTGGGTGACCCTATTCACCTTGCCAGGGGCCACTACCATGACATTTGGGTTTCTACAAGGCCCAGGACAGCAATGCTTGACCCACTACAAGCATTGTGTAACGTGTCTCTCTTGGGGATACTGCTAGGTACCTCTAACCTGGTTTGTCCACTGTTGCAAAGAGCATACTGGGCGTGAAGGACGAGGGTGTGACCCAGTATGGGCTATCTTATGTTGTTATGTTCCTATGACCTGGGCCTTGTATGCTTACGGCAGGTGTGGTTGCCAACACCAGGGGCAGGGGCCATTGCACCTGAATAGGCTATTGCCACCTGTGCTCACATCAGGGTTTCTGTCTGTGCTGTGCAACCACAACAGGTGCATTTTTCCTCCAACACCATCAGTAATGTTCATCTGCATCAAGGTTTGGGATCCGTAGAAAGTGGGAAGATGTGTGACCTGACTCAGCATACAGTTATGGGGACATGGCTCTGTTACAGGCCTTTGTAATCAGATCTCATAGCTCATGGGGGTGGGGTGCTGTTACACACATCCACATCTGCACCTAGCATACCATCTGGATACATCAAAGACGTGTGTGATGAGGTGATGACCTCACAGACTACGTTAGATGTGCAACCTACCTGCCATAACCTACCACAATATCTGAATGACATACATAGTAATTAGATCTTACCTGCTAATTAGTGTTCCTGAAGGAACGACAGTCCAGTCCCTTTACTTCTGGGTTACGCAACCCTTCCAGCAGCTTGGAGGCTGAGTCCAACCTTTTTGGGGATGGAGCGGTATAAATACCACTGGGACCACCCACCAACTCCAGTATTCGAATGATAAAGCAGACATAACGAACTTCCATCAACAACCTACATAACATAATACCTCAAAGGACTATTAAACAATCAAAAAAAAATTTTTTTTTTGGATGGCATAGGAGAAGGAGAGGAAGAATGGCAATGGGCAGAGGGGGTTACCTGAGTCTGCCCGAGCCGGCTTTCTCCTGCTCTCCTTCATGTCGAACCGGCCCTACGCCCGGTCCGATGCTCTTCAATGAACAATAGGCCTTAACGTTCGCCGGAACCGGGTGGGATCAGGGACTGGACTGTCGTTCCTTCAGGAACACTAATTAGCAGGTAAGATCTAATTACTATTTCCTTATCGTCACTCCAGTCCAGTCCCTTTACTTCTGGGATGTACCAGAGCAGTTCAATCCTGGGTGGGATCCGGCATACCGGACTGAAGAACCGCTAGACCAAACCGAGCGTCCGCTGAACTCTGCACGTCCAGCCCGTAGTGCTTGGTGAAGGTATGCGGCGGGGGAATATCCAGCGGGGGAACTAGGCTGAATTCCGCCCAAGAGGTAGCCTGAGCCCGAGTGGAGTGCGCACGCAGACCCACTGGGACCTGCTTCCCCTTCAGGATGTAGGCGGAAGCAATCGCCTCTCTGATCCACCTGGAGAGAGAGGCCTTGGCCGCCGCCTCCCCTTTGTGCGGGCCTCCGAACTGAATGAATAGTCGGTCGGACTTCCGGAAGGGCGCTGTGCAAGAGAGGTAACGCTTCAGAGCCCTTTAGACGTCTAAGAGACGAAGTTTGCTATCCCTACCTTCATGCCCCTCGGCCGAGAAGACCGGGAGGGTAACTGTCTGGTTCACATGAAAGGGAGAGATAACTTTGGGCAAGAAGGAAGGAACCGTGCGCAGAACCACTTTGTCCTTGAGAAAGTACAGAAAGGGGGGCTGAGATGACAGCGCCTGCAATTCCGAAACCCTCCTGGCCGAACAGATGGCGACCAGAAAAACTGTCTTTAGGGTTAAATCCTTTAAGGAGGCCCTCTTTAATGGCTCGAAGGGTTCCCCGATCAAGGTATTTAGCACTAGGTTAAGATCCCAAGGGGGGATGACCGACCTCCGTTGAGGACGTAGCCACCTAACCGCCCTTAGGAACCTGGAGACGTCCGCGTGGGCCCCTAGGGGTTTGCCACGGACCTTGCCTCTATAGCAAGCGATAGCAGCCAGCTGGACCCGTAAGGAGCTGTGTGCCAGACCCTTGTCAAATCCTGCTTGCAAGAATTCCAGAACCTCCAGGACTGAGGCCGAAAGGGTTTTCCGACGGTGCTCCGCACACCAGGCTTCGAAGATGCGCCAAACTCTTACATAGGATAGACAGGTCGAGCGCTTCTTAGCATTCAACAGCGTCGAGATTACTGCCCCTGAATAGCCTCGTTTTAGGAGCCGCGCCCTTTCAATAGCCAGGCCGTAAGCGAGAATCGATCCACGTGAGGCATCCGAACTGGGCCTTGTCTCAGCAGGTCCCTTTTGCAAGGGAGCCGCCAAGGTTGGTCGGCTATCATCCTCACCAGATCCGCATACCAGGGGTGGCGAGGCCAATCTGGGGCTATGAGGATTACCAATCCTTGGTGGGACTCCACCCGCTGGAGCACCTTTCCGATCAGGACCCAAGGGGGAAATACATAGAGAAGACCTTCCGAAGGCCACTTTTGGGACAGGGCATCTAAGCCCTCGGACATTCTTTCCTTCCGCCGACTGAAGAATCTGTCCACCTTGGCTGACGAGAACCGTGCCATGAGGTCCATGACTGGGAGACCCCATCGGGCCACTATCTGGTTGAAGGTCTCCTGTTCCAGTTCCCACTCTCTGTGGTCTATCTTGCACCTGCTAAGGAAATCGGCTGTGACGTTGTCCGCGCCCACCACGTGCTGAGCTGAAAGCGCTTGCAGCCGGACTTCCGCCCACTGGAATAGAGCGTCCGCCTCCTTCTCCAAGGCGGGGCTGCTGGTGCCTCCCTGGTGGTTGATGTAGGCCACCGCGGTGACATTGTCTGAGAGAACGCAAATTGCTCTTTTTTGTACTAAGGACTCGAGAGCCTTGAGTGCTAGGGTGACGGCCCTCAATTCCAGCCTGTTGATGGGCCATTGCGATTCCAACTGTGTCCAGCGGCCCTGGACGAACTGGTCCTCGCAGTGCGCTCCCCAGCCTGTCAGGCTGGCATCCGTCGTCAATAGTAACCACTGATGAGGTTCGAGGGGCATCCCGCGATCCAGATTCCTTGGGCACCGCCACCAGTGGAGAGCCTGTTTGGTCCGCAGAGCGCAAGGTAACTGCATTGACAGAGGGTGATGCTGGGGAGACCACTGACGTAATAGCGCCCGCTGCAACGGCCGCATGTGGGCCCTGGCCCAAGGCACTACCTCTATTGCAGCCGCCATTGTTCCCAGAACCTGAAGATAATGCCACGCCGAGGGATTTCGTCTGCCTAGAAACTGCGTGACTAGAAGCCTTAGCTCCCTTGATCTTGTCCGTGACAGGAATACTCTGCCCCTGTTGGTGTCGAATCTTGCTCCGAGGTACTCGGGTTCCTGGGAGGGAGTCATCCTGCTCTTTGCACGATTGATGACCCACTCCAACTCCTCTAGAACCTGGATTACTCTGGTCGTCGCCGAGTGACTATCCTCTTCCGACTTTGCCCGGATTAGCCAATCGTCTAAGTAAGTGTGCACTAATATTCCCTCCTTCCGAAGGAAGGCCGCTACTACCACCATCACCTTGGTGAACGTCCTGGGAGCCGTAGCTAGGCCGAAGGGTAGGGCCTGGAATTGAAAGTGGCCTCTTGGCACTGCGAATCTCAGGAACTGTTGATGGCACTTTCTGACCGGGATATGCAAGTAGGCTTCCGTCAAATCGAGGGACGTTAGGAACTCCCCGCCCCTCATGGCTGCTATGACTGAACGTAGGGTCACCATCCGGAAATGAGGTACCCTGAGGCAGCGGTTGATCTGTTTTAGATCCAGGATCGGTCGAAAAGACCCTTCCTTCTTTGGTACTACGAAGTAAATCGAGTACCGACCAGAGCCGCACTGGTCTGGCGGTACTGGGACCACGGCCCCTAGCGCTATTAGGTGAGTGAGAGTTGCCTCTATTGCCGCTCTCTTTGTAGGAGAACCGCAGGGAGACTGAACAAAGGCTGGAAGTATTTGTTTTGCAAATTCGAGAGCATAGCCTTCTCTGATCACCTCTAGGACCCATTGATCGGACGTGACTCGGGACCAGGCGGGAAGAAACAGCCTTAGGCGTCCACCCACCGGCCGCCCTTCCTCCCGGACCCCCGTCATCTCATTGTTGTTTTCTAGGTCCCGAGGAGGAGGAGGAGGAGGATGCCCCAAAGCCTCGACCTGCTCCTCGAAACCCTCTGAAACCTTGTCCCTTCGAGGGAAAACAGCCCCTGGGAAAAGTGTTTGACCTGGCTGGACGAAACCTCCATGAGTCCCTAGTCTGAGTACGCACTGGGGCTAGGGAGCGCCCTTGCTTTGGTCGATCTTCCGGGAGCCTGCCTCCCTTAGACTCACCCAGGTCCTTTACTAACTTCTCTAAATCCTCACCAAATAACAGCTTCCCCTTAAAGGGAAGTCGACTCAGGCGCGCCTTCGAGGAAGCATCAGCCGCCCAATTCCATAGCCACAGATAATGCCTAGCCGCCACCACTGAGGCCATGTTCTTGGCTAGGCTTCTGATGAAGTCATACTTGCTATCCGCCAAGTAGGCTGCTCCGGATTCCACCCTAGCCGAGTTGGCCTGTGTTTCGCCCGTTGAGCCCTCTGCCTGGAGCTGTTGTGCCCACCTTAAACAGGCCCGAGCCACCCAAGCTCCTGACACGGAGGCCTGCAAGGCGAGAGCGCTTACATCAAAGGCTTGTTTCAGGAGCGTATCCAACTTCCTGTCTTGAGCATCTCTTAAGGCCGTGCTGCCCTCAACTGGGATAGTCATCTTCTTAGTAACTGCTGATACCGCTGCATCCACCCTGGGAGATTTCAGCAGCTCTTTATCTGCCTCTGGGAGAGGGTATAGGCGAGTCATGGCATGGACTCCCCTTAAGCTTGACTCTGGTTGATCCCATTCTTCCTGGATCATCTGACGCATGACCCTGTGGACAGGGAAAACCTTCTGTGATCTCCTAATGGCTTGGATTAAGGGATCCTCCAATGCCTCTTCCTGTGCTGGCATGTCTGAGGCCACATTGAGAACTTTCAGGGACTCATTAATCAATGCCGGGAGCTCCTCTCGACGAAAAACTCTAACTATCCGGGATTGATCTTCTTCCGGGATTTCCCCTTCTTCAAGCTCCTCCTCCTCCTCGTCCAAGTCCTTATCAGAGCTATCCTCCTTCGGGGTACCCTGAGAGAGGGACGCTAGGGGCTCCTCACAACCAAGACGGGGACGCTTAGGAGAAATACCGTATTCCGGATTGCTTGCTCTCATGGATCTAGCTGACTTGTCGTCCGCTGACGGACCAGCCTCTACTGTCCCTAAGCCCTGCTTACGCAGGCAGTAGGCCTTGTGAAGTAAGAGGATGAAGTCAGGGGAGAAAAATTCTCCGGCCCCCCCTGTACCAGTGGGGGGGGGGCGAAATGGGCAAAGGAGGAGTGGGCAGATCCGAGGGTGTAGAGAGAGGGAACTGGGACCCCCCTTCCCCTTCTAGAGGGTCTCCTGACCCCTGAGAAGGCTGTGACATAGCCAAGTTAATTTCCTGCTCCACTGAGGCAGCCACTGCGGCACAGCTCCTGCAGATTCCTGCCTCTGCGGAGGTGCCCCTGCGTGTTCCACAGGAAGGGCAGCGAGGCTTGGTCGCCATGACTTAGTGCTGGGGATTTCCCACTGAGAGCACTCAAAAACCAATATTTCCCCCGGGGAGGAACACTAAGAGCCCTTAGTATGGTAGTTAAAGGAAATTTAAATCAGTTCGAAATTCAATGAATTAAATGAATTAAAAGAAGTAAATGCACTAAAAGAATAGAATTAACCTTGCATTAAACCTGAAAATAAAATTGAAATTAAATTAAAAGTAACTAGCTTAAAACTCCTTTTCCTCTAACAGAGGTACTTGCGGTTTTAAAGGCTGTCTGTATGTGGATCCTGGGCCCGACTCAGCGAACACCGCCCGTTGGCTCTACACGTGGTAGGCCTCACCACGTGGAGCCTGAACGGGGGACCGCGAGCCTATTCGTGGCGCCTTCCTGCACTCCGGAGCCGAAGCCCGCTGATTTCTTTGTGCAATCGCCGATTAAATGCTGTTTAGTCACACCCCGCAGGAACCGGGAACAGCGTGCCTCGCCTCCACATCCTTCCGATTCGGGACGGCGCCTGCGGTCAACGCTGACTAGTGGCGCAGCCTCCAGCGCTCAGCCACCAGAAGGGCTTCAGTGCAAGGCAAGTCAGTGCTGTGGAGAAACCGAAGGAGAGGTACAGGAGCTGGAGATACGGAAGCCGGGCAGGACAGAAAACCTCCCCGAAGCTGCAGGCAGAGAATCACCTTCGAGGCCCGTCCCGGGGAAGAGGGGAGGGGGGGGAGGGAGGATGGAGAGAGCAGGCAGTACTTAAAGGAGCAGAGCCCCGGAAAGAACACCAACAAGAAAAATAAGGTAAAATAAGAAATAAAGCCAAAATAAAACCAAATTAAAACCAAATTAAAGTCAAATTAAATGGAATAGATAAAGGTAGGACTCCAGTAAGCCCCAGGCTTACGGAACCCTCCAGCTGCTTGGAGGCTGAGAATACTGGAGTTGGTGAGTGGTCCCAGTGGTATTTATACCGCTCCATCCCCAAAAAGGTTGGGCTCAGCCTCCAAGCTGCTGGAAGGGTTGCGTAACCCAGAAGTAAAGGGACTGGACTGGAGTGACGATAAGGAACCACCATTGCAATCAGGTCTCTGGCCCCCTGGGGGTTGGGTGTCCTAGCACACATCATCAGCTCCATACACCATAGCAACAGGGTGACTGACAGTACACCTTACGCAGGTCTCAGGACTCCTGGGGATAGGGAGAATGTATTCAACTGTCTAGGCACACAGAACCATATCACCAGGGTGAGTGACAGCCCACTCTGATGGGCTGTCAGGACTCCTGGGGATAGGGAGAATGTATTCAACTGTCTAGGCACACAGAACCATATCACCAGGGTGTGTGATAGCCCACTTTGATGGGCTGTCAGGACTCCTGGGGATAGGGAGACCTTATAGAACTGTCTAGGCACACAGAACCATATCACCAGGGTGTGTGATAGCCCACTTTGATAGGCTGTCAGGACACCTGGGGATAGGGAGAATGTATTCAACTGTTTAGGCACACAGAATCATATCACCAGAGTGAGTGAAAGCCCACTTTGATGGGCTGTCAGGACTCCTGGGGATAGGGAGACCTTATAGAACTGTCTAGACACACAGAACCATATCACCAGGGTGCCTGACAGCCCACTTTGATGGGCTGTCAGGACACCTGGGGACAGGGAGAATGTATTCAACTGTTTAGGCACACAGAACCATATCACCAGGGTGAGTGATAGCCCACTTTGATGGGCTGTCAGGACTCCTGGGGATAGGGAGACCTTATAGAACTGTCTAGGCACACAGAACCATATCAGCATGGTGAGTGATAGCCCACTCTGATGGGCTGTCAGGACTCCTGGGGATAGGGAGACCTTATAGAACTGTCTAGGCACACAGAACCATATTACCAGGGTGACTGACATCCCACTTTGATGGGCTCTCAGGACTCCTGGGGGTAAGGTGGATTGGGAAACAGCAACAGCAGCATATTCCATACCAGCAGGGGTGCTGAGGACCCACTTTATTGGACTTTCTGGGCAAGTGGGGGTAGGGCAGATGTGTTAGACTCCTGGGCCACACACACTCATATCACCAATGGGTCTAACATACCATTTTGGGCACGTTTCACAGCCCCTGGGGGTGGGGCAGATGTTTTACCCTGCAACTGCAGACCTCATCATACCAGCAGGATGTTTAGAAAACCTGCTTAGTCAGATCTATGGGCTAGCTGTGTTACGGTGTGTTGTAGCACATCAACAGCAGCAGCTGCCATGACACCAGGATGGCATGGGGAACTCTGTGATCACGTCCTTAGCCCCCTGGGTACAGGGCAAACCACTCAGATGTGATATCTGGACAATATGGCATGTGGGTTTACCTGATACACATAACTACCTACACACAGCAGCATGCACAGCTACAATCAACACTGGACATATATATATATAGATCTACTGACCTGTCCCCATACACTTACCTCACGTGGGTAGTCTGCCACTCGGTTAAAGCACCTTATGAGCCTTTCCCATGCCCTCCGCACCTTCATCTTGTCCTGCCTCCTGGATGAGCCTGGGAATAGCTTGTGCTGCCTCACAGCGATCAGTTGTGCCAGGCAGCGTAGCTCCCTGGTGTTGAAAGCAGGTTTCCTGGATCGTGTGGCCATTTTAACACTGTCTCAAATGAGGGCCGTACACATGACACAACTCGCGTGCATGCGCACCAGAAGCGCATGCGTGCCACGCCGCATGCAGTTTGGCCTGCGCCGCACGCATTTGTTTGCCGCACAGGGTATGGTGTCGCCAACAATATTTATACAGATCTGTGATGCAGACAGACATTGCACTGATGTGTCTGACATTTAAAAACACAATTAGATGTTTTCCTTGCTGTTTACACACTTGGGTCTCGAACCCACCATCACTGGTTCCTAGGGTACTGTTGGAACTGATGTGCTATGCGCTTTCATGTAGCAATGACTGATAAAACAGTTACACCACGGTGTCCTGATAGCCCATCAACGTGGGCTGTCATTCACCCTTCTGATATGGGGTTGTGTGTGCCTATGGGGTATGTTCCTTAATCCATCTTAATGTGAATCCAGCAATGATATGCAGGATGCCATAAGTGTTTGGGGGGGGGAGGGGGTAGAAGGGGGCCTTCTGGCCTAAACGTTGGACTCACGCAATAGGTTATGTATCGCACATTATGACACGATGGAGGTACGTGTACCACATTAGTGTGTGTTAATCGTAGGCATGTGTGCTGGCATACAGACCTACTGGCAAAGGTGTAGCACATTGGTTGACAAATTACCTGATGGTACAGGGGTCATGGGTTAAATGTCACATTGCGGCTTTTGCATATGACTGCCTGAGACATGACCCTTTAATATATGCAGTGTTTTGTGAGCCATTTTTTTTTTTTAAATATTCTGCTGCCAGCAAACACACCCTCCCATTGGCATAACCTAAGGTGCCAGATCATGCACCCTATGCGGCACTCCTGAGGACACATAATAAGGTGCACTGTCCAACACAGCACCTTATAATGTTCCCTTTGGGGCACCTTATAGGGCACTTTGGAGCCACCTTCAGGCTACAGCACTGAGGGTGTTGTTGGTGTCAGCACCAATTTAAATTATAAAAGAAAACTCCAGAGACAACCCTATCACATAACCCCACTGTGGCATCAAACCCATGACCTCTGGCTCCACAGGCAGAGCAGTCACCCGTGGGCTATATCTCCATAGCTGCTAAAAAAAACTCCTGGCTGGCTACAGTTGGACTGCAGCCCACCACACAACCTGTCTGCTGTGGTTGGCAGGATAGGGTTAAACCCCACATACCCATGATGCACTGCACATGCAAATCAGCAGTCTAAAGATAACCACAGGATGGGGTATGCACCCCCACACTACCTCAGCCTGGTAGGGAGTACTGAGCATGTGTGTTACTGGCACAGATACTGACCGTCACATTGTGCGGGTCCTGTGCTCACCCTGAGGGTGAGGAGGGCCACCCAGCACCATGTCCATAGCACGTGGCTTATCTGAGATAGGCTATGGTGTGAGTCCCCATCAGTGCCAGTGTGTGATGGGTTGGTCTTGCAGCTACACTGCCAAATACACCTGTGTCCATCTTTGATTTCTCAGTCAAGTTTAGCCCTTGAGCACTTTGATGCACCCAGACTAGTGCATATTCTGTGTGGGTGCCATGGCCACATGATTTATGTGACCGGGGGGGCCAGGACGGGCCTGCTCTTTGGACCCATAGGCGGATTATGTATTACCACCCAAACTGCTCTCTGGAGCTCAGGATCTCCCACCAACAGATCCACATTCTACATCATTAAAATGGTGCTGGTAGAGGGGACCATCGACCTCAGTCCAGCTGGGGGACAGACAACATACAGGGCAGTCCATGCATCCATATGGTGAAGCCCAACAGACAAGAGGCCTGGAAATGCTCAGCTGCCCACCACCACTATCTGATATTCTCCAGCAGCGAGCACAGTGAATCTGCAGCCGCTGCACCCTGCAAGGTGTTCCAGCCATACACATACTAACTGCAAACAGTCTGCTAGCTAGTCCATAGTGCATATTACTGGAAGACTTGTGTTCACCCAAAACTGGGATGTCAGCACACACACCAAGCAGATAGGTTAGTGATTGGGCCCCAAAAAAGGCAACCCATATATATCATTTGAAAGAGATGTTATTAGCACTATGGGGGACCCAGCCATGCCATGGTGACTGCTCAGTCAGGGTGAGAGTGACCTCCCAGCAGGACATGCTGTGGCCACCCTGTCCGTGCAGGTGGTGACCGGCCACTACAATGTCCCAGCCATTGCCCTATACCCTGTGCTCATGCATCCTGCCCAGGCCACCCTGTCCGAGCTATACCCACAGTATCTTGCTCCTCATTATGCACATTGGCAAGCTAACACTGGACACAGTGCAAACAGTGTGGGCTGAGTAAGGTGTTGCAACCACCACACACTGGCTGGACAGACACACACTCCCACACCTATGCCAGCATTGTTCAAATATAGAGCAGTGTGGGCTGAGTAAGGTGTTGCAACCACCACACACTGGTTGGACAGACACACACTCCCACACCTATGCCAGCATTGTTCAAATATAGAGAGTTTTTGCAGTCCTGGCCAACTCACCAGTCCTGGACACAGCGCAGGCATGGCTATGGTATGCAATACTGTTGGGGTCACTCCCCAGGGTGGTGAACACTGTCAGACACCAGACCTGAAACACACTCCGCAGACATCTGAGATATTGGTATGATACAGCTCAATGTGCATATTGTGCTTAACTTAGGAATTGTTATCTGCCAGTGATCATAGCAACCTTTTCATATATGTGTACCATATTCCCAGGTTTAGGGTGGCATTGGTAAGGTATGCACGTACTAGTATTGTGAGCTGTACGCAAGGCCCGATATCCTACCTCTCCATGAGGCTTTCGATAATGTAGCCTGTGGGTGCGGTTCTTTCTGCTCCTGTTCGGTCGCTGCTCTAGGGCAGAGATCCCCAACTCCAGTCCTGGTGGGCCAAACACTGTTCATGTTTTCCTGCTATCCCTAATGAATATGCATGAGATACATCTGCATACCATGGGGGCGGCGCATGGAAATGACGCACACACATCTTTATTAGAAACAGCATATATGTGAATGATTTGTGGCCCTCAAGGACTGCATTTGGAAGACTCTGCTCTAGGTAATGTGCATGTTTCTGGTGTCTGTGCTCTGTAGGGTAAAATAGAGGTGTTTGAACCATGCTTATGTTCTCTGCAATAAAGGTTCGTCTTTACTATCACGGTTTAGTAGTGGGCAAAATATGGGGACTGGGTTGGCAGGAGCCCCAGCTTGGACTTGAAACGGTGACCTTCTGCTCCTGAACACACTGGCTGTGTTCACTGCACCACACTGTGGCCACAGAGACATTGTAGTCCCTGGAGATACCATGGCTGTTTGTCAGACAGACACCAAGACAAAGCAGCACACTGCCACGCAGGCAAACAGCAAACAGTACAAAAACGTAGACAGGTGTGAACTCTCACCAAAACTTTATTAATCCATATATGTAAAGGGAGACCTGACCCGACACAGGCCGTGTTTCGATAATCTTCTTCAGGGGTTGGCTCACCTCATACTAAAAACACATTATAAATAAATTAAGACACAAACATAAAAACATAAATAAACTAAAACCATAATTATAAAACTGTAAGAACACGATAATAAATAAATAATATATAATATGTATAAGAAACAAAAACTGCTGTTCATCAACTCATAAGCGAAATCATATATCAATATGTATCTCACCAGGACATTTAAAAGTTTAAACGTATGAGACATAAAAATTATTAAATGCTAAAACAAAGCTCCCTTTCCAAACACAAATAAAATAACATATTGTATATGTAAAACATTAGTGATGAACAAATGTTAAATAAAAGCTAATAAATTAGATAAAAACAATAAATACTTAAAAAATGTGTAATACTTAAAAAACATGTTGTAAGTACCACTATCACCACATAAATGAAAACAATAATACAAATAAACGTGCCAGTTCAGCATGGAGAAAAACAAAAGAGATGGAGGACCAGGAGCAGGAGTGAAACATTACCTTAAAAACGTAATAGGGATACGTCACTAAGATTAATTTGTTGCACTGAAAGTTAAACAACCTTCTGTAAATCAGGAGGCCGCGGGCAGGGTCCCAGCGGCCGATTGTAACCGGGCGCGCGGCCGGTGCGCGGGCCCTGTGCGCGGCCATGGGCAGTTCGAAGCGATTGGCTCCCGGCGGTGGCAGCCACGCGGGAGCCAATCAAGGGGGTTCCTGGCAGCGTGGTGGGTGGTGGTGGCCGGCGGGCAGCCTCCGCATGGTCATTCACGGCGGAGGCTGCCCGGGGGTGACGGCTTCGGCTTGGCCTGCTGTGGATGAGCGTGACGGACTTGGGTGAGGTGCTGTTCGGCAGGCTCCCGGCCGACTCGGCGAGGGCGGTCGCGGCAGGCTGACTCGACGAGGCGGTTGCAGTTAGCCGAGGGGAGCGGCGCGAGGAGCGATGGCGGTGTCGGGGCTTTTCGGGTCCTCGCTGGGCTGCTCAGGCCTTCAGGAAGGAAAGGGGGAGGGGGAGGCGGAGCTCCGTGCATGCAGGGGAGCGGCAGTGGCGGTAACATCGGGCAGGCTTGGCTTCCGTCGCGCGGTTTGGCTAGGCCACGTCTTGCCTGATCAGCCGGTTTTGAAACTAAAAAATTTAATTAAATAAATCAAATAAACCAGATACAACGGGCGTAGGGGACCTATTAGTGATGGGGCGAGCGAGGGGCAAGGGGGGGGAAGACGGGGGTTCGGAGTCAGGGAGCAGCCCCAGTGCCTGGTAAAGGGGGGCAGGGATCCCAGGATCTTATGGGCGAGCACACTGGGGAGCTGCAGGTCACGCGGGGCGGGGGGTGGGGTGCTGGTTCCAGTGGCACTTGTAGAGGTGCTGGAGTCGCGGAGGATTGGGGCAGGGCAGGTGGACGCGTAGTCCTGTGCTAAGGGGTACTGGGGGATGGTGGGCGGACCGAGGTTCGGAGGGGTGCATGACTTGGGGATTTGTTCCCGTTCATGGGGGCAGGGTGGGGGGGCTTGGGTGAGAGGGTGCGGGGGGCTAGCGGTGCTGTTCCCTTTAATTTTCTTGGGGTGTGCGCATAAAATACCAGCTGGGTGCAGTTTTTGCATAACAGTTCACTATTGGGTGCCACATGGCGACACTTGGAGTTATCTAATTTAAACTTTTGACCGCACGTCCGAATACAGTATGTACACCACATTGATGTTAATCAAATTCATTCACGCTAGCTGATTATTAATGAGGTGGGAGATTTCTAGTTCTTAGACCGACAGCCAACGGGACGGCGGGACTGCAGCTGCTGGTGGCAGACGGTCGAGTGGCAGGTGAGTGGTCGGGCCCCCCCCCCCCGGGCGGGGGAATGGCATGGGCTGGATGGTCGGGGGATGATGGGGGGAGGTAGGGCGGAGGGAAGCAGGTGGATTCTTCGGCGGCTTCAGGGTCGGCTTCCTCCTCCTACGTGGGCGCTGCATCGTGGGCCGCTGTGTTTGTGCTGCTGGGGAAGGGGTCGGTTGGCGTAGGGGTGATGGGGGTCCTAGGGAGAGGGGGGGGGCCCGCCGAGGGTCAGGTTCTCGGGTCATTGGAAGGGTTACCATGCCAACTTGACGTGGGGCGGCCTGTTACACTCTAGAGAGGTCTTGCGACTGTTGGGGGGCGGGAAGAGCTCGGGTGTGAGCATACAGGGGGGCCTGGTGGCTGGTGATGTGTGGTGGGTTCTGGGGGCTGCGCGCAAGGTGGCGTTGGCCTTGCTCCTTCGGTGCTTAGATGGGTGTGGGACCATCGCACGCTCGAGCAATCCGGGGATGGTGGGTATGCGGGTTGGTGTTGGGGGTGTTCCGGACACGCAAGGGGGGGCGTGGTTGTGTTCTCTGGGGGGGTCCGGGAACAGAGGGCAGCCCTTTGGTGGGTACTGGAGAGGGGATGCGTGGGGTTCCCGGTCAGCTCACGGCAGGCAGGTGGGGTGGGGGGTTCGTACCGTGGGTTGGTGGTTGCGTTAGTTAACCTGCCTACTGCCGCTCTGTTGAGGTGCGGTTGCCTATGGGTCACACTTTGCATGGGCGGCTTCGGCGGTATTCGCGGCTCTGGGGTTGTGGTTTTGGTAGGCGTTGTTTTCCAGTGTTGGGCATAGCGATCCGGTAGTAGTGCGGGTCGGGATCGGCTGCTGATTTCTCCTTCTTGGATCGGTTTCGGTTATGGGTGGTAGTGGAGCTCTGGCCTGCTTGGCCCCGCAATCGGGAGGTGGTATGGTGGGCGGCAATGCGGCGGTGGGCAGGGGGGGGCCATCGATGCTCCTGCGGGGGTGTGACGAAGGCGAGTTGGATGTGGGTGGCGGTGTTGGCATCTCTGCAATTGCGAGTGTTGTGGGAGGCTTGGCTTCTCCATAGCTGGGTCGCCGGGATGGTCAAGGCTCTATCGCGTTCCGGTGGACCGGGTTTGCGGTTCTGCCCTAAGCGGGCAATGCGGGCTCTGGGGCCCGGTGACCTTTAGGGAGCCCTGGCCGGGGATGCATGCGGATGTACTGCGGAATTTGGTGTCACAGGGGCCGGGGTCTGGGTGTCATCCAGGCTGTGCCTATGCGGTCCGGTTTCGGTCATGCACGAGCGGCTACCGGAGTCCTTGCTTGGTGGGTGTAGCGGGGTGGATAGGGGTGTGGGGGGGGGGTTTCAGAGCGGGGTGGGTTCACAGTTGGGACGGTTTACTTGTGCGTCGGGGGGGGCAGATCGCTGGTTGGGGGATTGGAAGCTCACTGGTTACTGCGAGGGGGGGGGGGTAAGTGCCCGGCCGTCCGGCCACGTGCGCGGCCGTCCGGCCTTGTGCGCATGATTTGCCGATCTGGCTCCCGTTTGGTGCCCTGCGATGTCCGCATGAGGGGTATGAAGCCGCCTTGTCTGGGGCGGTCTTTGTCGGGCCCCCCCCCTTTTGGAGAGGGCCTTTTCGGAAGGGGGTGTGGGTGGCAGCTCTGGTCGGGTTTGGGGGCGGGGGAGGGCTCCCTACCCGCGTTTGGTGTGCTGGGCGGTTTGGATGTTTGGGCAAGTTTCCCAAACGGCTCGGGTTGGTATCGAAGTGGGGCTGGCGGAGTTGTGCCGTTGGGGTTGGGCTGTTTCCCTGGTGTATCACGGCGCTCCCGGTGATCAGAATGGTGCGTTGCTTGGTGGGGGGTGAGTCTACATCTTTTTGCTGCACTTTGTTGCCTTCTGGGTGGCTATTCAGGTCCTGTGGAGTATAGGAGGGTGCTCTCGGGCTGGTAGGGGTTTGCTGCGGCGGTACCGGATCAGGGGGTCGGGGGGTTGGGGGACTTTTCATTGTTCCTTTATTTTGCAGGTGGGGTCTGGAGCCTTCTGAAGCCTTCTGAAGGTGGGGACCCTTCACTCCTTTGTCCAATGAGCCGGACGGCAAGTTCTGGTGAGGCTGTGAATGACAATTGGGGAGCGGCCCAGGTGGTGGCTGTATCATGGCTAGGTGAGCGCGGACCCGTGGGTCGCAGCGGCTTCCTTTGCTATGGCGCCACGGGCGGATATCGTGATGGATTGCGGTGTTGGATGCGACGATCGGGTTTCAGGTAATGCTGGCATATGCTCAGAGCGGCGCAAGGGGATGTTTGCTGGGTTTTGCGGGCATTTTTTGGGTAATTTTGCTGGGGGGTTGCCTTTGCTTCAAGGCCTGTATGGCGGAGCTGGCGGCGTTGGTCAGGGGGGTGGGCTACTAGCTTGCATGGTCGACATTGGGGTATCGGAGGATGCATTATCGGGTCCCCGGTAATGCATCTTCTCAGAGCCGCGCAGGGGGATTTTGCTGGGGTTTTGCAGGTGTTTCGGGGTAATCGTGCTGGGGCTGACTTGTTCAAGGCCTGCACGTGGGAGCCGGCGGGGTTGGTCGCAGGGGCTGGCTAATCACTTGCTGGCTGGCACAGGGGGTATCAGCTGCTGCCTTATCGGGGAGATGGAGGCCGGGGCTGTATAAGGATGATGGGCAGTTCCCGCCGGTGGTGCGGCTCCCCTCTTTTAGGTGCGGCGGGAGGTCTTGGGACCTGGTTCTGGTTGGGGTGCTCGCTGGTCGCAGCTTGGCTTTGGGGGGGGGGCGGCACAGGAACAAGGTTGTTACCTGTGCCGGTGGCGGGATCCCGGAGGTTTCCGGGGTCCGGAGCCTCAGGCTACACCTAGGGCGGGGGCGGGGTGCCCCTGACCCGGACTAACCCTGGTCGACTTTTGCTAGCATGGCGAAGTCGGGGAAAGGGTTAAGTAACTTGCCGGGGGGGCAAGTTAAGGTCTTAGCGGTGGCAAGGCACTTTGCTAAGGTATGGCTGGTGCGGGCCGGGTGCCGCTAATCAATTGAGAAGGTGTAGCATGTTGGCATATTGTGAAATTGTAAAAGGTTAATAAAGCTGCGACCAGTTGTGTTCCATAAAATGTGGTGTGTTGTCTTTTGTTGGGTGGGGGAGATTGGGGGGGATGGGGGGAAGGTGGAAACGGGCCCGAAGCACTAGGTCCGCCCTGCCTCGGTTAATCAGGAGGCCGCGGGCAGGGTCCCGGCGGCCGATTGTAACCGGGCGCGCGGGCCCTGTGCGCGGCCACGGGCAGTTCGAAGCGATTGGCTCCCGGCGGTGGCAGCCGCGCGGGAGCCAATCAAGGGGGTTCCTGGCAGCGTGGTGGGTGGTGGTGGCCGGCGGGCAGCCTCCGCGTGGTTATTCACGGCGGAGGCTGCCCGGGGGTGACGGCTTCCCGCCCACCCGCCCACATTATTTATGAGGGTGTGGTTTATGGGGTGTTGCAGCTTGGACGGGGGTTTGGCGGGATCCCGGAGGTTTCCGGGGTCCGGAGCCTCAGGCTACACCTAGGGCGGGGGCGGGGTGCCCCTGACCCGGACTAACCCTGGTCGACTTTTGCTAGCATGGCGAAGTCGGGGGAAGGGTTAGGTAACTTGCCGGGGGGGAAAGTTATGGTCTTAGCGGTGGCAAGGCACTTTACTAAGGTATGGCTGGTGCGGGCCGGGTGCCGCTAATCGATTGAGAAGGTGTAGCATGTTGGCATATTGTGAAATTGTAAAAGATTAATAAAGCTGCGACCAGTTGTGTTCCATAAAATGTGGTGTGTTATCTTTTGTTGGGTGGGGGAGATTGGGGGGGATGGGGGGAAGGTGGAAACGGGCCCGAAGCACTAGGTCCGCCCTGCCTCGGTTACTGCAAATTAAATGAAAAAAAGAGAGTTATGTATTAAAAAACTAATTACATTCAAAGAATTCATTAATTGGTTCAAGCTTTGAAAGTGTTATTAGTTAGAAACATACCAGACCGTCATAATATGCAAAGAGAAATTCTGAGGCGTGATATCATTTGAAAAGATGAAGATGCCATCTGAATATGGAATGTAAATTAAGATTTCTTACTTTAACATATAACAATGTATAATTTTTATAAAAATATATAGGGGCCACAACCATGTAAAGATCACTCTATTTTAGGTACATACTAAGTAATCAGCATGCTTATGAATGCAGGAGCAACGTCTATTTTTATAATGTAATGCACTCTGTAACCCAAAAACCGCCGCACAGGCCATCATCTTAACTGTGCAAATTTTTCCGATGAAGTGGAACAGGCTAATAACTTAAAATTACGGCATGCAACTATGTCATGCCATACAGTTTCGTAATCCAAACGACTATGATGGGTCTAGTTCTTCAAAGGGCTAATAATTCTATTTATAAATGATACCCTCAAATGTGATCTTATTGAGTATGTACATTTAATTCTTCATAACTTATTTCATCATACTTTATCACAAAAAAATACAATTTTTTTATTTGTTTTTTCCTTTTTTTCTTTTTCCTTCTCAATCACTACAGAAAGGATAAAGGGTACCGCAAAACTTGAAGTTTGAGAAGCCACATACAATGAACCTTCGCGCTTCATCCTGAGATCGTGCTTTGAAGTAAGCTATCCCCCCTGAAGAAGTGATACGAAACGCAGTTTTGCGGTACCCTTTTGGTAGCGTCGGGGTGATCAAATGACTTCAAGATTTCAAAGATAAGCACAATCTTTATGTTTATGTTTTAAGCAACTGGAGAAAAACAAAAGCTGAACATGACAACAGAAAGCATTTAATAGGAAGTGTTGGAAAATGCTGCTATTTTGGTTTAATACCAGGGTAAGTGCACTAAGGGTCGTTGATGCGTGAAGACATGCTGTTTTTTTGCGACTAGCAAATAAACGCTGCCAATGTTAGTCTGAGACCCGCACTTTATCCTTTCTGTAGTGATTGAGAAGGAAAAAGAAAAAAAGGAAAAAACAAATAAAAAAATTGTATTTTTTTGTGATAAAGTATGATGAAATAAGTTATGAAGAATTAAATGTACATACTCAATAAGATTTATTCCAGCATATAATCAACGGAAAAATAATAGAGATCCTATTTAGTTAAACTTTCTGATCACATTTGAGGGTATCATTTATAAATAGGATGCCATACAGTTTGCCAAACAAATGGAGTGGCCTCTTATATAAAAAAACATTTTCACCAAAGTGTAAAACCATCCTTCACTGAGTAAACAACTGAAAAAAAAACATCATAGACGCTACTGTGTATCTCCGTAGGATCTACCGTCAAATGTTATAACCACTTTGAAAGGTAGAATCAGCGTCTTAACAAATAAAAAACAATTACATGAATATCAACCTGAGACTACCTATTAATTTGTAAATGCCTCGCAATTTAAAAGAAACTTACATTCCTGAACCGCCAATACTTCTGGGCAAGGCGGCAGCATCGAATTGTCAGCGGCAACTCGCCGAATTAAAAAAGATGCCAGCGCATGCGTATAGGTCTCAGAACGACGCAGACAAAACCGCAAAAATAAAATGTTTGTGTATACAATAAAACAGTGTTAAAAATTAACAGTTGGTCCACCCTTTATCATTAATGCCATTATTATA
Source organism: Ichthyophis bannanicus (assembly GCA_033557465.1). Classification (NCBI taxonomy): domain Eukaryota; kingdom Metazoa; phylum Chordata; class Amphibia; order Gymnophiona; family Ichthyophiidae; genus Ichthyophis; species Ichthyophis bannanicus. The sequence continues at coordinate 26,381,192 of CM066031.1, read as the reverse complement.
AGAAAAGAAACGGAGACCAGGCATTAGCTAAGACCAACACATCTATAAAAAACCAAATGAATAAGAACGCTGCGGATTAAAATAAAAACTTATGAATAAGAACGCTGCGGATTGGAATAAAAGCTCATACTACAAGAGTTTAAAAATTCTGTTTTGTGAAAAGCTGAAACGGCCACTATCATAGTTAATGTGGCTGTCATAATACAAAAATGTGCAACAAATACCAGCATTGTTGTTTATAAATATAAACGAGGGCAAATCTAAGGTAAAAGAAGGAACAAGCAACATAAAAGATAATAAAAACCACCAACTATTTACATTAGCCAGCACCTTTAAACAATCATGAACCACATGAATCAATCAAACAATAAATAATTAAATAAATAAATGAAACCATAAAATGAATAAATATATAAAACGTAAAGGTAAAAGACAGCCAAAAATTCTGTTTTGTGAAAAGCTAAACGGCCACTATCATAGTTAATGTGGCTGTCATGATACTAAAATGTGCAACAAACAACAGCATTGTTGTTTATAAATATAAACAAGGGCGAATCTAAGGTATAATAAGGAACAAACAACATAAAGGACAATAAAAACCACCGACTATTACATTAGCCAGCACCTTTAAACAATCATGAACCACATGTGTCAATCAAACAATAAATAAATAAATAAAACCATAAAATGAATAAATATATAAAACCTAAAGGTAAAGGACAGCCAAACTATAAATTAAGCCAATTGACGAATATGCAATCACATTATTGGCATCATTACAAGAAGACAGAAAAATCTCGTTCGGAATTCAACCCGTGTGGAGTGAGAGTGTTGAGAGCAAAAATATATTTCTGTTCCAACCAGAGGATAGTCTTCTCAATATTTCCGCCTTTCCAATTTAATCTCACTCTTTTAATAATACAAAATTTCAAATCTGACAGTTTATGTGCTTTGTCTGTCCAATGTTGCACCAGCGGTTTATCCATTAATTGTCTCCTAATGCAGCTCTTATATTCTACTGTTGTTGTTAAGTGCCGTCGAGTCGGAGTCGACTCATGGCGACCCTCTGGATAGCTATCCTAAATTGTGTTCGGTCTTCAGTCAGGCAGCTCATTGTTGACAGACTGGTACCCGTAGCTGCTGTTATTGTAGCGATCCATCTCATTGCCGGCCTTCCTCTTTTGCGTTGACCTTCTATCTTGCCAAGCATGATGTCTTTCTCTAATGATCTCTCTCTTCGCATGATGTGTCCGAAGTATGAAAGTCGAAGTCTTGTCATCTGAGCTTCTAAAGAAAGCTTAGGTTTGATCTCCTCTAGTACCGACTGGTTTGTTCTTCGGGCAGTCCATGGTATACACAGTATTCGCCGCCAGCACCATAATTCAAAGGCATCAATTTTCTTCCTGTCTATCTTTTTCACTGTCCAGCTTTCACATCCATATGATGTTATTGAAAATACCATGGCTTGAACAAGTCAAATCTTTGTATGGAGAGAGACATCTCTGCTCTTGAGAATCTTATCTAGGTCTTTCATAGCCATTCTGCCAAGAGCAATGCGTCGTCTGATTTCTTGACTGCTTGTTGCTTCTTTATTGATAGTTGATCCAAGTAGGTTAAAGTTGTTCACGATTTCAATTTCTTCTCCTTCAACGATGAACCTGTTGATTATGCCAGTTGTCATGATCTTTGTCTTCTTTACATTAAGGTGCAGGCCCATTTTGAGACTATGGGGCATGTTTACTAAAAGCCGTACAATTGCGTGCCGCACAATAGCGCACGGAAACGCGGCACTCAAACGCTCAGAAACGCTCTTAAACGCCCCGCACAAGTGCGCTTGGGCCCCGCACAATTGCGCGCTGCACTAACGTGCCCCGCAAAAGTACCCGGCCCGCAAATGTCCGATAGAGGCGTGGAAAGGCATTCTGAGGGCGGAGGAAGGCTCCCGAGGGGCGGAGAGACGGGGTCAATGGGCGGGGAAGGGGAGGGGAGAGGCTCCCCGCACAGTATCGGGGACGAATTTGCAGGTTAAAAATAGCGCGAGTGAAACACTCACGGTAGAGGGCATTTAAAGGGAAGAGAAACCATTTCCGTCAGCAATGTACAGGGAAACCGGGGAAACCTGCAAAACGTGAGCAGTGTGATACATGTGCACAGAACAAAAGTGCAAATAAAGATAGAAAAAGACCCAAACAAACATATTAAAAATAGGAAGTCAGCTGGGGAACCCTGATATTAATGGGCAAACATAAGAAACACACCCAGGAAAGCTCCAAAGAAATGAAATGAAGTATGGAAGGGGCTACGGAGCGGAGACCCTTCCAAAAACCATTTCCTTTTTTCTGAGCCTTCCTGGGAGTGTTTGCTATGGTTGCCCATTCATATCACTGTTGCCCAGCTTGGATATATTTATCCCCAGTTCGTCGTGGTCGGTTGAGGGGTTTATTTGCACGTTTGTCACCAGACAAGGTGACTGAGCCCACAGTACAAATGTGCAGAGCAGGGTTTGTGACTCCTTTGGTCAGGTTTCCCACCCCCAGGGACTGCACTATCACTGTGGCCAGAGTGTGGTGCAGCAGACAGAGGCAGTACCTCTAGGACCAGAGGGTCACAGGTTCAAATCCAAGCTGGGGCTCCTGCCAACCCAGTCCCCATATTTTACCCACCACTAAACAGAGATAGTAAAGACACTCCTTTATTGCAGAGAACATAAGCATGGTTCACACACCCATTTTGTACCCAACACCGCACACACACCATAACAATGGGCATTACCGACAGCCGAGTCCCCCAAATGCAGTCCTGGAGTGCCACAACTCAATCAGGTCATATGCTTTTCCAAGATACGGACATGCCAGCATGTTGGCGGTAGGGTACAGGTGGTGGAGGGGACAGTGGCTGCTAGCCACAGAAGACAGTGGCCGAGCCATGTGCAGGCTGGCACGTCCACTGCAACATAGGCCCTGTCAGATGTACAGTCATGGACTTCCCAGGGAATTCAGCACATCTGTGGTAACACAGTGGTGCAGTGCACACAGACAGTGTGTGCAGGAGCAAAAGGTCACAGGTTCAAAGCCCAGCTGGGGCTACTGCCAATCCTGTCCACATATTTTCCCCACAACTAAACCATGTTAGTAAGGGCAATCCTTTATTGCTGGGGATATACGCATTGGTCATACGCCTATCTTTTACACCACCAAGCACAGACACCATGACCAGGGGCATTACCTAGAGCAGAGTCTCACAAATGCAGTCCTGGAGGACCACACACCATTCAGGTTCCATGCTGCCACTCATACAAATAACCGTGCTGTATATCTATGCACCACCCCCATGGCATGTAGATGTAGCTCATGCATATTCATGAGGGACAGCAGGAAACCCCAACCAGTGTATTGCAAACCTGGACTGGATTTGGGAACCTCTGCCGTACAGCAGCAGCCAACAGGGACAGACACACCCACACCCACACCCACAGGCCCCATTGGCCAATGCCTCCTGGTGAGGCAGGACATTGGGCCCTGCGTGCATCTCCCAATACCAGCACTTGCATACCTTAGCAATGTCACCCTACACCAGGGTATATGGTACACAGCTCTCAAACGTTTGCTATGAGTACTGGCAGATAGATATCCCTACGTTACGCACAGTCTGCTCTATGAGCTCCATCATAATAATCTATCTGATGTCCGCGGTGTGTGCGTCAGGTCTGGCCCCTGACAGTGTTTACCACCCTAGGGAGGGACCCCCAATGGTATTGCATACCATACCCATGCCTGTACTGTGCCCAGGACTGGTGTGGTGGGCAAGGATTCTGAACCCCTCTATAGTAGCACAATGCTGGCATACGTGTGGGAGTGTGTGTCTGTCTATACAGTGTGTGTTGGCTGCAAACACTGTCCACAGTTTTGGCCTGATGATGTGCATAATGAGCAGCATGGTACCATGGGTATAGCTCAGACAGGGTGGGCTGGCCAGGATGCATCTGCACAGGGCATAGGGCACTGGCAGGGACATTGTAGTGGCCGTCCACCACCTCCACAGACAGGGTGACCTCTGTATGTGCTGCTGGGCTTTCACTCCACCCTGACTGTGCAGTGATGGCAGCATGGCTAGGCACCCCCATAGTGCTTCATAGCACTTTCCTCATGTGATATATATGGGTCATCTGTTGGGGCCTAGTCACTGATGTATCTGCTTGTGTGTGCTGCCATCCCAGTTGTGGGTGCATGCATTTCCAGTGGGACTAACCAGCAGACTGTTCACAGCTGGTATGTGCCCTGCTGGAGTGCCTTGCAGGGTGCAGTGGCTGATGGCTTGATGTAGGGGAATATCAGATAGTGGTGGGGTGCATCTTAGCATATCCAGGCCTACTGTCTGTCTGATATTGTGGTCTGGGTGTGTGTGGGGCTGCTTGGACTGCCCTGTAGGGTGTCTGTTCCCCAACAGGACTGGGGTTGATGGTCCACTCTACTGCCATCATTGCGGGGGGGGGGGGGGGTGTATAATGGGGATCTGTTGATGGGAGACCCTGCCTGTTTGCCACCCTCAGCTGGGGGGGGGGGTGTCTGTGGGGTTTCCCCTGACTGAGACAGACAGAGATATCCAAGGTGTTCCTGCAGAAACTCACAGATTACGACTGTTTTGGAGCTCTGCCATGGCCTCTCTCAGCTGTGGACCTGGTCCAGGGCGCCTCATCGCACACTCAGGGTGAGCACAGTTCCCGCACAGTGTGACTGTGTGTAGCTACTCTGTGCAAATTAAACACCCGGTCAGTACCTCCTACCAGGCCAAGGTGCTGTGTGGGTGCACACGGACACGTCCCCCTACCAGGCCGGGGAGCTGTTGGGGTGCATTCCCCATCTTGTGTTCATCTGTGGACAGCTGATTTGCATGTGCAGTGCATCATGGGTATGGGTGGCCTAACCCTATCCTGGTTCCCACAGCAAACTGTCTGTGTGGTGACATGCAGGCTCTCTGCAGCCAGCCAGGGGCTTGCTGGCAGCTATATAGCTGTAGCCCAATGGTTACTTCACTGCCTGTGGAGCCACCGGTAATGGGTTCGAGTCCACAGTGGGGTTATTTGATAGGGTTGTCCAAAGCTTTTTTTAGATTTAATGTACATATGTTGCTGCCATCAAACACACCCTCAGTGTACTGTACCCATAAGGTGCCTCTGAGGGTGCTTTATAGGGCACCCTATAGGGCACCTTATGGTTGCCGTCCATATAAGGTGCACTATACATTATCCTGTGACGCAACATATATGGTGCCCTATAGGGGACATTCAAGGGTGCCTTGGCGGACAGTGAACTTTAACATGTGCCTTATGGGCCGCCTTATGTTAACACGCTTTGTGAGTGCGTTTGCTAGTAGTGATAACTGAAATAAAAATAGATTGCCCCCTACAGCACTCATCCCCATAATACACACTGCCTCAGTGAGCCTTCTTCATTGGGCACTGTGGGGGATTGAACCCCTGATCTCTGCACCATTGGTCAGTGTCTTAACCATTGCACTGTGGCTCTGTTCCTATGCTTGGGCATCTGCGCACCGCCTTATGCCGCCCAAACCTAACAGTGCACCGCCTTATGCCGCCTGAGATTAACAGTGCACCGCCTTATGCCGCCCAAAATTAACAGTGCACTGCCTTATGCCGCCCAAAATTAATATGCCTCCTAAAGCACTCTTACCCATTACAGTTAATGCCTCAGCCAGCCCTTTTTGTTGTGCATAATGGGGAATTGAACCCATGGCAGCTGCACCTACAGTCAGTGTCTTAACCATTGTACTATGGCTCTGCTCCTTTGTGTGTGCACATCAGGCGCCACTTAGCCTTCCCACGCACTATTGTGCCCCGCGCAAATGTGCGATCGCTTACTCCCGTTTTTTTTCTTTTCTCTGCCTGAACCGCCCACTCCTTATATGGCACAGGCACACTACCACGGCCCCGCACATTAGGAATGTTTAGTAAACAGACCCCTATGTTCTTTGATTGTGAGAAGCAAATCTTTCAGATCATCTTCACTTTCAGCCAGTAATGTGGTATCATCAGCATAGCGAAGGTTGTTGATGAGTCTTCCACCAATCTTCACACTTCTGTTGTCTTCATACAGTCCTGCTTCTCTGATGATTTGTTCTGCATATTCTACTATAAGCACTCAAATGCTCCGTTTGGTTTTGCCTACATATAGGAGATTACATGGACATTGTATAATGTAAATAACATGTGTAGTATCACAATTGGAAAAATCATCAATGTAAAAAGGCTGTTGTGTCACTGGATGTATAAAAACCTTTCTTATAGGTAAAACATTTAAACAAACAGAACAATGACCACACTGGTATAGCCCTTTATGTGCGGAAAGAGGTTTTCTCTCAGTGAAAGCAGAGGGAACCAAAAGGTTACGGAGATTAATGTTGCGTTTGTGAGCAACCATGAATTGGATATCCTGAAGACCAGGGATGGCCTGGATCAGGTGCCATTCTTTTCTGAGAATGGCCACAATCCGTTGCGACTGTAAGGAATACAGCAATGGACAAACAATTTTAGTATCACCTTTGCTTTTATTATCATGTAATTTATCTATCTTTGTTCGTGAATAATTACGTGCTCTAGAATAGGCTCTATGAATATGTCGCTGAGGATATTGGCGTGCTTCAAACCTTGCTTTTAAATCTTTAGCCTGCAATTCAAATTCGACATCAGTGGTACAATTTCTCCTTACTCTAAGGAATTGTCCAACAGGTAAATTGTTTCTCAATGCAGGATTGTGGAAACTTTGATAATGAAGCAACTGATTCCTGTCCGTTGGTTTTCTGTACAGTTTCGTAATAAATCCGTTCTCGTCCCTCTGAATTATTAAATCTAAATATGGGATTTGCACCGGATCGTAAGTGATCTGAAAGCGTAAATTTTGATCTGGGTCGTTTATCCATACATTGAATGTGGACAAACCCTCCATAGAGCCCTCCCATATAATGAAAATATCGTCAATGTACCTAATCCATAATTTGACTCTAGACTCAAAAGGGTGAGTTTTGAGGAAAGTGTTCTCAAATTTGTACATGTAAAGGTTGGCAATGTCTGGTGCCATGGAGGACCCCATTGCCACACCCTTGATTTGTTGGTAATATATATCTCTAAAACAAAAGAAATTTTTACATAATGCTATTTCTGCCAAAATTAAAAGAAAGGAGGTAGAAGTACGTGTATATTCTTTCCTATCCACTAAATATTCTTCAACAATGCTCAGGGCTTCGGATTGTGGAACGTTGGTATATAGTGCTTCAACATCTAAGGTAACCAATAAAACTTCTGAGCCCAAATCATTGAATGTTGAAAAAATGTCAATAACATGTGCAGAGTCACGAACATAGGACCACATACGTGTAATGTGAGGCCTCAAAAGAATATCCATCAATTTGGAGATGGGTTCTAAACGAGACCCAATGGTGGATACAATAGGTCGGCCCGGGGGATCTGTATGAGACTTATGGATCTTAGGGATCACGTAAATTGTAGGCATAACCGGTTTTTCTACAATCAAACATTCTCTCTCTTTTTTGCTGATATGACCCGTCTCGAAGGCACTGATAACGATGTTAGCTATTGTGTGTTTCAAGGCCTCTGTGGGATCACCATCAAGACATAAATAAAAGTTCTTGTCACTAAGTTGTCTAGTGATTTCAGCTACATATTTATTCTTGTCCATAACTACCACAGCACCTCCCTTATCTGCTGGTTTTATAATGATTTTGCTATTTGTCTGTAATGCCTTGAGAGCCTGTCGTTCATGAAAAGTTAAATTCTGAAACGGTAAACGATCATTTTCATGAATCTGTTCAACCTGTTGCGTCACAACTTTTTCAAAGGCCTCGATGAGGGGATCAGTTTTTGGAGGAGGGACCCAGGTGGATGGTCTGCTGACAATTGAGGTGTCACCATGAAATAGTTTGGCTGTCCTTCACCTTTAGGTTTTATATATTTATTCATTTTATGGTTTTATTTATTTATTGTTTGATTGACACATGTGGTTCATGATTGTTTAAAGGTGCTGGCTAATGTAATAGTCGGTGGTTTTTATTGTCCTTTATGTTGTTTGTTCCTTATTTTACCTTAGATTCGCCCTTGTTTATATTTATAAACAACAATGCTGTTGTTTGTTGCACATTTTAGTATCATGACAGCCACATTAACTATGATAGTGGCCGTTTAGCTTTTCACAAAACAGAATTTTTGGCTGTCTTTTACCTTTAGGTTTTATATATTTATTCATTTTATGATTTCATTTATTTATTTAATTATTTATTGTTTGATTGATACATGTGGTTCATGATTGTTTAAAGGTGCTGGCTAATGTAAATAGTCAGTGGTTTTTATTATCTTTTATGTTGCTTGTTCCTTCTATTACCTTAGATTTGCCCTCGTTTATATTTATAAACAACAATGCTGGTGTTTGTTGCACATTTTTGTATTATAACTCTAACGTGTAGGTCAGTTTCGAGAGGGTAGCTTCTGCCGAATAAAGAGATAATCACCCTCAATTATTTCATTGGGTATCACAGACGTATATAGCTGTCATTAGTGAATACAGGTCTCAGACTTACAACAGCCACGTTGGGTATTCTCACCCTAACCGTGCGCCTGATCGCATCAATGACCTTAAGGTATTCACTAAATTTTGTGTAGATTTAGCTTGATCTATACAGCTGATTCACCCATATTAATCCTTGTAAAATTTCAAATTTTATAGAGAAGGAATTGTGCTTAACTTAGCTGTGTTTCCACTGGTAATAAATCCCCGACACCACCTGATAGGCACCTCTTTGCGTTTCTGTTGTTTCTTCAGGGGGAATTCACATAAACTAGCACACTCTATAAAGCAAGGAAATTTGACGTTAGCTATAATGCTTTCATTTCGATATCATCTGTGCAAATGCTCTGAAGAACATAGATTACATTGCTCACCTCCCAATTTGCGGCCAAAGTAAACTCATTTGTTATAGAGTCGTTTTACCATACGCACTTTCTCTCTGTGTTCAAAAACGCCGCGCATGTGCAGAACCGCTGCTGGCATCCATTTATAGTGACAAAGTATCACTAAAACTATCCAATGGGGAGAGAAACCAATTAGTGAAGGTATCGCCCATTTCCCAATGGAACTTATAGACACGCTCGCCATTCAATACAGCTGTTAAGTCCCATGTCCCCTACTGTTTCTAATCGGAAGATCCATTTCTGTTCCTGGATGGTTAATGTTTGAGTACGAGATCTGCCATTCTTCCCTGTTGTAACTTGTTCAATAGCGAAACATCGTAAATTTTGGAACTGATGATTGTTTTCAATGCAGTGGGCCACTATTGGAGCCTCCATCTGTTTACATCTTAGCCTGCTGCGATGTTCTCCAATGCGGATTTTAAGTTGCCGTTCAGTTTTTCCAATATAAAGAAGCCCACAGGGGCATTTAAGGGCATATACCACGTGATCTGTAGTGCATGTTGTCATTTGTTTTAACCGATAGGATCTACCGTGATATTCAAACTGTGTCAGTTCTTCACTGATGCTACAGATGTTGCACTCACCACACATTTTATGTCCCCCTGATATTAATGCTAAAGTGCTACCCACGGGGCGTAATTTTGCTGGACTCAAATTGTCCCTCAAATTAAAATGTCGGGTCCAGACACAGCGAACACTCCTATTCTGCACTCCAGGCAAAGTGCTAAGCACGTTGTGATGTTTTTTTATGATCCGTTTGATTTCCCCACTGAAAGGTGAGTATTTAGTGACGAAGTTAATGCTGTCATCATCTATTGGAGGACCTCGAGATCTCGTTTGTAACAATAAACCCCTATTATTGTATAGGGCACGTTTATAGGCTGCTCTAATGGTCGAACGAGGATAACCTCGGTCCTCAAAATCTTGCATTAACTTTTTCGCTTGTAACTTGTACTCCTGTGTAGTTGAACAATTACGTCTGTATCTTATAAATTGAGAAAAAGGCAATGAATCCTTTAATGGTTTTGGATGGTTACTCCCATAATACAAAAGTGTGTTCCGGTCAGTAGGCTTTTTATATACTGTTGTGTACCAGCCTCCAGGAGTCTTCTGTACAATGACATCCAAAAAAGTAATCCGTTGTGTATGTATGGTTGAAGTGAATTGTATGTTGGGATCAACCTGATTTAGCCACTTCTCAAATTGATGGAATTCAGCAATAGACCCATTCCATAAAAGAAACACGTCATCAATATACCTTTTCCATAATAATATATTAGAACCATATTGTGACTTGTCCAACCATTGGTGCTCAAAGTGATGCATGTAAAGATTGGCCACGGAAGGGGCATAGGTTGCCCCCATAGCTACTCCTGATAACTGTTGATAAATCTGGCCATCAAACTCGAAATGATTGGAGTAAATGGTTAATTCTGCCAAACCAGATATAAATTCCAACTGCGCTGGAGCCAACTCTGTCTTCTCCCTCAGCATCATCATAATAACTGTGTGAGCCGCTGTTTGGGGGATACTCGTATACAACGAGGTCACGTCTAGTGTTACTAACACCACTGTATCTACTGTTGCCCAGCTCTCATTTTCTTCCAGGATTTTTAAAAAGTGAGACGTGTCTCTAATGTAGGTGGGAATCGTGGACATCAAAGGTCTTAGAAAAGAGTCCACGTAAATAGACAACGGTTCTAAAATCGAACCTTTCATTGAGACGATTGGTCTCCCCGGAGGATTGTTGACATCCTTGTGAATTTTGGGAACAAGGTAAAAACGTGGTAACGTAGGTGCAGGCTCGTTCAAAAATTTACACTCCTTACGATTAATGACTGAAATTTCCAACGCACGTGCCGTTAAAGTTTTTATTTGTTGCTGTAAGGCAGTGGTAGGATCTTGTGCGAGTTGTAAGTAACAGAAGGGAGGCCATTTCTGACTGAGCTAGTAGCCCAAAGGAGCAGGAGGAAAGTAGTGAAAAAATCCTTGTCAGAACGCCCGGCATTGTGGTAAAGGAGAAAAAGCACAAGAATGACATTGCTGAGAGAAAAGTCAGTAGCAAGTGACAAATTCTCATAAGAACATAAGATATGCCATACTGGGTCAGACCAAGGTCCATCAAGCCCAGTATCCTGTTTCCAACAGTGGCCAATCTAGGTCATACGTACCTAGCAGTTTCCCCAAAAGACACAGGTTCCACAATGCTTGTACTGGGTCAAGCATTGATATCCTGGGTCCCTTCTTAATAATGGTTTATGGACCTTTCATCCAGGAACTTGTCCAAACCTTTTTTAAACCCAGCTACACTAACAGCCTTTACTACATCCTCCGGTAACAAATTCCAGAGTTTGATTACATGTTGAGTGAAAAAATATTTTCTTTTATTAGTCTTAAATAGTTTACCCTGTAGCTTCATTGCATGTCCCCTAGTCTTTCTATATTCTGATAACGTAAACAATTGATCTACGTTTACCCGTTCCACTCCGTTCATTAATTTATAGACTTCTATCAAATCTCCCCTCAGCCGTCTCTTTTCCAGGTTAAAGAGCCCTAACCTTTTTAGCCTTTCTTCATAGGAATATCCTTCCATCCCCTTTACCATTTTGGTGGCTCTTCTCTGACCCTTTTCTAATAACGCTATATCCTTTTTAAGATACAGCGACCAGAATTGCACACAATATTCAAGGTGCAGTCTCACCATGGAACGATATAGAGGCATTATAATATCTTTTGTTTTATTTTCCATTCCTTTCCTTATGATACCTAGCATTCTATTTGCTTGCTTGGCCGCCGCTGCACACTGGGCTGAGGGTTTTAACATGTTATCCACAATGACGCCTAAATCTTTTTCCTGGGTGGTGGTTCCTAATGTGGAACCTTGCATCGTGTAACCATAGTTTGGGTTATTCTTCCCTAGGTGCATAACTTTGCACTTGTCCACATTAAATTTCATCTGCCATTTGGATGCCCAGTCTTCCAATTTATCAAGATCCTCTTGCAATTTTCCACAATCCTCTTGGGTTTTAACAACTTTAAATAGTTTTGTGTCATCTGCAAATTTGATAACCTCACTCGTTATTCCACTTTCCAGGTCATTTTTCAAGTAGCAAGAAATGCAATCTGAGACAATGTGGCAGAAAGAGACAGAAATATCCAATTGTATGGGGCGCTACTTGATCGTGTTTACATATATTCCACCCTCAGAACATCAAAAGCATTCAGACAAGTACTAGCAGTAAATCTGAGATCAGACCCAACATTCCCTGACTTACACCTGACGTTCATTCCTGGCATGATGAAATGAGAATTTTGAATGTAATAGTTATTTCAGATGGATACATTCTCTCTTAGGTTTCTCTTCCATTTTGCATGAATTAGTTTATGTAATAATCTCACTTTGTATGACAAGTAATGCGTAATATGTAATTATTTCTCTGACATAGTGTGTGTCATGATATAACTGAGGGAAAAATACCAAGCACATGCATGCCTTAAAAAGAGACATTTCTCTTCCATCAATGACGCTTATAAACATTACATAGCAGAGATACATAAACCAATTATTATTAATATAGAACAGGCCATGATACATTTTTGTTGTATTTAGGATCCAGCCCAAAAACCTAGGAGCCATTGGCTGAAACCTTCTGCTCACCCCCGTTAACTGAAGTTTGGGAGCAGGGGTGGGGGATGGAAGAGATCCACTCGAGCTCTACTTCAACTTCTGTAGGACATGATTTACTAAGGCTAGTTTTCCCATTCCATGTCTGAAGAAAAAGAAAGTAAATCAGGCCCTTAAACATCCCTGTAGGCTACTGGCAGAAATCCCCAGCCATCAGCCTCCCTCCCCACCCAGTCTTGTTCTTTCTCCTCCCACCATGCTGTTAACCAGTCTTTCCCTTTTACTACAGAACTGCCTCCCCTCTGTAGTGTAACTTTCTTTCTGCAAATCTATGGCTTTTATTCTTTGGAGAGCCACCTCAACCATGTGTGTAGGGAAATAGGAAGTGTCCAACACTTCATCTTGGTAAGTTTTTTGTAAGTGTCTACATTAGTTTAGGCTGGTTTTTAATTACTGATGAGTTGAGGAAGTGTTTTCCTTCCCTGTGGAGGCATATAAAAAGGAATATTGCTGTGATCTCCAGAGTTCATGTGCAAAATCCCCTCTGGATACATTTTATGATGCAGCCTACAATGAATCTCTACGTAACCTATGTTGTTGTTAAGTGCCGTCGAGTCGGAGTCGACTCATGGCGACCCTCTGGATAGCTATCCTAAATTGTGTTCGGTCTTCAGTCAGGCAGCTCATTGTTGACAGACTGGTACCCGTAGCTGCTGTTATTGTAGCAATCCATCTCATTGCTGGCCTTCCTCTTTTGCGTTGACCTTCTATCTTGCCAAGCATGATGTCTTTCTCTAATGATCTCTCTCTTCGCATGATGTGTCCGAAGTATGAAAGTCGAAGTCTTGTCATCTGAGCTTCTAAAGAAAGCTTAGGTTTGATCTCTTCTAGTACCGACTGGTTTGTTCTTCGGGCAGTCCATGGTATACACAGTATTCGCCGCCAGCACCATAATTCAAAGGCATCAATTTTCTTCCTGTCTGTCTTTTTCACTGTCCAGCTTTCACATCCATATGATGTTATTGAAAATACCATGGCTTGAACAAGTCGAATCTTTGTATGGAGAGAGACATCTCTGCTCTTGAGAATCTTATCTAGGTCTTTCATAGCCATTCTGCCAAGAGCAATGCGTCGTCTGATTTCTTGACTGCTTGTTGCTTCTTTATTGATAGTTGATCCAAGTAGGTTAAAGTTGTTCACGATTTCAATTTCTTCTCCTTCAACGATTAACCTGTTGATTATGCCAGTTGTCATGATCTTTGTCTTCTTTACATTAAAGTGCAGGCCCATTTTGAGACTATGTTCTTTGATTTTGAGAAGCAAATGTTTCAGATCATCTTCACTTTCAGCCAGTAATGTGGTATCATCAGCATAGCGAAGGTTGTTGATGAGTCTTCCACCAATCTTCACACCTCTGTTGTCTTCATACAGTCCTGCTTCTCTGATGATTTGTTCTGCATATAAATTAAACAGGTAGGGGGAAAGTATGCAGCCTTGTCTTACACCTTTGCTTATTTTAAACCATTCTGTTTCTCCTTGTTCCGTTCGAACTGTTGCTTCTTGATCAATGTACAGATTACGCAAGAGAACGATCAGGTGTTCTGGTATACCCATGCTTCTTAATGTGGCCCAGAGTTTCTCATGGTTTACACAGTCAAAAGCCTTGCTATAGTCGATAAAGCACAAATAGATATCCTTTTGGTATTCTTTAGTCTTTTCAAGGATCCATCTCACATCCGCAATGATGTCTCTCGTTCCTCGCACTTTCCTGAACCCTGCTTGCACTTCAGGTAGTTCTTGTTCTAGGTATGGCTGTAGTCTCTTTTGAATAATCTTCAGTAGAATCTTGCTGGCATGTGGGATCAGAGCGATTGTGCGATAATTTCCACAGTCAGTTGGATCACCTTTCTTTAGTATTGGTATAAACACAGATCTTTTCCAGTCAGTTGGCCATGATGTTGTCTTCCATATTTCTTGGCAAAGCCTTGTAAGTACGGTAACAGCTGCATCAGATTGCCGCAATACTTCTATGGGAATGCTATCAATGCCTGGTGCTTTGTTCTTTGATAAGGCTTTCAATGCTGCTTCAACTTCTTCTTTCATCACCAATGGTTCCTGATCATAAGGTATAGGTTGAAACGGCTGTTGGTCCACTTGATCTTTATCATATAAAAACTCTGTATATTCCTTCCACCTTTTCTTGATCTTCTCAGCATCATTCAACATAGAACCTTGAGCATCTTGTAACATTCCAATTCGAGGCTGGAGCTTTTTCTTTAACTCTCGCAGCTTTAGGAAAGCCGATCTTGTTCTTCCTCTAATAGTTTCTGCTTCTATTTCCTTGCAAGTGTCATTGTAGTACTTTTCCTTGTCCTGTCTTGCTGCACGTTGGAAATCTCTGTTGAGTTCTGCGATTGTCTTTCTTTCTCCTTTGGCTTTAGCTTCTCTGCGTTTCTGGGCAATTTTCAGAGTTTCTTCCGTCATCCATTTTGGCCGTTTTTGCTTTTTCACCTTTTGTAGAGACTTCTCGCTTTCTTCCAGCACAACCTTCTTGATGTCATTCCATAACTCTTCCGGAGCTCTGTCATTTGTATCTAAGGCAGCAAATCGATTTTGCAGGCAGTCTTTAAATTCCAGTGGTATATTCTCAAGGTCATATTTTGATGCATTCATGAGTGGTTTGCTCTTTTTCAACTTTAGCTTGAGTTTGCATACTAGTAGTTGATGATCTGTACCACAGTCAGCTCCAGGTTTTGTCTTTGTTGATGTTACAGAGCTTTTCCATCGTTGACTTCCACAGATGTAGTCAATTTGATTTTTATACAATCCATTGGGTGAAGTCCATGTGTACAGTCGTCGCTTGTGTTGCTGAAAGAAGGTGTTTGAGATGAATAGATCATTGGTCTTGCAGAATTCTATCAATCTTTCTCCAGCTTCATTTCTGTTGCCAAGTCCATATTTTCCAACTACTTTGCCTTCTTCTTTGTTGCCAACTTTTGCGTTCCAGTCACCCATGACTATCAGGATATCCTGTTTGCATGTTCTGTCAATTTCAGCTTGTACTTGTTCATAGAACTCTTCAATTTCATTCTCTTCTGCAGCTGTTGTTGGGGCATATACTTGAATTATAGTTGTGTTGATAGGCAATCCTCGTAGACGAATAGAGATTAAGCGTTCGCTGACTGCATTGTATTTCATTACAGTTCTTGCAAGTTTCTTCTTTATTATAAATACAACACCATTTCTTCTTTGTCTTTCATTTCCAGCATAGTAGACCATGTGATCATCTGATGCAAAGTGCCCGATGCCAGTCCATTTCAGTTCGCTGACACCCAACAGATCAAGTTGTACACGTTCCATTTCATTCTTGACCACTTCCAACTTCCCTTGGTTCATGCTTCGTACGTTCCATGTTCCAATGTGTAAGACATCTTTACAGCTTCTGACTCTCATTTCATGCGCAGCTACATCAGCAGTCAGACTTCCCGAAGGCTTTGATCCAACCACATCATAAATGCTAGCTTTACTCTGAAAAGTCTTCAGCTCTTCCCCAGTAGCTAGTTGAGTGCCTTCCGACCTGGGAGTCTCATCTTCCAGCACCATAGCACAATTTGTTTTGTTGTAACTATCCATTGGGTTTTCATGGCAAGATACAGAAGTAGATTGCCGGGCCTTCCTTCCGCGCAGTTTAAGTTTGGTGTTGTTGCCGTTGTCACAGAAATGTGATCCTCCGCCGTCAACACTATCCCATTCTGCTGCTGCCCAGATGGGTGGTTTGTCTTCGTCTGGCACCTCAGCTGAGACCTGTCCATCTTGGGAGACCCTGCCAGTAGTTAAACTACCGATAGTTTAGCTCTCAGCATCACTGATGCACACAAGCCCTCACAGCACGACAAGCTGCAAACCAAGTGACCTATAGGAGAGTGAAATATGCTGATGTCATAAGAGGGCTTTATGATAGCAGAATGCTGGCAAGAGAAAGTGTCCCTGTCTCACCAAAGAGATTCATTTGTTTGTTTCCAAACACTGAGGAGTCTGAAGAGAGCAAACATAAACAATGGAAACTCTAAAGCAGGAGTTCTCACACGTGCCTCACAGACAGTCGGGATTTCAGGATATCCACAATGAATATGCATGAGAGAGATTTGCATACACTGCCTCCATTGTATGGAAACCTCTCTCATACATATTCATTGTGGATATATGGATAAATCAACTAGCTGATTAGGCCCCAGGACAAGTTTGGGAACCCCTGCCCTAAAGAGTAAGAAGACAGGAAGCTCAGCTGATATCAGCAGTGCACAAGCATGATCTGGAAGCGATGCCTGGTCAAGTTGATCACCTGAATCAAAGGCAGTTGCACTGTGTTGTGGTAGCCAGGTAGCCTACACCTATAGCCAGGTAGCCAAGAACTATAGACTAGGCCATAAGCCTGAACCTGAAAGATGACAGACCTCAGACCCAAGCTGGATTTCAATAGTGCTGAGACATAAAATTAAAAGACAGAATTAAATGCTGTTTTAGAATGAAATACTGCCATTGCAAAGTTTGCACAAAGTGAATACAATGCCTGTATGTTAAATCGTTACTTCAGAATCGTTACTTACATGTTTTAGGAGCTAGATATGACCTTGATGAAGGAAAGTAACCAGGTTTGAACCAAGCCATTGTTCAGCTAGCTAGAGAAAGCAGAGCAAAGGGCATAGACCCTGATTGGTCAAATTCAGGGAAATGTCAGACCAATAGAAAGTTTGTAGAAATTAGCATAAGACCAATAGAATGTTCTCATGTATCAAAATGTTTAAGTGGTATAAAAAGTTATGTCTTTATGGAGAGCTCCGCTCACTTCCTTTGGAGGCTATGACTAATTGAGCCATGTGCACATTAAACTGATTTGGACCCTGTCAATTGACTCCTGGACTTATTTATTGACTGCAGTTTGCTGCTACATTTCTTGGTGCGTTGTTCGGGAAATGCGAGTGGTAAATGATATTCAAGTGAATAAATCCACATAATTCGCCTTGAGATTTGGTCCGGTTGGAACCATGTCTGTCCGACTGCAGGGGAACTTCTCAGGCGCCGCCAGCCCCTATTGTGCTGGAGAGGGTTCTGCCTGCCTCGGCGGGCTATTGGGTCCAGCTGGCCAACATCTCCGACCCGGGGGAGTCCAGGATCCAACTCAGAAGCTTGGGGACTTTGGGAACCGGATCCGGTGAGTAGAGTTTTGATTTTGTACGTCTAGACAGATAAGAGAGAGCAGTACTGCCACTTGAATCTTGCTTGAATTTGGAACTTGGTAAGAGAGCTTGATCAACTCTCAAAGGCGGGCCGAATACCTCTGCGTAAGTGAAGTAAGTGAAGCAGAGCGAAACCCCCGTCTTTCTAGTATTTGAAACTTGCTTGAGACTAGTCAGAATAGATAGAAATGAATGCATTCTGGGATACGTTGCTAGCATGATTGTGTGAATGAAGTGTGAATGAGAGGTTTGGCAGCACGGACCAAGCGAGAGTGGACTCTGGACTAGCGCAGTTCCTAGCCGGGCGACTGCGTCTAGGTCACGAAACGGAGGAAGCGTTTGGTGTATTGTCCGTCCTAACTGTGTATTTGTTATCTGTTGAAACTGCGAGTTCCCCTTCTGGTATAAATGTGAGATTATTCTGTTGGGTAATTTGTGACAGTTTACCGATTAAGAAATAGTATTAAGAAAAGGAAAAAGACGCAAACACTTGGGCTAGTTATTGTAAAATCAAGGAGCTGTCTCATTCATTTTAGTTTCAGTACAACATGAAACGAAACTAGCTAGGGGAGAGTCAGGGCGTGTTTTAGAGACAGTAAAATGTGCAGTGTCTTTTTAACCCTGTGAGGGCTTGTTTTCAGCGTTCTGAAGCTGAGCTGATCTGTGATTGTTTTAGGAGAGTTGTGCCTGTTTTGTTCAATATGTTCTAATAAGTGATGTTCCTTCTGTTATGGTCATGTATTGTGTATCATTTGATAGGAATATTTAGTCAGAATTTTGAATCCCGATAGTTTTGGGCTTAGCCTAGGAAAGGGTTAAGTTCTTATTAACCCCTTTCCAGCTTCTTAGCTGTTCTAATATCTCAAGCCCTGCTTTGTGGTTACGGACCAAGTGTGGAGGATTTTGTAAAGCTAGTATTACATGTTACGGCATATAACTTTAAAATAAATACTTTATTCCGATCAGATAGGCAGATCTCATGGTCCAGACAGAAATGATAGAGAAATTAAGAAAATCTTGAGTGAATAAGGAAGTTTATCGTGCTTGAATTCTAGTTCCTGATATATTACGGCAAGCATCTCATAGAAGACATGCTTATTGTTAATAAAAATAAAATGAGGGAAAAAGTGTATATGTTCGGTTCTTTCTATTGGAATTGTTATCACACGCTCATGTTGTCTGCCTACCCTTTGTTCACAGTACTAATATGTTTTTTTCTAATAAGTGCACCCAGAGGAACATTATTGTATAGTTCTGATTCATAGTCCATAGGAAAATGCACCATGGGGAGAGGAAGGGGGGTCAGAGTTAGCAAGGGCTCTGCTGGAGACTACAGATTAAAAATAAATAAATAAATCTCCCACCCTATTAGAAATGCTCTGTGAAAGGGGGGTGGCCAGTGTTAGTTACTTCATGGCCCCGTAGTTTCCCGTGTTTATCAGATTGTACAGAGAATATTTCCTGATCAGTTCTACATAGGATTCCTGGTTAAATGTTTAAAAAAAAAAAGAAAAAAACTGCCCGTTTATTATTTTCATAGGCCAGTTCCCTCAGCACTGCCATCATCCCGGGCAGAGCCTGGAGAAGGGGGGGAAGGGGGATACCTCCCTGCAAATGTCACTAGCCACCTCCGCAGCCCCGGCACAGTTTAAAGTACCGATGACACTACAAGTAGGGATTTATTTGCTAATTCAGCCTGATTGCCGTATGCCTTCAGATGTACAAATACCAGTAAGAGAGAGGGTCACGTAATCCTAATCCCATTGCACTAGGTCCAGGGCCAGCTTTGCACTAGCCATGAACAGTATTATGCAGACCCAATCCAAATAGCGCAGCCCTCACTATATACCCCAGGTGATCCAGCAGCCCAGGAGAATTTACGTTTTTATCAGTCAGTCAAAGAGAGAAGTGAATGCCCGTATCTTGACTCCACCCCAGGAGGGGAGGAGGGAGTACTTGATTGCAGAGTCAAAGACAGAATAAAACCAAGCACAGTGTTTCAGCACGAGAGGGCTACAGCATGAATGAAGACTAGGCCAGACCGGACACTCAAGTTTCCCTGGGTCCCCAGGAGTCAGTCTGAAAATAGGGGACCAATATATGGACTTTATGGGGGATACAGGAGCAGAATACTAAAGCCAGTAGCCCCTGTGTTTTCCTTGATGCATCACCATTATCGGAGCTACTGGGGCTAAGGCCACAAAGCCTTTTCTGCAGAACCGCATGTGTGAACTAGGGGGACAGAAAATAATGCACCAGTTCCTGTATATACCTGAGTGCCTTATTTCACTTTTTTGGAACCGAGATCTGCTTGCAAAGCTTCAGGCACAGATAGCCTTTGCTGAAGAGGGAGAAATGCAAATGACTGTGAACCCAGAGCCTGCTGGATTGATGGTGCTGACTGTTCCCCGAGAAGAGAAGTGGCGGTTCTATAACACACCTCCAGTCAAGTCAACAAGTTCCTGTATACCCGCCAACCTCATAGCCCCACCTGAAGTATGGGCAGAAGATAATCCACCTGGCCTAGTGAAGAACATAGCCCCTGTCATTGTCACCCTCAAGCTAGGAGTGGAACCAGTGCCTGTGACCAGCCATTGAAGGAATTCACCACCATCTGATGAAATTGCTGAAGTATGGACTTCTCAAGGGATGTCAGTCACCTCAGAACACCCCCTCTTCTCCCAGTAAAGAAGCCTGGGACAGGGTATTATCACCCAGTACAGGACCTAAGGCGAGTGAATGATGCAGTTGAAATTATACACCCTATAGTACCAAATCCTTATATTCTCTTGGGACTGATCCCCGCTGAGGCTGCTTACTTTACCATTTAGGACCTGAAAGATGCCTTTTTCTGTGTGCACCTAGCCCCCACCAGTCAACTTTTGTTTGTTTTTGAATGGCAAGACCCCACAACAGGAAGGCGGGGCCAACTCATCTGGACTAGATTACTTCAAGGATTCAAGAATTCACCTACTCTCTTCAGTACTATTTTAAATCAAGATCTTTCCAGCTATTATGTGAACCCAAGAGAAAGGGTTCTTCTCCAGTATGTGGACAACTTGCTTACAGCCACCGACTCAGAAAATGAATGTCCACAAGCCACCAGTGAACTCTTGCACCTTTTTAATGAGGCTGGATACAAAGTCTCAAGAGCCAAGGCATAATTATGTCAAACAAGTTAAATACCTAGGATTCCAGTTGTCCAGCAGAATTAGACACCTGAAACCAGAACGCAAAGAAGCTGTATGCAGTATTCCTGCTCCAACCACCAGGAGGCAAGTGAGAGCCTTCTTGGGTGCCACAGAGTACTGTTGTATATGGATCCTCAATTTTGCGCTGCTAGTAAAACCATTGTATCAAGCCATCAAAGGATTGGAACAATCTCCATTAGAATGGGGGCCTGAACAAGAAACAACATACAAGACTCTGAAGACAGCCCTGATGACATCACCAACCCATGGACTACCAGATGTACAGAAGCCATTTCGTCTATATGTTCATGAGTCACAAGGAAATGCCTTAGGAGTGTTGACTCAGCCACTTGGATCTTGGCAGCAACCTGTAGCGTATCTATCTAAGCAATTGGACATTGTTGCAAAAGGATGGCCACGCTGTCTGAGCCATTGCAGCTACAGCACTTCCAGTAACTGAAGCAGACAAGCTCACTCTAGGACAAAATCTCTGTATAATAGTGCCACATTCTGTTCAAACCCTCATGGACCACAAAGGAAATTACTGGTTCACCAACTCATGAATGATAAAGTACCAGAGCATGTTGTGTGAAAATCCTTGATTGAAATTGATGGTCAGTCAAGCCTTGAATCCAGCTACACTATTACCAATTGGAACTGACCCTCCTGATCATGACTGCATAGAAGTCATGGATACTGTATTCTCAAGTCGACCAGACCTGACAGATGTACCTTTTGAAGATTCAGAACAAACTTTCTTCGTGGATGGAAGCAGTCTTGTAGTCAATGGACATCGTTGTGCTGGATATGCAGTAGTAACCATGGATTTTGTAATTAAATCATCAGCCCTAGCCTTAGGAACATCAGCAGCACTAATACTGGGAAAAGGACTCTATATAAATGTAAACTCAGATTCTGAATATGCATTCACAACATTGTACAGAGAACGGGAATTGATAACTTCAGGAGGAAAATCTATCAAATATGGCCCAGAGATATTGACATTGTTAGATGCTGTATGGGCCCCTGAGAAAGTTGCAGTTATGCACTGTCGAAGACATCAAGCAGGAAAAGGAGAAATCGCACAAGGGAACAGATTTGCAGATGCTTCTGCAGTTCTATTTCCTGTACCTCTTAATTCATGGGATACCTGATATACTACAAAAGAATTGGACTATTATTGTGAACAAGAAGGGGGAGTACTCAGAAATGGATGGATAGAACTTCCACCACAGGAGGGGAATCAACCTCCTGGACAAATAGTGATTCCTGAAGCATTAAGTTTAGTCTTTGTTCAAGTATTTCATCAAGCAACACATTATGGAAAAACTGCAATGACAAAAGCTTTGAAACCTCATTTTTATATTTCTTTGTTGGGACCTTTGACAGCTTCAGAAGCTTGTCAATGTAAAACATGTGCCAAGAACAATGCCAAGCAAGGTCCTAATCTACCAATAAGAATTCAATCAACAGGAGTTACTCCCATGAGTAATTTTCAAGTGGACTTTACTGAAATGCCATAAGCAAATGGATACCGTTACTTGCTTGTTCTAGTGTATACCTACTCTGGGGGGGTAGAAGCTTTTCCCACTAGGACTGAGAAAGCCAGAGAGGTCATTAAAGTCTTACTTCATGAAATTGTTCCAAGATTTGGAATACCATTAGTCATAAGGTCAGACAATGGGCCCTCATTTATATCCCAAGTAACTCAACAGTTAGCTAAAGCTCTACAGATACAATGGAAGTTACACACAGCATACAGACCTCAGAGTTCAGGGAAAGTAGAGCATATGAATAGAACTCTGAAATCTCAATTGTACACATTTTGTCAGGAAATACATTTAAAATGGCCACAGGTACTTCCAATAGCTCTTTTAAGAATACGCTCAGCACCTACTAAGTCATTACCCTATGAGATTTTGTATGATAGACCTTCACTTATTGTCAAAGGAATCAAAAAGAGATATGAAGCAGATAGTATCTGAAATTATTAGACAAAAACTATTGGTTTTAAGTTCTGTTTTGCAGAGTCTTCCTATGTGGATACGAGATCAGCTACTCATCAATTTGCCTGAACCGCTGCATCCCTACAAGCCTGGTACTTCAGTGTGGGTCAAAGACTGGAAGAAGACACCGTTGGAACCATACTGGAGAGGACCATATGTCGTTATCCTGTCAACACCTACAGCAGTAAAAGTTGCAGAACTCGAACCCTGGATTCATCACAGCAGAGTGAAATCAGCAGCAGTTCCAGAACCAGACCAGTGGATATCAGAACATGATCCAGAAGTTCCATTGCGGCTAACTTTGCGAAGACAAGCAAATTGAAAAATTCAGGAAATTTTTAAAAAAGAGACTGTGCCAATATAGAAATCCTGAATCCCAAGAGACTATTTGTTTATTCTGAAGAGATCCAATTCAACAGAAAGAGACTGTATTATGGACTATATCATTTGAAAATCTTTGTGCCATTTTAATCAACAGTGCAAACTAAAAGGACTGTGTTTATTGAAATACGTTGGAATCTACAGCTCTACACACCTACCAATGAAATTGGTAAGGTCATGTACAGCGGAAGCTTGAGGATCTACAATCAACGCTACACCTGCTGCATGCTACTGAGCGCAAAACAGGTGACTTGCACTAATTCTTCAGAGACCTTACATCATGATTCTCTACTGTTTCATCTTGACAGCAGCCTTGGGGTGCTTTGAACTGACTTTTGCCTTGCCACCCTGTGCTGCATGCATAACTACTACTCTTACTGGAGAAAGGATTACACAGACTTTGCTTTATCATACCTACTATACTTGTACAGGTATAGTGAGTCAATGCATAGGCACGGAACTGAACATTTGCACAAAAGGAAAGAGCAGAACTTGGTTTCACCCACAACAGAATCCATCCTATTATGTGCTAAAAATACGATGGAATGATGAAGATGGAGCTCTTTTAAATGCTACTCAACAACTTGAAGACCCTACAAAACCTGCAGCTCTATATTTTGATGCTTGTGATGCCATAAACAGAAACTATAATCAGAAATGTGGGACTTGGGAGAGAAATTATTATGTTGGTAATTGCAGCACTAGTAGTAATAATATGTTTAATACTTCCATGCATTTTACCCCTCTGCCTACGTAATATATCTACAATCATTGAGAATATTGTAGAAAGAAAGACAACAGCTAAGCTCCTAGCTATGAGACGGTATCAGCCTATACCACATAACATGGCAACAACTCAAGTATAAGTGATTTGTTTCTCACCCATCTTAACATTCTGGGTGAGAATAATCAAAGGGGGGAATGTGGTAGCCAGGTAGCCTACACCTATAGCCAGGTAGCCAAGAACTATAGACTAGGCCATAAGCCTGAACCTGAAAGATGACAGGCCTCAGACCCAAGCTGGATTTCAATAGTGCTGAGACATAAAATTAAAAGACAGAATTAAATGCTGTTTTAGAATGAAATACTGCCATTGCAAAGTTTGCACAAAGTGAATACAATGCCTGTATGTTAAATCGTTACTTCAGAATCGTTACTTACATGTTTTAGGAGCTAGATATGACCTTGATGAAGGAAAGTAACCAGGTTTGAACCAAGCCATTGTTCAGCTAGCTAGAGAAAGCAGAGCAAAGGGCATAGACCCTGATTGGTCAAATTCAGGGAAATGTCAGACCAATAGAAAGTTTGTAGAAATTAGCATAAGACCAATAGAATGTTCTCATGTATCAAAATGTTTAAGTGGTGTAAAAAGTTATGTCTTTATGGAGAGCTCCGCTCAGTTCCTTTGGAAGCTATGACTAATTGAGCCATGTGCACATTAAACTGATTTGGACCCTGTCAATTGACTCCTGGACTTATTTATTGACTGCAGTTTGCTGCTACAGTGTCAGAGCCAGAAGTGTCTCCCAGAACCACCCAGTACATTAAATGGAGCAGCCTGGCCAGCTTTGCCCCCAAAACTGTAGTAAGAGTCTTTCAGGCCCATTTGTCAACAGCTGCCCAGGCAGAATTTGCCATCTTGGCTTCATTTCTCTTCCAGGGGGACTCATAACACAGGTCTGCGACTAAAAAGCTGTTTGATTATTTTCATCTAATTTCCATGTATTTTGGTGTGCTGAAAATAAATATAATATTGAAAAAACTCCTAGACGTCATGATTTGCCACAACATGCAAAATTGTCTTCAAATTTATCAATTTTTTTTTAATTTTTGGTATTTTTTTATATTATGGGTTTTTAACCAAATTTAAAGTCCAAATTACTATTAATTAATTCACATAAGTGCATTTAAGATATAAAATGCCAAAAAAAACATTCAAGGGGTTGTCCGAGTTATGTAAAAAAAAATATAGCACTGTAAATCTGATGGTCAGCAATATATACTGTCAGACGGCTGCCTAGGGTGAGAACTTACACAATCTTGACGATGCATATATTCATATGATTCTTGCAAGGTATTGTGGGTAATGTAGTTCTTTCACTCCAAACACAGCTGAAGACAATAATTGAGTTGTGTAACCAGTGGTAAAGCCAATAAAATACTTCTTTTATTGATGGGGTTTAATTCACCCAGCACAAGTATGCTTGGTAGCAATATAAATGAGGTTACTTGCTTGCAGTGTTTAAATGGATAACAAAGTCACAAAACAAATCAAGAAAACAATCTTCAGCTTGTCAGGCAATTAGCTAATGTTTTCTTAGCAAATAATTACCAAATAAAAAGGCACAAAGAAATAAATGAACTTTGCTTGTTAGGTTAACTTCTGCCTATTTTCCCCACAGATCCAGCAGTGATTCTCCCTTGCTTCACACACACAATCAGGTGCAGCTTTAATTACTATCAATTGTCCAGCTGAAACCCTTTAGCTGGCTGGCTGCTACTGTGTGAACCCAAATCCTGCTTTAGGAGCTGTTTGCAGTGAAATAAAGAACAAAGTTAGGTTTCTTTGTGATGGCTGATGTGTTTGCTCACAGAAAGCTAGCAATAGCATTTAGATAGAGAACAGTCCATGTAATTAATAGTTTCATCTGCTGTAATTCCCCCTTCATCAATCAGCATAGGGTCACTATCATACATTGGCACAGACGAGTCTTTCAATAAGGCACTATCATGAGAATGCTTATTCCCTTGCTGCCATTCACTATTATAGATAGGGTCTGGATCAGTGTTCATACCTGAGCCTCTCCTGCTATCATAATTCCCCTCTCTGTATAGCCTGGCCAGAAGGTAATCCAGTTCTGATGTCCAGCCTTCCAATCTTGATCCCTGGACACTGGATCTTTCCTCACATACCTTCTGGCATAGGTCTGAAAGTCCTTTCCACATGCAGTCTTCTCTCTTCCAGGTAGCCACTGGTGATTCCTATCTCTGCCATTCCATTCCTCTGACTGACTCCAGTCCAATGGACTCTGCTGGCATTTGGAATACCTCCCAGTATAGGTACTGCCTTGGACTCTCCCAGACCTTCCAATGGCCTTTCTTCTCTTCCTTCCAGAGAGTTTCCTTCTCTCTCTATCCGCTTGGCTTGGCTTCTGCTTCTCGAGATGATGTTGGTGCTTGAGCTTGGAGCTGTTGCTGTATCTGTAGCTGTTATCTGTAGAATAAGCTCTATTCTTATTCTGTCCTAATGTGTGCTCCTCCCTAACACAGCGCAGCTGTGTTGAATCAGGCCCTGCCTTTTGAGATGAGTGCTTAGGGATTACCTCATAGCTCTCTTGATTGCACACACGTTTTCTCACTTCAGCCCCCCTCATGGCTGCTGGAAACCTGGTGCATTCTGGGACTGGTAGTCTTTTATGTGAAAACTCTGTTTTCTTACTTCTACCAGAACTGACAGGTTGCTTGTTCAGAGTCACATCATCTTTTCTATAGCTCCTACCTGAGCTATGATAAGCTTCCTTATCACATACCCCCCTGCTTAAGTTATTACGGACTGGTTTTACTGGTGAAACTGCTTTCCTACAGTCCGTAATACCTACGAGAGTGTTCTCTTCTTGAAGCTCACTTACTTCCTGACTGGGTTCAGGGTCATTATCTACAGGCCTCTCCTTCCAAGACTTAAGTACATTAATATGGTAGGTCTGCCTACGCCCTCTTGCATTTTCTACCATATAAGACACTGGGCTTACTTGTTTAACAACCTTCCATGGCCCTTTCCACTGTACCTCAAATTTTGGAGCAGTTCCTGCTACTTGAACCAAAACCTTTTCACCAATGCTTAATTGGTGGCTTTTGGCCTTTCTATCATACCACCCTTTCTGGCGAACTTGACTGTCCTGCAGGTTCCTCTCAGCGACCTGCGACGTCCTTTTCAAACGTGCTCTCAAGTCACGTAGAAACAGTGGCACCTCCTGACTTCCTGGTTCAGGATCAATCCATTGTTCCCTCAAAATATCCAACAAACCCCGTGGAGCCCTACCATACATCAACTCATACGGAGTTACACCTAGGGACACTTGAATTCTTTCCCTGCAGGCATATAAGGCAAAGGGTAATAACATATCCCATTCTTTTACCTCTCCTGCTAACCCCCTTCTCAACATTTGTTTGAGAGTTTGGTTGAATCTCTCCACCAAACCATTTGATTGTGGATGGTAGGCTGAGGTTTTCACGTGACGAATGCCAAAGGCATCCCAGACCTGGGCCAAATATTTGGATACAAAATTGGACCCTCGGTCAGTCAACACCTCTCTTGGGAATCCCACTTCACAAAACAATTTTACTAGCTCTAAAGCTATTGTTTTTGCAGAAAACATTCCTCAATGGTATGGCCCAGGGAAACCTTGTTGCCTGATCTACCATAACTAGGATGTATTGGAAACCTCGGGGCGTTTTGACTAATGGGCCTACAATATCCATGGCAATGCGACCAATTGGGTCTGTGATAATTGGCATGGGGATCAATGGCACCACCGGTGGGTGTGCCGCTGGAACTCGCTGACACGCTGGACATGCAGCACAAAACTGGGCAGTTTCTTTGAAGGTACCTGGCCAGTAAAAACACACAAGTATTTGATCCAGCGTTCCTTGCATACCTTTATGACCTCCTACTGGATGATCATGTGCTAGTCTAAGTACTAGCCCTTTGAAAGTTGTGGGTACCACCAATTGTTTACGTATGGCACCATTTCTGGGGTCCTGACTCTCTCTATATAATATGTCATTATCTAGTCTGAATCTGGGCAATTCCTCCCTGACCTCCTGAGCATACTTAAAAGCTCGGGTGAGAGCTTGATCAGCTCGCTGCTCTTGTGGAAAGTTAGGAAACTTTGCCACCAACTCAGCTGGCACCCAGGGTAAACTTTGACCAGCTAACATCTCAGCCCTACCCTGTGCTCTGCAAAGTCTCTCACGCCTCTTTTGTGCTTTCAACTTTCTTACTTTACCAGATGATGGGGTTATTAAATCATCATGAGAGGGTAAGTCTCCTAATAACTCTGCCTGCTCCCCCTCCTCCTTCCGCTGGCTCTCTAACTTAGCCTGCGAGCAAGTGGATACAAGGCCCCTCTTATTACCTATGGTTTGGCCTTCTGGAAGCTTAACCATCTTTTTAGCTAGGGACTGAGGACTTCCAAAGAAAGGCCCGGGAGCTGTTTCCATTATTAAACCTTCTCCCTCCTTCTTTCCTAGCCCTTTCACTAGTTCCTGCTTAAATCTTGGCCAGTCCTTTCCTAGAACCAAATCAAAGGGTAGCCTAGGCACTACTGCTAATAGGACTTCCTCTTGTTCCCCTAGGCACTTAACCTTTAGCCTATAGGTGGGATATGAGGTTGCAGCACCATGAATGCATCTGATGTGAACTTGGCTTTCAGGGGTTCTAGGCACAAATCTTTCTTGGGCCTCTATCCTCTTCCAAAGCCTTTTTGACATCATACTCTGGTCTGCCCCAGAGTCTAATAAAGCATTTGTGGTAATTCCCTGCACATCAACCATCAAAAGAAATCCTTCCTTGGGCTGTTTTAAATCCAGACCCATTAAACTAGTGTGTGTCTGGCATCTCTTCTCTAAATGTCCCAATTTTCCACACTTGAAACATTTCTTTCTATTCCACTGTGTCATCTGGTTTGATACAGTACATTCATTTTCAGAAACATTCTTAACTATTCTCTTTTCTGATACAGCACATCTAGCCTCAGCATCCATCTTTAGAGGGCCACCCATTCTATGGCAAGCCTGCGTGGCTTCCAAGAATCTCTCTGCTAGCATGGTTGCCTCTCCAAGATTTTGGCAATTTTGCTGTATAAGAAAAACATTCAAATCTTTAGGTACCCCAAGCATAAATTGTTCCAGCATTATAATATCTAATAACCTTTCTACTGTCTTTTTGCTCAGGCTCCAACCATTTTACAGCTAAACTTCTGATTCTCTGACTCAGAGCCCTGGGTGTCTCACCCACTTTCAATGTAACAGCTCTAAACATTCGCCTATACTCTGAAATAGACAACCCTATGCGATCTCTAATAGCTGCCTTTACATCCTTATAAATCAAAGCCTGGGCTGCTGGCATTGCTCTGTAAGCTGCAAGTGCCTCTCCAGTTAATGAGGCTGCCAGCCTTACTGCCCACTGGGTCTCTGGCCATGCTAAAGCCTGTGCCACTCTTTCAAAAAACTCTAGAAAATCATCAACATTATCATCTGGAGTTAATTTCCCAAAATTAAATGCCCCAATCCCTTGATTGAGTCCCACACTGTCCACATGTGGTGTACCAGTACTAACTGCTGGTCTTGCATCTGTTCCACTTTGGCTCTGCAGCTGAACTAGAGCTTGCACCAGATCAAGCACTGGTCTCTGCTGTTCCATTAAGGCCTTCATAGCAGTGTCCTGGGCCTGCTGTGATAGCTCCTGCTGCTTGCTAAATTGGGCTGCCATCCACTGAGCCATCTCCCTCGGATCCATCTTGACCCCTGCAAGAAATAAAGAAAAAAAACCCAAAGTGCACCACCTTCCAACCAGGTATGTTTTTTTTCAACTTTTTTTTTTTTTTCAATTACCCCCTGTGCTTACACACATCCACCACTAGACATGCCCAGGTACATATTACCTTGTCTCAGTGATGAATCCAGCTCTGCACAGGGTCTTTTCCTCTGGGACAGCTTCCTGGAACAACCACTTCTCCTCCAAAGTGCAGATGAGGGAAAAAAAATCTTCTTTCAGCTTTAAACTTGAATTTTATTTGTAATCCACAGCAAGTAAATCCTCTTGGTGCAAAAGCAATCCGAAAAACTACGCCATTTGTCAGACGGCTGCCTAGGGTGAGAACTTACACAATCTTGACGATGCATATATTCATATGATTCTTGCAAGGTATTGTGGGTAATGTAGTTCTTTCACTCCAAACACAGCTGAAGACAATAATTGAGTTGTGTAACCAGTGGTAAAGCCAATAAAATACTTCTTTTATTGATGGGGTTTAATTCACCCAGCACAAGTATGCTTGGTAGCAATATAAATGAGGTTACTTGCTTGCAGTGTTTAAATGGATAACAAAGTCACAAAACAAATCAAGAAAACAACCTTCAGCTTGTCAGGCAATTAGCTAATGTTTTCTTAGCAAATAATTACCAAATAAAAAGGCACAAAGAAATAAATGAACTTTGCTTGTTAGGTTAACTTCTGCCTATTTTCCCCACAGATCCAGCAGTGATTCTCCCTTGCTTCACACACACAATCAGGTGCAGCTTTAATTACTATCAATTGTCCAGCTGAAACCCTTTAGCTGGCTGGCTGCTACTGTGTGAACCCAAATCCTGCTTTAGGAGCTGTTTGCAGTGAAATAAAGAACAAAGTTAGGTTTCTTTGTGATGGCTGATGTGTTTGCTCACAGAAAGCTAGCAATAGCATTTAGATAGAGAACAGTCCATGTAATTAATAGTTTCATCTGCTGTAATTCCCCCTTCATCAATCAGCATAGGGTCACTATCATACATTGGCACAGACGAGTCTTTCAATAAGGCACTATCATGAGAATGCTTATTCCCTTGCTGCCATTCACTATTATAGATAGGGTCTGGATCAGTGTTCATACCTGAGCCTCTCCTGCTATCATAATTCCCCTCTCTGTATAGCCTGGCCAGTAGGTAATCCAGTTCTGATGTCCAGCCTTCCAATCTTGATCCCTGGACACTGGATCTTTCCTCACATACCTTCTGGCATAGGTCTGAAAGTCCTTTCCACGTGCAGTCTTCTCTCTTCCAGGTAGCCACTGGTGATTCCTATCTCTGCCATTCCATTCCTCTGGCTGACTCCAGTCCAATGGACTCTGCTGGCATTTGGAATACCTCCCAGTATAGGTACTGCCTTGGACTCTCCCAGACCTTCCAATGGCCTTTCTTCTCTTCCTTCCAGAGAGTTTCCTTCTCTCTCTATCCGCTTGGCTTGGCTTCTGCTTCTCGAGATGATGTTGGTGCTTGAGCTTGGAGCTGTTGCTGTATCTGTAGCTGTTATCTGTAGAATAAGCTCTATTCTTATTCTGTCCTAATGTGTGCTCCTCCCTAACACAGCGCAGCTGTGTTGAATCAGGCCCTGCCTTTTGAGATGAGTGCTTAGGGATTACCTCATAGCTCTCTTGATTGCACACACGTTTTCTCACTTCAGCCCCCCTCATGGCTGCTGGAAACCTGGTGCATTCTGGGACTGGTAGTCTTTTATGTGAAAACTCTGTTTTCTTACTTCTACCAGAACTGACAGGTTGCTTGTTCAGAGTCACATCATCTTTTCTATAGCTCCTACCTGAGCTATGATAAGCTTCCTTGTCACAATACATAAGCTAAGCAAGTTGTAAGTCTGTGCTTCTAATGGTAGAAGTGGTTAATCTTTCCTGAAGAATCCAGTGGGAGGGGGACACAGGGCAGATAGCAGCAGCTCCAGTCAGTGCAGGGGGGCGTGGCCAGCACTGTGAGGTCTGTGTACAGACACAGAGCTGCTCTCTCCTGCATGCCACACTTGTGCATGAATCATCATCAGGTTCTTGGTTCTAGGCTGTTCACACTTTTTCATCGCAATTCGTGTTAGCTTGTCATTCTTCAACCGTTATGTTATGGCTCCGCGAAAGTGTATTAATTCGCCAGACAGTTTCTGTTTCATCTGTGGTGAATATACAGTGTTGAAGCAACTGCAGAATATTACAAACTTTGTGAAAAAAGTATACTTTGCATACTTTGGACTAAAAATTGGAGATCAAGATAAAGTTTGGGCGCCTCATAAAGTGTGCAAACAGTGTGTTGAGGACCTCCGAAACTGGTTCAAGGGTAAGAAAAAATCTTTCCGTTATGGGATTCCTATGGTATGGCGAGAGCAAAAGAACCATAGTGACGACTGTTATTTTTGTTCATGCGATGTGAAAGGGTTTAATTCCAAATGGAAGTATTCCATTTCATACCCCAATCTTCACTCAGCAATTCGTCCCATCCCCCATGGCACAGATATACGCAGGACAGGCTCTAAAAGGCACAGAACCGATAGAAGAAGCTGCAGACACCAGGGCAGACACTCCCACCATTGGGACCGATGATCGGGATGGCGAAACCGGCAGCGCAGCACCAGCAGATCCAGCTTAAGCCACAAACACAGAAGACACAGTGACAGGTACTCCTTCTCCTCCAGATCTCCTGCATCGCCTTCGAGTCTTAGTGGCCTAGACCCCTCGGGGGAAGAGGGATTGACCAGGGCAACCGCCCCTACAACCCCTCAAGTGGCCCCAGGACCCCAAGGAGCCAAAGAATTCTTCATCTTTTTCTCGGACTGTTTTAAACAGTGGTCAGCTTCCCAAGGAGCTGTAGAGAGCACAGAAACCTGCCCTCCTCTGTGCACTGACCCCGCCACTCCGGACGACCAAGACTTAGCCGCAAACTCTTCCGCCGCAGAAGAAGAAGAGGTGTCCAATCAAGACTCAGTAGAGGAGGCTCTCGTGTCCCCAGAGAACACCGATAAACACACCTCGGACCCACAACCAGCCAAACCGGAGGACCTATCATACCCAAAATTCCTCCGAAAAGTCTCCTCTGCACTAGAAATTGCCACTTCCCAACCTACGGACCTGCGTCCAGAAACTCAAGCGGCACTAAAATTCCTGGAGACACCCAAGAACTCGGCACTCCTCACAATTCACCCATTCCTACAACAAAACCTGACCAAACTGTGGCAAAACCCTGCCACAGGACCAGCCGCTCCTAGAAAACTAGACTTAAACTACCAAGTACAACCAGCTATGGGATTTGAGAAGACACAGCTGCCCCACACCTCCATTGTGGTTGAGTCCACACGCAAACAATTAAAATCAGCATGGAACCATGCAAATAGTCCCCCAACAAAGGAACTCAAACTCCTAGATGACATGGGGAAAAGGACTTTCAGGGAGCCATGCTCTCCTCAAGGGTAGCTGCTCATCAATTACAACAAGCCCTCTACCAGGATACCCTCGTAGAGAGAATCAAATCCTCCCTCAATGCTGAGACTCTGGCTTCCCTCACGTCATCCATCGCTGACCTCCAAGAATGTACCAAACACCAGGTCAGGGCAGCATTCGACGCCTTCAAATCTGCAGCCCGGACCACGGGGATAGGTCTATCAGCCCGGCGCATGGCTTGGCTCTGCGCCTCTGGTCTTCATGAGGACACGCACGACCACATTGCCGATGCCCCATGTGCAGGGGACACCCTGTTCGGCGAGAAGGTGAATGACACGGTTGATGACATGAAGGACCGATGCAACACCTTACAGACACTGGCGGAAGAGGGAATGGAACGAAGATACCCCTCCTCCACTAACTGCAACAACAATTACCAAAAAGCCTCCTCAAAACGTAACAACTACAATAACTCCAACTCCTACTGCAAGTGGCAAGCACCTCGCTAGAAGCAACAGTATCATAACTCTTACTGAGCCAAACCTCGCCAGAGGGACAGAAAACAGCAAAAAACCTCAACTTCCAATGTGGGGAAAACCAAACCCCTTTTTTAAGGGAGTCCCCCAGCCAACCTCCCCTCCGGGGGTCAGCTGACAGCCTTCTTTCGGGCATGGGAGACCATCACTAACAACAAATGGGTCTTGAGGATCATCAAGGAGGGATACAGTATAAGGTTCACATGCCTACCCTTACAGCGCAAGAAACCCTGCACCACTGTTCCACCATCGTCACTCCTCGCCCTCACATCAGAGATACACTCGCTGCTGGTTAGGAGAGCGATAGAACCGGTACCCATCAACGAGGTCAACTCCGGATTCTATTCCAGACTCTTCTTAATACCCAAGAAATCAGGCGGAGTCCGCCCTATTCTCGACCTCCACAAGCTCAGCAAATTCATTCTGAAGGAAAAATTCAGAATGTACTCCCTGGGTACATCCTTTTACTCTTACAACCAGGAGAGTGGCTTGCCTCTTTAGATCTACATGATGCCTACACACATGTCCCAATACATGTGGCTCACCGTAAATATCTCAGTTTTCAAGTCCAGAGCAACCACTATCAGTACAGAGTCCTCCCCTTCGGGCTATCCCCAGCACCTCGGGTTTTCACCAAATGTGGTGCAGTAACAGCTGCACACCTGAGAAAACAGGACATCTGTGTGTTTCCATACCTGGACTACTGGCTGATCTCGAGCCGATCACCACAAGAAACACGCTCCGCGGTCGAGAACACAATCAACCTGTTGACAACCCTGGGTTTTCGAGTGAACCTCCTAAAATCCAAACTATGTCCAACTCAACACCTGGATTTCATTGGGGCTTTGATAGACACTGTGCAGGCGAAAGCATTCCTACTGCCTCACCGGAGAGAAACACCAGCCTTGCCAGCGGCGTCTCCATAACCCAGCAGACATCTGCTCAATGCATATTTCAACTGCTAGGACACATGGCAGCAGCAACACAGGTGCTTCCCCTGGCAAAATTGCACATGCGACACCTACAGTGGCATCTACAGTCTCATTGGAACCAACACACTCAACCACTCTCATCTCGCATCCCCATGAACACGACAACAAAGCATTCTCTGGATTGGTGGACATAGGCCAAGAACCTCGCGGAAGGCCGCCCATTACAACAATGGCCCCACCAGCTAACGATCACATCAGATGTCTCGCTGATGGGCTGGGGAGCCCATTGTCTACACCTCCGCGCACAAGGAGCCTGGATTGAGAAGGAACGCTCCCTATACATCAACCTACTGGAACTCAGAGCACTATTCTATGTCCTCAAGGCCTTCCAGAACTTAATTCAGGGAAAAACGGTCCTACTCCAGACAGACAATCAAGTAGTGATGTTCTATGTCAACAAGCAGGGAGGAACAGGTTCACGCTACCTATGCAAAGAAGCCCTCCAGCTTTGGACCTTTGCCCTTTCCAGGCACTGCCTTCTTCGGGCCTCCTACCTACCGGGAACGATGAACGAACTGGCGGACAAACTCAGTCGACAGATAGCCCCGCACGAATGGACTCTCAACCCCAGCATTACAGCCACCCTCTTCCAGAGGTGGGGACACCCACAGATCGATCTTTTTGCATCCGAGGACAACAGGAAATGCCCCCTCTTCTGCTCAAAACGGCCCTCCAGCCGCAGCATCGCCTCGGATGCATTCGACGTATCATGGGGGGAGTGGTCTCTGGTATATGCCTCCCCCCTCCCCCCTCATCTCATTGACCATACAGCGCATCATTGCGGATAAAGCACATGCCATCCTGATTGTACCTCACT
This sequence comes from Ichthyophis bannanicus, assembly GCA_033557465.1. Classification (NCBI taxonomy): domain Eukaryota; kingdom Metazoa; phylum Chordata; class Amphibia; order Gymnophiona; family Ichthyophiidae; genus Ichthyophis; species Ichthyophis bannanicus. Next base: position 26,345,444 of record CM066031.1, on the reverse strand, counting down.
GGCCGCGCCAAATATGGTTCCCATATCTGCGCCGCCTTGCGCTGGAACCTCTGCTGAAACTACCTCTGATCATGTCCGAGAAAGGGAACTGCCTTCATCCCAACCTAAGGACCCTGGCTCTTACAGCCTAGAAACTGAAAGGATGATATTGGCACCCTTCAACCTCTCTACAGAAGTACAGCAAGTGGTACTTGAGGCACGATGCCCGGCAACACGCAAATTGTATGGCCTAAAATGGAAACGTTTCAGCCTCCGGTGCAGGCAAAGCCACCTGAATCCTTTCTCGTGCCCATTGCCAGCAGTCCTACTGTACCTCACAACCTTGTTTCACAGCAGCCTGAAGGTGTCATCCGTTCGTGTTCACCTTTCAGCGATCGCAGCTTTTCACGACCAGGAGGGGGGCAACACCATCTCTCAGAATCCACTAGTCGCCAGATTCATGAGAGGGCTGAATAACCTACGGCCCCCAATCTGAGATCCCGTACCCCACTGGGATCTCAATATTGTCCTGCAGGAATTAACACAACCTCCTTTTGAACCCCTGCTCTCAGCAGACTTGAAATACGCCACATGGAAAACCTTGTTCCTAATAGCCATCACTTCAGCCAGAAGGATCAGCAAACTGCAAGCCCTGGTGTTGCATCCCCCCTATACCCTTCTTACCGGGGACCGGGCATACTACGAACACATCCAAAGTTCATGCCCAACATCAACCAGACGATCGAGCTTCCCTGCTTCCATCCAGAACCACACTCCTCGGCCGAGGACCAACGACTGCACACCCTGGACTGCATCAGGGCAATATGCACCTATCTCTTCCGGACCAGCAGTCTACGAAAAGGAACACAGCTATTTGTCTCCTATGATCCCAACAAACCAGGCTGGCTGGTTAGCAAGAGAACACTCTCAATATGGATCTCCAATTGCATGGCGTTCTGCATCCAACAAGCCGGATCACAGGACACAACCAAGATTCATGTGCACCAACTCAGGGCAATGGCAGCTTCCATCACCAACCTTCACTAAATATCTGCGGTGGACATCTGCAAGGCCGCAACTTGGTCATCATTGCACACCTTTCAAAAGCATTACTGTCTCGACAACATAGTCGGTGACGAATCCGCATTTGGTCAGACAATCCTAACCACCGTAGAGCTCCCTCAGCCACAGAACGTGCCGCTCTGACTGTAGTATTTGCCTACACTAGGTTTGCCTTACTTACTGTTTGCATTGTGAGTTACACTGACACGGTTTGCACTGTTTTACTACCTGCACTATGAGTTACACTGGCACTGTTTGCACTGCTACACAACGTTATTATATGTAATTATCTACCTCTACACTGTGTTTCCTATCTCTACACAGTCATGGTTGTTCAATGGTTAAAAAATTCTCTTTGTTGCTCGTCCTTCGGACAAACCTGGGCAAACAATTGAATAAAAATGCAAAACAAGTTCCTGCTTCCGCCTCAGTGCTTAACCAGCAGGGCCTCCCCTTCCACAGTGTTTTTCAATGCTCAGGAGGCACCAGGTGTGGCTGACTCATCCTGCTTATCCTAGGAGAAAGCAAGGTTACTTACCTGTAACAGGGGTTCTCTGTGGACAACAGGATAAGTCAGCCACACCATCCCACCCACCTCCCCTATCAAGGGTCGCCCCTTCGGCCTATCTCAGTCCCGTATCCTAGCTGAAGTTCCGCGGCTAGTGACTCTTCGGCTAGCTAGGGGTGGGACCGGGGGTAGGGCTAGTTGGCTCTTGCTCAGAAGGGCAGAAAGCCCTTCTGAGCTATAGAGAGGACTTCCATCTCGGCACCGTCGGATGACGTCACCAGGTGTGGCTGACTTATCCTGCTGTTCACGGAGAACCTCTGTTACAGGTAAGTAACCTTGCTTTATCTCTAGCAAGCAGAGAGACAGAGGGGGTGTGTTGTTTTCACACAGTCAGGGCCGGCCCGTCCATTGAGCAAGAATGTTTTTTGCACAGGGCCCCGCGTTTCAGGGGGCCCCGCGCAAAAAACATCTTGCATCCCAGATTCCCAGCAAAGTTTTAAAAAACCAGAAACCGGCTGCTGCTGCCGCTGCCGCCGTGGCAGCGGCAGAATGGAGAGGGGCCCATTTACAGTCCTTACCACTCCCCCCCCCCCCCATCAGCCCAGTTAAGTTAAAAAAAAAAAAAACCCAGAAACCGGCTGCTGCTGCTGCTGCCGCCGTGGCAGCGGCAGAATGGAGAATCCCGCGGGGCCCCCCTGTCCTGAAGTCTTCTATGCGGCCTCCGTCGGCTGTCAGAGCTGCGCGAAGAGAGAGAGCTTCTCCTCTCGCAGCTCTGTTAATCACGCCGCGGGGCTGATGGGTAATACCATCAGCCCCGCGGCGGGATTAACAGAGCCGCGAGAAAGGGAAACTCTCCCTTCGCGCGGCTCTGAAAAGCCCGCGCTGAGGCCGCTTAGAAGACTACTGGACAGGGGGGCCCCTCGGGATTCTCCATTCTGCCGCTGCCACGGCGGCAGTGGCAGCAGCAGCCGGTTTCTGTTTTTTTTTTTTTTTAAACTTAGCTGGGCTGATGGGTAGGGGGGAGGGGTAAGGACTGTAAATGGGCTGATGGGGGGGGTAAGGACTGTAAATGGGCTGATGGGGAGGGAGGGGGGGTAAGGACTGTAAATGGGCTGATGGGGAGGGAGGGAGGGAGGGGGGGTAAGGACTGTAAATGGGCTGTTGGGGAGAGAGGGAGGGGGGGTAAGGACTGTAAATGGGCTGATGGGGAGAGAGGGGGGGTAAGGACTGTAAATGGGCTGATGGGGAGGGAGGAGGGGGGTAAGGACTGTAAATGGGCTGATGGGGAGGGAGGGAGGGGGGTAAGGACTGTAAATGGGCTGATGGGGAGGGGGGGAGGGGGGTAAGGACTGTAAATGGGCTGATGGGGAGGGGGGAGGGAGGGAGGGAGGGGGGTAAGGACTGTAAATGGGCTGATGGGGAGGGAGGGAGGGGGGTAAGGACTGTAAATGGGCTGATGGGGAGGGAGGGAGGGAGGGGGGTAAGGACTGTAAATGGGCTGATGGGGGGGGGTAAGGACTGTAAATGGGCTGATAGGAGGGGGGTAAGGACTGTAAATGGGCTGATAGGGAGGGGGTAAGGACTGTAAATGGGCTGATGGGGAGGGAGGGAGGGGGGTAAGGACTGTAAATGGGCTGATGGGGAGGGAGGGAGGGGGGTACGGACTGTAAATGGGCTGATGGGTAGGGAGGGAGGGAGGGGGGGTAAGGAAGGTAAATGGGCTGATGGGAAGGGAGGGAGGGGGGGTAAGGACTGTAAATGGGCTGATGGGGAGGGAGGGAGGGGGGTAAGGACTGTAAATGGGCTGATGGGGGGGTAAGGACTGTAAATGGGCTGATGGGGAGGGAGGGGGGGTAAGGACTGTAAATGGGCTGATGGGGAGGGAGGGAGGGGGGGTAAGGACTGTAAATGGGCTGATGGGGAGGGAGGAAGGGAGGGGGGGGTAAGGACTGTAAATGGGCTGATGGGGAGGGAGGGGTAAGGACTGTAAATGGGCTGATGGGGGGGGTAGGACTGGTAATGGGCTATAGGGGATTCGGACTGGAAGTGGGCGATGGGGGGGTTAAGACTGGGAATGGGCTATGGGGGGTTAGGACAGGTAATAGACTATGGAGGGGCTAAGACTGGAAATGGGCTGATGGGGAAGTTATGACAGGTAATGGGCTATGGGGGCTACGACTACAAGTGGGCTGATGGGGGGATTAGGACTGGAAACGGGCTATTGGGGCGGTGGGCTAAGACTGGAAATGGGCTGTGGGGGGCGTTAGGACTGGTAATGGGCTGTGGGGGGCATTAGGACTGGTAATGGGCTAGGGGGGGTTTACAGCAGCTAATGGGCTAGGGGGAGGTACGACTACAAGTGGGCTGATGGGGGGATTAGGACAGGTAATGGGCTATGGGGGTTACAACAGGTAATGGGCTATGGGGGCTACGACTACAAGTGGGCTGATGGGGCACTAGGACTGGAAACGGGCTATGGGGCGGTGGGCTAAGACTGGAAATGGGCTGATGGGGAAGTTATGACAGGTAATGGGCTATGGGGGGGCTAAGACTACAAGTAGGCTGATAGGGGGTTAGGACTGGTAATGGGCTGTGGGGGGCGTTAGGACTGGTAATGGCTGTGGGGGCATTAGGACTGGTAATGGGCTGGGGGGTTAGAACTGGTACTGGGCTATGGGGGGGGTTACAACAGGTAATGGGCTATGGGGAGGTACGACTACAAGTGGGCTGATGGGGAAGTTATGACAGGTAATGGGCTATGGGGGGGTTAGGACAGGTAATGGGCTGATGGGGGGTTAGAACAGGTAATGGGCTATGGGGGGCTAAGACTACAAGTAGGCTGATAGGGGGTTAGGACTGGTAATGGGCTGTGGGGGGCGTTAGGACTGGTAATGGGCTGTGGGGGCGTTAGGACTGGTAATGGGCTGTGGGGGCGTTAGGATTGGAAATGGGCTGATGGGGGACTAGGACTGGAAATGGGCTGATGCAGGGACAAGAAGGGAGCAGATGCTGGGTGGGGCTGGAACTAGAAAGGAGCTGATGTTGGGGGAGGATTAGAATGGGATGGAGCTGGGAGAGTGAAATGGAGAGGGAAAATATTTTGCGTGGGAGGGAAGACAAATCTACAATTGGCCGGATATTGGGAGAGTAAGTGGGGATTGAGGATGGAGGGATAAAATTTGAGTGGATGAAATAGGAATGAGGAAAGAGCAAAAGGAGAAAGATTAGTATGTTAAAGCAGATGTAGAGAGAATGGAAAAAAAAAACAAGAAGACAGAAGAAAGGACAAATGGACAGCAGATGGAGAGTTAGCAGAAGACACGAAGAAACCAGAAGAAAGTGGCTGGAACAATTGCAACTGAAAAAAAATGCACAAAAGGTAGAAAAATATCTCTTTATTTTGAATTTATTAACTGGAATATGTCAGCTCTGGGAAATGTGCATCATTAATTTTTGCGCTTTGTTTAGTACAAGAAGAAATTAATTTATAGTTTTATTTCCACAGTGTTGTTGTATATTCCAAGTTTGGCTTTTGGGGTTCCCAGTTTAATTATTGTCTTCCTGTTTCTAAATTGTGATTCCTTGTTTGGTGATGGTCTATGTTCTGCATGTGTAACTGAGCTGAGGTATTCTGTTTATGTAATTCCTATTTGACATTGCCACTTGTTCTTTCCCCAGTAGGTCATGTATTATTGTTCTCTGAAATGTATTGGTTTAATATTTGCAGTGTTGTCTTTTGATAGTTAGGGTATGGTGCTTTGTGAGTCCTGGTAGTGCTGTTAGGATACGGCGGGTTTGCTATGGGTTCTAAATGGGCAGTGTTTGTAGTAGTTCCTAATGTGCCTGGCGGTTGGTACTGGATTATAGTAATGTAGAAACCTTTTAGTCTTTCTTTATCCATATACTCATTAAGAGGCATGTTTACTAAACGTTAGTAGTGTATGGTAACATTATGCAAATATATATGCAAATGAGGCACCTTATGCAAATGAGGCCCCGCACCGAGTCTCCGCACATGGCCCCGCACCCCCCTTGGGCCGCCCCTGCACACAGTGAAAGTTATCTCTAGCAAGCAGAGAGACAGAGAGGGTGTGTCGTTTTCACACAGTGAAAGTTATCTCTAGCAAGCAGAGAGACAGTGAAAGTTATCTCTAGCAAGCAGACATGCACACAGTGAGGGGAGGGAAATGTTCAGTAACTTTAACCCTTTGGCTCTCAGCCCTGCCCTCATTTCTACTTTAATTGTTCCTGTTATATTATTTTTGTTGATTTCTGTGGGAGAAACCTGAATGAGTGAGAGGTCCGAGTACGGACCAAGCGAGTGTGGACCTCCGAGTAGTGCATTTCCAGGCTGGGCGACCGCGCCCAGGTTACAAAAGGATGGAAGTGTTTTGCATTGCTGTTGAAGGGGAGTGAGAAAGAGAGAGGTTTCCAGTAGTATGGGAGGGGGTGGAGGTACACTGAGCCCGCTGCAGTGTGCTGCAGTGTCTCCTTAAGAACATTAAGAAGGGCTTCTCTGGTGATTAAGGAATCACAATGACCCCAGGTCGCTTGGAAGTTTTATGTGAGAGGGAATGGCCCCTTCTGTCTTTAACCTGGCCTCCCGAGGGATCCCTTGATTTAGACCTGATACTAGACGTGCATACCGTAGTCCGACAGAGTCACCCTGACCAGTTTCCCCATATTGATTCCTGGCTGGAAGTCTGTTCCAAGAGACCCCCATGGTTAATTAGGTGTCACGAAGATCAGTGCCGTATTTTTTTGACCCGGCTCATCAGTGAATGCCCCCAGGTCCCTAGGAGCCAGTCCCAACCACCCATTTATCGGGATCCTGACCCCCCCCCCCTGCACCCCTTGAGCGGCCACGTAGTTACTTATATCCACACCTTCCCTCAGCTCCGGTTCCTCCGCCCCCTTAACTCCAAGCTCAGGGAGGTCTGTATCATCCTCTCCAGGACCCGCCTATGACTCCACCCATGTCTCCATTCAGACAGGGCCCCACCCCCTACCAGTGCCGGAGCCCTCCAGTCATCCTGAGGGATTTTCCGAGGGCTCAACACCCGGCTCTGCCACCATGCCTGACGGCAGTTTGGTAGATGAGGACCTAGGATCACCGGACATTCAATATCAGAGTTTCAAGGTCCAATTGCCTCTGTCTGGGCCTGCTACCAACTCCACTCCTTTTCAGAGGACCCTCTGATCATGGATCACCCTCCCCGGAGGCGGGCTAGCTCCCACTCCAAGAGGTCCAGGGACTGCCCATACTAGATGACAACCAACATGTGGTAGTTGGCCCGCCCAGTCTTATCTACGTGCCTTTCTCCACCACAGACCTCATGAACTGGAAAATGCATTATGCATCCTATACAAAAAAAAAACGCAGGCACTGACTGATCTTATGGCCACAATCATGCAGACCCATCAGCCCACCTGGTCAGACTGTCGGCAGCTCCTCATTCATCTTTTTAACACCGAAGAAAGGTCCAGGATACAGAAGGCAGCCATCTGGTGGCTGGAGGAGCATCCAGACCTTGCGATCCAGGGGGGAATGGACAACCGACAGGCAGCCACCAGTGATTTTCCTGATATGGACCCACGATGGGACCCGAACTCTGAGGAAGGCAGGGGGGCCTTAAGTCGGTTCCGCCTGGCCGTCATGGCAGGCCTAAAGAAGGGAGGCCAGAGAGCAGTTAACATCAGCAAGGTGGCGGAAGTACTGCAGAAACCAACTTCCTTCAACGACAGGAGTCTGTTCCTGGGGGCCATAGAGTTTGCCACCAGTTCCTCTACATGCTGGATTGTCCGATCCCATTTTTGGGCCACAACCTTCTTTCCAAGCTACAAGCTCAAATATCCTTCGACAACTCGGGGGACAGCACTCTGACAACAGAAGGAGAGACCCCCCAGCCTTCTGGTTCTCTCCGTCCCCCGCACTGAAGAATGGTGCTTATATGGACCACCAGCACCACACTCCACGCTAGGAATGTCCTTACCAACTCCAGGGGTGTGGGCTGAAGATAGCCCTCATGGACTGGCTCAGAATATTCCACCAATGGTAGTCACTCTGAAACCCGGGGCTACCCCAGTGCATGTCAGCCAGTACCGATTATCCCGACCTGCCTTTGTTGGAATCCACCATCATCTGCAGAGACTCATACATTACGGACTCTTGCAACCCTGCCAGTCCCCGTGGAACACCCCCCTGCTGCCAGTAAGAAAACCATAGTCCAATGACTACCATCCTGTTCAAGATTTGTGACGCGTCAACGATGCTGTAGTAACTATACACCCGGTGGTACCAAATCCCTACACTCTACTAGGCCTAATCCCAGCCGCAGCCACTCACTTTACTGTCCTGGATTTCTAAGATGCTTTCTTCTGCATTTGTCTTGCTGAGTCATCGCAGCCAATATTTGCCTTTGAATGGGAACACCCGGACACTGGAGTCCGTGGCCTACTGACTTGGACCCGGTTGCCACAGGGATTTAAGAACTCCCCCACGATTTTAGTACATGTCTGGTTCAGGATCTTGCTGCATACCCTTCAAAGCCAGGCCGGAGCATACTTATACAATACATAGACAATCTTATTTTGGCCTGTTCATCAGACCCAGAGTGCCAGGTTGCCACAGAAGAGCTTTTGCAGTTGCTGGGATCTGCCGGCTATCAGGCATCACGAGCCAAAGCCCAACTTTCACAGAAACATACACACATCACAATCACAGAAACATACCCACATCACACCATACTCCAACAATCACAAAAACATACCCACATGACTCAAGATATAACAAATGACTAACACCACCAGACCTCCCACTACTAACTCATTTATATTCCTGCAAAATGTCTTATGCAAACTGTTGTTGATGATCCTTATGTATAGTTCTTTGTAAATAGTTACAAATAGTTGTATTACTGTTCCATGTGGTATTACCTGTATATAGTTCCAAACACTGCTCTATGTAAAGTATACACTAGTATACAAAATTGTTAATTGTTTCATGTAAACCACCCTTGATCTCTGGAAGGGGCGGTATAGAAGAAACTGATAAATAAATAAATAAAATAAATAAATAAACTTTGCCAGTCTGAAGTGAAGTACCTGGGGTTCTACATCTCCCAGGGAGTCCGATGTCTGGGCCCTGAACGGAAAGAGACAGTCCTCTGCCTCCGCCCCCTGAGACACGCCGTGAACTTAGAGGTTTCCTTGGAACAGCTGGTTACTGCCATATCTGGATTCCTAACTTTGCTATCTTGTCGAAACCTCTGTATGATGCCACCCGAGGATCTGAGAGAACCCCATTGGAATGGGGTCCCGAGCAAGCCAAAGCCTTCCAGTCCATCAAAACTGCCTTGACCACCAGCCCAGCCTTGGGTCTCCTTAACCTGGACAAGCCTTTCTAGTTGTACGTACATGAGTTTGGGGGCCAGGCCACAGGAGTATTGGCCCAAAACTTAGGATCATGGAAGTGCCCTGTCGCGTATCTGTCAAAGCAACTCAATATGGTGGCCAAGGGATGGCCTCCATGCTTATGGGCCATTGCAGCAACAGCTCTGTTGGTGAAGGAAGCAGAGAAACTAACTCTGGGACAGGAACTCTACATTGTGGTTCCACATGCAGTTCTATCCTTACTAGAGCAAAAAGGAAACTACTGGTTCTCGAATGCCCGAATGCTTAAATACCAAGGCATGCTCTGTGAGAATCTGTAGGTACACCTCTCAATCAGCCAAACTCTGAACCCTGCCACAGTCCTACCTGTGGGCCCTGGTCCTCCAAACCACACCTGCCTGGAAGTGATGGACACAGTATTCTCCAGCCGGCCTGACCTCACAGATATTCCCTTAAAGGACCCTGATGTTACCTACTATACGGACGGAAGTAGCTTCATACATGACAACAGGAGACGGGCCGGGTATGCAATTATGACAACGGACTCTGAGATTGAAGCCGGTTCCCTACTCCATGGTACCTCAGCCCAACGGGCTGAGCTTATTGATCTCATAAGGGCTCTCCAGCTTTTCAGCGGGCTAGCCGTTAACATCTATACAGATTCCAAGTATGCATTTGTCACCGTCCACACCCATGGGGTCCTGTATAAAGAAAGAGGTTTAATTACTTCGGGAGGGAAAGCTATCAAGAACGCCCCAGACATAATCACTCTGCTAGATGCGGTCTGGGAACCCCCTAGGGAACCGGAGGGCATACAGAGTAGTGAAGGAAGCGGCCCTCCGTCCGCTAGGGCCCGACCTGATTACAGTGGCCATAAAGGCCCCACTGTTCCCTATTCCCTTAATAACTGGGACCCCCGATATCAACCAGATGAGCTTGATTGTTTTTGCACTCAGGAGGGAGGGACATTGACAGAACAAGGGTGGATCCAGCTGCCACCCCTCTTGAAAACTGGACCTAGCCATATTGTTGTCCCGGACTCCTTAGCTCCATATTTTGTCCAGGCTTTCCACCAGGTCACTCACATGGGAAAAAGCGCTCGATGCTAGGAAACCTAACTGCTTCAGTTTCATGCCAATGCCTGACCTGCGCCCGGAACAATCCCCGACAAGGGAAACTACCCCCCCGTCTGTAGGGACTGCTCCCATGGAAAATTTGCAGGTGGATTTCACCGAGATGCCCAAGACTGGGGGATATAAGTACCTCCAGGTGTTAGTCTGTACTTATTCAGGGTGGGCTGAAGCTTTTCCTACCAGAACCGAGAGAGACCTGTGAGGTCACCCGAATCCTCATCACAGAAATCATACCCCGATTCGGACTACCATTAGTAAAAGGATCAGATAATGGCCCAGCTTTCATTTCCCAGGTCACCAGACACTTAGCCCAGACCCTAAAGATAGATTGGAAATTGCACACCACTTACCGCCCCCGGAGTTCAGGGAAAGTCGAACGTATGAACAGGACCCTCAAATCCAAAAATAATTTCCAAACTCGCTCAGGAGACCCGTCTCCGCTGGCCTTCTGTCCTCTTTATGGCCTGCTGTATATCCGGTCCTCCCCCTCGTCACGGTTTGAATATGTCACCCTTTGAGATCCTGTATGGATGGTCCCTCCCCTGATTAAGGGGCGGCAGGGAGTCATGGGTCAGATCGGATCTCTGCTGACCCGCCAGGAGCTGGTAGCATTGGGTTCCATATTGCAAAATGTTCACTCCTGGGTTCAAGAATGACTGCCAGTAACCCTTGTTGAACCCATTCACCCCCACAAACCAGGTTCCGCTGTCTGGATTAAGGAATGGAACTCTGACCCTTTGGCGCCCCACTGGCAGGGGTCATATATGGACCTACTGTCAACCCCCACAGCTGTGAAAGTCGCCGAAGTAGTGCCATGGATTCACCATAGCCAAGTCAAGCCAGCAACCCATCCGACTAACAATACAAGGACTGCCAGAACAGATCCTGACAACCAACTGAAGTTCACTCTGTCCAGAACAACACAACCCACACACCAATCAGCGCATCGCCTTACCCCCGTCACCACCGGAAGCTGACGGCTGAAGACTGACAAAATGTCTTTGTCTTTTATTATTTCTGCAGCCTCTCTTTTTGCAACTTCTCATCTTACAAAACATGCCTCTAGCCGGCCTTGTTGGGGACCGGTTAAGGGGGAACTTATTATGTACCAATCATGTTGTAACCAAACTGAGATAACAGAATGTTAGTTTGCATATGGCTAGGAAGACTCTCTCCAGCTCCTCTCCTCTCCGGGGATCTGTGATTCCATCTGCATAGCTGAGGCAGCAAACAGCCATCAGACCTGCTGCCCAATCAGAGCTCCAGCTTGCTTTTTAAATAGGAAGCGCCATCGGGCGCGCCTGCGCCTGAGGGCCTCGCCAGAGGGCCCTTTGGCGTGGCCCTTAGGTGGGGACCAGTAACCGGAGCCGGCACTCAATCCTTGTAATCCTGAATCATTGAACATCAGATCACCAAACACCATGATCTCCAAGCAGCAATGTAGATATTCTAATAACAAGAGCCTTCCTCTTCTCAAAACTGTAAGCTGTTTCAATTACTTGTATTAATCTATATCAATTTGCTTAATTCTCCTCCACAACTTTCAATTTGTTCATGGCTATGTACAACCATGTATAACTGTATCTACTGAATAACTATATTTACTAATAAGGCACTTTGCTTTATTGCTCTTCCACAACTTTCAATTTGTTTACAACTGTGTACAACTGTGTATAACTATATCTACTGTATAACTATGGGGTATGTTTACTAAGATCCCGGAATTGTGCAGGCCCCGTTAGTGTACCTGTGCCATATAAGGAGTGGGCGGTTCAGGCAGAAAAAAGAAAAAAAACAGGAGTAAGCGATCACACATTTGCGCGGCGCGCTATTGTGCGCCGTGCACAATAGTGCTTGGGAAGGCTAAGTGGCGCCCTGATGTGCAGACACAAAAGAACAGAGCCATAGTACAATGGTTAATACACTGACTGCTGGTGCAGCTGCCATGGGTTCAATTCCCCAATGTGCACAACAAAAAGGGCTGGCTGAGGCATTAACTTTAATGGGTAAAAGTGCTTTAGGAGGCATATTAATTTTGGGTGGCATAAGGCGGTGTACTGCTAATTTTGGGCGGCATAAGGCGGCGCACTGTTGGGCGGCATAAGGTGGTGCACTGTTAATCTTGGGCGGCATAAAGCGGTGCACTGTTGGGCGGCATAAGGCGGTGCACTGTTAATCTTGGGCGGCATAAGGCGGTGCACTGTTGGGCGGCATAAGGCAGTGCACTGTTGGGCGGTGTAAGGCGGTGCACTGTTAATCTTGGGCGGCATAAGGCGGTGCACTGTTGGGCGGCATAAGGCAGTGCACTGTTAATCTTGGGCGGCATAAGGCGGTGCACTGTTGGGCGGCATAAGGCAGTGCACTGTTAAGTTTGGGCAGCATAAGGCGGTGCGCCGATGTCCAAGCACAGAACAGAGCCACAGCACAATGGTTAAGACACTGACCAATGGTGCAGGGATCAAGGGTTCAATCCCCCACAGTGCCCAATGAAAAAGGCTCACTGAGGCAGTGTGTATTATGGGGATGAGTGCTGTAGGGGGCAACAGTGCTGGCAGTGTGGGCTGTGGAAGGTGTTTGCAGCCAACACACACTGTATAGACAGACACACACTCCCACACGTATGCCAGCATTGTGCTACTATAGAGGGGCTTATCAGCCTTGCCCACCACACCAGTCCTGGGCACAGTACAGGCATGGATATGCTACGCAGTACTGTTGGGGGTCACTCCCCAGGGTGGTAAACACTGTCAGAGACCAGACCTGAAGCACGCACCGCAGACATCAGACAGATTGTTATGTTGGAGCTCAAAGAGCAAACTGTGCTTAACAGAGGAATGTCTATCTGCCAGTACTCATAGCAAACATTTGAGAGCTGTGTACCATATACCCAGGTGTAGGGTGGCATTGCTAAGGTATGCAGGTGCTAGTATTGGGAGATGCACGCAGGGCCCAATGTCCTGCCTCTCCAGGAGGCATTGGCCAATGGGGCCTGTGGGTGTGTGGGTGTGTTTGCCCCTGTTGGCTGCTGCTTTACGGCAGAGGTTCCCAACTCCAGTCCTGGTGTGCCAAACACTGTTCAGGTTTTCATGCTGTCACTCATGAATATGCATGAGCTACATCTACATGCCATGGGGGTGGTGCATAGCTATGCAGCACAGGCATTTGTATTAGAGGCAGCAGGGAACCTGAATGGTGTGTGGCCCTCCAGGACTGCATTTGGGAGACTCTGCTCTAGGTACTGCCCCTGTTCATGGTATCTGTGCTCTTTGGGGTAAAAGATAGGCGTATTACCAATGCATATGTCCTCGGCATGAAAGGTGTGTCCTTACTATCACTGTTTAGTTGTGGGAAAAATATGTGGACAGGATTGGCAGTAGCCTCAGCTGGGCTTTGAACCTGTGATTGTCTGTTCTTGCATACACTGTCTGTGTGCACTGCACCACTGTGTAGCCACAGATTGGCTGAATTCCCTGGGAAGTCCATGACTGTACATCCGACAGGGCCTGTCTGTTGCAGTGGACGGTGCCAGCCTGCACATGGCTAGGCCACTGTCTGCTGTGGCTAGCAGCCACTGCCCCCGCCACCACCTGTACCCTTCCGCCAACATGCTGGCATGTCCTTATCTTGGAAAAACATGTGACCTGATCGAGTTGTGGCTCTCCAGGACTGCATTTGGGGGACTCGGCTGTCGGTAATGCCCATTGTTATGGTGTGTGTGCGGTGTTAGGTAAAATACAGGTGTTGGAACCATGCTTATGTTCTCTGCAATAAAGGAGTGTCTTTACTATCTCTGTTTAGTGCTGGGTAAGATATGGGGACTGGGTTGGCAGGAGCCCCAGCTGGGATTTGAACTTTTGACCCTCTGGTCCAAGAGGTACTGGCTCTGTCTGCTGCACCACACTGTGGCCACAGAGATAGTGCAGTCCCTGGGGATGGGAAACCTGGCCGGCAGAATCCTAAACCCTGCTCTGCACATTTTTACTGTGGGCTCATTCACCTTGTCTGGAGGCAAATGTGCCAATACACCCCGCAAATGACCGGGAAAAAAGATAACCAAGCTGGGCAACAGTGATATTAATGGGCAACCATAAAAAACACTCCCAGGAAAGCTCCCAAAAAAGGAAATGATTTTTGGAAGGGTCTCCACTCCGTAGACCCTTCCAAAAATCATTTCTTTTTTGGGGGCTTTCCTGGGAGTGTTTTGTGTTGTTGCCCATTAATATCACTGTTGCCCAGCTGACTTACGCTTTTAGTAATTTTGTTGTGGTCATTTTCTATATTTATTTGCACTTTTGTTCTGTGCACATGTATCACACTGCTCACGTTTTGCAGGTTTCCCGGTTTTCCTGTACATTGCTGACGTAAATGGTTTCTCTTCCCTTTAAATGCACTCTACCGCGAGTGTTTCACTCGCGGTAGTTTTTGCTTGTAAATTCGGCCCCGCTGATGTGCGGGGAGCCTCTCCCCTCCCCTTCCCCGCCCATTAACCCCGTCTCTCCGCCCCTCGAGAGCCTTCTTCCGCCCTTTCCACGCCTCTATCGGACATTTGCGGGCCGTGTACTTGTGCGTGCCCATTAGTGCGGCGCGCAATTGTGCGTGGGCCCGTTAGTGTGACGCGCAATTGTGCGGGGCACTTAAGAGCGCTAAAGTGCATCATTGCCGTGCGCTATTGTGCGGTGCGCAATTGTGCGAGGTTTAGTAAACATACCCCTCTATCTACTAATAAGCACTTTGCACCCTTACTCTTTTATTTACTTAGAAACAACCCTTCAAACCACAAAATGACATCCTCATTATTTACTATTACCCTAATCTACACGCTAACCTGTACTTTTCATGTCTCTGCTACTTTTACAGATCACTACAACCCGATTCATCTAATCCACAATACAAGCAGGAAACACTCTACGAATCGAAACCACATACTCCCAAACACTTATCATAAGAGACAATCACATCTTCTTTATGTATCTCTTGATCTTACAAACTCCACCAAAGACAAAAACAAAAAAGCGAAACATCCACCAGACCTAACATGTGCACTTGTTAATGCACGCTCTACACGCAATAAATGGCCTGTAATCACAGACCTAATAACCAAATACAATTTAGATATACTTTTGGTTACTGAAACTTGGCTCTCTAATACAGACAACGTAATATTAAACCACCTTACTCCACCCAACTTCACAATCTACACCTGCAACAGAGAACATAGAAGAGGCGGTGGTGTCCTAATACTTGCAAAAACAGTGCTACAATATCGCATAAATTTAATCAAAAGTACACAACACTTGAACACATTAACTATTACCAACAAAGCCAACTCCATTAACCTCATCTACAGAGCACCAAATGCTGTTTCTGATGAACTTTCAGACATCATTGACCTAGCCTGTAACCCAGAAGACCCCTCCAAACCAAACTGGTTATTAGGCGACTTTAATCTGGCTTCTACTCAACCTACCCTAGCCAAGTCTTTCTTAGAAGCGATGTCTGACCTCAACTACAAACAAGTAGTGGCTAATCCTACCCATCAAAGTGGGAATCTCTTGGATCTAGTCTTTATCACTCAACAAGACATGATTATGATGAACAAAATTGATCTCTCTATTACCCCTGTCCCATGGTCTGACCATAACCTAATAACTTTTCAGATACCAGCATAGCAATCCACAGACTACTGTCTAAACTCAACTGGATGCAAAAGATCTACAAGATTCAAGCAACTAGACAGTGATGACTTCAAAAGCCAAGCTCTCCCAAAGCTTGCCCAACTAACAGATAATCTCAATGATATTGTAAACAACTGGAACAATACCCTCTCCTCATACTCGCAACTCCCAGCCTTGATCAAAAAGCCAACACCTGACACCCGAATTACTAAAAAACAATCTGCCCCATTTATTTATTTATTTATTTTATTTATTTATTACAGTTTCTTATATACCGCACTATTCGGTATCAGCGCGGTTTACATTATAACACAATGACCATAACAACAAGCTGTTTGGTTTTACATCAAACAGGGGTACAAACTTGGATAACAGGGGTAAACTATATACATGAGATATTTACACGGCTAGAATTGAGTAACAATATCATAATGAAAGTAAGGGTCGTTTCCTAAGTGGGTCATTTCATGGTTCTCACATGAACTACGTACCTCTCTCCTCCATCTCAGAAAGCTTGAGAGAAAATGGAGAAATACACGTAATTCCTCTGACCAAACTACCTACTTAGAACATCTTAAACAACATTGTGAATCAATTTGGGCTAAGAGAAAAGAATACCATGCTGATATCCTCAGCCGCTCTCTGAATAAACCAAGGGACTTATTTAACCTAGTAAAGTCCTTTATCAATCAACCATCTCTGCCACAACAAGAAGGGATTCTGCCCCAAGCCTATGCGAACTACATCCAATCCAAAACAATAAAAACAAATACTATATCATTACATGAACCTTTCCAAACTTCCCTTCCACAGTTTTCAATCACCAACCTCTCACCACCCTCTGTAAAAACCATAATTGAAGTTATTACCTCCATCAACACGACATCTTCACCAACTGACCCATGCCCAGCACACTGGATAAGATCTATGCGCACAGAACTCAGCCCTTTTATAGCTAACATAGCGAAGCTGTCATTTGAATCTGGTGTCTTCCCAGATGCTCTTAAATATACATCCATCCGACCACTGCTGAAAAACAACCAGCTTGACCCAAAGAAGGAGGACTCATACCGTCCAATCTCTAGTATCCCATTTCTAGCCAAAATTCTTGAGAAATTAACTCTCAGACAGATACAACAGCATATAGACTCATTTTCCCCTTTAGATCCATGTCAACATGGATTCAGGGAAGCCCATGGTGTAGAAACCCTCCTAACAACATTAATCAATACACTTATCAATGGCATTGACAACTTGAAAAATGTCTTTGCTCTAATATTTCTTGATACAACTGCTGCGTTCGATTCTGTGGATCACACACAACTACTAAAGCGACTTCATGAGAAGGGAATCAAGAACCGTGCTTGGGACTGGTGCAAATCCTTCCTGGAAGGTAGATTACAACAAGTTCGTATTGGTAATGCTACTTCTACTCCCTTTCAGCAGAATCAAGTTGTACCACAAGGCTCCTCCTTGTCTGCGCTGCTGTTCAACATCTGTGCTGCCCGCAAGCCAGGCTTCTCCCTCGCTGAACTCCTGCCCTATCGGGGCAGTGGGAGTGCTCCTGCCCTATCCGGGCAGTGGGAGCGGGAGAAAGCCCGCCCAGAAATCCCTCTCAAAAGCGGCGTCCCTACCGAGAGGGACCCGCTGTGCTGCCCGCAAGCCAGGCTTCTCCCTCGCTGAACTCCTGCCCTATCGGGGCAGTGGGAGTGCTCCTGCCCTATCCGGGCAGTGGGAGCGGGAGAAAGCCCGCCCAGAAATCCCTCTCAAAAGCGGCGTCCCTACCGAGAGGGACCCGCTGTGCTGCCCGCAAGCCAGGCTTCTCCCTCGCTGAACTCCTGCCCTATCGGGGCAGTGGGAGTGCTCCTGCCCTATCCGGGCAGTGGGAGCGGGAGAAAGCCCGCCCAGAAATCCCTCTCAAAAGCGGCGTCCTACCGAGAGGGACCCGCTGTGCTGCCCGCAAGCCAGGCTTCTCCCTCGCTGAACTCCTGCCCTATCGGGGCAGTGGGAGTGCTCCTGCCCTATCCGGGCAGTGGGAGCGGGAGAAAGCCCGCCCAGAAATCCCTCTCAAAAGCGGCGTCCCTACCGAGAGGGACCCGCTGTGCTGCCCGCAAGCCAGGCTTCTCCCTCGCTGAACTCCTGCCCTATCGGGGCAGTGGGAGTGCTCCTGCCCTATCCGGGCAGTGGGAGCGGGAGAAAGCCCGCCCAGAAATCCCTCTCAAAAGCGGCGTCCCTACAGGGCGCGCCCGCGCCTGGCGGGCCCGCGCCTGAGGGCCTCGCCAGAGGGCCCTTTGGCGTGGCCCTTAGGCGGTGGCCATTGGCGGTGAAAAAAAAGGAGTCCCTCACCACCAACACGCCGATAAAGCTGCGTCGCTTCCGCCACCCACGGGACCGGGTCCCCCCACATCGCCTAACACACCTGTGAAAGGCAGCCCCGGCTTGAGCTCCCCAGGACGGGTTTGAGCTCGCCAACTAATATCCCCACGCTCCTCGAGCTCTACAAGCTGGGTAGAGCACACCAACTCTCAACAGCAACACCAACAAAACCGACCAGGTGAGTCTCACAAACTCATTCAACAAGGACAGCGAACTGTATGAAATCTGTGCACACCTCATCGGACATCAGAAACTGCAAGCAAACATCACACAGAACACCACAGCTTACCACCATGATCGCTACATGGTTCCTACCATTCAGCCTCCTCACACATATCCTTTCACCAGACCCCCACCTCCACCACCTACACCATAACCCACAATGGCACCCACCCTCTAACTGGCATTACACAGTTCCACAATACAATCACCCCGCCACACACAGCACATCAACATCAAGAAGAAAAGACGCACACAAATCATACCCCCTCGCACATTTTTCAACGGAGTCACACAACACTACAGAGCAAATGACCATAGAGCTCATAAACGCGAGGTCCATATGCAACAAGATACACACACTAGCAGACCACATAGAATATCACCAACCAGACATTCTCTGCATTACAGAAACCTGGCTCAATCCCACCGACTCAGTTCTCCTCAATCAATTGGTACCAGACATCTACACAGCTTACAATTGCCCACGCACCCACAAACGCGGAGGAGGGGTTCTCATAATAGCAAAGAAAAACATGAAGTTCAAAACACACAGCTCCACCGACACACCACAAAGCAACACGCTTAGCATCATGAACAAACACATGGCACTCTGCCTAACCTACAGAGCACCCCGAGCCACTCCTGATGAACTGGCAGCAACGCTCGAAAACAGCATGCGCCCTCACAGCAACTAACAAACCCACCATCCTGCTAGGTGACTTCAACCTCAAGTCCACCAACACCAAAGATGCAGATGCCTTCCTCCAAGCAATGACAGCCCTTCAATACACCCAAATCATCAACGCCCCCACACACAGACACGGCTCTACACCTGACCTCATATTCGCAACCAACTCCCTCACTTCAAGAGGACTAATCTCAAACACCTTCCATCACCCCAGTCCCCTGGTCTGATCACCACACAATCAAGATCACACTGCAACTTCAAAAAGACAATCACAACGAACAAACCAACAATTCCCACATACGAAGGCGATTCAAGAAATTCGACAGAGACACCTTCCTGCTGGACACGTTAAATCAACTGTCAACAGAAGCAGACAACCTGGAGACTCAAATAATCAACTGGAACAACACACTATCCAACGCCGCCACAGCTACTGCTACCAGACCAAAGGAACACTGCAACAACAAGAGACATCACAAACCCTGGTACTCCTCGACCATAAGACAAGAGAAAAGAGAACTCAGAAAGATCGAACGGAGATGGAGAAAATCCAAGACAACAGAAAACCAGCAGATATACCTAACAAACCAAAGACTATACACCGAACACATCAACCAATCCAAGAAAGAATACCATACAAACATGATAAACACCTCCATAAACAAACCCAGAGAGCTCTTCGACATAGTGAAAATCCTCACAAAGGAACAGAAAACAGAAGAGGAAATACAAATAGACCCGCAAAAATTTGCTGATCACATCAAAGACAAATTTCACTCCACAGAACCAACTGCAACCAGCTCTGCTAACCAGCCTGATTCTCACCCCAAGACATGGGACACTTTCTACCTGCCCTCAACAGAACAGCTCTCCCACATCATCTCAGCAATCAGAACAAGCACCGCCCCCACGGACCCTTGCCCAGTATCATGGATAAAGGCCACCAAATCGAGCTTCATCCACATCATACACGACATTGTCCTCAACTCACTCACCCAGGGTCTCCTGCCAGCTCAACTCAAACTGGCTACAGTACGCCCAATACCTAAGAAAACCACCCTCGACAAGAAAGACCCTGCAGCATACAGACCAATATCCAGCATACCTTTTCTGGCAAAAATTATAGAAAAAGCAGTGCAACAACAACTACAGGAACATATCGACGACCACGCTCCTCTAGACGACAACCAGCACGGCTTCCGCCCCCAACATGGAGTTGAAACACTGCTGATCTACCTCATAGACAACATCCTCAGAGTCATAGACAACAACACTAAAGGCATCCTAATGATCTTCGTCGACATCTCCTCCGCTTTCGACACGGTTGACCACCTAACCCTCCTGGAAAGACTAAAGGAAACTGGACTTCATGGTACCACGTTAAAATGGTTCCAATCCTACCTCACCGACAGGCAGCTGCAAGTCAAGATAGGCCACAACACCTCTCAACCCATAAAAATCCGCCAAGGAGTACCTCAAGGATCCGCCCTCTCGGCACTCCTGTTCAACATATACATCCAACCGATATGCGACATCATGAAAGCGAACAACATTCAATACACCATCTACGCAGACGACATCATGATATACACACCTATCTCTACCGACAACCCAGACTACAAGAGAATAACTGACTGCCTAACACAAATGACAAACTGGTGCACGAACAACAACCTCTCAATCAACTACAGCAAGACTGAGGCTCTAATAATCACTCGCAACCATGACTTCATCCACCCACCGGACATCAAAATAGCAGACACAACCATTCCAATAAAATCCGAAGTAAAATACCTTGGAGTAACCCTGGACAACGAACTAAATCTCAAGTCTCACGTTAACAAAACGGTCAAGAATGCATACCATAGAATGAGAATCATCAGACGGCTTAAACCCCTCCTCGACGCAGAACACTTCCGCACGGTATGCCAAGCACTCATCACCCCATTAATGGATTTCTGCAACCCCATCTACCTTGGCCTACCAAAGCAAACTCTCAAACCGCTCCAACTAGCCCAAAATACCGCAGCACGCATCATTTCTGGCTCAACAAGACAGGACCACATTACCCCGGTTCTCAAAGACCTACACTGGCTTCCAATCAGCTCACGCATTAAATACAAAACAATAATAAACATATTCAAAATCAAACACCACATTTCAGCCAACAGCCTGCACACCCTCATTCAGCCAGACACCAGCACCCGCCCGAGAAGACAAGGAACCTCCAACAGAGTCAACACACCGAGGGACTTCAGAAAAACACGAAAAGACACCACAGAGAGAGCCCTCTCCCTGGCAGCCCCAACCATTTGGAACTCCCTCCCAGACGAGCTGAGAGCGACAACGGACCTCAAGGACTTCCGCAAACAGCTGAAGACAGCTCTGTTCATAGAACATTATGGACACGTCACTTAATCAACAAGGTCTGTTCAACAAAGACCCCCCCCCTGACGAAAGATTGTATATCGGCACAGGATTTATCCCATGACCTATCTGAATAGTACCTAGTATTATAGAACATGCTGTATCATAGCGCACCCTGTACATAGCCCCCCTAATCTAGAACACACCCCCCACACGCACACCACCCCCCCTGCACTCCCTGCATGAACCCCCCCCCCCGCACCTCACTTCCCCATCACTGCATGAACCCCCTCCACATCTTCTGATTGTTTTGTTGTGACACCGCCTTGATTTTTATGATAAGACGGTCTAGAAATACTGTTAAATAAATAAAATAAAAATATATGCAGCCAATCTGTGACATCGCACGCTCTTTTGGTATATCCTGCCTTATGTATGCGGATGATGTGTTATTATTCTCACCGATATCTGTATCATACCCAAACTATACAGTGCTAATCAATAACTGATTGGCTTCTCTCTCAAAACCTCCACATTAACTTTAAAAAAACAGAGGTTCTAATAATCACAAGGAATAAATCTTTCTCCCCTCCATCAATTCTAAAAGTCAGAGATGCTGATCTCCCAGTCAAATCAAGTATTCAATATCTGGGAGTAATTCTGGATCAAAGGTTAAACTTCAAGGAACATATACAACGCACCGTAAAGGCGGTTTACTTCAAGATAAAAACCCTTCGTCATCTGAGACCTATGATGGAGTCTGACGACTTCCGCACCATCTTTCAAGCTCTAGTCACGCCGCACTTTGATTATGCTAACATAATACTCCATGGCTTACCAAATATAACTATTAATCCTCTTCAATTAGCCATGAACGCAGCAGCTCGTGTCCTCTGTGGATCATCAAAGTGTGAGCATATTTCACTGTAATAACCAGATAAATGTTACTTGTCTGAAGTTTCTTGTTCCATGTAAACCGCGCTGATAACGAATAGTGCGGTAGATAAAAAATGTTAATAAATAAAATAAATAAATAAATTTCCCCCATTCTAGAGAAGCTTCATTGGCTACCAATAAGCTGCAGAATCCAATATAAGGCCATCCTTACCACCTTTAGGGCTTTCAATAATATTTCTCCAGATTCCATCTCTGATCTCATCATACACACAACAAATAACAGGTCCAGGAGATCTCCAGCTGTTGACACACTACTTATACCAAAAGTTTCATTAAAAGCTGATCAATCATCCATCAATAGGGCTTTTTCGAATTATGCTCCTAGATGTTGGAACAAACTTCCTCCCAATATCAGAGCAATTAAAGGCATCAAACAATTTTAAAAAGCCCTTAAACACCACATTTTCATCGCACACTTCAAACACCTAAACACCCCTTCCCCTCCCTCATCCTTTTAACCTTATACCTACCCTAACTAACTAACTAACTAAATGTATAGATTTTATATATCTATATATTTTATATATCAACATGTATTTCTAGAAATATAAATGATTTCCCTGTTTACTTCCTTGTTAATATTCCTGTTACTTGTAATAGGTCTGTTATAGCTGACCAAATGTTGTATTGTTTCAATGTAAACCGCACTGATGACAGCGCGGTATATAAGAAAATTAAATAAATAAATAAATAAAGTGTACCAGAGAACCTTTGTTCTGGGAACTCAGGCTTTGGAAGTTATTACACTGAGTTCACGCCGGCTAATAAAACTGCTGATTGCTTTCACGAAAACCTCAGGTGTCTTTTCTTGGTCTGGTAATTTACTACAACACTCCCACACAGGGGCGGCCCAAGGGGGGTGCGGGGCCATGTGCGGAGACTCGGTGCGTGGCCTCATTTGCATAAGTGGCCTTATTTGCATAATGTTACCATACACTAACTTTTAGTAAACATGTCTCTTAATGAGGGTATGGATAAAGGAAGACTAAAAGATTTCTACATTACTATAATCCAGTGCCAACCGCCAGGCACATTAGGAACTACTACAAACGCTGCCCATTTAGAACCCATAGCAAACCCGCCGTATCCTGACAGCATTACCAGGACTCACAAAGCACCATACCCTACCTATCAAAAGGCAACACTGCAAATATTAAACCATTTCAGAGAATACTGGGGAAAGAGAACAAGTGGCAATGTCAAATAGGAATTACATAAACAGAATACCTCAGCTCAGTTACACATGCAGAACATAGACCATCATCAACAAGGAATCACAATTTAGAAACAGGAAGGCAATAATTAAACTGGGAACCCCAAAAGCCAAACTTGGAATGTACAACAACACTGTAGAAATAAAACTATAAATTAAGTTCCTCTTGTACCAAACAAAGCGCAGACGTTAATGATGCACATTTCCCAGAGCTTTCATATTCCAGTTAATAAATTCAAAATAAAGAGATATCTTTCTACCTTTTGTGCATTTTTTTCAGTTGCAATTGCTCCAGCCACTTTCTTCTGGTTTCTTCATGTTTTCTGCTAACTCTCCATCGTCTGCTGTCCATTTGTTCTTTCTTCTCTCTTCTAGTTTTTTTTCCATTCTCTCTCTCTTCATCTGCTTTAACATACTAATCTTTCTCCTTTTGCTCTTTCCTCATTCCTATTTCATCCACACAAATTTTACCCCTCCATCCTCAATCCCCACTTACTCTCCCAATAACCAGCGAATTGTAGATTTTTCCTCCCTCCCACACAAAATATTTTCCCCTCTCCATTTTACTCTCCCAGCCCCATCCCATTCTAATCCTCCCCCAACATCAGCTCCCTTCTAGTTCCAGTCTCACCCAGCATCCATTCCCTTCTAGTCCCTGCATCAGCCCATTTCCAGTCCTACCCCCCATCAACCCATTTCCGGTCCTAGCTCCCCCATCCATTTTCAGTCTGAGTCCCTTCATCAGCTCATTTCCAATCCTAGCCCCCCCCCCCCCATCAGCCCATTTCTAGTCATTTCCTAGCCCCACCATCAGCCCATGTCAAATCCTAGCTCCCCTCAACTCAGCCCAATTCCAGTCCAAGCCCCCCCCCATGAGCCTACTTCCAGTTCTAGCCCCTCCATGAGTCCATTTCAATTCAAGCCCCCACCACAGCCCATTTCCAATCTTAGCTCCCCCCAATAGCCCATTTCCAGTCCTATCCTAGCTGCTCCATCAGCCCATTTTCAGTCCTAGCTCCCTTCCCACACAGCCCATTTCCATTCCAAGCTCCCTCCCCATCAGCTATTTGCAGTTCAAGCCCTCCCCTTCCACTCAGCCCATTTCCAGTCATAGCAACCCCCCAACCCATTACCAGTCCTAGCCCCCCATCAACCCACTTCCAACCCCCCATCAGCCCACTTCCAGTCTTAACCCCATCAGTCCATTTCCAGTCCTAACCCCCCCCCCCAACAGCCCACAGCCCATTACCAGTCCTAACCACATCAGCCCACCTCAAGTCCTAACCCCTCCCCATCAGCCCATTTCCTGTCCTAGCCCCCCCATAGCCCATTACCAGTCCTAACCCCCCCAACAGCTCACAGCCCATTACCAGTCCTAGCCCCCCCAGCCCATTATCTGTCCTAGCCCTCCCCTAGCCCATCACCAGTCTTAACCCCCCCAGCCCATTACCAGTCTTAGCCCTCCCCTAGCCCATTACCAGTCTTAACCCCCCCAGCCCATTACCAGTCTTAACCCCCCATCACCCCATTTCCAGACAGCCCCCATCAGCCTACAGCCCATTACCAGTCTTAACCCCCCCAGCCCATTACCAGTCCTAACTCCCCATCACCCCATTTCCAGACAGCCCCCATCAGCCCACAGCCCATTACCAGTCTTAAACCCCCCCATAGCCCATTGCCAGTCCTAACCCCTCCAACAGTTCACAGCCCATTACCAGTCCTAGCCCCCCCCAGCCCATTATCTGTCCGAGCCCCCCATAGCCCATTACCAGTCTTAACCCCCCATCACCCCATTTCCAGACAGCCCCCATCAGCCCACAGCCCATTACCATTCCTAACCCCCCATCACCCCATTTCCAGACAGCCCCCATCAGCCCACAGCCCAGTACTAGTCCTAACCCCCCCAACAGCTCACAGCCCATTACCAGTCCTAGCCCCCCCTAGCCCATTATCTGTCCTAGCCCCCCCCCCCCGCAGCCCATTATCAGACTTAGCCCTCCCCTAGCCCATTACCAGTCTTAACCCCCCCAGCCCATTACCAGTCCTAACCACCCCAGCCCATTACCAGTCCTAACCCCCCATCACCCCATTTCCAGACAGCCCCCATCAGCCCACAGCCCATTACCAGTCTTAACCCCCCCCCATAGCCCATTGCCAGTCCTAACCCCCCAACAGCTCACAGCCCATTACCCGTCCTAGCCCCCCCAGCCCATTATCTGTCCTAGCCCCCCAGACCATTACCTGTCTTAACCCCCCCCCCGCAGCTCATTACCAGTCTTAACCCCCCCGCAGCCCATTACCAGTCCTAGCCCCCCCAGCCCATTATCTGTCCTAGCCCCCCCAGCCCATTACCAGTCTTAACCCCCCCCCCCGCAGCTCATTACGAGTCTTAACCCCCCCGCAGCCCATTACCAGTCTTAACCCCCCCCCGCAGCCCATTACCAGTCTTAACACCCCCCCCCAGCCCAGCCCAGCCCAGCCCATTACCAGTCTAAACACCCCCCAGCCCAGCCCAGCCCATAACCAGTCTTAACACACCCCCCCCCCCACCCCAGCCCATTACCAGTCTAAACACCCCCCCCAGCCCAGCCCAGCCCAGCCCAGCCCAGCACCAGTCTTAACACCCCCCCCCCCCCCAGCCCAGCCCATTACCAGTCTAAACACCCCCCCAGCCCAGCCCAGCACCAGTCTTAACATAAGAACATAAGAACATAAGATATGACATACTGGGTCAGACCAAGGTCCATCAAGCCCAGTATTCTGTTTCCAACACTGGCCAATCTAGGTCATACGTACCTAGCAGTTTCCCCAAGGGACACAGGTTCCACAATGCTTGTATTGGTTCAAGCATTGATATCCTGCCCCTTTAGACGCGAGGGAGTGTCTCCCTCGCGTCTAAAGGGGCAGATGGGAAATTTCCCATTAGCCCCTGCGGGCTTAACAGAGACGCGAGGGAGACACTCTCCCTTCGCGAATCTGAAAGCCCTTGCAGAGAGGCTCAGCGAGGAGAGGGGGCCCCGCGGGACACTCCATTTTGCTGCAGAGGCCGCGGCAGCAGCCAGAGCCAGCTTCTTTTTTTTTTTAATATAATTTTTAAAAAAAAGCAGAATGTTCTTTGCGCGGGGCCCCCTGAAACGCGGGGCCCTGTGCAAAGAACATTCTTGCTCAATGGACGGGCCGGCCCTGCTCCCACACAGTAATCCCTCATAGGAATGAACACAACTACCAAAGCGCACTGTGACACTTCCACACAGTAATCCCTCCTAGGAAGGACTACAGCTCACAGAGTGCATTGTGACACACCCACACAGTAATCCCTCCTAGGAAGGACTACAGCTCACAGAGTGCATTGTGACACTCCCACACAGCAATCCCCTCTTAGGAAGGACTACAGCTCCCAGAGTGCTCTGTGATACTCCCATCGAGAAACTAGTTTATTTATAGGGCTTTGTGTGTGGAACTTGTTCTGTGCATATAATATCTTTGTTTCTATAGATCAGACAGATGAAATCCTCCAGGGCATTCGGTTGTTAGTAACTCCTCTCTCCTTCCCTGCTTTTATCTGCCTGAATATCACAGGAAGTGGATCTGTGAGATGACCCAGCATTAGTCCAGCCCCTTTCACAGGCTTTGCAGGGCTGGGGGAGGGCACTTGTTCCCCAGCCTGCCTCTCTTTGTCTGTGTTCACACTTCCTCCCACTGAAGCCACCAGGAAAGACCTCTCAAAATTCATACCACCAGCTTTGCAAAGAGGGAACCAAGGCGTGTTCCAGAGAAGGGCAGGAGAATGGCCGCAAGGTTTTCTGCTCAGCAGGTAGGAGACTGGCAGGAGGTGGGCAGCAGGGGAGGCAGTGCCACGATCCAGCCTCGGAGACACACATGCACTGCATGGGGCAAGCAGAAGGGGAAATGAGTCTGGCACTGCTCAGTCCAGGAAAGAAACTTCTGCTCTTTATTCCTTTCAAGCCTCTGAGGCTCTTCCTGTTCATTCCCCTCCCATGATGCTCTGAGTTTCTGTTTCCTGCAATGTCTTTGGATTCTCCTTTCCTCTCTCGCTCTTTCTTTTGCATAATTTCTTGTGTCAATTTGCAGAAAATAAGACCAAGATACACATGCACACAGGTGGACATTCAGACCTTTACACTTTATTCTCTGCACAAATCCAACAGACAGCTAAATCCTGCCTCTTCTTTCTCTATAAGATTGGCAAAATTTGTCTCTTCCTTTCTACACACACTACTAAGACATTTATCCACTCTTTAGTTCTCCTAGGACAAGCAGGATGAATCAGCCACACCTGCTGATGTCATCAGACGGCTCCGAGATGGATATCTCTCCAATAGCCCAGAAGGGCATTGCCCTTCTGAGTATGAGTCACTAGCCCAACCCTCCGATCCCGCCCCTAGCTGGCCAGTTTTACTTCTTCCTCCTTGCCCACAAGATGGATTTCTTCTCTCCTCCTTACTTCCAGTCTACTTAAACAAAAAAAAAAAGGAATATGCAAAGAAGATAAGAAGAAAGGAAAAGCATCACTCACCATGTCTGTTTATAAGACGTGTGCGTCCTGCTCCTGCAAGATGAGCAACTCGGACAACCACCATGAATTCATCCGCTGCCTCGGTAAGGATCCCCCAGTTCATGACTGTGCCGACTGTGCCCGCATGTCTCCAAGGGCCAGAAGAGCTCGCGGCTATGCCTTGGAGGATTTTCTCTCTTCTACTCACAGCTCAGGCACGCCGGATCTCTGCATCATAAACGGCACCAAAAAGAGGACCTCTGCCTTTAAGCCCGCTCCCGCGGTGACCAACCGGCACAAGAACAGGTCGGCAGCATCTGCTTCCTCCCCAGCGGCAGCCTAAGACGCGGCTCAGAGGGCCTTCATCTCCGACCAGCCCCCCACACGGTCTTCCTCCCCCGATGCTCCGGAGATCTCATCAACATGTGGGAACTCTGGGGGCAGCCATCTTGCCTCTGAACAAGTGGTGTTGCAGGCTGCCGCCCCCTCCTCTGCTGTTGGATGTCCTCTACACTCCTAGGAGCAGCCGGACCAACCCCGTGAAGGCAGGGAATCCCTCTCTCCTCGGCCTAGAGGATCCCCCGACAGCCTGGAAGCCAGCCAAAAATGGCACTGCTGCTCTGAAAGATCACTGGAGCATCACATACAAAGCCGGAGCACCTCGGGACAGCACAGGCACCACCAGAGCACCTCGGGACATCACATAGACATCACAGGAACACAGCAGACACACACATAAGGGGAAGCATGGAGGGAGAAGGAAACACCTTTCACCACAGGACAAAAGAGTCAGGTACTCCTCTAGTTCCCCCTCCTCTCCGGCCGCCTCCTTCATAAGAACATAAGACATGCCATACTGGGTCAGACCGAAGTCCATCAAGCCCAGTATCCTGTTTCCAACAGTGGCCAATCTAGGTCATACGTACCTAGCAATATCCCCAAAAGACACAGGTTCCACAGTGCTTGTACTGGGTCAAACATTGATTATCCTGGGTCCCTGTTTAATAGTGGTTTATGGACCTTTCCTCCAGGAACTTGTCCAAACCTTTTTTAAACCCAGCTACACTAACAGCCCTTACTACATCCTCCGGTAACAAATTCCAGAGTTTGATTACACGTTGAGTGAAAAAATATTTTCTCTTATTTGTCTTAAATAGTTTACCCTGTAGCTTCATTACATGTCCCCTAGTCTTTCTATATTCTGATAGCGTAAACAATTGATCCACGTTTACCCGTTCCACTCCATTCATTAATTTATAGACCTCTAACATATCTCCCCTCAGCCGTCTCTTTTCCAGGTTGAAAAGCCCCAACCTTTGTAGCCTCTCTTCATAGGAGTAGTCTTCCATCCCCTTCACCATTTTGGTGGCTCTTCTCTGTACTTTTTCTAATAACGCTATGTCCTTTTTAAGATACGGTGACCAGAATTGCACACAATATTCAAGGTGCGGTCGTACCATGGAACGATACAGAGGCATTATAATATCCTTTGTAAGTCGGAGGATGTTTTGACTTCTTCTTCTGTAGTTGTTCCCTCTAATGTTTCTTTATTAGATATATGGAAACAAGTTTTGGTTACTAATTCTTTGCTCACTAAATTTATGGATCAAACAGCGGCTTTCTCCCAGCAGGTTGCGCACAAGGTTCAAACCTTGGACTCAACTGTTGGGAGTTTGTCTCTTCGAGTTGGTAAGTTGGAGACTCAAGCTGGAGACTTTCAGTCGGCGAGTGCTTCTTCATTAAAAGATATCGTACTTTTGCATGATCGCATAGAATTATTAGAAAACAAGTCTCGTGCAAATAATATCCGCATTCTAAATTTTCCCAAGTTTCGTCTTACGATACCTCTCCTTCTTTTTAAGCAGTATTGTAAGGATGTGCTGTTGTTGTCAGATATTGATATTCCTATTTCACATTCCTATTACTTGCCGAGTCGGGAGACTTGGTTGAATGATAATGTGGCTTTATCTGATTTGCAAAGTGATTTAAATTTGACTGATTTCCTTGAAAATTCTCAAATTTCGATCTCTACTCGAGCTACTTTAGTGCTTTCTTTAGTTAATTTTTCTGATAAAGCAAAGATTATGAAAGCTTTTTTCTCAAAAAAAATGTTACTTTTCATAGTGCAAAGATTTCCATTTTTCCTGACGTTTCTCGTCATACTCAGTTGAGGAGGAGGTCCTTCCTGCAGCTTAAACCTCGTGTTTTGGCTGCGGGGGGAACCTTCTTCTTGCGGTTTCCCTGTAAATGCTTGATAACTATACAGGGGATAGATTATGTTTTTGTTGATTCCACTCAGTTAGAAGCGCTCTTAGTGTCCCTTCAGGCCTGAATTACTTTTTCTTTTTTAATTTGTCGGTTGTATTTTTAGTTGGATGTAGCCTTCTAAAGTATTTTCTTGGGTCTCTTTTTATGCTGGTCTTCTGCATGATGTGGGCTAGGTAACAGTATTGAATATTTCCTAAATGTTTTGTATTGTATTGTATTTATCTGCTGTATATTTTCTGTTTTGCTGCTTTTGTGTTAGCATTAATGATTAAAATAAAAAAAATATATATCCTTTGTTTTATTTTCTATCCCTTTCCTTATGATACCTAGCATTCTATTTGCTTTCTTGGCCGCCGCTGCACACTGGGCGGAGGGTTTTAACATGTTATCCACGATGACTCCTAAATCTTTTTCCTGGGTGGTGGTTCCCAATGTGGAACCTTGCATCATGTAACTATAGTGTGGGTTGTTCTTTCCTAGGTGCATAACTTTGCACTTGTCCACATTAAATTCCATCTGCCATTTGGATGCCCAGTCTTCCAATTTATCCAGATCCTCCTGCAGTTTTCCACAATCCTCTCGGGTTTTAACAACTTTAAACAGTTTTGTATCATCTGCAAATTTGATAACCTCACTCGTTATTCCCTTTTCCAGGTCATTTATGAATATGTCAAAAAGTAGCGGACACAGCACAGATCCCTGGGGTACTCCACTATTCACCTTTTTCCATTGGGAATATTGGCCATTTAGCCCTACCCTCTGCTTTCTATCTTCTCGGGACACAGAAACCCTGAGCCTTCTCCCGGCACTTCTGCTCAATCTGAGACCCTGGTACCTCAACCCCTCTGGGCTCCAGAACTGGATATAGCCCATGTTCTCCATGCTCCTTCTCCTGCTCATCTACGTGCTTCGGGCCCCCTAGGGCCTACACAGCTTTTCCAGCTATTTTCAGATTTCTTCCAGGACTGGTCTTCCTCGCGGACTCCTGCTCCTACAGAAGCACAGCTACCCTCGGCTCGAAACCCAGCAAGTCACACTAACCCTCCTGACCAGCCTGTCTCCCCCACATCTACCTCCTCTATGGACTCCATAGCAGTCCTCTCCCCCTGGACAACATCTGATGCTCCCAGTGGGGATGGGGAGGCCCCGTCCACGAGAACCTACCTCAGCAGAGATGAGCTGCCTCCTCCTCTCGAGACCCTGTCTACTGGACCCAAACTGGACAGTAACTCCAACCCTAAGAACTTAACATACCCCAAGTTCCTGCAGAAGATCTCCTCGACTCTAGGGGTCCCAGCCCCTGACATAACAGATCAACATCCGGAAACTCAAGCAGCCCTAAAGTTCCTTGAAACTCCCAAAATCTCCGCAATCATGCCACTGCACCCCTTAGTGAAGGAGAACCTCCTTAAAATATGGCAGAACTCGGCCATTGGGGCCACTTCTTCACGGAAGGTGGACACCAAATACCTGATCTAACCATCGCCAGGGTTTGAAAAGCCTCAACTACCCTACAACTCACTCATCATGGAGTCCACCCTCAAGCGGGTCATATCTGCTCGCAATCAAACCAACTGACCACCAGGAAAGGACCTCAAACTTCTGGATGAGGTCAGAAAGAAAGTCTTCCACCACACAATGCTTTCTGCTACTACTTCCCCTCCTCCCCTTCTTCACTCACAACTTTCCACCCTACCTCTGCTACTCTTACTTCCTTTTCTATGACCTCTGAGGAGGAAACCACTCGCCTTCTCTCCTCATCCAAACTCACTACCTTCTCCTCTGATCCTATTCCCACCCATCTCCTTAGCTCCATCTCTTCCACTATAGTCCCTTCCATCTCTTATATTCTCAACATATCCCTCTCCACTGCAACTTTCTCTGTAGCCTTCAAGTATGCTGTGGTCACTCCTTTCCTCAAGAAACTCTTACTAGATCTACCTGTCCTTCTATCGACCAATCTCCCTCCTTCCCTTCATTTCTAAGCTGATTGAATGTGCAGTTCACCATCATCACCTCAATTTTCTCTCAAGCCCTTCCGTATCCTCTACAATCTGGCTTTCGTCCTTTACTGCACATTCTACTGAAACGGCTCTTGCCAAAGTCTCCAGTGACCTGTTCCTGGCAAAATCCAAGGACATTTACTCAGTCATCATCCTTCTTGACCTTTCTGCTCACTTCTGAAACTATTGTCATAACCTTCTCCTTGATACCTTGTCTTTGCTTGTTTTAAGGTCTTTGTGCTCTCTTGGTTCTTTTCTTATTTCTCCGATCATTCTTTCAGTGTTTGTTCTGGTGGATCCCTTGTAAAATTGACTTGCAGTAATCCAAGAGTGAGGTGATAATGGCTTGGCATACTGTCCTAAAGTGGTTGTGATCCAGTAGTGGATTGAGATTGTGCAGGATCTTCATTTTGTAGTTTGCAGTGGTTGTGATTTTCTTAATGTGCACTTGCAGATTCAGTCGCTAGTCTAATGTGACTCCAAGGTATTTCATTTCCTGTTTTACAGGGAGGGTGATGTCATTGACCTTGAAAGATTCTGGGGGTGAGTAGGATGTCTCTCTGGTGATGATCAGGATCTTGATCTTGTCACAGTTGATTATCAGGTTGTAGTCTTTTAACCCATCTACGACAGCATGATTTTATAGGTGACAATTCTGAGTTCTTGGTGTTGAATGGGGCATATAGCATTAGGGCATTGGTGTATAAGTGGTAATTTATTTTGTGGCTCTGATTGAGTTTGCAAATATGTTGTATGTACAGGGTTATATCACTGGGG
Organism: Ichthyophis bannanicus; assembly: GCA_033557465.1. Lineage (NCBI taxonomy): Eukaryota > Metazoa > Chordata > Amphibia > Gymnophiona > Ichthyophiidae > Ichthyophis > Ichthyophis bannanicus. The sequence continues at coordinate 26,312,308 of CM066031.1, read as the reverse complement.
GTATGTCACTTAGATGTTTGATCAGTTTGGACGTTTTGTCCCTTAGGTTAAATTGCTGCATGCATGCTCTCAAGTAAAATTGTAATCAGGAGAGGGGGGTGCTGTTTATTCCTATTTCTGTCAGCTGATCTTCAGGGTTGCGGACCACACACTGCCCACCCTCGCTCCGCCTCAGTGACACCCCTTTACACCCACATCTAAGCCTCCCTGTAAAACACTTTCCTGCTATTTACGGGACAGAATGACCCCCAGAGTGTTTACGAGTGAGGTGAGCAGTGTTTGCACATTGCAATTTGGTCTAAATTCATGTTGTTGCATGTCCAAGGGGGTGGAAGTGTTATGAAGTCCTGCAGCTGTAATTGTACTGCCTTTTCTATTATTTTCACTAAATTTGGAAGTATCTTTGCATTGCAAAGATACTGTTCTGGACATATCATGTTTTTCAAGATGGATAACAACATCAGTATTAAACCCCTTACTTTCCTCTGGGACTTCCCTAGCAAGCTGGTTCGTATTCTTACTGGTTGAAGACTCTGGAAGGCATTTTAACACCTTCTGACCCTGGAACGGAGTTCCTGAAATTAATGCCTCTGATAATGGAATCACCTAGTAATATCAGTTTTCTTTTTTGAAATACCTTAACACCCGGGACATTTCTCTTACACTGTATGTCAATTTTCTTGTCTAAGACCACAGCTCAGTTTCCATTAATGGAGAATCCTCATTTAACAAAGCAGAGAAGGTATTATGAAAGGATATCTCGAGGTGGAGTGGGTGGCTCCATGTAATGAGTTGTAACCTGCCAGAACCCACTGTGATCCATTTATTCTTGAATTGCTGGATTTTTTTTATTATTATTTATTTATTTTATTTTATTTTAAGTTTATTTTATGCTGCCTTTTCCAGTAATCAAAGCAGATTCCAGACAACAAAACTTCTTACATTGAACATAGTTATTACAGAGTGAGATGGAAGAATTATATTTAACATTTCTTTTATACTGCCTTTCATGATATCAAGGTGGTTTACATTGAACAAACTGGAATTACATTGAACAGGGCATTATATTTATTTATTTATTTAACAATTATTTCTATACCGCTCTTTCACAAGTATCAAGTGCGGTTTACAATGAACAGTATGTTATATGGTATGGATAGTATCATACCAAGTCATTTTACATAGAACAGATGAACTAGGTACAGATAACAGTATAAAGTTTAAACAGTGAATTATTAAACTATTATAACATATATACATAGTAACTATATACAAATTGTATCATATGTCGCGTGTGGTTGTATACTTTATATAAGCTTCAGGCACGTGAGTGTATGTTGTTTGAATTGTAGTAGTTAACCTGCGTCTCTTTGTGTCGTCTGGCCAGTCTCTGATCCTTGGTTGTAATGCAATGAGAATAAATGGGTTTTCAGTTTTTTTCTAAATTCCTTTATGTCTGATATTGAGCGAATGTTGTCAGGAAGGTTATTCCAGAGGGTAGGAGCTGAGTGTGAGAATGCTCTCATGTTGGTTTGTTTTTTTGCTTTTGTGTAGTCTTTTGGTCTACTTCTTTGTGATCTTTTATCTATTTCTATCTTGATGAGTGTATTGAGTATAGTTGGCGCTAAGTTATTTATTAGTTTAAATGTTGTAAGTAATATCTTATATTTTATTCTGCTGTGGATAGGTAGCCAATGGAGTTCAGCTAATGTCGGTGTGATATGTTCAATTGAGCTTATATTCATTATTATCCTTGCTGCTATGTTCTGAGTTAGTTGTAACTTTTTAATATTTTGCTTTGTGATGCCATTAAGGATTAAATTTGCAAAATCAAAGTGTGGGGTGATGATGGCTTGTATTATGGTTATGAAGTCTTGTAAGTGGATTAATGGTCTTAGTTGTTTCAAGGTCTTAAGTTTGTAGTGTATGTTTTTTGTTAGATATTTTATGTGAGAATCCATGTTAAGTTTATTGTCAAGTATCACACCCAGGTATTTTATTTCCTTTTTTATGTTGATTTCATGGTTATCAAGTGTGATGGTGCTTGGAGATACCTATTTTACAGGGAACATGGGCAATGAAGGGTTAAGTGGCTTGCCCAAGACCACAAGGAGCCCCTGTGGGACTTGAAACCCCCGTCCTTCTGGCCCAAGGTTGCTGTCCTCTAGTGGGATTTGAACCCCCTGCCTTCTGGGCTGAGGTAACTTGCCCCAACCACTAGGCCACTCCTCCCTGCAACACCCCTGACATTATATACAGATTTTTTATCTAATTCAATATCAACTTTTTACAGTGGCATATTTAAATCACATATTTACAAAGATAATTCCATTTCCAACATATTTACTAAGCTCAAGAGTTGTCAACTTACACAGTAACATAGTAAATGGCAGCAGATAAAGACCAGTATGTTCCATCAAGTCTGCCCAGTAAGAAGGCAAGAGTAGGTGCACCTGCCGCTCTGTGCAGGTCACCCCTCCCCATGTCTTTGTTTAGGGGTGAACCCACTGCTCCCTGTAGGACACCCCTGTTTGTTGAGAAATTAGATAGTTAAGTTTATTTTGATTTTATCCTGTTGCTGTAAAGGGATCAACTGTATCTGTCCCATGCCATTTTGAATTCCATCACTGTTTGCCCCCACCACTTCCAACTGGAGGGCATTCCAAGCATCATAAGAACATAAGATATGCCATAGTGGGTCAGACCAAGGTCCATCAAGCCCAGTATCCTGTTTCCAACAGTGGCCAATCTAGGTCATACGTACCTAGAAGTTTCCCCAAAAGACACAGGCTCCACAATGCTTGTACAGGGTAAAGCACTGATATCCCAGGTCCCTTCTTAATAATGGTTTATGGACCTTTCCTCCAGGAACTTCTCCAAACCTTTTTTAAACCCAGCAACACTAACAGCCTTTACCACATCCTCCGGTAACAAATTCCAGAGTTTGATTACATGTTGCGTGAAAAAATATTTTCTTTTAATAGTCTTAAATAGTTTACCCTGTAGCTTCATTGCATGTCCTAGTCTCTCTAGTCTGATAACGTAAACAATCGATCTACATTTACCCGTTCCACTCCATTCATTAATTTATAGACTTCTATCATATCTCCCCTCAGCTGTCTCTTTTCCAGGTTAAAGAGCCCTAACCTTTTTAGCCTTTCATAGGAGTATCCTTCCATCCCCTTTACCATTTTGGTGGCTCTTCTCTGAACCCTTTCTAATAATGCTATATCCTTTAAGATACGGCAACCAGAATTGCACACAATATTCAAGGTAAGGTCTCACAATGGAATGATATAGAGGCATTTTAACATCTTTTGTTTTATTTTCCATTCCTGTCCTTATGATACCTTGCATTCTATTTGCTCTCTTGGCCGCCACTGCACACTGGGCCGAGGGTTTTAACATGTTATCCACAATGATGCCTAAATCTTTTTCCTGGGTGGTGGTTCCTAATGCAGAACCTTGCATCGTGTAACCATAGTTTGGGTTGTTCTTCCCTAGGTGCATAACTTTGCAGTTGTCCACATTAAATTTCATCTGCCATTTTGATGCCCAGTCTTCCAATTTATCAAGATCCTCTTGCAATTTTCCACAATCCTCTTGGGTTTTAACAACTTTAAATAGTTTTGTGTCATCTGTAAATTTGATAACACCGCCTTGATTGAAGGATAAGGCGGGATAGAAATACCCTTTAAATAAATAAATAACCTCACTCGTTTTCCACTTTCCAGGTCATTTATGAATATGTCAAAGAACAGCTGACCCAGCACAGATCCCTGGGGTACACCACTATTCACCTTTCTCCATTGGGAAAATTGGCCATTTAGCCCTACCCTCTGCTTTCTATCTTTTAACCAGTTCATGATCCATAATAGTACACTACCTTCTATCCCATGACTCTTTAGTTTTGCCAAAGGTCTCTGATGAGGGACCTTGTCAAAGGCTTTCTGAAAGTCCAGATACACTATATCAACTGACTCACCTTTTTCCACCTGTTTATTCACATCTTCAAAAAAACATAACAGATTAGTAAGACAAGATCTTCCTTGTCTAAAGCCATGTTGGCTGTCTCCCATTAGGCTATGACTATCTACATGCTGAGTAATTTTATTCTTTATGATGGTTTCTACCATTTTTCCCGGTACTGACGTCAGACTTCCTGGTCTATAGTTTCCCTGATCACCCCTGGAACCCTTTTTAAAAATTGGTGTCACAATGGCGATCCTCCTGTCTTCAGGTATTAGAGATGATTTTAATGATAGTTCACAGATTACTAATAGCAGGTCTTCAATCTCATATTTCAATTCTTTCAACACCATTGGATGTATACCATCTGGCCCAGGTGATTTGCTACTCTTCAGTTTATCTAATAGTTGTAATACATCTTCCCGATGTATTGATATTTCCTTCAATTCTTCCACACCTTTAAATACAACTTCAGTCATGGGTAACATCCCTACATCTTCCTCAGTAAAGACCGAAGCAAAGAATTCATTCAGTCTCTCCCCTATCGCCTTGTCGCCTCTTAGTACCCCTTTAACCCCTCTATCATCTAATGGACCAACTGACTTTCTCACCGGTTGTTTGTTAAAAATGTACTTGAAAGTCTTTATTTTGCGTTTTTGCTTCCGCAACAAGCTTTTTCTCAAATTCTCCCTTTGTCTGCTTTATCAATGCCTTGAATTTTACTTGCCAGTGCTTGTGCTGTTTCCAGGTTTCGTCGTTTGGCTCTTTTTTCCATTTTTTGAAAGATGCTGTTTGGCAACAACAGCCTCTCTGACCTCACCTTTAAACCATGCTGGCAGTTTTTGGGACTTCCTTCCACTTTTCTTAAAGCGTGGAATACAGCTGATCTGGGCTTCCAAGATAGTATTTTTCAACAACACCCAAGCTTGATTTAAGTCTTTAACCTTTGCAACTGCTCCTTTTAGTTTTTTCTTAACTATTTTCCTCATTTTATCATAGTCTCCCTTTCGAAAGTTAAAAGGTAATACAGTGGATTTCCTTACTATCCCTCCTCCACTAATTAAATCAAAGGCGATCATGCTATGATCACTATTGCCAAGTGGCCCCAACATCCTCATCTCTTGCACTAGATCTATTCGTCCTATCATAAAAAAACAATAAACTTGACCCAAAAGACCCAAACACATACAGGCCCCTAGCCAGTATACCATTCATTGCTAAAATAGAAAAAAATATACAACTACAAGATCACATAGACATACACAAACCCCTTGATTCACACCAATGCAGTTTCCGACCCTTCCATGGAGTCGAAACCCTCCTAATAACTCTGATGGATTTTCTCATCAGAGGTACAGATGACAACAACCAGGGTTTCCTACTCCTTTTCATAGATATATCCACTGCATTTGATAATATCAACCACAATACTCTAATAGACTAGAAAACCTAGGGATAGGAGGGACAGTCCTCAAATGGTTCATATCTTATATTTCGCACAGATTGATACGTGTCCAAATAGGCCAAGACACATCAGAGACATTCTCTCAAGGACAAGGAATCCCTCAAGGTTCATCCCTCTCTGCCCTCCTTTTCAATTTATACCTGCAGCCTATTACAAACAAATTTTAAAAACACAAAATTAACCATTTTATCTATGCCGATGACATCATGCTTGCTATCCCAATAAACACTAACAGCACCTCATACAACCTGTCAGAATGCATGAATGAGACCAACTCCTGGCTAGAAACCAACTATCTCAACATTATCTTTAAAAAAACAGAGGCAATGTTTGTAACAAGAAAACCTGACACTGATGACACCTACCCAACAACCATCACAATCAACAATACTAGTATAACTGTCAAAAAAAGAAGTAAAGTACCTAGGGGTAATATAAGACCACACACTCACCATGCTACCTCACATAAAACAGACAGTAAAAACTATATTCTATAAACTCAAGACCATACAACACCTAAGACCCCTCCTTGACACACATGATTTTAGATCTGTAGTCGGCACACTCATCACCCCCCACTTCGACTATTGTAATAGTCTCTTAATTGGCCTGCCACTTAAGAATACATACCTATTACAAAGAGCCCAGAACATCTGTGCTAAGGTAATATCTGCGGGATTGTGTGCAGCATGGTTCCCTATAGCCCTTATTCTCCTTCTGATGTCTGGTGAGGGACGCGTTTGCTCTCCTCTTCCTGGGGATTCTGGGTTTTATTTCCAACTGACCCAGATTGTTGGAAGATTGTCCTGAGAGCATTGTTAAAAACAGCACTGGAGAGGATTTCAGCGAGGGCTTCGTCTGTTGGAGATGTTGGCGGTCTGAGCACCTGGTACACTGCTGCAGAAGGAATTCAAATTCAATTCAAGTTCTAGCTAAGTGACTTTCTTAAGCTTTAACCATCATATGAATTATATTTCCCTTCGGTTGGTATTGGAGGGGTTCTATCCCTCCAATCCTTGTTGAGGCTGTGTCCTTATTTAAATTTAAGATAAAAACGGAACAGCATACAACGAGAGGGAGTTCCCTCATGGTGTGAGTTCCAACAAAAATAGAGTTTGTCATGTGTTTCCCTTTTCCGTGTGAAGGTAATATCAAAAACACGTCTAACCGACCACGTGACCCCCATACTGCTTGAACTACATTGGCTCCCCATAAAAGTCGAATAAAATATAAAATACTTCTAACAACATTCAAACTCCTTAACATCTCCCCCTCACACCTAACCACCCTCCTACACTTTCCATCAGAATCAAGAACACGTAGACAAAATGCAACCCACTCTCTCAACATGCACAAAGCCTTCAGAAAAACAAAGAAAACTACAAGCTCCAGAGCCTTCTCATTTGCTGCCCCCACCCTCTGGAACGAACTCCCAATAACCCTTCGCATGATAAAGGACCTTCAACTATTCAAAAAAGAACTCAAAACCTACCTCTTTACAGAGCATTTTGAAATCCCCTACCACCCAAGAGCCACACCCCAGCAGTCACAGAAACAATCCCACCAACCCCCTGAACCCACAAATGACTAACCCCGACAGAACCACCGCTATGAACCCCCCCCCCCCAGTATGTATTACGTAAGAAAAGAGGAAGAAAATAACTATTTCCAGAATGTACACAAGATAGGTTGGTTTATTGTTCATTGTGATATATGTCAATAGTTCGTTGTAAATAGCTTATGACACAGTTGCTTATAATGTTTACTGTACATAGTTACAACTACTGTTCCATGTAAAACTATATAAAATTATTTAACTGTTCCCTGTAAACTGCCATGATCTCTGGAAGGGGCGGTATAGAAGAAAAGAATAAATAAAAAAAAAAATAAAAAAAAAAGAGATCTGGTTTTACACTAAGGACTAGGTCTAATATGGCTTCCCCTCTGGTCGGTTCATGAACCAGCTGCTCCAAGTAGTAGTCATTTATTTCATCTAGGAACTTTATCTCCCTAGCTTGTCCTGCCGTGACACTGACCCAGTCGATACCGGGGTTAATTGAAATCACTCATTATTATTACTAAGTTGTAACGTTTGTTAGCTTCCTTAATTTGAGCATTTCATCATCCATTTGTTCATTTTGGCCAGGCGGTTTATTTTATTTAGTTATTTATTTACTTCTCTTATATACCGCGCTATTAAAATCAGTGCGGTTTACAATTGAACAAAAAACATACTGCAATGTCACACGACAATTGAGTTTTTACATTGAACATGGACGAGATAACCTGGAGGTAACAGGGGTAACTAATTACAGAGTAATTTTTCATGGAGTATGGTGAGAAATTATATATATAGTATGGTGAGAAATTATACATATAGTATAGCTTGGTTTCAACATATTTATAAGAGGTTTAATCAATAAGATGTGTGATCAGTACCAATAATAAATAAGAGAGGGGATATGGTGGTAAAGCTAGTCATTTTCTTTATGGTGTTGGATTTTGGGTGGGGTGGAGTAGGGTGTAGGATGTGAGGATGGGTGGTTTCAATCCATAGAGATTCTACAGCAAATTTTGTTTTGTGCAAAACTTTAATCCTTTCTGACTCAATGCCCTCTCTAACAAAGCGCAACCCCTCCACCAATTTGATCAGCTCTATCATTCCGATATAGTTTGTACCCAGGTAATCACAGTGTCCCACTGGTTGTCCTCCTTCCACCATGTCTCTGATATTGCAGTGTTATCTAACCTCTCATTTAATGCTATATATTCTAACTCTCCCATCTTAAATTTTAGACTTCTAGCATTTGCATACAAGCATTTTAGAGACTGTATTTTATTCATATTAATCTGGCTATTGGGAGGCATGGGTAATTTGGGATCTTTAAGCTCTGTCTGCTCCATACTCGAGGGCATTTGGGCTACTTTACTCTTTTTTGGAACCTCTCTGTTTTTGGTAGTATCCTTCAAGGATACATTCTTCCGAACCATCTGCTCTTGGGCGACTGTTGGCTTTCCCCTATTATCTGGTTTAAAAGCTGCTCTATCTCCTTTTTAAAGGTTAAGGACAGCATCCTGGTTACATCCCGGTTAAGGTGAAGCCCATCCCTTCGGAAGAGCCCCTCCTTTCCCCAGAATGTTCCCCAGTTCCTAACAAATCCCAAACCCTCATCTCTGCACCGAGTCTCATCCACGCATTGAGACTCTGGAGCTCTGCCTGCCTTTTGGGTCCTGCGCGTGAAACGGGAAGCATTTCAGAGAACGCTATCCTGGAACTTCTGGATTTCAACTTCCTACCTGAAAGCCTAAATTTAGCCTCCAGAACCTCCCTACCACATTTTCCTATGTCATTGGTACCGACATGTACCAAGACAGCAGACTCCTCCCCAGCACTATCTAAGACCTTATCTAGGTGGCGCGTGAGGTCCGCTACCTTCGCACCAGGTGGGCATGTTACCAGGCGATCCTCACGTCCACCAGCCACCCAGCTATCTACATGCCTAATGATCGAATCACCAACTATAACGGCTGTCCTAACCCTTCCCTCAAGGGCACATGGCCCTGGAGAAACTTCCTCGGTGCGAGAGGGTTTTACATCACCTGGAGGACAGGTCCTAGTTACAGGATTACTTCCTGCCACACCAGGGTGATGCTCTCCTGTCACGTGACTTCTCTCCTCCATTTCAACAGGGATGCTGCCAGATTGGAGGTGGGACTTCAGGACTATATCCTTGTAGGTCTCGCCTATGTATCTCTCTGTGTTTATGTTTTCCAGGTCTGCTACTCTAGCCTCTAGAGAACGGACTCGTTCCCTGAGAGCAAAGAGCTCCTTGCACCTAGTGCATACGTAAGACCACTTACCAACTGGGAGAAAATCATACATGTGACACTCAATGCAAAAGACTGAAAAGCCCCCATCTCGCTGCTGGACTGCTGTCTGCATCTTAGTTTTAAGCTTGTGTTTAGATCTTTAAGTTCTTTACTTACTAAGGGTTGCTATGGATATTTATACTAATAAAACTGTACCTAATACGTTTAATATACTTTGTTCACCTGAAGCTTAATTAATCTCAGGTCCTTAGTGTATGACTGATTTGGGTTACGAGCTTCACCTGAGAGCACCTCCTGTCCTTTAAGATATGTAAGTACCTATAAAGCTACGATTATCCCATGGGTGAGTGGGTTTTAGGGAGGGAGGGAAATAACACTTATTAAAAGAGGGCTGCTACACAGTACCCTGTCCTGTGCTGCTGAGGTAAGCTATATTCTGATTTGATTTAAATTATAGCTCTTTGCTGCTGCTAGGCTCTAACTTATTATGAAATTTAAACTACAAGCTCTCTGCTGGGTTCCAAATTTAACCAGAAAGCTCCCTTCTGTGTTTTAAATTTAAACTAAAAGTACTTTGCTGATGTTATGCCCCGAGTGACTATTAAATTTAAACTACAAGCTCTCTGCTAGGTATGAAATGTAACCAGAAAGTTCTCTTCTTTGTTTTAAATTTAAAACTTAAACTGCTGCTACTAGGCCCTGACTGATTTAACAAAAAATAGTGGTTCACAGATTAATTAGCTTTAATAGAAAGAATTCCTTTTAGAAAATTCCCAGAAATATATACTCACAATTGCAGATCTCTCTCCGGAAGTAACAGTCCTCTTTTCTAGTCCTTCAAGATCACCTTTTCAGTGAAAAAGTATTTCCTGATATTGCCTTTCAATTTATCCCCTTGCAGATTTATGTTATGCCCTCTAGTTTTACAGCTTCCCCATCTTTGGAAGTGGTTTGTTTGTTCATTAATTCTCTTTAAATTAAAGGTCTGAATCATATCTCCTCTTTCCCTCCTCTCCTCCAGAGTGTACATATTTAGGTCTTCAAGTCTCTTCTCATAAGGCTACTGATGCAGACTGCAAATCATTTTGGCCGCCTTCCTCTGAACAGTTTCCAGTCTTTTTATATCCTTTGCAAGATATGGTCTCTAAAACTGAATACAGTGAGGCCTCACCAGTGACTTATACAGTGGCATTAGTACCTCTTCCTTTCTGCTGGTAATTCCTCTTTGTACTCGTATGCAACCCAACATCCTCCTGGCTTTTGCCACTGCCTTGTCACACTGTTTTCCCACCTTGAGATCCTCAGGAATAATCACATCCAGGTCCTTCTCCTGGTCCGTGCACACCAACCTCTCGCCCCCTATCACGTACATTTCACTTGGATTTCTGCTTCCAAAGTGGATGACACTGCACTTCTTCGCATTAAATCTTAACTGCCAAGCATTAGACCATTCTTCCAGCTTTTGTAGATCTTTCCTCATGTTATTCACTCCCACAGGGGATTACACTCTGTTGCAAATGTTTGTGTCATCTGCAAAAAGACAGACTTTTCCAGTCAGTATTCAGAAATATCACTCACAAATATATTGAACACTGCCGGGCCCAGGACCAAACCCTGGGGCACCCCGCTAATCACCCTCCTTTCATCCGATTGAGCTCCATTTACCATCACCTTCTGTTGTCTGTCAGTCAACCAATTTCTGATCCAGTTCACCACCTTGGAACCCATCCCCAAACTACTGAGTTTATTGATAAGCCTCCTATGAGGAAGAGTATCAAAGGCTTTGCTGAGATCCAGGTAGATGACATCTAGTCACCCAGTCAAAGAACTCAATCAGATTTGTTTGTCTTTTTGTAAAACCATGTTGCCTCGGATCATGCAACCTGTTTGTTTTGAGAGAGTCCACTATTTGCTCTTTCAGGAGTGCCTCCATTACTTTTCCTGCCACAGAGGTAAGGCACACCGGCCTGTAGTTAGTCACTTCTTCCCTGTCACCACTTTTGTGAAGAGGTACTACATTTGCCCTTCTCCAGTCCTGAGGAACTACTCTCGTTTCCAATGATCTCTTGAAAACATCCTTTAATAGCCCTGCAAGAACCTCTCTGAGCTCTTTCAGTATCCTGGGATATATCCCCATGTGGTCTCATAGCCTTGTCCACTTTCAGTTTTGCAAGTTGTTCCAACACATCATCTTCTGTGAATGGTGTGGTATCTACCTTATTCCCATTTTTATATTTGGGAGTCACAGATGGTGCTGCTCTAGGATTTTCTTTAGTAAAAACAGAGCAGAAGTATTTGTTTAGCAATTTCGCTTTTTCATTGTAACTTTCCACGAATCCGTTCCCAGCACTTCTGAGTCCTGCAATTCCATCTCTGATTTTCCTCCTCTCCCGAATATACCTGAAGAAAGTTGTCGCCACACTTCACATCTTTAGCCATCTTTTCCTCGGCCTTTGCTTTTGCTATCCTTATTTCTCTTTTTACTCTTTTAATTTGATCCTGTATTCTTTTCTGTGTTCCTCTGTTTGTGAGCTTTTGAATTTTGTAAAAGCTGTGGTTTTTTTCCTTTGAGCAGCCACTTCTTTACAGAACCAAACAGATTTCCTTCTCCTCTAGTTTTTATTTACTTTCCTTACATATTTATCTGTTGTCCCTTTTATTGCCACCTTTAGTTTAGCCCAATGTAATTTCACTTCCCTTATCCAACTGTCCAAGAAAGGTCAACGCGTCTTCGGTAGTAGACTGGCTAATCTACCGAAGAGGGCTTTAAACTAGATTCGTTGGGGATGGGTGAAGAAAGCCCCCAGGTAGGTGATACGTTAAATACCCTTATGGAAATGGGTAACAGGGGTAACATATGGAAAGCAGTGTGTATAAATGCCCGAAGCATGGGAAATAAGATCCTTGATGTTGAAGCTTTGGTGGGAGTGGCTGACTTGGATTTAGTGGCAGTTATAGAAATATGGTTCACAGAAAACCATGATTGGGATGTAACTATAGCTGGCTATACTTTATTCAGAAAGGACAGGGTAGGAAGAAGGGGAGGAGGAGTGGCACTATATGTAAAAACTTTGGAATTACAGAGCTTAAAAGGGAGAGAGAAGGCATTGTGGGTTAAACTAGAAAGAGGGAAAGATAAATCTATTTGTATTGGTGTGATATACAGACCTCCCTCACAAGAGGAAGAGGTGGACAGAGAATTAATTGAAGACATACGCAGCATTGCTAGGAAAGGGGAAGTGCTACTGATAGGAGATTTCAATATGCCAGATGTTGATTGGCACATTCCTGCTGCAGTTTCATCTAGAAGTAAGGAGATCCTGGATTCTCTACAGGGAGAGCTATTTAGGCAATTGGTAACAGATCCCACACGTGAAGGGGCCATACTGGACTTGGTGCTTACCAATGGTGAAAGTGTTTCTGATGTAGTGGGAGATCATTTTCCATCCAGTGATCACTAGATGGTGTGGTTCAGTATTAGGAGGACTAGGGATGTTAGAATCCATTCAAAGGTGATGATCTTAGACTTTAGGAAGACTAAGGGGTATGTTTACTAAACTGCGTTAATGTCCGCGTTGCGTTAGGGTGCAGGATGCCATTTAAGGAGTGGGCGGTCTGGGCAAAAGAAGCAAAATGGGAATACTGTGCGCTACTGGGCGCCGCGCACTAATGCGAGCGCCCCTGCGCATGCGCGTGCGCGGTGCACAGTAGCGCGCGGGAAACCTAAGAAGGCGCACAGATCTGCAAATACAGCAGTAGAGCTGTAGCACACTGGTTAAGACAGTGACAGATGGTACAGGGGTCATGGGTTTGATTCCCCAGTGTGCCTAAGGAATAAGGCTGGTTGAAGCATTATGTTTAACCCTTTGAAGACCTACTTTATAAATGTAAGCCACATTCTGCAGCCGGGTTAATGTTTGCATATATCAGGAAAATGGTACCCGTCGTATGCAATATGTGCTAATAGTGATTTGCCATCTGATATGGCCATGTATTATATACCATTTGATAGGAGTCTTTAGGCAGAAGTGCGGATCCCGGGAGTTGTGGGCATGGCCTGGAAATGGTTAGGTAGTAGTTGTGAGGATGTTTAGTGCTATGGCAAGTAGTGCTGCCAGCAAACACACTCTCACAGTGACGTAACCTAAGGTGCCGCAGAAGGCACCCTAGAAGGCACTCCATAGGGCACATTAGATAGGGCCAACCCACCCGTACCCAGGATGCACAGCACATGCAAATCAGCAGTGTACAGATGATCACAAGATGGGGTATGCACCCCTCAGCACCTCAGCCTGGTAGGGGGTGCCGACGGTGTGTGTTAGTGGCACAGAGTAGCTACAGACCATCACAGTGTGTGGGTCCTGTGCCACCCTGAGGGTGAGGTGGGGTGCCCAGCACCATTTTCTCAGCACCTGGCTTTGCTGAGATAGGCTATGCTGCAGGACCCCATCAGTGCCAATGTGTGATAGATAGTCCTTGCAAACACCCCTAGGAGATGCCTGTGTCCATCTGTATGTCACATCTAGCCCTTGTGGACTATGATGCACCCAGAAACGTGCCTACCCTGTGTGTGTGCCATGGTCACATGGTTTAGGTGAAGAGGGGTGTTTGGACCCACAGGCAGATTACATACCGCCACCCATCCCACCCTATCCTCTGTGGCTCAGGGTGGGGGACAGGATCTGCCACCAACAGATCCACATTCTACCCCCCCCCCCTGCAATGGTGGCAGTAGAGGGGACCATCACCCCAGTCCTGCTGGGGAACAGACACCCTACAAGGCAGACAATGCCAAGCTGCACACATCCATACAGCAATAGCAGACAGACAGTAGGCCTGGAAATGCACAGCTGCCCCCCCACCACCATCTGACATTCTCCAGCAGCAAGCCTCCAGCTGCTGCACCCTGCAAGGTGTTCCAGCAAGATGCACACTAGCTGCAGACAGTCTGCTAGCTAGTCCATAGTCCTGGAGGAGATGCGTGTACCCTGAACTGGGATGTCAGCATACACACCAAGCAGATAAATCAGTGATTGGGCCCCAAAAAGGAACCCATAAACATCACATGAGAAAAACACTATTTAACACTATGGGGGAACCTAGTCATGCCGTGGTCACTGCAGTCAGGGTGAGAGTGACCTCCCAGCAGGACGTGCTGTGGCCACCCTGTCTGTGCAGGTGGTGGCCGGGCACTACAATGCCCAAGCCATTGCCCTATGCCCTGTGCAGATGCACCCTGGCTAGGCCACCCTGTCCGGGCCATACCCATGGTACCTTGCTCCTCATTATGCACATTGGCAGGCCAATACTGCATTATCTTGACCTCTCCCACATCAAATTCCATCACTGAGTGGGGCTCATTCCATACAATCTCCAACAAACAACTTCTAGAGATTATATCAAACCTCAATACTACCACTTCATTACTTGATCCTTGCCCGGTGTCTTGGGTTAAAGCAGCAAAATCCGAACTAGCCCCATACATTTTGAAAGTGGTAAACCAATCTCTACTTCAAGGCTTCATGCCGGATGACCTCAAATACTCGGCGATTCGCCCTTTACTAAAAAATAAAACCCTTAACAGTTCTGACCCTTCCTCATACCGCCCCATTGCCAGCATACCTTTCTTAGCCAAAATCATTGAAAAGGTAGCTCAGATACAACTTCAAGATCATATTGATACCAACTTCCCTTTAGATGAGTACCAGTATGGCTTCCGCTCATATCACAGAGTAGAAACCTTACTCATATCCCTTTTTGATTCACTTATCCGAGGTATGGATAATATAAAGCAGACCTTCTTGCTCCTATTCCTTGACATTTCCTCAGCCTTTGACAGTGTTGATCATAATACGCTCATATCCAGACTATCCCAACTAGGTTTAAAAGATACCACTCTTAACTGGTTTAAGTCCTACATTTCTAATCGTTTCCAATATGTCCATTTAGACCATTCCCCCAAGAACGTGGTATCCCACAAGGATCCTCACTCTCTGCATTACTTTTTAACCTTTATATACAACCTATTTGTGCAATCTTTCAACGCCACAATCTAAAATATTTTATCTATGCAGACGACATCATGCTGTTCACCCCTTTGGACATAGCTAACCTTAATTTCAACAAAATCGCCACCTGCCTCCTTGAAGCTAAACAATGGCTCCACTCAATCCATATGGATATCAACTTCAAAAAGACTGAAGCACTCTTCGTAACCAGAAATACCACCTTCACCCCTCCAACTACCATCAACCTTATGAACATTACTCTTCCAGTCAAATCTGAAATTAAATACCTTGGAATTACACTAGACAAAACCCTAAGCATGACTAACCACATAAAACAGACTGCCAAAACTATATTTTTCAAACTGAGAACCATACAGCAACTCAGACCCCTCATTGACATCAACGATTTCAGAACAGTTGTCCAGGCTCTCATTATGCCACATTTAGACTTCTGCAATGGCATACTCCAAGGAACATCCAAAAAGAATCTACACATCCTTCAAAGAGCTCAGAATGTCACTGCTCGAATCATTGTGAAAGCCAAAATATTCGATCACATCTCTCCCATCCTATACGCTCTCCACTGGCTTCCTATCTATAGTAGGATTCAATATAAAACACTTGTCACCATTTTTAAACTCATTAATGACTTAGCCCCATCACAGTTGGCAACTCTACTCCAGACTCCACCAGAAAACAGAATTAGAAGAAAAACTAACCTCAACATGCTACTAATTCCCATTGCCGTGAGAAAATCAAAACAAATAACCACCAACACTGCTTTTTCATATTATGCTCCCAGCCAATGGAATAAACTGCCACTAAACCTAAGAGAGATTAAGGATCTTACCTCTTTCAGGAAGGAACTTAAAACCTACCTATTTAGTCAACACTACGACAACCTACAACCTGAAATCAAATTTACTACACAAGAATATACAACTAACCAAACGCAAGTCTATCCCACCTAATTCTAGACTTCATTTTAATATCCATTCAAAATAGTCCTCCTCCCAACACTGTACTTATGACCACAAATAACTATTATAAATAGTTTTTTGTCAACCATGTAAATAATCTACACTTTGGTTCTTTGTAACAGTTTTATGTTCCTTTATGTTCTTATGTTAATAATCTACACATTGTTTTCCTTGTAACCTAGTTTCTTATGTAATCTAGTTCTTATGTTCACTTAATGTTTAATGTAATGCAATATTGCACTGTTTGCTATATTGTTGTTTAAGTTCCTTGTAAACCGCCCCTGATCTCTGGAAGGGGCGGTATAGAAAAGCACACAAATAAATAAATAAAAATAAATAAATAAACAGTGCTGGCAGTGTGGGCTGTGGGGGGTGTTTGCAGCCACCACACGCTGGATAGACAGATACACACTCCCATACCTGTGCCAGCATCGTACAGCTATAGGGGTGTTTGGCAGCCCTGGCCACCGCTCCAGTCCTGGGCACAGTGCAGGCATGGCTATGGTATGCAATACTGTTGGGGTCACTCCCCAGGGTGGTAAACACTGTCAGACACAAAACCTGTAAAACACTCCACAGACATCAGAAAGGTTGCCATGATGCAGCTCAATCAGAACATTGTACTTAACTGTGGAATTGCTATCTGCCAGTAATCATAGCAACCTTTTGATAGCTGTGTAATGTATTCCCAGGTTTAGGGTGGCATTGCTAAGGTATGCAAGTGCTAGTATTGGGAGATGCACGCAGGGCCCAATGCCCTGCCTCTCCAGGAGGCATTGGATAATGGAGCCTGTGGGGGCGGGTTTGTCTGCCCCTGTTGGCTGCTGCTTTACGGCAGAGGTTCCCAACTCCGGTCCTGGTGTGTGAAACACTGTTTTCATGCTGTCCCTCGTGAATATGCATGAGCTACATCTGCATACCATGGGGGCGGCACATAGAAATGCAGCACAGGCATCTTTATTAGAGGCAGCATGGAACCTAAATGGTGTTTGGCCCTCCAGGGCTGCATTTGGGTGACTCTGCTCAAAGTACCGCGCCTGTGTATGGTGTCAGTGCTCTGTAGGGTAAAATGTAGATGTGTTGGGCATGTTTAGGTTATCTGCACTAAAGGTCCTGTCTGTATTACCACAGTTTTGTGGTGGGTAAAATGTGGGGACTGGTTTGGTAGGAGGCACAGCTGGGATTTGAACCTGTGACCTTCTGCTCCTGAAGGCAGTGGCTGTGTGTGCTGCACCACCGTCTTGGCATGGAAACAGTGCATTCTCTGGGGTGTCCATGGCTGTTTGTCAGACAGAGCCTGTCTGTTGGAGTGCACTGCACCCACGTGAAGGGGGCTAGCCACCGTCTGCTCTGGGCAGCTGCCACTGCCGCCCTCCAACACCAGTACCGCTCTGCCAACATGCTGACATGCCCGTCTGCTGGTGGGGCTGGTGGCGTGCAGTTTCAAGCCATCCAGTGCGCAGGTAGGCGGCTGCCTATGATGCGTGTTCTGGGGTAGGGGTGCCAGCATAGATGTCCCCGCTTCCCCCCCAACACCGCCTGCCCATGTTCTGTGCCCTTCGAGGTACCTACTGGGTACTATCCCCTGTGCCACTGTGATAAACACTCTCATACCCATGTTGGACTCACAGCAGTTGCTGTCTGGCTGCTGTACAGTTTCAGCATTCTTACAAGCCACCTCAGCATCTGCCTAGTCCGCACTGTGCCCCAGCTGCACCACAGCATGTGCCGCCTGCAGCCCTCTGTATCCCCTTTCCCAGAATCTGTCCAGTTGCCCTTTCCGACATGCCCGCCCTGCTGTTGTGGAACATGTGCATGCCATAGGGAGGCTGTCCATTGGAGAGGGAAACCCTGATCTTTGCTATTTCACTGTGGGATCATTCACCTTGTATGGGGACGGAGCGTGGACCCTTCCGACATTCATATCCTTTTTTTGGGGCTTTCTGGGGGGGGGGATGTTTTCCAGTACTATCACTATTGGCCGGCTTGGTTGTGTGTTTTTTCCAGTTTGTTGGGGTCATTTTCATTGTTTCTGTGCCCTTTTGTTCTGTGCACATGTATCACACTTATCACTTTTTTTTTTTTTTAGGTTTCCCTGCCTGGGCTGTACATTGCTGACACTGAAATGGTTTCTCTTTGCATTTAACGGCAGGTTTTCATTCGCGTTGGAATTCAGCTCTGAAACTCAGCGCGTTAGTGTGAGGGGAGCCTCTCCACGCCCACTCTCCGCCCATTGACCCCTTCTCTCCGCCCTCTCTCCACCTTTTGCGGTGTTTTACCGCGCGGCGGGACTTAACGAGCGTTCGGGCGCTATAGCGCGCGGCATTACACGCTAACGCAGTTTAGTAAACATACCCCTAAGTTTGCCAAGATGGGCCAATACCTCAGGGAGTCGTTAGTGGAATGGGAACAGCTGGGGGATGTAGAAAAACAGTGGACAAAACTGAAAGGGGATATTTTAAGGGCAATCAACCTTTTTGTTAAAATGGTAAATAAAGGTAAAAGGAAAAGGAGACCGCTATGGCTTTTGAAAGAAGTAGCTGAAAAAGTGAAGAAAAAGAGGGAGGCCTTCATGAAATACAAGAGATCACAGAGAGAGGAAGACAGGCATCTATATTTGGAAAAACTTAGAGAAGCTAGCAAAGTAGTTAGGAAGGCAAAGATTCAAAAGGAGGGGGAAATAGCCAGTGCAATAAAATGGGGAGATAAGGGGGGCGGAGCCTGATGTCCAGCGGGTTAGACGCTGCGCGCTGAAGCTCCCGAGGGGCCTACTCAGAATCCTGACTTAATATCTGCATAAACTTAATATTTTACTCCGAACTTACCGGGGTGCCTTGGGGGGAATGGCGGCCCACAAACCAGTGCACTTGGACTTCGGGTCTCCCTCTTCTTCACATGGAAAACGCTCCAAAACAGAGTGGTCTTCCCCACCAAAGATGGTTCCACTTCGGGTAAGCCCCGAGATGCAACATGAGATCTTGGAGGAAATACGTGGTGTGAAGGAACTGGTACAGTCCAACGGAGAAGCGCTCCGAGCCATGCGAGAAGATTTCGGTATGCTTCAGGACCGGCTTGAAGGTCTTTCACTACGGCTGGACAACATGGCGGGGGTCCTTGATTCGCACGCGGTGCGCTTGGTGAATCTGGACAAGGCTGAGCGTCAGATACAGAATCTTCAAAAAGAGTTAGAGGATTGCAATAATCGAGCCCGTCGCAACAATGTAAGGCTCATAGGAGTACCAGAGGGGGCGGAAGCAGGAGATATCAGAGAATTTCTGGTCAAAACTCTCCCCTCCTTGCTGAAGATTACCTTTTGCAGAGATCTGGAAATTGACCGAGCATATCGTGCTCCTACTAACATCGCACTCAATCGGACGACCCCCCGGCCCATTATCTTTAGTTTACTGAGGTATCAGCAAGTTGAGCAAATTTTCAAAGCTGCCCGGGTGATACCACATCTGCAGTTTGAAGATCATAAAGTCTCTTTTTTCCCCGACTTGGCAAAACCCACAGTTGATCGGCGGAAGGGACTCCTTGCTTTTCGACCTAGATTACAACAGTCACAGGCTCGCTTTGGCCTCTTGTATCCAGCGAAGCTCAGAGTGACTCTCCATAACCAAACTAGAACCTTCGAAGATCCTGCTCTGCTAGCAACATTTTTAGATTCCAAAGAGACTGACCAGATGCGCTAAGTCAACAACTCGGATGGACTCCGCTGGAACTGCCCGCCATTTTGAATGGCCCGATGCGGTGATCATTGCCTGGAATTGAGACTGCCTGGACTTTTCTTTCTTTCATATCTACCTCTCTTGGTCTCCTTCTCCTCCATGATGTGCACCGCGGTTGGATTCGGAGCACGCACAGCTATACCGGTTCTATGTTTCAATTTAGGCCTTCTCTGGGGTCTCACCCCGCAGACATCAGGTCGCCAGTAATTTCTGGGGTTTTGCTTCTTCTCTAAGGCACTTCGGTGCTTCTACTGTTATATAGGGCGCTTCATGATTTTTCATTGACTTATTTTCTATCATATCGTGTGTACAGTCATTTCTAGTTGATATGAGGGACATTGCGCAACTCGGTGCGCCATCATGTTTTTTTTCTCAGAATGTTTGACTTTGTTGTATGGCCTTATGTAAGCTCTTGTCACTGAACGTAAGAGGCATTAATAGTCCAAGCAAAAGAATGACCATCCTTCGTTATTCTAATCATGACCATACTGATTTAGTGTTTCTTTAGGAAACCCATTTCACCTCCGTTGAATCACTGAAACTTACTGCTAAACCTTATATGGTGGCTGCCTACTCTCCCGCCGTTTCCAAGCGGTGTGGGGTAGCCATCTTGGTTGAGAAATCTTTGCCAATTACTGTCATGGATACTAGCTCTGATGGGGAGGGTAGCTGGGCCTGTGTATATTTTAAGGTTGGAGATAGTGAATTTACGTGTATTTGTATATATGCTCCGAATGTGGATGACCCTGTTACTGTTACTCGGCGGTGACTTCCATCAAGTGTTTGATCCTTTGATAGCTAGACTGTCGCCTAGAACGAGTGGTCCGCCCAAGAGTCTT
Organism: Ichthyophis bannanicus; assembly: GCA_033557465.1. Classification (NCBI taxonomy): domain Eukaryota; kingdom Metazoa; phylum Chordata; class Amphibia; order Gymnophiona; family Ichthyophiidae; genus Ichthyophis; species Ichthyophis bannanicus. Next base: position 26,291,488 of record CM066031.1, on the reverse strand, counting down.
TACACTCTGCCAGCTCTGATGACAGATTTTGTGTGAGTAGATATATGAAGCTGTTTCACCCCTCTGACTTAGAGCTCACCTTTTCTCAGCCCCCCTATCACTCACAATCTCGATCAGATTTTTCCTTATCTCCTCAGTACTGCTATCCCAAGTGGACATATAATCCTGATAGGTTAGCCAATTGGAATGCCATCCAGAGCACTAGATGCTGGACATGCCATGTGGCCTTTGGTTCACTAAACTCCTGTTAAGTATGATTGTCCTGCATTACAGTATTACTGGAGTCGGGTCTGGGGTCGTCTTCATTCTATTTTATATTTTCCGGAATCCCTCTCTTGGAAGATTGTGGGGCTCCGCTTGGTTGCGGGGCTCCCCTCTCTTCCTAAATTGGCTTACTTCCTTTTAGCCTTTATACTGGGCATTGCTATTTCTTATTTCCTTAATCACGAAATATTGGGAAAATAGCTCTTCTTTGAGCTCTAATGAATGGTGAATCATATCTGTCTTCATTGTAAATATGCGCAAATACTTTGTATGTCAGCCTCTTCCGTTCACACTATTTACTATTGGTCTGGCTAGAAGATGCTCAATGATTATGTTCAAACTATTCAATGCTCTCAGTGGACTGTTTGAATCTGTATTAATCTCTGTCCCACACTCATCCGGTACCATAGATTCTACTTCTGTTTGTTTGATGTACAATAATTGTTATATGTAAGCGCTTATATGATGATTCTTACCAGCTTAGAGAAGAAGCATTGGGGTGGGGGGTAATTGGGGTTGCTTTCTTTATTGTATGTGTGTATTTGTTTCTTTTGGTGTGTTGTTACTTTTGTTTGTTGTAAAATGAAAATAAAAGTTTAAAAAAAAAAAAATGGGGAGATAAGACATTTTTCAGATATGATAGTGAGAAGAAGGGCAAAAGTGGTATTGTCAGACTCAAGGGTGCAGGAGAGAAATATGTAGAGGCTGATAAGGATAAAGTGGAATTGCTTAACAAATATTTCTGTTCTGCGTTCACAGATGAAGAACCAGGAGCAGAACCTCAGAAAACACCCACAAACAGGAAGAGAAGCGAGGGACATCTTGATCAATTTTCAGAAGACTATGTTCGTGAGAAACTAGCTCAGCTTAAAGACGACAAAGCGATGGGACCGGATGGGATACACCCTAGAATACTAAGGGAACTTGGGGACGATCTAGCAGCTCCACTGACTGACCTTTTCAATGCCTCGTTGGAGTCGGGAGTGGTGCCAAATGACTGGAGAGAGGCTCATGTGGTGCCTTTACACAAAAGCGGAAGTAAGGATGTGGTTGAAAACAACAGGCCGGTTAGTTTAACTTCGGTGGTGAGTAAATTATTGGAAACGCTGCTGAAATTGAAAATAGTGAGGTTTCCGGAGTCCAGTGGATTACAGGATCCGAGGCAGCATGGATTCACCAGAGGCAGGTCTTGTCAGACAAATTTGATTGATTTCTTTGACTAGGTTACCAGAGAGCTGGACCAAGGGAGAGCTCTAGATGCGCTGTATTTAGATTTCAGTAAAGCCTTTGACACTGTTCCTCACAGGCGACTTATAAACAAACTGAGCACCGTAGGGATGGACCCTAAAGTTACTGCATTGGTTAGAAATTGGTTGGTTGGGAGGCGACAAAGAGTACAGGTAAATGGAGCTCACTCTGAGGACAAAGATGTTACCAGTGGTGTGCCCCAGGGATCTGTCCTTGGTCCAATTCTTTTTAACATCTTTGTTAGTGATATAGCGGAAGGGCTGTCGGGTAAGGTTTATCTAGTCGCAGAGCGTTCTCCTTATCTGCCCCCACGTTATGGAACCAGCTCCCACACGAGCTGAGAGAAATTAAAGACATAAGCAATTTCAGAAAACAACTGAAGACGCACCTGTTCAATTGTCATTATACCAGATGAAAATCCAAAAGGACAAAAGAAATTGAATTGCAGTATGTACAAATGTAAATATATGGTGGTTAGTGCCTGTGTAAATGTATGATAATAGCTAAGGTCTTTATATGGACCCGCATATGTGTGCTGTGTATCCCCCTGCTCTCTCTATCTAATCCCCAAATAATTCTGCCTGTAATTTATGACAAATCCCGTAATTGTAATCAAACCGCTTCTGATCGCTGGAAGGAGCGGTATATAAGTCCTTACTAAATAAATAAATAAATAAAAATCTCTTTGCGGATGATACCAAAATCTGCAATAGAGTAGACACCCAGGAAGGTGTCAATAATTCCTTCACACATTAAACTTAAAAAATCTTGAAAAACTAGTACTTAGCTTCGCTATGAAAATTTTAATTTTGCAAACGGCTTGCTGAGTGAATCCCAAGTGAAGTGGGGGCAAATACAGTGGCAGAATTCAAAATGACATGGGACAGACACAGTGGATCCCTTTATAGCAACAGGATAAAATCCAATAAACATAACTATCTCTTATATCTCAACAAATATGGGGTTACTTACATGGAGCAGTTAGGTATGGGGAGGAGTGACCTACATGGAGCGCAGGTTCACCGACTCTTGCCACCTTGCAGGGCAGACTAGATGAACCATACTGGTCGTTATCTGTCGTCATATACTATGTTACTATGTTAAACACAGGCAGTAAATAAAGAAGTGCAATTACAGTAATTCCCAAAGGCAGACGAGGTACAGACAGCTACAACTAGTCAAAGCATGCAAAAGAAAAATAATAAAAACTTAGCCAGAGAGATCCACTCAATGTGCTTCCACCCCCGGTGCTCTGGAGACCAGTAATAGCTTCTAGATCTGTTTCTACAAGTTTTAATGCAGAGCTCCCTTGGATTTCAAGGGTAGAAGAATAAAGCCAGCCGGCATCTAATGTACTCTGAGCACCTCCATGTGTCCCTGAGTGTGTTTCTGGTTTGTGTTTCAGATGCAGGTGACGTTTGAGGACATCGCTGTCTCTTTCTCCCAGGAGGAGTGGGAGTATTTAGATGAAGGGCAGAAGGAGCTTTACAGGGAGGTGATGAAGGAGAATTATGAGACTCTGATCTCCCTGGGTAAGGACTGTACAACTGTATCTGCATTTCTAGCAGAGAGTGGGGCTGATCTATTATACTGTATCCACCATTCTTCCAGGTTCCAGAGATAGGACACATACAGAAAATGTGCTCACATAGCAACTTCTAGACATATTTACACCCAGTACCACCAGGTACAATGAGCAGTATTTTATACATAATCAATATATAATTCAACTCTAGATACAGAACCTGCAGAGCGGAGTGGGGGATGAGTCGGTAAATCCTGGGGTACTGGGTTCAAGGCTCCCACAGAGAGTGTCCTACCTTAACCCATACATATATAGATGGTTCCTATAACTTCATCCCTTCAGGAATATCCTTCTACAGTGCTTAACAAATAAAATAGTCCATCATATCCTAAGTCAGTCTCACTCTACATTGCTTCCTGTTGTGCTCATGTATATTTTTCTCAGCAGCACATCTGTGTTTGTCCCCTGCTTTCTTGAATTCAGATACTGACCTAATCTCTATTACATCCACTGGAAGACTATTCCACTCATCTTCCACCCTTTCCATAAAGAAATATTTCCGCATATTACTCCAGAGTCTATCCTCTTTCACCCTCATCCATCAGGCGCTGCACAACTGCACCCTCAGACCCAGAGCCCGTTCGTCATCAGGAAAGAGAGAGGGAAGCTGAAACCCCTCCTGCTCTCCATCTCAAAGCCAATCAGGGCCCACCACAGCAACTTTAAAAAAAGAAGCGCCATCAGGCGCGCCCGTGCCTGGTGGGCATGTGCCAGAGAGCCGTTTGGCATGGCCCTTAGGCGGGGAACGCAGGCAGGTATGCAAAAATCAGCTCAACCCAAACAAAAAGCTGACAACACTAAGCCCAATAACCTCGAAAAACCTCAACAACCTCGAAGACTTCGCTGCTGACCTCACCCCTATCAGGACTACTCACAAGCAGACAACTCTCACCCCACACATCTCCTAGACACTTCGGATTGTATCATGACACACTTTCAGGAAGAAAATGACAAACTGTAAATACCACTCATCAGAAATGGAACTCACTGCTGAAACGGCGCCACCCCTACCCCCCCCTATGATTCTACCAAAAAGCATAAAACTGCTATAATGCCACAGAATCCAAAGTTGCCAGCCAACCAAATATTGTATGCTCTTCTTGTTTATTTATTTATTTTCTTCTATACCGCCCCTTCCAGAGATCAAGGGCGGTTTACATGGAACAGAAAACATTTTTGTATACTTCTGTATACTTTACATAGAACGGTAGTCGTAACTATATACACGTAACATTGCAAAGAATAGCTTTAGAACTATTTACATGGAACTATTTACAAGGGTAATAAACAGTATGTTACAGAAGACAATAGACATTAAACACATTTTTTCAATTGAAATTGAAATGGCTTCCTGGGGGGGTGGTTCTCTGGAGATAGGGGATTTCGAAATGTTCAGAAATGTTCTTCTCATCTGGATCCTACTCTGCCACTTGTCTACAGCTACCTATACCATAAACATACCCAACATAGCCCTACAAACTCCCCTACTACACATACCTTGCCACCCACACATATGGAGGAATCCCCATAAGCATGTCAACAGATGAACCCCCAGATTAGTAAGAATTCAAACCAACACTCACACAACTTATTACCACACCTGCACACTCTAATCACTTCTATTAACATTGGGCTAATCAATGCTAGGCCCATCAGATACAAGACAAACACCATCATAGACTATGACATCCTCTGCATCACCAAATCCTGGCTATAAAGCCCTGACCAGGTCATTCTATCTGAGATCACTCCACGATCTCATACTGCCTTCAACTGCCCACACACCCACAAGAGAGATGGTGGGGTACTTATCCTTGTGTGAATTGACCTTAAATTTAAAATATCTTAATCTGTAATCCACAAACACTGTGAATTAATCACGATAGAAAACAGACATCTAGCCATTTTCCTTACCTACAGAGCCCCAAACGCTCCCGCTGATGAGACATCCAACATCCTCGAAGCCATATGTTTTGCCAGCTCTCCTCATAAGCTGCTTATACTACTAGGCAACCTAAACCTGAGCTTCACACCTAGCAGAGGAGAAGCTACTTTCACAAGGCAATGGAATCACATAGCTTCTGCCAAATCCTCAAGGTACCCTCTCACCGTTCAGGCTCTACTCTGGACCTCATCTTTGTCCTAAAGAACCTTCATTCACAGTACAGCATAATGGCCCCTCTTGCCCTACCAATACCCTGGTCAGATCACCATACTATGCACTTCAAGACTGACCTCCCCAACAAGGAAAATCACAGAGAATACCCCACTCTGAAAGAAGATTTAAAGGATATAACCAAGACCAGTTCCTCAAAGATATCCTTCCCAGCCTCCCCCAGGACTTTTCAGATATGGATGAGGCAATTAAAACCTGGAACTCCACGATCAATGCAGCAGTGAAGCCTCCTTACACCCAAATCTTGGAAATAGAGAATAAAGATCCAAATCTGCCCTGTGGTATTCTTGCACCTTGAATATTGTGTGCAATTCTGGTCGCCGTATCTTAAAAAGGATATAGCGTTATTAGAAAAGGTTCAGAGAAGAGCCACCCAAATGGTAAAGGGGATGGAAGGATATTCCTATGAAGAAAGGCTAAAAAGGTTAGGGCTCTTCAACCTGGAAAAGAGACGGCTGAGGGGAGATATGATAGAAGTCTATAAATTAATGAACGGAGTGGAACGGGTAAACGTAGATCGATTGTTTACGTTATCAGAATATAGAAAGACTAGGGGACATGCAATGAAGCTACAGGGTAAACTATTTAAAACTAATAAAAGAAAATATTTCTTCACTCAACGTGTAATCAAACTCTGGAATTTGTTACCGGAGGATGTAGTAAAGGCTGTTAGTGTAGCTGGGTTTAAAAAAGGTTTGGACAAGTTCCTGGAGGAAAGGTCCATAAACCATTATTAAGAAGGGACCCAGGATATCAATGCTTGACCCAGTACAAGCATTGCGGAACCTGTGTCTTTTGGGAAAACTGCTAGGTACGTATGACCTAGATTGGCCACTGTTGGAAACAGGATACTGGGCTTGATGGACCTTAGTCTGACCCAGTATGGCATATCTTATGTTCTTATTCTGACTCAGTAAGAGAAAAGAAAACAAAAAATTTTCAGCTAGAGCATACTATAGATCCCCAGATCTTTGCAGACTTCCTCATCAACAAGAGCAAACCACCCTTAAGAACTTCACAGCTAAACACCTCCAACACCTCGACTGCAGAACCCAATGTCAAACACAAATTGTACTGATCTATGGAGCAAATATTCCACACCATCGCTGCCTTAAACACCACTACAGTGCCCTCTGACCCCTGCCCAGTCATGTGGATCAAATCATTCAAGGACACAGTTGTAAACTTGAGTGGAGGAGTGGCCTAGTGGTTGGGGCACGGTACTTCAGGCCAGAAGGTCGGGGGTTCAAATCCCACTAGAGGACAGCAACCTTGGGCCGGAAGGACTGGGGTTTCTAGTCCCACAGGTGCTCCTTGTGGTCTTGGGCAAGCCACTTAACCCTCCATAGCCCATATTCCCTGTAAAATAGTTATCTCCAAGTTATAATGCCCTGTTCAATGTAATTTCAGTTTGTTCAATGTAAACTGCACTGAAGCAGAATAGCGTGGTATATAAGAGAATGTAAATAAATAAATAAAAAATAAATAAACTGTATCCACAACACCATAAGCTCATCCCTATCTCAAGGATACATGCCCCTGCTCTCAAACAAGTTAACATCAGACTCATCCAAAAATACAACTCAACAACAGCTCTGATCCTGCAACTTTCCACCCTATTTCCAGCCTGCCATTTCTATCCAAAATAATTGAAAAGGTGGTGCAGAGACAACTGCAAGACCATATTGACCTGTATGCTCCTCTGGATCCACACCAACATGAATTTTGTCCTAACCATAGTGTTTAGACCCTCCTCATATATCTGTTCAACATACTCCTAAGAAGAATACACAACATAAAAACTGGATTCCTACTCGTCTTTATTGACATCTCCTTGGCTTTCGACATTGTATCACACAGCATCTTCTTAAACCAACTAACATTGGACTTCACAGCACAACCTTCAACTGGTTCCAATCCTACCTCACTGACAGACAACAAAATGTCAGTTTGTTCAAACACCTCAACTCCATTCAACACAACATAGGGAGTCCTGCAAGGGTCTTCCCTGCCTGCCCTTCCTACTTACAACCAGTGTGTAGCATCTTCGAACAGCACAAAATTAACTATGCCATTTATGCAGATGACATCATGGTCTATTCCCCTATCCATCTTGACATGCCAGACTATACAGCTATCACTAAATGCCTACAGGAGATGCACAACTGGCTGGCTTCCAACAACTTCCAAGTCAACTTCAAAAAATCTGAGGTGCTATTCATAACACGGGACTCTTCTGTTACCCCCCATCATCAGTCTCCATCATGGACACTCTAATCCCAGTAAAAGAGGAAGTACACTACCTTGGTATCACCCTTGATCTCTTTCTAAACTTACCAGCCCACATCAACAGAACCTCCAGGAGTGCATTCAAAAAGCTCACTTTTATCCCAAGACTAAAACCCCTCTTCAGTCTGGATCACTTCTGCACGGTCTGTCAAGCAGTTATAATCCCTATGCTAGATTATTGTAAATCCCTTTTTCAAGGTCTTCCAACTCAAACCACTCATTCCTTGCAATTAGCCCAGAACAAGGCTGCCCACATCATCACAGGATCCGCCAAACATGATCACATAGCACTGCTCTTATATCAGCTTCACTGGCTACCAATTACCTCACGTGCCAGATACTAAACTGCCTTGACTATCTTTAAGATAAGAAACAACACATCAGCTGGAATTCTACAGGAAATGATATGCACAAAACTAAACAGCAGACCTAAGAGACAGAGCAACAGAGACATCATTTCAACTCCTAGTTCTTACACCAACGAAGAAGGCTCTTTCATTAGCGGCACTCGCCCTATGGAATTCTCTCCTAGAGAAGGTCAGGACAACCAAGGACTTAAAGGACTTCAGAAAACATCTCAAAACCTTCCTTTTCACTGATCACTTCAGAGACAATACCTAGTTCTTGCCCCTCATCTCACCTGCCTAAAAGAATATCTAACTCTTGAACATATATTGCAATGTATATGTTTTGCTTCTTTGCAAACCCTGCACGTCTCCCCTTCCTAAGTTTACACATTGAGTTCTCTGTAATGTTTATTTTAATGTAAACTGCTTTGATTGTATGAGAAGGCGGTATAACAAGCTTGTTAAATAAATAAATTAAATAAATTGTCCCCTCATTGCAGAGCTTGCTTTCAATTGAAAGAGGCTCTCCTCCTGAGCATTTATGCCGCGGAGATATTTAAACATCTCTGTCATATCTCCTCTCTCCCATCTTTCCTCCAAAGTATTACTACTGCTACTCCTCGATACCTTGTCCTCGCTTGGTTTTAAGGGATCTGTATTGTCCTGGTTCTCCTCTTATCTCTCCCATCGCTCTTTCAGTGTTTGTTCTGGTGGATCCTCCTCTGCTGCTATTCTGCTCTCAGTTGAATATACCCCAAGGATGTGTCCTCAGCACACTCCTTTTCCCTCTCTGTACCCATTCCTTTGGTGCACTAATCTCTTCCCAAGGCTTTCAATACCATCTTTACGCTGATGACTCCCAGATCTACCTCTCTACACCTGAAATCTCTCTGGCAATCCAGGCCTGGATCTCTGCCTGCCTTTCTGACATTGCTGCTTGAATGTCTCACCGCCACTTGAAATTGGACATGGCCAAAACTGAGCTTCATATTTTCCCTCTAACCCTCGTCTCCCCCTACCTCTTTTCTCAGTCTCTGAGGATAATAAAACACTTGTCATCTGCCATTTAGAGTACTGTAACCTGCTCCTTGCTGGTCTCCCTCTGAATCATCTCTCTCCCCTTCATTCTGTTCAACACCCTGCAGTGTAGCTAATCTTCCACCTGCCTCGTCATGCTCATATTACCCCTCTTCTCAAGTCACTTCATTGCCAAACTACTACTCCTGCTGACCTATAAGTGCATTCATTCTGCAGCTCCTCACTACCTTTCCTCTATTTTTCATTCCCTACACCCCTCCTCGGGAACTCCGCTCTTCTTGCAAACCTCTTCTATCTGTGCCCTTCTCTTCAAAATTGCTAACTCCAGACTTTGCCTCTTTTGCCTTGCTACTCCTTATGCCTGGAATAAACTACCTAAGTCTATATGTCAGATGCCTTCACTGGCCCTTCTCAAATTAAGACTCAAAACTCACTTCTTCTCTGCCGCTTTTGTAGGTTGAGTCGCCTGATCTCCTTTGGGTTTCCTTACCATTCCCCCTAGCTGTATCCCATGTCTACAGCTACTGTGTTGTTTGTCTTGACTAGATTTAAGCTCTGAAGAGCAGAGGCTGTCTTTTACATATGTCTGTGCAGCGCTGCGTATGTCTTATAGCGCTATACAAAAGTTCAGTAGTAGTGGATGAGTGTCTCGGTAGTGTGTGTAAAAAGGAAGGGACAAATGTTTCTGATGTTATAGAGAAAGAAGCTACAGGTTTTAGCTAGCTTTAGGATGCTGCAAAGAAAGAAAGAGTAGAGTCAAAGATGGTATGGAAGGGCAGAAGGGAGAGGCCATATGGTCTTTACCTGCCAACATATTTTTTTGTTTACATATAGAAGGTGCCTTGAATACTGGCCAGTAAATTGTAATTATTTAATGCAAATTGCTTTGCTATTTTATATGAAAGATGGGTCATCAAGAGATCATGAAAAGAACTGAAATCATTTAAGAGATTAACTTTCTTCCCCTGTCACAATAATCACAGCTAATTTGTCAGAGATGTGGGAAAAGTCCAGAGCAGGGATATTGGGATCAGGAGACCCAGAAATACCTTTGTAGTCCCAATGTGTGATTAGTGCCTTCTTTTTATGTCCAGCAGGGGACGGGGTCACACAGGAAAAGAGAGAGAAGAAGAGAGAAGAATGGGGAAACTCTTTCACACACGAGGTGCACCCAGCACTCCACCTAAACTCTCACATGCAAGAGAGACATTTTCCACGTACAGAGTGTGAGAGCGTTTTCACTCATAGTGATCTCATAAGAAGTCACCTGAAAACTCAAACAACAGAGGAAAGTACCACAACAGAGAGGCCTTCTACATCTTTTAAAAACCCTGAATGTGGAAGAAATCTGTAACAATGCACCAGAAAATCCTCAGGAGTGAGAAAAGATTTCACTGCACAGAGTGTGAGAAATCTTTCCTCATAAACTCACAACTTGTGGAGCATTTTAGAACCCACATGGGGGAGAAACCGTATAGTTGTAGTGAATGTGGGAAATGCTTCTCCAGAAAAGGAGAACTAGTGAGTCATCATAGAACCCACTCAGGGGAGAAACCTTTTAGTTGTACTGAATGTGGGAAATGCTTCTCCAGAAAAGGCGATCTAGTGCAGCATCATAGAACCCACTCAGGGGAGAAACCTTTTAGTTGTACTGAATGTGGGAAATGCTTCTCCAGAAAAGGTGATCTAGTGAATCATCATAGAACCCACACAGCGGAGAAACCTTTTAGTTGTACTGAATGTGGGAAATGTTTCCTCACAAAAGCATATCTAGTGCGGCATCATAGAACCCACACAGGGGAGAAACCTTTTAGTTGTACTGAATGTGGGAAATGTTTCCTCACAAAAGCAGAACTAGTGCAGCATCATAGAACCCACTCAGGGGAGAAACGTTTTAGTTGTACTGAATGTGGGAAATGTTTCCTCATGAAAAAAAATCTAGTACAGCATCATAGAACCCACACAGGGGAGAAACCTATTAGTTGTACTAAATGTGGGAAACGCTTCCCCAGAAAAGCAGAACTAGTGCTGCATCATAGAACCCACACAGGGGTGAAACCTTTTAGTTGTACTGAATGTGGGAAATGTTTCCTCATGAAAAAAAGTCTAGTACAGCATCATAGAACCCACACAGGGGAGAAACCTTTTAGTTGTACGGAATGTGGGAAATGTTTCCTCAAGAAAGAACATCTAGTGCAGCATCATAGAACCCACACAGGGGAGAAACCTTTTAGTTGTACTGAATGTGGGAAATGCTTCTCCAGAAAAGGAGAACTAGTGAGTCATCATAGAACCCACTCAGGGGAGAAACCTTTTAGTTGTACTGAATGTGGGAAATGCTTCTCCAGAAAAGGCGATCTAGTGAATCATCATAGAACCCACACAGGGGAGAAACCTTTTAGTTGTACTGAATGTGGGAAATGTTTCCTTATGAAAACACTTCTAGTGCGGCATCATAGAACCCACACAGGGGAGAAACCTTTTAGTTATACTGATTGTTGGAAATGTTTCACCAGAAAAGATAAACTAGTGCTGCATCATAGATCCCACACTGGGGAGAAAACATTTAGTTGTATTGAAAGTGGGAAATGTTTCCATGGAACTCAGAGCTAGTGACACATCATAAATCCCACAATGGGGAGAGACCTTTAGTTGTATGGAATGTGGGAGATATTTCTGCACAAAATGAAGACTAGTGAGGCATCTTGGAACTCACACTGGGTAGAATACCTCTTTATCTCCATTTCCATTAAAACAAGGAGTACCTCAAGGATCCTCCTTATCCGCCCTACTCTTTAACCTCCACGTCCAACCCATCTGTGAAGTCATAACGCAACATGGCATCCAATACGCACTATATGCCAATGACATCATGATCTACCCCCAAATTGACTTAGTTATAGGTGCATAGTCACGATTGTCTATCTGTCTCCATGATTTATCCCGATGGCTATCCAAAAACAGCCTCAGGATCAACTACAAGAAAACCGAAGCTCTGTTCGTCACACGCAACACAACTTCACTCCTCCTCAGCACATTGACCTTATCATTGAGACCATTACTGTCAAAGAAGAGATAAGGTACCTAGGAATAATTCTAGATAAGAACCTAAACTTCCACTCCCACATTGCCAAAACTACAAAGAACGCATACCACAAACTGGCAATCATTTGAAGCCTAAAACCCATACTAAGCCAAGACCATTTCAGAACAGTATGTCGAGCAATAATAACACCCATACTAGATTACTGCAACTCCATTTTCCTTGGATTACCTGCATCAACTATTCACCCCCTACAGATGGTACAAAATACAGCTGCACGTATCCTCACACGCTCTGTAAGACACCTACACATCACCCCTGTCCTGAGCCAACTACACTGGCTACCTATCATGCTCAGAATCAAATTCAAAACAGCCCTCATCCTTTTTAAAATCCAGTGTAATCTGGCACCGAACACCCTCAGGGACTTGATCAAGACAAAAACTGACACTAGGCCAAGACAGACCAATGATGGACATCATCCAGACACTGGCCTCATACTGCAAATCAATGAACTCGACATCCAAGAGGGCTCTATCTCTTGCAGCACCCTCCCTATGGAACTCACTCCCCTAGGACATCAGGACTACTACTGATGTGAAGGCTGAAGACCTTCCCATTCACTGATTACTAAGGGACCATCACATAGTCCATGCTCTCTTCAGTAAAGCCCATACACTAGCTTTCACCCTTGCTATATATAACTCTCCCATTTGTAAATAAGCACCCTTCAACCCCTCTCCCCCCTCCCTACATTCCCCCTCCCTCACAAAGACCTCTCAATGTAAATAGCTCCCTCCCTGAAATATCCCTTCCAGTGTCCCCTCCCTCCCTCCAAGTACACCTTATATCTCCTTTCAATCCAATGTACACTGAAATTAAGTGTTAGATATACTGTTGTGTAGATATATTATTTTATTTTGTAAACCGCTCTGATTGAAGGAGAGAGTGGTATAGAAAACCTGATAAATAAATACTGGTAGTCTTGAATAATATCTAAACGACATTGATAATAGAGGTGTCTGTTCTAAGTGATTCTTCTCTGAATTGTGTGGAGAGGCAGAAGATCCTGAAGTACCAAGAAAAGTGCAGTCAGAGACCAAGAAAATGTGGCGGAAAGATACAGTAATCTTTCCCTTTGTACTAGGCATAACAAGCTTGATAAACTACTCTTGCCTGTTATATCTTACTACTACTACTACTCAACATTTATATAGCGCTACCAGTCGTACGCAGCGCTGTACAGAAGACATGTAAGAGACAGTCCCTGCTCATTAGAGCTTACAATCTGGTCAAGACAAGACATACAAACATGGAAGGTGTGGGCAAGGGTAGAACAAGAGAGAGAAAAGGAGATGAGGTGAGTCAAGCTCCAAAGGCAGTAGCAAAGAGGTGAGTTTTCAACCGGGACTTGAAGAGGGCTAGAGAGGGTGCCTGGCGTACAGACACAGGTAGTTTGTTCCAGGCGTAAGGTGCAGCCAGGTGAAAGGAGTGAAGTCTGGAGTTAGCAGTAAGAGCGGGGTATAGATAAAAGCAGTTTACCAGAGGAGCAGAGTTCCCGAAGGGGGTTATAAGGAGAAAGAAGAGATGAAAGGTACTGAGGAGCTGCAGAGTGAATGCATTTATAGGTCAGCAGGAGAAGTTTGAACTGGATGCGGAAGCGGATAGGGAGCCAGTGAAGTGACTTGAGAAGAGGAGTAATATGGGCATGACGAGGCTGGCGGAAGATTAGTTGCGCAGCAGAGTGTTGAACAGATTGAAGGGGAGAGAGATGACTCAAAGGCAGACCAGCAAGGAGTAGGTTACAGTAGTCAAGGTGGGAGGTGATTAAGGAGTGGATAAGGGTTTTAGTAGTGTATTCAGAAACGAAAGGGCAGATTTTGCTATGGTTGTAGAGAAAGACATGGCAGGTCTTAGCTACAAGATGGATGTGTGTGGAGAAGGAGAGAGAGGAGTCAGACGACCCCCAGATTGCGGGCTGAGGAAGCAGGAAAGAATACAAAGCTATCCTCAGAGACTGAGAAAGGAGGAAGAGCAGAGGAGGTTTGGGGGGGAAAGATGAGAAGTTCAGTCTTGGCCATGTTCAATTTCAAGTGGCGGTGAGACATCCAGGCAGCAATGTCGGAAAGGCAGGCAGAGATCCGGGACTGGATTGCTGGAGAGAGTTCGGGTCTAGAGAGGTAGATTTGGGAGTCATCAGCATAGAGGTGGTATTGAAAGACATGGGAAGAGATAAGGGCACCAAGGGATTGGGTATAGAGAGAGAAAAGGAGCGGACCCAAGACAGATCCCTGGGGTACACCAACTGAGAGCGGGGTAGCGGAGGAGGAGGAGCCACTAGAACACACACTGAAGGAGCGATGGGAGAGAGAGGAGGAGAACCAGGATAGTACAGAGCCCTTGAAGCCAAATGAGGACAGTGTATCGAGGAGAAGGTTGTATGTATGTATGTATCTTATGAACTCCAGCAGGAAGCTCTTTTGCATGATAGAGATACTACAACAGGCATTAGCAGCAAGTTTGAGAGACTGAGGTCATATTCCACATACCCTGGCTTAGAAGTGAGGTTCACGGCTGTCATGTTAGGTGCAAAACTCACACTTACAGCTCCCAGAGTGCACTGTGACAATCCCACACAGTAGTCCCTACTGTGAAGGACTACAGCTCCCAGAATGCACTGTGACATTCCCACACTATAATACATAGAAACATGATGGCCTATCTAGTCTGCCTTTCCATATCAACTACAATAGTCCCCTCTTTTCCTTTAGAGATTTTCTGTTTGTCACATGTTTCTTTGACTTCAGATACTGTCCTCGTCTCTATCACCTCCACTGGGAGACTATTCCATGCATCTACCACTCTTTCTGTAAAGAAATATTTCTGCATATTACTCCTGAGTCTATCCCCTTTTACCCTCATCCTATGTCCCCTCATAGTAGTGCTTGCCTTCAATTGAAAGAGACCCTCCTGTGCATTTATGCCATGGAGGTATTTAAATGTCTTTATCATATCGCCCCTATCCTGCCTTTACTCTGAGTATACATAGTAACAATTTAAGTCTGTCCTTATATGCTTCATAATGAAGACCACTAACCATTTTAGTAGCCAACCTCTGCACTGACTCCAACCTATTTCTAGGTTAAAGTGCAGTCTTAGCAAATCGCTTACATTGCTTGCCAAACAACATACTCAAATGTTGGGAAATTTGGTTTGGTTCTTTTTCCTCTGCTTTGGGAGGGTTACGGGGAATTTTAATTTTCATGCTGATGTTTATTGCTTGTATTCTTATTATGTGTTGTGCACTTCCTCTCCTGATTGCATTTGGATGTACATTGATTTAGTCTTCTGCTAAAAACTCTGTATATTGTATCTAGGGACCAGTATGAGCTCTTACCTCTGCAAGATCTTTCCCTGTCACAAATGGTTGTTATTCACAGTCCCTAATTTTGGGTTTCCTGCCTTTGCCCCTCACCTCAGCGAAAAGAAAAAGAAAAGTCAGAGCTGCTTGCAAAAAAGAAAAGCGATTTGCTAAAACTCCTTCTCTGGGCCCCCTCCCATGAATTATGCCAATTCTGCCTTAGGGCTGCCCTCTCTATAGCTGGTGCTCCCAAGGTCTTCTGGTCTTTGCTTAATTGTGCTTCTTATCTGAGCTGTGGAGCAAATCTTTCCTGCATTCCTTGGGCCCGTTTATGGTCTTTCATCTTCTGGTGCTAAATTACATTTTCTTTTCTTCAAGGCTGAAAGTATGTTTTCTGCTAATTATTTCTCTGAGCTGACCTGTAGTTCTCCTCTGAATCTGACTCTGTGTACTTCTACTCAAAGCAAGGCCTCCAGACTGCAGCAGGCCGCAAAGCTCTCTTGTAGCATATACTTTCTTAGATAGCCCAGAAGATCTTCTTGTATCATCGTGCAAACTGCAGGCAGGCCGGCCAGGATTACAGTCACAGATAGCAGCTGAAGGAGCAAAACTATCCCTAAGCCAAGATATAAACCCAAAATATCAAAATATCCCAACACCTTAAAATATTCCCCTTTCAGTTTTGCCCACTATTTTTCTACAACCCCAGCTGTTCCCCTCCCGCTAACGACTCCCTGAGATATTGGCCCACTTTGGCAAAGTTACATCATTAGTAGCCTTTCCAATAATCTACTATCCACAGAGATTAGAATAACCGGCCTGTAATTTTCAATGTCATCCTTACATCCGCTTTGGTGTAAAGAGACCACATATGTCTTTCTTCAGTCTTTTGTCACCACTCCAAAGAGGCATTGAAAAAGTCAGACAGTGGAGCCACTAGAACGTACCCAGGGGCCCTGCTATGGTTCTGTATGAAGGAAAGCTTTTTTGAAGTCTATGGCCATCAAGAACGCTCCGTTGTATATTGCAGAAGTTATTGACTACAGTATATCCATGTGAAGATGTGTAATAGGCAGCATTCAGTTCATCTGTTTCACATCCAGTATGGTTCAGAACCAACTTTCTGTTTTGGGGATGACAAACTAAATTGAGCACTAACCTGTTCAGTGGGTGTGGTGACCACTGTCCAGAAGTCCTTAAGGTTTGCACCACAGTTCCTTTGTCTGGCACTAGGCAAGTGGAAATGATAACTCAGTGAGATGGTGGGAAAACGCCAACACACAGCCTCTTCTCCCCATCTTCAAGGGCCATTGGATGGACGTAATTTGCTTGCTGAAAGAAGGACCTGCAGCTCCTCATGGGCTCCTCCTTTTCAGTCAGTATGAAAGGGAGAGGACCTATTCAGAAAACAGGCACACTAAGAGGAATGCCCCTCACCTGGCCAACAATGCTGGATTTCCCAGAACTCAAATAAGATGCACTTCTAGGTTTATCCTCTGGCAACCTCTGGGGCTTAGACTGCCCTCGGTCTTTCACAAACTTCTTCCAGTCCTCCCCAGACAGGAGCTTTCCTGGAAAGACAACCTACTAAGCCAAGTCTTCGGGTCTGCATCTGCTGACCAGTTCTTTACTCATACAGGGCATCTGCCGCATAACTCATACATCACTCCTGTTTCCACTCGGACAGACTCTCATGAATTCTGGTAATCCTCCAAAGCCTCCTCAGGTCACTGCTGTATCTAGTGCAAACAGACCCTAGACATGCAAGTACTGCAAACCACAGCTTGGAGGCCCAAAGCAGAAACCTTAAAAGCCTCCTTCAACCATCATTCAACATTCCAGAGCTATGCCTCCTCCGACAAGAATAGTCATCTTCTTTGTTAATGGCATAATCAAGGCATCTACTTTAGGCAGCCTGAGCTTCTCCTTTCCTTCCAGATGATACTTTCAAATATTCTATTTTACATTGCATGCGAGTGTCCACTCAGCCTGCAGGTAAAAGAATGTGCTGAGGACTCTTGAGTTTGTCTGGCTGCTAGGATCTAGTGTTTTGCTTTGACTGCTGCTGCTCTTTGCAGCCCCTCAAAATCTCCTGCCCTAGGTGACTGCCTAGTCTTGCCTAATGGTTGAGTCAGTCCCTCTTCTTCTAAAGCTGCAAAACAAGGACAAACGTGGGTGAAAAAAACTTTACCTACAGCCAAACCTTTGCTGTGTTCTTCAGAGCTTCTAGCCAATTGAAGATGCCTCGGGCAAAGCCATATCAGCAGATGGGCGGGGGTTGGGAACCAGAGAGTTCAGATTCTGAGCTAAAATGGCCAACTCTCCTGTGCTTTTGTGACCAGCCATGCCCTCCTCAGGGGAACTCTCAGTGATCATTCTCACTCACAGGGAGCTTGCTTGCTACTCCTGCCCCCTCTGATGCAACATCCTGTTGGAGGGAGCAGGAGCGGCAGGAAACCACACATAGGAAAAATCTTAATATTCTTTGATGCCTCAGACGCCGTCTGTCATAGCATCCTCCATCAAAGAAAACAAAATGAAGTACTAAAATTGTTTCACTCCTATCCATTTAGGGGACAACAACAACTGAAAATGGGCATCAACACCTCCTCCTTCCCTCAAATCCAAGGCATCCCTCAAGGCACTTCTCTACAGCCACTATGTCCAATTATCCATGCCCATAACACATACTTCCACATCTATGCATATGATACAATGATTGATTGATTTATTCCACCATTTTTATGCCATTTTTCATTTCAGTCAAAGCAGTTTATATTGTAATTTAAACTTGGTAATGTACATTAAACAGGGACATTGATAACTTGGATTTTACTGAGGCAATGGAGATACGCACCTTTCAACACCAACAAAGCCCTATACGAAGGAATATCAAGCAGCTTCACAGACATCACTCAATGGCTGGCAAGAAACTCATTGACAGTTAACTATAAAAAATCCCCAAAAACTCTGCATCACCAAGGATGACACAATCCACTCACCCCCATCCCTGACAATAAGTGAGATTGATGTGAAAGTCCGGACAGAGGTTTAGTATCTAAGTAACAACCTGGACCAACAACTAATACTGAAACCACACATAAACAACACAATGAAGACAACCTACCACAAAATATGAACCCTGCAACACCTGCACCCTCTACTGGAACCATTGGACTTCTTTCTGGACGGCATTCCTGGCCATCATCTCACCGCACTTTGATTGCTGTAACTCAGTTTACTACGACTCAAAAAATTCAACCCTTCTCCCACTACACATTGTATAACATACAGCTGCATGCATCATTCAAGGAGCCCCAAAATATGACCACCTAATCCCTATCCTGCAACAACTTCACTAGCTTCCCCTGCAAAGCCACATCAGATACTAAATACTGTTCCTAACTTTCAAAATCATCAACAACTAATCCTCCTCCCATCTACAAACTCTACTAAACACAACCAAAACCAACAGACAAAGCACTAAAAACATAGGGCCTGATATTCAAAAGGTATTTACACAGTTAGTGTAGCTGAATATCCCGTCTTCTCCCTTGCGTGCTCTGATGCTTACCGTTGAGCATCAAGGAGTGTCGTGGGAGATCGTGGTGACAGTCCCTATCTTTTAGCTGCAGGGGCTAACTGGGAAGCATGCAGTATCACTGCTGCCTGGTTAACTACTGTAGCCATAAGGCAGTACGCCGACCCCAGATATTCAATGATATTCTCAATGAAATAGAGACTCAATGAATGTTTTGCTTTGGTCTCTACTGAGGAAGATGTAGGGAAGTTACCCATGACTGAAATGTTATTTAAAGCTGATGCAGCAAAAAATTTGAAAGACATATTGATAAACCAGGAAGATATATTACAACTTTTTGATAAATTGAAGAGTAGCTAATCCACTGGACTAGATGGTATACATCCAAGGGTGTTGGAAGAACTGAAATATGAGATTGCAGACCTGCTATTAGCAATCTGTGAACTATCATTAAAATCATATGAAATAACTGAAGACTGGAGGATGGCCAATGTAACACCAATTTTTAAAAAATGGTTCCAGGGGTGATCCGGGAAAATACAGATGTCAGTATCGAGAAAAATGGTAGAAACCATTATAAAGAACAAAATTACTGAACATGTAGATAGTCAAGGTTTAATGGGAGACAGCCAACATGGCTTTAGCCAAGGAAAGTCTTGTCTTACTAATCTGTTATATTTTTTTTAAAGACGTAAATAAACAGGCAGACAAAGGTGGGTCAGACAATCTAGTGTATCAGAAAGCCTTTGTCAAGGTCCCTCATGAGACACTCTTGGTGGAATTAAAAAGTCATGGGATAGGAGGCAGGATCAGGAACTGGTTAAAAGATAGAAAGCAGAGGTTAGGGCTAAATGGCCAATTTTCCCAATGGAGAAAGGTGAATCTCCAGGAACAAGCAGGAATAAGTCCTCACATATGGGTACGTCGGAACCGACGGAGCCTGCGCGGGAAAGCTCCCCAGCTTCCCAGAAAGGAAGCTTTTGGGGCCTCCCACTGCACATGCGTGCTGCCTTCCCGCCTTCCTGACCAGCTCTCCTCAGTTTCTCTTTTTCCGCGGAGCCAGCAGGTCGTGTTCCTGTCACCGCTGAAGAAATTCTTATTTTAGTTTGTTTCTTTAGACCGCGTACCTGCCTTCCCCATACCGAAACCGGTACCGCCGGTCTTTCTTTTTTTCTTTCTTAAAAAAAAAAAACTTTAGCACAACTTGGTGGCTTTTGTTAGGCCTTAGGCCTACACAAATTCTCCTCATGGAGAAGCCAGCCCCTGGTTTCAAGAAGTGTACCAAGTGTAGTGCTGTTATTTCTGTTACAGACACCCATGAATGGTGTCTTAAATGTTTGGGGCCTGACCACTCCATTCCGGACTGCCCATCCTGCTCCCAGATGTCTAAACGTGGGTTGCAGAACCGGGCCAACAAATTCCATGTGCTGTTTGCTTCAGATAATCCAGCATCACAGTCATCCAGGTCTTCCTCTCCGGATGGATCTCAGGTAACCAAACCCTCTTCGGGCAGGTCCTCAAAAGGCAAATCTCCTTCAAAGCATCGAGAGGCCCTCAATCTTGAGTCGGAGGACCCTGCCGCAGCCAAACAATCCCGGCGGGAAGCTCTGGCTTCCAAAGCTCCATCTATGGGGTTACAGGTTGACATCGATGGCACGGCCTCGACCGATCACCTGTTAGACTGCTCTGGGGTACCGGCCCATGCCGGTACCGACATCCAGGCAGCAGTGGCGTCTATGGACAATACTGTTCAGACTATGCAGCAGGCCATTCTGGCTTTCATTAAGGCTGCGACGCCATCGGTACCGCATCCAGCGGTTCCGGTACCGTCTTCCATAGCGGAACCAAGGCCATCGTCTTCCAAACGCAGGTCGGTTCCGCATGCCGGATCCGGGCTTTCGCCCGATACCGATCCCATACCCGGTACGCCTGATGTCGATACCGAGCGGTATGCGTATCGTGCGTTGGAAGCAAATAGAGGATACTCTGATTCTTCTGAGGATTTTGACTCCTCTGATGACTCTGACGAGCTGTCCCTTGATCTTCCTGAAGAGCCTTCTTCTCCAAAGAGGAGAATGTCTCCACCAGAGGATTTGTCCTTTCAAGACTTCATCATAGAAGTAGCTAAAGGACTTTCTATTGCTACATCCTCTGAAAAGGAACCTAGATCAAAAAAATTGGATATTTTAGGATACTCTAAGTCTCCTAAAGAGGCAGTCACCCTGCCTATCCATGAAATCCTTCAAGAACACTTGATGGACTTATGGGAGGCTCCTCTAACAGTGTCTCCTTATTCTCGCAGGTTGGACACCATGTATCGGGTCCCTCCTTCTCCTGGTTTTCAAAAAACTCAGCTGCCTCACCATTCCATTGTGGTGAAGTCTGCAATGAAAAAGATAAAGAGTACCTAAAGGCACTCTTCTACCCCTCCAGGGCGAGAATGTAAGACCCTTGACTCTTTTATTTATTTATTTATTTTATTTATTTAACATTTTTTATATACCGCACTATTTACATCAGCGCGGTTCACATGTAACACAAATGTCCAGTGTGGGGAAACTACATTGGACTTACAATAAACAGGAATTTGAACTTGGAGAACATGTCAAACTATGTACATCTTCCAGGCTAGTATGCTTATAGCCAGGATCAATTCCTACAGTCTTTATATGGGCATGTTTCTAAGGGAACTTGCCCTAAAGGTACGACATTTTGCCCCCTTTATCCCTGAGGATAGAAAGGAGGAGTTCATTTCTGTGGTGAAACAGCTTCTAGATGTTTCTAAGTTCTCCAACAGAGCAGCCTTTGATTCCTTTGAGGGTGCCGGTAGAGCTTCGGGCATTGCTATTGCAGCCCGACGACTTGCTTGGCTCCAGGCTTCTGATCTAGAACCTTGGGTCCTAGATGGCTTACGGAATCTGCCCTGTACAGGTGAGAACTTATTTGGTAAAGAGTGGCAAATTAAAGCCACTCAAATGGACGCAGAAAATGCTACTTTAGATAGACTTTCTAAGTCTACCTCTACTCCTGCCAAGAAAAAGTCTTTCAAGAGGCCTTACTACAAGAAGGCCAGATTTTCCACAAATACTGGCCAACAATCTTCTCAGCCTCGCTTTGCTGCTAAGTGTCAGCAACCTAAACAGGCAAGGTCAAAGCCTGCAGCGTCTGCTACACCCCAGCAGGCTCAACCCCCTCAGGGGTTTTGACTTGCCCCTAGAGAACTTAACCTTTCTGGCTCTAGAACAACCAGAGCCCCTCACCATACCCGGAAGGTTAGCTCACTTTGCTCCCAGATGGGGGCAAATTACATCAGAGCAATGGACCCTCTCTATCATCAGAGAGGGCTACAAACTTCATTTTTCCAGCCTTCCTCCTCATCACATGGTGAGGCAATTCAATTCTCCCCCATCTCTCCTGGCCCTGTTGGGTCAGGAGGTCTCTTCCCTCCTTGCCCAAAGGGCAATAGAAGAGGTTCCTCTTCCTCAACAGGGGTCAGGTTTCTACTCCCCTTATTTTCTCATACCAAAGAAAACAGGGGGATTCAGACCAATCCTAGATCTGAGAGAATTGAACAAATTTCTATACAAGGAGAAATTCAAAATGCTTTCTCTGGGCATTCTCCTTCCATACCTTCAGAGTCAGGACTGGCTTTGTTCTCTAGACCTAAAGGATGCGTATACACATATACTCATCCACCCATCCCACAGAAAATATCTTCGTTTTCTGTTCCAGGGAAAACATTTCCAGTACAGAGTACTTCCCTTCGGCCTAGCCTCTGCTCCAAGAGTGTTCACCAAATGCATGGCAGTCGTAGCCGCATTTCTAAGAGGCCTGGGAATTTTCGTATTCCCATATCTGGAAGACTGGCTCATCCGAGCTCCATCTCAGTCACAGGCCCAGATTTCCCTGGACCGCACAAGGCGCCTTCTGCAGTATCTGGGACTGGTGGTAAACCTTCCCAAGTCTCAACTCATCCCTACTCAGTCTCTGGAATTCATAGGGGCCCGGTTGGACACCACCACTGCAAGGGCCTACCTCCCTCAGGTCCGGGGCCAACATCTGGTGTGCTTGGCCTCCCAAGCTCAGTCCAGCAGTCACTTGACAGCCAGGGAAATGCTGCGACTTCTGGGCCACATGGCCTCCACGGTACACGTGGTGCCCTACGCTCGTCTTCATATGAGAGCAGCTCAATGGACCTTGGCCACCCAGTGGACTCAAGCATCAGGAGCGCTCTCAGACCAAATACTCACCTCAAAACGTCTGTTTTGGTCCCTCCAATGGTGGATATCCACCAAGAACCTGTTGTTGGGGGTCCCCTTCCAACCTTTGTTGCCCCAAGCAACCCTCACAACAGATGCCTCCCAAACAGGGTGGGGAGCCCATCTTCAAGACCTCTCCACTCAGGGCACTTGGTCTCCACAGGAGACCACCCTTCATATCAACCTCCTGGAACTGCGAGCAATATACTTTGCCCGCAAAGTCTTCCATACCCTCCTTGTCAACCTGACCGTCCTAGTTCAAACAGACAATCAGGTGGCCATGTTCTACGTAAACAAACAAGGAGGGACAGGCTCTCTGTCGCTTTGCAACGAAGCTCTCAGATTATGGGCCTTCGCCAGAGAGCATCAAATTCATCTTCTGGCAGTGTATCTTCCAGGGGTTCAAAACTCTCGGGCAGACAGACTCAGTCGAGTTCTGCTTCAACACGAATGGTCCCTATATATGGACCAGATATGCAGAATCTTTCAGGAATGGGGGACCCCGGACATAGACCTCTTTGCAAGTCCGTGGAATGCCAAACTTCCCCGGTTCTGTTCCAGGACTCCGTGTCAGGGAGCTTAGGCCAACGACGCCTTTCTCCTGCATTGGGGTCAGGAATTCCTATATGCCTTTCCACCCATTCCTTTGATTCCCAAGACTCTGTTCAAACTCCAGAGGGATCACGGATCTATGATCCTCATAGCTCCACGCTGGCCACGCCAAGTGTGGTTCCCTCTACTTCTGCATCTCTCCCAGGGATCCTCCCTGGACTTGGGAGCTGCGCCAGACCTTCTGTCTCAGGAGGAGGGGACTTTGTGGCACCCAAACCCCAAGTCCCTACACCTCAGAGCTTGGTTACTGAAGGCCTAAGCCTTCATGACTTTAATCTTTCTCAACCAGTGAAAGATATCCTTCATGCCTCTAGGAAACCCTCCACGAGGCGTTCCTATGCTTTCAAATGGAAACGCTTTTCCATTTGGTGTGCTCAACAGGGTCTTGACCCTCTAGCACTTCCTTTGAATTCTCTACTAGACTATCTCCTGCATCTTTCGAATGCAGGCCTTAAAACGAATTCAGTACGAGTCCATTTGAGTGCTATTGCAGCATCCTTAAACCTATAAATGGACAACCTGTCTCCTCTCATCCTCTTGTTACAAGGTTCATGAGAGGCCTGACTCTAACTAAGCCTCCCATCCGACCTCCTCCGGTAGCATGGGATTTGAACCTGGTTCTGGGTCAGCTTATGAAGCTACCTTTTGAACCGTTGGTCTCTACCTCCTTGAAATTTCTTTCCTGGAAGGTCCTTTTCCTTATTGCAGTCACTTCGGCTCACCGCATCAGTGAACTGCAGGCCTTAGTGGCTAATCCACCTTATACTAGGTTTCATCATGATAAGGTGGTCCTTAGGACGAATCCCCACTTTATGCCCAAAGTGGTCTCGCCTTTTCATCTTAATCAAGAGGTATATCTACCTGTCTTTTTCCCGGCTCCTCATGCATCCAGTGCAGAGAGGAACCTTCATACTCTAGATTGTAAAAGAGCTCTTGCCTTTTACCTCAACAGGACTCAGCCACATCGAAAGTCTTCCCAACTTTTTGTGGCTTTTGATCCTTCTCATTTGGGACTTCCAGTCTCAAAACGTACACTTTCCAATTGGATTGCTCAGTGTATTTCCTTTGCTTACCAGAGTAAAAACATTTCTCTGGAAGGCCATGTCACAGCTCACAATGTGAGATCCATGGCCGCTTCTATGGCTCATCTTCACTCTGTATCCATAGATCAGATCTGTCGAGCTGCCACCTGGGCCTCGGTTCATACCTTCACAGCCCATTACTGTTTGGACAAGGACTCCCGCCGGGATGCCTTGTTTGGTCAGGCTGTCCTCCAACACCTGTTCCATACTTGAACAACTCCTGCCCACCTTCCCAGGATGGATGCCTGAGATCCATACGAAGATGGCGAACCCTTGGAAGGGGATCTCCCAGGCATCTTAGCTAGGGAGTCCCCATATGTGAGGACTTATTCCTGCTTGTTCCTGGAGATAGCACAGTTACTTACCTGTAACAGGTGATCTCTGGGAACAGCAGGAATTAGTCCTCACAACCCACCCACCTCCACTAGGAGTTGTATCTTCTATCTATCTTCCTTTCCTCTCTCTATTGTCTCAGCTATAAACTCAAACTGAGGAGAGCTGGTCAGGAAGGCGGGAAGGCAGCGCGCATGTGCAGTGGGAGGCCTCAAAAGCTTCCTTTCTGGGAAGCTGGGGAGCTTTCCCGCGCAGGCTCCGTCGGTTCCGACGTACCCATATGTGAGGACTAATTCCTGCTGTTCCCAGAGATCACCTGTTACAGGTAAGTAACTGTGCTATAGTGGGGTACCTCAAGGATATGTGGTGGGTCTGCTGCTTAACCCTTTCAAGGACTCCTTTAAATTTTTAATCCACATTCTGCAGCCGGGTTAATTCTTGCATATTTCAGGAATATTTTGCCCGTCTTATTCAATATGTTCTAATAGTGATCTTCCTTCTGCTATGGTCATGTATTATATACCATTTGATAGGAATATTTAGTCAGAATTTTGGATCCCAAGAGTTTCGGGCTCGGCCTGGAAAGGGTTAATAACATATTCATAAATGACCTGCAAATGGGAATAATGAGTGAGATAATCAAATTTGCAGATGAAAGAAAATTATTTATTTTGATTACATGTTGAGTGAAAAAATATTTTCTCTTATTAGTCTTAAACAGATTACCCTGTAGTTTCATTGCATGCCACCTAGTCTTTCTATATTTTGATGGCATAAACAATCGATCTACGTTTACCCGTTCCACTCCATTCATTAATTTTTAGACCTCTATCATATCTCCCCTCAGCCGTCTCTTTTCCAGGTTGAAGAGCCCTAATCTTTTTAGCCTCTCTTCACAGGGGTATCCTTCCATTACCTTTACCATTTTGGTGGCTCTTCTCTGTACCTTTTCTAATAACGCTATGTCCTTTTTAAGATATGGTGGCCAGAATTGCACACAATATTCAATGTGTGGTCGCACCATGGAACAATACAGAGGCATTATAATATCTTTGCTTTTATTCTCCATTCCTTTCCTTATCATACCTAGCATTCTATTTGCTCTCTTGGCTGCCGCTGCACACTGGGCCGAGGGTTTTAACATGTTATCCACAATGACGACTAAATCTTTTTCCTGGGTGGTGGTTCCTAATGTGGAACCTTGCATTGTATAATCATAGTTTAGGTTGTTGTTCCCTAGGTGCATAATTTTGCACTTATCCACATTAAATTTCATCTGCCATTTGGATGCCCAGTCTTCCAATTTATCAAGATCCTCTTGCAATTTTCCACAATCCTCATGGGTTTGATTGTTTTTTAATTTAAAATGTTTTTATTTTATTCGTCAAAAGTACCAATGTACAAAACTTTACATTGGTCATACATCCAAGTTACATTTCCCAACAATTTATAACTTATCTCCTATATAAAGCAAAACCTCATATTTAGTGAATAGTATTCTGTATGCAAACATATTTTAACAGTAACCTCTGTTATCATTGCTTGTCCTTAATAAACAGTATATCTATACCTCTCTGTGTCTTACCTTTCATTCCATTGGTTATGTACATTGTGAGTTATTAGTCTGAAATGACCTCAAAGATTTTGTACTGCCCATTACCCATTACCATCTTATATTTCCCTTTTTATTTTAGTTTTTTTTTTAATTTTTATTAGTGTTCCCATCTCCTTGTACATTCCTCTCTAACAGCATTCTGGGCTTAGTTACATGCCATTTCCTCAAACCTACCAGCCCCAACATACACTCAATTTTACTCCCTTATTTCCGTCAACTCTATAACAGTTTATCACCCCCCACATCCCTCCATCCCCCCCTTCTCCCTCCCTTCCACACAACCCCCTACCCCATCTACCCTCTACAGTCTACCATTTTATTCTCCTTCCTGCTTACCTATCTTTCCCTCCACATTTTCACAATTCCCTTCACCCTTCATACCTCATGCCAGTGCCACACCTGTAGATGTTTATTTACTTTTTGCATTTTATATGCTTTTATCTCACAGAAACCCCATACTTGCTCCAACTTTCCCACTACCTCTTGTAACGGTGGAACCCCTTCATACTTCCACCAACTTAGCAAACTCATTCGAGCAGTTATCCCATAGCCCACAAATGTTTTCAGGTCCCGCTCCCTCTCTCATTTCCTCATTTAATATAACCATCGCCGGGGTAAACTTAAACTATACCCCAGTGATTTCCCCATAAAGCCTCTCCACTCCCTCCCAGTACTCCCGTACCTTTGGACATTCCCATAGCATGTTGTGCCACTTCAAAATATTTTATCAGATATGGTACCCCTAGGCCCCCCTCTGTCCTTTGCATATACAGGGTATCTCTCGCCACCTTTGGAGATTTCTCTTCCCAAATAAATTGTAACATCAAATTCTGCAATTTCCCCAACTCCTTTTTTTGTCACCCTACATGGCAAGGACGTGAATAGAAACAACAATCTGGGCAGTATATTCATATTGACCACTGCTATGCGGCCCAACCACAACAATCCCAGCCCCCTCCCCCCCAATTAGATAAATCTATCCGTATACAATCTGTTCTTCTTTGGTAATTCCATTGTTTAATTCGATCTAAGGGATTCCCCAACTGTATCCCTAAGTATCTAAAGTGTTGAGACACCCATTTAAACCTAAAATGTGATTTTAACCTTTCCTCCAGATTCCTCGTAAGATTAAATCCTAAAACCTCTGTCTTACTCTGATTTATTTCATACCCTGCCATACTACTAAACTTTTCTATTATTCCCAATAACACGGGCAAAGTAGTAAAAGGCTGTTGCATAGTAAGGATAATGTCATCAGCAAATAGTGCTATTTTTTCCTCTGTATCCCCAACTTGCACCCCTTTTATATCCCCATTCTTCCTTATCATTTCCGCTAAGGGCTCTATCGTCAATGCAAATAGGAGTGGTGAGAGTGGATATCCTTGTCGTGTACCCCTTTCCAGTAAAAGCTTCTCTGAATACCCACCGTTAATTCTGATCCTTGCACTAGGCTGTTTATAGAGTGCTCTAATCCAGGTTATAAACCTTTCTCCAAATCCCATATCTTCCAGCACCTGAAATATTTATGGCCATTCCACCCTATCAAATGCCTTCTCCGCGTCTACTGTGACAAAAAGCTGCCTGATCCCCTGGATTATGAAGGTGCCACCCAAGATTCATTACCTTCCGTATGTTATCACTCCCTTGTCTCCCTTTACAAATCCTGTTTGATCCCTGTGAATTACTTTGGGTATAATATCTTGAATGTGATTAGCCAAGATCTTAGCTAAGATTCTAGTATCCAAATTAATCAATGATATGGGTCTGTAGGATCCACACACCCCTTTATCCGTCCAAGGTTTCAGCAACACTGTGATCCCTGCCTCCTCCGTAGCTGCTGGAATCTCCTCTCCTTCCAACACCCTATTAAATACCTGAGTCAATACAGGTGCCAGCTGCTCTATCATCTCCCTATAAAATTTCACCGTAAACCCATCTAACCCCGGGGATCTGCCTATTTTAAGTGATCTTATAGCTTCTTTCACCTCCTCCTCCGTGATTTCTTCCCCTGTCCTTTCCCTTTCCTCCGAAGCAACCTGCTTCAGATTGCACTTACTCAGAAATTCCCCAATCTCCTCTGGCCCCCTTTTTGGCTCGCTTGAATACAATTCCCTGTAATACTCTTGGAATACCTGACCTATTTCCCTTGTACTGTGCACCAACTTCCCCTTTTGATCCCTAATGACATCTATGTATGCTGCTTGTCGCTGAGCCTTCAACCTACTCGCAAGAATTTTCCCCACTTTATTGCCCCCGGCAAAATACTTTTGCTTCAATACATTTAATTGGTGAGCTATTTCTTGCGCCCGTAAATGGCTCAAATCCGCTCGAGCCTTCACCAGACCAGCCTGAATGTCTTGATCTCCCTTCCTCTGCTGCTGTCTTTCCAACTCGTGAATCTGTTTTAATAAACCTTCTTCCATTTCCCTTTTTTCTCATTTAAGGCGCGCTGCCATGCTAATTAATTTCCCCCTAATCACTGCCTTTAACCCATCCCACACGGTTCGCAGCTCCACCTCCCCTTCCTGATTGAAGTATAAGTATTCCTGAATAGCCTTCTTTACTGTCTCGACCTGTTCACCCTCCTCCAGTAATGCATCATTCAGCTTCCAGAATTGTATCCCCTCGTTCTCTTCACCCATACCAAAGAGTACCATTACAGGAGCATGATCCGACCAGGTAATTTCCTCTTGCTCAGCCTCCACCACCCTGGAAACCCACCTACTTCCTCCCTAGATCATATCCAGTCTACTTTATGTACCATACACGTGGGAATAAAAAGTATACGTACGCTCCCCAGGGTGTCTGCTCCTCCATAGATCTATTAGCCCCAACCTCTCCTGCATCTTTTTCATTTTTTGTCTATCCTTTCTCCCTCCACTACTATGCCCCCCACTGTTATCTACCCATGGATTACTGGTTAAGTTAAAATCCCCCATCAGTATGGGTACATCCCCCAACACCTCCAACTCCTCCAAAATCTTCTCAAAAGCTTCCCCTTGCCCCTCGTTAGGTCCGCATATGCTACCACCCAAACCTCTTCCTCCCCAATCCTCAGCCTCACCCCTACCCATCTCCCCTCTTTCCCTCTTCTCCACCCCACTGTCATATGTCTCCCCTACCAAAATCCCCACCCCTCCTTTACGAGGGTTCGCTCTAGACCCTGCCAACACCACTTTTGGATAGCTCTTGGAGGAGACCATATATTCCTGTCCCACTCTCAGATGTGTCTCCTGCACACATATAATGTCAGATTTTGTATGTTTACCCTCTCTCTCCAGCAGCCTTCTCTTCTGCCATGTTCTCAATCTCTTTGCATTAATAGTGGTAATCACTCGTTTTTTACATTTCCTACTAGGCACCTCTCTCTGCCTCCCTCTTACTCTCCCCTGCCTCTTTCCCTTCTCTCCATGTGGTTCCCCGTCCCCCTCTACCCCCTCTCTCTCCCCTTCCTTCAGCCTCTTGGCCCCTTCCTCAAAGCCCTCCACCTCCATCCTTCGCTGCCCTCCCCCCTTCGCCCACCTTCCCTCCACTCCCTCCCTCCCCCTTCCCTTCCACCTTCTCCAGGAGTCTTTTGGAGTAGTGTGCCCCCTTGCCTTCCCCACTTGCCCTTCCCTCTTTCTCTCTCTCCCTCCTTACCTGCACCTCCCACCGACTTATACCCTCCCCTGTCCACATGCCACCTTCCACTCCCTACCCCCCTTCTCCCCCCTCTTTCCCCTCCTCTCCCCCTCCCATTCAATGCCCCGACACATTATGACATTCATACATATGATCAACCACATTTTAACATTCTAAACGTTACAGCCTTTTCACAACAGGTCACTCCCCCTCTATCTCCTCGCTCTCCACCTCCTTCACTTCCCTCGTATAGATACTTTTCCTCACTCATCTCGCCTACCCATCGTCTTTTGGTTTTACTCTCTTTGTTGTGTTCTTTCTTTAAGTCTTGTCGTTCCTCTCCGCCATTCTGCTTCTCCACTCTGCGCTTTCTGAGTTCAGCCTCTTGCCTGCTCTCTGTCCTTTGGGGCTTGATCCCAGCCTCCTGGAGCGCCACCTGTGCTTCCTTCCCTGTGTGCACTTTCCACGTTCTCCCTTTTTGTGTGAATGATAATCCAAAGGGGTGTAGCCACCTGTATCTGACGTCTGCCACCCATAGTGCCTGTGTCACCGTTGCATCGATCTCCTCCTTTGCAAAGTTCCCATAGATAGATCCTCATACACAGTCACTGGATATCCTTGCCACTTGATTGTGTGCATACTCCACATTTTATTTGCTATCCACTCTTTCACTTTGTAGCTGGTCAAACATATTATAATATCCCGAGGTTTATTTACTCTGGGTGATCTGCTCTGTGCACTTTGTCCATTAGTATTTCCTCAGGGGCCACCGTCTCACCTCCTGCTTTGAGTATTTCAGAGCAAATCAAAGCTGCCACTTTCTCACTGTCCTGAAACTCCTTCTCCTCCGATATGCCACTTATCCTTAGATTATTCCTTCGGGATCTGTTTTCCATTTTATATTGCATGGCCTCTTGCCGCTTTTGTAAGTCCCCTTGCCATTGCTGGTTATTTTCCACTTGTGCTTCCAAGCTCTGCAGACGGTTCTCATGATCTCCCGCCGTGTGTGTCAGTTCAGCCATATCCTCTTTCAGATTGCTTAATAGCTCACTCAGTTCTGTTTTTACTGCTTGTACCTCCTTCTTTATTTCCATGAACCATTCCTTGAATTCTTCTTTATTTATTTCCTTTAGAGTCTCTCCATCTTCTGCTTGGCTATTCCATCCTTTAGTTTCCTCTGTTTGCCCTCCTGGTTCTTTCTGTTTGGCTTTATTCTCTAGTGGGCCATTCACCCCACTGCTTGTCCCGGCCCCTGCAAAAGCAAACTCTCTCAGGTCTGTTGTTTTCCTGCTCGTGGCCATATTGCTTCCTCCGTGCTGTCTTCTCCCCAGCCTTTACTGATCACCACGTGCCTGATACACCTTCCCCTTACCTTCTTCCTCTATTTGGTTCTCTTCTCTCTTCTTTTGTTTAATGTATGTGCTGCCACGCGATTTGGGTCACAACTTGTTCCCCTCTCTCTCCTCCGTTGTCTCTTTTCCCCCCCGCAGTCGCTCAGGACATACCCCACTGCACTAGTGCCTTCTTTTCCCACTCTCCTCTAGCAGTTGTTACGCTCCTCTGCTCTCCTCTGCACTGTCTTCTCCGCCGTTATGTCTTGCAGCTGTCTCACCTCCTGGTACTTACAGCTCCCTTTTCTTCCTCTGCTTGTCTGCCATTCTGGCTCCTCTCTCTCTACCATGTCTCTTCTGTGGTTCAGGCCACCCTCCTCTGCCCCGCTCCTCCACCAATCACCATCTTTTTTATTGCTGCCGCTGCTCCTCCGATCGCCCCCGTCACTCTGTTGATCTTTCTCTGCTCCTGGATTTGCCGCACAGAACTTCCCCACTCTCCTCTGGGCTCTCAGCACTCAACCATGCTGTCTCCCACAGCTCGTCCATGCAGTTTAATTCAGTTTAAGTGGAGTTAGCCCCGGAGCGGCTCTCTCATGCCGCCATCGGGGTTGGTGACATCACTTCCTCTCAATCCTCATGGGTTTTAACAACTTTGAATAGTTTTGTGCCATCTGCAAATCTGATAACCTCACTCGTTATTCCCATTTCCAGGTCATTTATGAATATGTCAAAAAGCAGCAGACCCAGCACAGATCCCTGGGGTACTCCACTATTCACCTTTCTCCATTGGGAAAATTGGCCATTTAGCCCTACCCTCTGCTTTCTATCTTTTAACCAGTTCCTGATCCACAATAGTACACTGCCTCCTATCCCATGACTCTTTAGTTTTGCCAAAAGTCTCTGATGAGGGACCTTGTCAAAGACTTTCTGAAAGTCCAGATACACTATATCAGCTGTCTCACTGTTGTCTACCTGTTTATTCACACCTTCAAAAAATATAACAGATTAGAAGGACAAGACTATCCTGGGCTAAAGCCATTTTTGCTGACTCCCATTAAAACAACCAAAGTTACAATAGTGTTTAATTTCCTTCCTCCTCACTCATTCAGCTTGCCACACAATTCCCTCATCTCTCTCCACTTCTGCCCCTTCCCATCATCTCTCCTCCCCTCTCTTCTCTTATCTCTTCTTCCTCATTTTTCCTCCTTTCTTACCCTCCCTCTTTTGCCTTTTCCCCACCTCTTACCTCTCTCCTTCCCCAACCTTTATTCCATCTCTTACCTTCCCACCCCTCCTTCTGGCAAGCAGTGCTCTAACAAGCTTAACATGGGGGGGGGGGGGGCGCACTGGGCATACAGGCAGGGCTGACCCAACCACCAGGCAAACTAGGCAGTCGCCTAGGATAGAAATTTCCAGAGGGCAGCAAAGCAGGCTTTCAAAGCTAAATAATAGATTTTGACAGAGAGAGGGGGGGGTAAAGTTTGAGGTTCAACTATGGCAAGAACACTTTAAACCAACTCTAGGGCTGGCCCTGCATACAGGGGATTTTGTTTTGTTGGGCCCGGCCTGCGTGCCACTGAGTGCAGTGGGGGGCTGATTGGAGACATCGGGGGGAGGGGGGGGAGCCATGGGGACCAAACCTCCACCTCCGATTTTAGAGGCAAAGTAGAGAAGCCTTCCCAAAGGAGGTGGGACGGCCTTAAAGGGGCAGTAGCCACGTAGCAAAAACACCTAAAGTCGGCTAAATTAAAAATGAAAGTTAAAGGTTTTAAATTATGGGGATCAGGTGCAGGAGGTCTGCCCACCACAGAAATGTATTTTGTATAACTTAGAAATGTTAAATATGGCTGCAGAATGCTCTGTTTTTCCTAAGGAGGACGTTGAACCCTGGGGGTTAGAATTCAACCAGAGCCACAGTTTCATTTAAAAAGGATAAATCCAATATTTCTTGGTTTTAAAAAGTCTGTTTTAATGCTTAAAAATGATGTTTTATTGAAAATCAAGTCCCAGCTCCATAGACTAACACTGTAGTTAATGAGAGGGGTGCAGGGATCTATTTTAAGGGCTGCAATTCAGGCGGGAATGTCGCTGTTTCTGATGCAGTGAGGTGATTTTAATTTCAATTGCAGTCCAAATTGAAAGAAATAGTACAGAGAAATTAGAACTGGTCCAGCCTTAAGGGGAAAATGTTTTGACGTTGGAATTTAGAGTTATGGGGGTGGCTGTAGAAGGTGTTGGGGAGCTATTTGAGGTTTGGTGAGTGGACGAGCACTAATATGAAAGCTACAAATGTGGGTGATAAAATCTTGAATCTGGCAGTCATGTAGTGTAGCATGTGAGAGGAATAATTTTGAGGGTTAAAAGCAGTTATCTGAAGAGATATTACTTATAGGGAAACTCATTGTGACAAAAGCGAAGGCAAAAAAATGAAATAGTGGTGAAAAACCATTTGCAGAAGTTTGAGGGAGCAGCACTTTAATTTGGGGTAAAAGGCATTCACGGCTTCACAGAAACAGCCACCAGTGTGAGGGAAAAGACTCTTCATGTTGGCGGCAGTGCAGGGGGAGCTGGGGCCTCGCACGTGCTTCCCTGGCTCCCTCTGAAGCCCCTTAGACAGCCATGGGGCTGTTCAGAGGAGGGGGGCGGGTCTAGCACTGGATGGGCTGTGATGGGGGGGAACTTGGACTGGAAATGGGATTGGAAATTGGCTGATTGGGGAGCTTGGAGTGGAAATTGGCTGATGGGGGGAAAGAATGGAACTGGAACAAAATCAGATGGGGGCTAGGACTGGAAATAGGCTGTTGGGGCGCTGGAATAGGACTAGAAATGGGCTGATGGTCGGAGCTTGGACAGACTGGAAATGGGTGATGGGCTGGTATAGGACTGGAAATGGCTGATGGGAAATGGGGGTTGGAACAGGACTGGAAATGGGCTGATGGGGGCTGGAACAGGACTGGAAGTGGGCTGATGGGAGTTGGAATAGGGCTGGAAATGGGCTGATGGGGGGCTAGGATTAGAAATTGGCTGATGGGGGAGCTTGGAGTGGAAGTGGGCTGATTGGGGGCTGGAATGAAACTGGAAAAGAGCATATGGGGGATAGGACTGGAAATGGGCTGTTGTGGGGGCATGGGAGAATGGGACTAGAAGGGAGCGGATGCTGGGTGACTAGAACTATAAGGGAACTGATTTGGGGGGAGGACTAGAAGGGGATGGGGATGGGGATAGGGAATGAGAATGGAGAGGGGAAAAGATATTTTGTGTGTGAGGGAAGAAAAGTCTACGATGGGCTGGGTATTGCAAAGGTAAGTGGGGATTGAGAATGGAAGGGTGACATTTGAGTGGATGATAAAGGAATAAGGAAAAAAATGGGGGAAAGAGCAAAAGGGAAACGATCAATATGTTAAAGCAGATAAAGAGAGAGAATGGAATAATGGATAGCTCACAAAAGACACGAAGAAACCAGAAGAAAGTGACTGGAGCAATTGCAACTGAAAAATATAATGCCCAAACAGAAGGTAGAAAAATACTTTTTATTTTGAATTTATTAACTGGAATATGTCTGGTCTGGGAAGTGTGTATTACTAATATCTTTGCGTTTTCATTTAGAGCAAGAGGAAATTACTTTATAGTTTTATTTCTCCAGTGTTGTACATTTCATGTTTGCCTTTGGGGTTCCCAGTTTAATTATTATCTTCCTATTTCTAAATTGTGATCCTTTGTTCTTTGTGTGGTGATGATCTATGTTCTGCATGTGTAACCAAGCTGAGGTTTTCTGTTCATGTAGTTTCTATTTGACAGTCCCTCTTGTTCTCTTTCCCCCAGTGAGATGTGTTGGTATTCTCTGAGATGTGTTGGTTTAATATCTGCAGTGCTGCCTTTTGATAGTTAGGGTTTGGTGCTTTGTAAGTCCTGGTAGTGTTGTTATGATACGGTTGGTTTAAGAACATAAGATATGCCATACTGGGTCAGACCAAGATCCATCAGTCCCAGTATCCTATTTCCAACAGTGGCCAATCTAGGTCATACGTACCTAGCAGTTTCCCCAAAAGACACAGGTTCCACAATGCTTGTATTGGGTCAAGCATTGATACCCTGGGTCCCTTTTTAATAATGGTTAATGGACCTTTCCTCCAGGAACTTCTCCAAACCTTTTTTGCTATGGGTTCTAAATGGGCAGTGTTTATAATACTTCCTAATGGGCCTGGTGTTTATCACTGCAATATAGTAATCTGTTAGTCTTTCTTTATGCAGACACTCATTAAGAGGCATGTTTATTAAAACACATGTTAATAATATTATGAAAATATTTATGCAAATGAGGCTCTTTATGCAAACAAGGCCCCACAAATGATCTCCACTCATGGCCCCGTACCCCCCTTGGGCTGCCCCTGCCGACAACCTGTAAGTGCGGCACAGACCGAGGAGCTTTGGGTTTCAAGCTGATGTCTTTCTTTGATTCCTCCTAATAGAGGCCAGACTCCTGAAAAGAAAGTATGAATTGCAGGAATTCTATGTAGAAGATAAGAATTGTATGAAAGATGTGGCCCGTGTGTGAATGAGTTTGAGTGAACATTTTTAGACAGGGATTGCTAATTATTCTTTATTTTAGTATGGATGGGACAGTGAACAAAGAAATTCAACTCAGTCTGAATATCTGTTACTCCAGGACTGAAACAGCCTCAGCCTTAGATCAGGGTTTTCCCTTTCTGAGTTGTAAAGATAGGGAGAAGGTTGTAAGCTCTGATGAGCAGAGACCGTCTCTTATAGGTGCCTGTACAGTGCTGCGTTCGTCTTGTAGCACTATACCAATAATCAGGAGTAATCAGTAGTAGTAGAATTTATTGGACACTGAAGAACTTCCCTGGACCTAACAAACTGGATCATCAGGAGCAACTGGATCTGAATTGGGCCCCGGCACAGGAGAGTGGCAAGGAAGAGTAACTTACCATTGTGCAGCAACCCTGCAGAGACACTTAAAAATGAATGAGCTTGTGACATTTAATTTGAAAAATGTATAACACAGAGAAGAAACTTGCCTGTTCAAGGGTAGTTCCTGGGGAAAAACAAGAACGTGATGTTGCTAACTGCCGTCTAGTCGGTGCTGACTCCTGGCGACCCTCAGGATGGTTGTATCTTGAACTGTGGTTGGTCTTCAATCAGGCGGTTCATTGATGACAGAGTGGCACCTGTAGCTGCTGTTATTGTATTTATCCATCTCATTGCCGGTCTTCCTCTTTTGCGTTGACGTTCTACCTTGCCAAGCACAATGTCTTTCTCTAATGATCTCTTTCTTCGCATGATGTGTCCAAAGTATGAAGTGGAAAAAAAAATCACTTACCAGAATTGTGATGAAAATATCTTACACTAGAAAGAAACTTGAGAATATCTTTATTGAGAAGAATACCATATTTTTAAACAGAACAAATATTTATTGGAAGTTTTTACGGGGCAATAGTACAATAGTTTTAATTAGCTACAAAACTTTGGATCTTTTTTATGAAATTTTTAATGACCTATTTAGCTTTAATAAATTTAACTCATAAAATTCATTTAAGGAAGTGAATATGATTTTTTAAATTCCATTCTGTTAAACACCACCAATCCTGAGTCTTTGTAACATCACATTGGTAGGGCTGAATCCTATTTAGTTAACTTTCCTCTCATCCCTTGTTCTCCTGCTGGGGAAACGGGTTGAGCCGCAGTCGCTGAAATTCAGTACGCCTCTGCCGGAAAAGACATCACAACCAGAGGTAACCACTTCACTCTGACTCCACTAAAATATCACCGGGACTCTAGTAAGAGTCTGATTGCTTCTGCCTGGGCAGGGGTTACAATAGTTATATTCTTTACTACAAATAATGCCTTTGTGTGCACCAAAAATGGATTTCTGGTAAATAGTCTGCATCAGCTGACAGGCATCGTGCGTAACATTTTCTCTGTTATGAACAGGTCGAGAAGGAGGTAAGCATGCTTTTGAATTCCTGCAGAAGAAATGTTGAGAGGGTAAGAAACGTTTTTCTTATATATTGTGGTAAGGAAGCCTATCCTGAGTTAGGGGAAAGGGAAAAAGGTAAATAGTTCACATTAGTAAAAGGGCCCCTTTTACAAGGTCAGGATAACAAAACCACAATCTCACCTAGGAACCAGAAAATCCCCAACTGGAACAGGTTTCAGATTTCCCCTAGTGGAATAAGAGAGAGTGAATACAGACCTAAGGTCCAAGACCCTTACGTCAGTAAGCTCCCTGATTACTCAGGTGCCAGAAGGCAGAGTGATCTCCATCACCTGGGAAGAGAGGAGGTGGGGCTAGAACCCTGGAGATATAAGCCTAGGTTATATTATAGTAGGAAGAAGGAGGGCGAGAGAGGAGAAGCTGTTACAAGCCGAGGCACAAATACGAGCCTAAGAAGCCTGATTAATGCTGAGCAGAGCAGGAGAAGCCTGACTAATGCTGGGCAGTGCAGAGGTGCAGGAGACACTCTACGCTCTAATGAGAGGCTGTCAGCTGAGCCCAGTGAGCCAGAAGGAGAGACAGAGTCTATGCAACTAGGAGAGCCTGATGTAGCACTGAATGAGGAAGACACCCTCATGGATTGCTCTTTGTGCCAAGCCTTAGCCACTGAAGGGTTGAAGGAATGCCAGCCCTGAGAGAAAACCCTCTAGAGCAGTGGTTCTTAACCAGTCCTCCTTGAACCCCTAGGCCAGTCGGGTTTTCAGGATATCCACAATGAATATGCATGACAGAGATCTGCAAGCAATGAGGTGCTTGCAGATCTCTCTCATGCATATTCATTGTGGATATCCTGAAAACCCGACTGGCCTAGGGGTTCAAGAAGGACTGGTTAAGAACCACTGCTCTAGAGCAAGGTAACCATAAGAAGCAGGTAGATGGATTGTAAATTTTCATGTGGTAAGGAGGGGAAGTTTTACTAAGACATGAGAACAAGCTGGAGTTGTGAATTGTGCTTGTTAACCACCTGCTACCTGTGAAGTGAGACGGCAAGAAGCCAAATTAACTGTGAGGAAAAAGCTTTCTTTTTTTTTGCTTTTGAATGTTCCTGAGAAACCTGGATAGAACTTTGTTTGCACGTAGAAAGTTTGTTCCTGTTTGGAGGTTTTTGTTTTTGCTGGTAAATTGGAAAACAGCCTGGAAAGGTTTGGGACTGAAAAAGAAGGCAAACTGCCACAGAAGAAAGCCTGTTTTGTGTTTTATACTTTAACCAGCAAGGCTAAAGGAAGCTGGTAGCCTTGCTGTTAAAAGGCTATGTTTTTCTGAGCTGAAGAATACTTTAAGCTGACACTTTGGTTTTGGGTTTTGTTTTGCTTATAACCTGTTGTACTTTGAAGAAGCCTGGAGAAGTATCCCTGAACGTGATATTTATGAGCCTTGTTTTTTTGTGCTCAATAAATTTCTGTCATTGCCTTACCCAAGGAGCCCGACTACAGTTTTCTACCTGAAGCCATATATATAGAAATTAAACTACATTTCCCAGAAAGCATTGCGGGGAACCAGTCAGTTAAGACTGAAAGGGGAAAGTTCCTATTACAACCGCGTCCTTCCAAGCTGGAAGCAAGTGGTGAGGGCGTGACAATACATATTGTTGGTTTTCACTTTGCATAGGTATAGTTATTAGTACAAAATTTTGCATAGGTAGGATATTATAGACTAGTTAGGATGTTTAAGAAAAAGATAAAATAAACTGATTCTGACACTAGAAAAGTGGATGTACAAGAGCAGAAAGTTACAGAAAGTTATTAACAGATATCCACTCGCTGCTAAAACTTTAGAACAGTTCTGCAAGAAGTGGCGTAACTGGGCGCTACAGGACTCCGCTTTTGCCTGGCCAGCAAGCGGTACCCTAGAGCCACGTTCCCTACATGACTTGCAAACTAAGATAGAGAAGGACAAAACAGGACAGGAATTAGTGCAACACTTACAACATTTATTTAAAGGGTATTTCTATCCCGCCTTATCCTTCAATCAAGGCGGTGTACACAGCAAACAATCAATTGAATTGGCATTTGTGTTCTCAGGTATGCTTATACTGTACAGTGAATGTGTATGAGTGTAGGTAGAATGATTGGTGTGTGCTATTTACAGCATGAGCTTTATACAGTTATGTACAATGAGCATGCGGATGTCACATTATGGGTGGAGATTGCAAGAGAATGTGGCGAGGAGCCCCCTCCTTATAACCCCACACACAATCTGGGAGAAACAGGACTATATCCTGCCTTAACTGCAGTTGCAGCTATAGGATACCAAGACCCTATTCCTATAGATAAGGAACCTAAACAATCCAAGGGGACCCTCCACAGTAACTTGAAGGAGACCTCACCCGAAAGGAGATTTTATAACCAAATGCCCCCAGGAGCGATAGACGATCCTGAGATAAGGGCAGAGTGTGAGGATATAGGGAGAGAGAAAGAAGAGTGGGCAGAAATATCAGGGACAGTTAAATTAGAATATTGTAAGCAGCCAATTTGTGAGAACGAATTAGAACAATGGAAAGCAGAGTTAGAAGCCAGTTCTGAGGAATGGAAAAGGGCTCGTCAAGAACAAGAGGAACAATTTAGAATAAGCCTAGAAAATCAGCAGGCTGAGTAGGAAGAAAAAGTTAAGGAGAAGGAAGAACAGGATAAATATAAGGAACAAGAACAAAACAAATTAGAAGACTCACGAGTTAAAGATTGGGAGAAGCGGAAGTCAGAACTGGAGAAGTGGGAACAGCATAACAAAAAGGAGACAGACAGACAGGGTGAAAGAGGAGTGGGACAAATTAAACTCAGCTCAAGAAAGACTGGATTCTTTGAGATCCAGCTATGAAATCAAAGAAAGTAATACAAAGCACATTGGGATTGCAAGAAATAACAGTCAGGCTGGAGCCTCACTAATGCCTAAGGAAACAGTAGCTGAGGGTGAGGGAAATCGTTACTTCATCGACCGATGGAATGACGATATGCATGGCTGGACATTGGAGAACCAGCCGCAAATGTTGCAATGGCCTCCCGAGGGAGCACTTGACAGTGCACATTCGAATACTGCTAGACTTTGTATTCATGGGGGAGCGGGAGACCCACAATGGGATTTAGATTACATGAAGACAGGATTAGAGGTGTGGGAAAAATATGAAGAAAAACTGTGCTTGCCCCTCTTGCATTCAAGAAGAGGAACTATTCGATATGTCCCTTGGAATTTTACTGATAGGGATAATATAACTAAAGCCTTACCTCCTTTTAGTAGAGGGGCGGCTTCATGGATTCAAAAGTTTGAGTGGGTAACGGCAGGGTATACTTTAGGGCTAGGGGATAAAAGCACTGTTAGCAAAACTCCTGGGAACTCATGCAATAAATCAAGTTTTTGCCAGAGCAAATTTATCCGAAGTTACTGTAGCAGAAACACGATATGAAGGGTTTAATGAGCACTGACCCAGAGTTTGGAATTCTATAAAAGAACTATACCCCACCCAGAAGAATTTAGGGCCACTACTGAAAATATGTTTTAAGATAGGAGAAGATATTAGTGCATATATTGCCCGATTTCAAGATTTGTGGGAAACCCAGACAGGATGGTTTATTCTGACCACTGTTCCCTCTAAGCTGTGCGCGTGTGCGCGCGCACACACCTCGCCGAGTGAGTGCACATACTTTACAACAGAGCGCACAAAAATTACGGTTCTGATTCTGATAGAAAACAACACAGACATTCTTAAAATTGAAAAGTTGTTGTATATTTATGGTTTTCACAAGTTCTACAATATTTTCTAGTGCAATCAATGTGGTGTACATACTGTATTCTGACGTGTAGTCAAATTTTAAAGTATATAACTCCGAGTGTCGTTATGTGGGGCACAGAAATGTAACCTTCCTTCAAAGGCTGCACAGCTGATATTTTATGCGCACACAGCCTACAGAAAATTAGAGGGAACATTGATTCTGACCCAGGTTTCTTGCCCGTATTTTTCCAAACACTTAGCAATACTTTGCCTAAATCAGTTCAATCAAGACTTGACACGATTGTGGGGTTAGAAGATGAGTTCTGGGCAAGACAGCAGTCACATATACACCATTTTGTCAAATTAGCTGAAGAAGAACAGGTAAAACCTGAGAAGGATATGAAAGGTTTGCAGACAAAATTAATGGCATTACAACTGAGAGAGTTGCAGGAGGATCTTGATAAAAGTAAGGTTAAAGAGAAAGACAAGGAAAAGGACGATGCAAAGGAAAAAGAAAGACAAGGTTTAAATAAAACAGAAAAGCAGCATGAGGCAGAAAAGCAATAACTTAGTGTAATTATAAAACAGGATAATGAAATTATTAGAGATTTAGAACAATATGTCATTGAAGAAGACCCCTGGGAGAATTTTTGTTTATATGCTCAGGCTTGGAACCAGATAGGACCAAACAGTGGGGGTACTTGGAAAGGGGGACGGGCAGGACCACCTCAGTCACAGCATTTTCAGAGTTGCTGGAACTGTGGCAGAAGGGGACATCTTCAGCATGAATGCCGAAGCCCCCCAGCCTGAGGATCAGCAAAACCACAAGAGCCACCCAATGCTTACCAGGGTCCTCAGAGCAGGTTTCCCCAGTGGCAGCCTCCTCAAGGGGGACCACAATGAATCTCTATGGTGTTTCAGGCCATGCTCAATGAGCGTGAGCCGATAATTGAAGTCCGTCTAAATGGGTATAAAGTGCAGATGTTGTTGGATTCCGGAGCCACAACATC
This sequence comes from Ichthyophis bannanicus, assembly GCA_033557465.1. NCBI lineage: Eukaryota > Metazoa > Chordata > Amphibia > Gymnophiona > Ichthyophiidae > Ichthyophis > Ichthyophis bannanicus. Next base: position 26,249,014 of record CM066031.1, on the reverse strand, counting down.
AGTACTGAATTCCCTACCCCCAGGAGTAAACCTCTCTCATCAAACTACTGTGACAACAGGGTTTAATGGAGACCCAATTACTACCAAACTGACAGTACCCATTGAGGTAGAACTCATTGGGCAACATATCTGTAAACCCCTATTGTATGCCCCACACTGTCCAGTTAATTTGATGGGACAGGATCTACTATCCGCCTTTGAGGTACAGATGACCTTTATCAGAACACCATCTGTTTTGCTCCTGCAGACAGAGAGTCAGCCAAATTTTGCTAATATCCCACCTGAAGTTTGGGCTACCCCAGAAAGCCCTTGTGGCCTAATAAGGTCTGCATCACCTGTCCGAATTACATTAAAAGAAAATTGTCAGGGTATAAAAGTTGCTCAATATCCCCTACAGCCAGAAGCTGTAGTAGGAGCAAGTGAGGAAATTGATGTTATTGCTAAATGGTATTATAGAACCCAGCATGTCTCAATTTAATACACCTCTGTTTCCTATTAAAAAGCCCAATGGTAAGTGGAGAGTGCACAGTGACATCTCACACAGTAAGACCTCCGAGGAATGAACACAACTACTAGAGCACACTGTGACACTTCTACACAGTAATCCCTTCTAGGAAGGACTACATCTACCAGAGTGCACTATGGGGTATCTTTACTAAACCGTCTTAATGTGCGCCCGGCAACCTTATCACGCGATAAGGTACCTTATCGCACAATAATGGCATTTTATCGGGCGCAAAGATACCTTAGCGCGTGATAATGCGCTCAGCGGCGCAAATGAGCACTGAGGGTGGAGAAAGGCTCCCGGAGGGCAGAGGAAGGCTCCCCAGGGGCGGAGAGAGAGGATCAATGGGTGGAGAGTGGGAGGGGAGAGGCTCCCTGCATACTAACGCTGTGGAATCCGGGGCTGAAAACTAACGCCAGTGAAACCCTGGCGTTAGAGCAGATTTAAAGGGAAAAGAAACCATTTCCGTCAGCAATGTACAGCAAAACCAGGGAAACCTACAAAACGTGATAGTTGTCATACATGTGCACAGAACAAAAGGGCAAATAAACATTGAAAATGACCAGGAGAAAATGTAAAAAAGACATAACCAAGCTGGGCAATAGTGATATCAATGGGAAATATCAAAAAACACTACCAAAAAAGCTCCAAACAAAAGATATTAATTTTGGAAGGGTCTATGCTCTGTCCCCATACAAGGTGAATGATCCCATAGTGAAATAACGCTGATCAGGGTTCTCCCTTTCCATTGGACAGCTTTCCTATGGCATGCATATGTTCTGCAACAGCAGGGCGGGCATGTCGGAATGGGCAACTGGACAGATGCTGGAAAAGGGGACACAGAGGGCTGCAGGCGGCACATGCTGTGGAGCAGCTGGGCCACAGTGCGGACTAGGGTGATGCCTAGGTGACCCATAGGAATGCTGAAACAGTAGAGCAGTAGATTCTACAGGTTGGAAATCTTCAATTTATCAGAAACCAATTGCCCGTAATACATTTTTGCAGTATTCGAGTGGTCATCCGCTCAAGTTAAAAGACAACCTTCCTTTGTCTCAATTCTTTCACTACAGGCGTAATTGTTCAGATACGGCTGATTTCAAGGTTCAATCGCGCAAACTTTCAGGAGACTTTGCAGCTAGGGGGTATCCCCGAAGAGTCATTAAGACAGCATACAAACGTGCATTATTTAATGATCGGAACTGGCTGTTACAACCTAGATCTAAGCCAGCCTCCAAGGTAGACACTGATCATGTTAATTTTATCACCAAATTTTCACCTTTAAGTTATAATATTCAAAGAATCATGTCGAAACATATGTATCTTTTACACACGGTTCCAGGATTGGAGGAGAAATACATCCGCTGTGTGTGGCAACGCAGTGCCAATCTTAAAGAGAAACTGAGCCCAGCAGTCTTACGATCCCCAGAAGAAAGACAGGGTCAAGGTGGTCATGTTCAGTGTGGCTCATGTGTCATTTGTTTTATGTCAGAATCTATCACTGAATTTACATATTTAGAGCGTACCTACCGTTTGAAACAAGCCACAACTTGCCAGACTACATCAGTTATTTACGCTATAAGATGTCCCTGCCAGAAATTATACATAGGGAAAACCATTCGGATATAGTTCAACATTGTCTCAAAGAAGGTCATGCGTTTGAGCAATTGCGGTGTTTCTGTATTGATCACATCAAACATCCTATGAGAGGCAAGACTTTAGACGAGACTCTTTTTTTATTACGAACAGCGCTGGATTTTTTCAGTTAATACTCTTCAACCTAGAGGTCTTAATTCCTCTATTGATTGGCAAGTGTGTCTGTAAACTGATTGGCAAGAGCAAGAAGGCTGTGAATAGGTAAACAGATAGACAGTGTTGAATATAAATTCACACCCGGATGTGGTCAATGCACATGCGCGGCGTTTTTTGAGTCACTTCAAGACATATGAGTACAACGCGGGCAGCAATAGTTCAGTAAGTAATGAAAGGATTTAAGTAAGAAGTTTTTCCTTGACAACTTAGAGAATATTGGATTTTAATGGATTCTCATATTTTTTAGTTAACTGTAGTGGATACTTTTAGTGGACATCGTTACATTGTATCTATTTCTATAGATCCTCCTGAGGAAACTCCTGCTCGGAGTGAAACGCGAATAAGGTACCAGGAGAGGCGTTGAGGCGCAGAAGATACAAGATATAAGTTAAGATTTTTGTCTTTCACTTAAAGTTTGGTGGCGGTGAAAACCTGGTGTGAATATCAACCACTGAAAAATACAAAAAAAATGATAAAAAATCCAGGAAGGTTGTTGATGTAACCAGTGCGCTGTTGCTTCATCAAATAAGCATTTGCTGAGCGCGGTATATGGTCTGAAACCTCCTGGTGTGGTGGTATATTCAAATAATTAAGCAATTATATTGAGACCCAGGTGTCCGTTTTTGAGAGGTTTTGGTGACAGACAGATGAAACATTAAGAATCTACACACAGAAGAAGAGTAACGTTGAGCTAATAAGAAATGTTTTACCACTAAGGTTAAGGTTTTGAGTGGAGTGTTTTTATTATTATGAAGATTACTTTACGCTCTGGTTAGACCGGTTTCCCTATTTTTGTATAGAAACAGTAGAGCAGCCAGACAGCAACTGATGAGGGTCCAACATGGGCACGAGTGTGTTTCCCATAGTGTCAGTGGGTGTAGTGCATCATGGGTACGGGTGGGTTAACCCTATCCTGGTAACCACAGCAGACAGTTTGTGTGGTGACCTGCAGTCCTTCTGTAGCCAGCCAGGGGTTTGTTAGTAACTGTAGAGCTGTAGCCCACTGGTTACTACACTGCCGGTAGAGCCAGAAGTTATGGGTTTGATCCAACTGTGCTGTTATTTGGTAGGGCTGTCTGAGGCATTTCCTTTTTTAATTTAAATTAGTGCTGCCAGCAAAAACACCCTCACATTGCTGTAACCTTAAGGCACCTCATAAGGCGCCCTATAAATCGCTCTATAAGGCGCCTTATAGGGTGCCCTATAGCCAACATTATAAGATGCCTAGGAGGACAGTGCACTTTATAATGTGCCCTCTGGAGTGCCTTATAGGGCACCTTATGCGGCACCTTAGGTTACGGCACTTTGAGGTTGTGTTTGCTGGCAGCACAGTTCTAAAATAAAACCGAAAATGCCTCAGACAGCACCGAGTAAAAGTAAAGGGTAATGCCTCAGACAGCCTTATTCATCAAGCCCACTGGGGATCAAACCCATGACCCCTGTACCATCAACGGATTAACCATTGTGCTACAGCTCTGCTGCTGCATTTGTAGGTCAGCACGCCTACTTAAGATTAACGCGCGTTGCTCCCTCTATCGCCTGATAATGTGCGCAGCGCACATTATCGCACGTTAATGCGCCTTGCTACGTTTAGACTGGAACGCCCACTCCTTTTATGGCATCCTGCACACTAACGCCTGGCGCACGTTAAGACCGCTTAGTAAACATACCCCTATGACACTCGTATACAGTAATCCCTCCTAGGAAGGACTACAGCTCCCAGAGAGTACTGTGACTCTCCCACAGTAATTTCTCCTAGGAAGTACTACAGCTCCCAGAGTGCACTTTGACTCTCCCACATGTAATCTCTCCTAGGAAGGACTACAGCTCTGAGTGCACAGTGACACTCCCACACAGTAATCCCTCCTAGGAATGAACACAGCTCCCAGAACGCACTATGACACTTCCACACAGTAATCCCTCTTAGGAAGGACTACATCTACCAGAGTGCACAATGACACTCGCATACAGTAATCCCTCCTAGGAAGGACTACAGCTCCCAGAGAGCACTGTGACTCTCCCACACAGTAATCTCTCCTAGAAAGGACTACAGCTCCCAGAGTGCCCTTTGACCAGGGGTGGTTCTATCATTAGGCCACCTGAGGCGGTCACCTGAGGCGGCAGTTTCAAGAGGGCGGCACTCCAGCAGTCGCGGCTGTGCTTATATCTGATTTTGCCGCCTCTGGCCTGCCACTGCCTTCCCCCCACTATTTTTTCCCACTCAAGATCGTCCGAGCAAGAAAAAAAACAGGGGGAAGGCAGGGGCAAGCCAGAGGCAGCAAAATCAGAAATAAGCACAGCCAATCCTTGGAGGAACCAATAGCCGATGAATTTGAGCAGAAAAAAAAGCGGCGGTGGTGGGGGAGAGGGAGGCACTCCGGCAGCTGCAGCTTTGTTTATTTGCTTTTGCCACAAACTGCCTTCCCCGATAAATCTGCCCACGCAACCTTCATTCCCCCACAGACACCTTTGAGGCCCCTAGCTCCTCCGCCACTTCCAGCATCCAGAGCAATGGAGCAGCACTGAGGAATCATGATCTGGGCACACGGAGGAAGGCGGCAGAGGCCAAACAATGAAGTTGGATCGGTCAGAGTGGTAAGACCTTTGGGGAGGGCGAGGACGTGCAAAACACTGCTGGCTCTGGGATACTCGTGGACTCTCACCATTGTAAATATGTGCTTCTGCATGTACAAAAATGGGGAGGAGTTTTGGATTTATTTTAAGGGGGTGATTGGCTTTAACTATTTAAGTTTTAATTTTTGTTAGTGGTTTTATTATTTATAGTATTCACCGGTGTCGTCTTTTGGAATTCATTCATCATTAATTCCGCTTTTACATATGATAGAGTCCTGCCTACAGTCTTTGCACTCTCGATCTCCACCCAAGGTAGGACTTGCATCCACATCCAATGTCTGATCTTCTTTTGGAAAAATGTTTATTGACTTTCAGCTCTTGTTTTTAATTAATTTTATGTGAGGTTTATAGTAAGTTTTCATTGATCACATTATATTTATAGGCTAGTTGTGGGGGGAGTTACACATTATGATAACTGCACGGTGCATATGGCCAACTTATGTTTTGTGCTTAATTTTTAATCTTTTGTTTTAGTAAGGTCATCATTCTATTATATTCTTGGTTATGTTAGTTTGATTTTATTGTAATATTAGCATTGTTTTAAGTGGGTGTATGTATATATAGTGTATGTGTGTGTATGTATATATATGTGTGTGTATGTATATATATATACATACACACACATACACAATATATATATATATACAATCACCCAGTCTGTATGAAGGATGTCACCTGCCTGCACCATGTCTGCTATGGGAATGTGTCCTGATTTCCCGTATGCCTTGGGTATGCAATAGGGATATGTCTTGCAAGCAATGGGTCAGAAATAGGAGTGTATCCTGCATGCACCCCATCTAAGATGGAGTTGGGAAGGTGTCCTGCATGCACCCGGTCTGGAATGTTTTAGGGGGGGGGGTACTGGGAGGGGAGGAAAGCAGAAACCTCAGATTGGGACCAGCATGATCAGAGAATGAAATGATCAGGCAACAAAGGTAGAAGAGAATTTTATTTTCAATTTAATGATTGGAGTTGGTGCACTCTTTATATTTCATACAGTACAGGGAAATGCATCTCTTTTTATTTCTCTGGTGTTGCACTGAATGCAGAATCTGGCTTTTTGGGGATGCAGTTTAGTTTTTATCTATATGTTTATTTTTAGGTTATGGTCACTTATTCAGTTCTTGCTGAGGGTCTGTGTTCTGAAAGTGTGACCAAGGTCAGGTATTCTGTTAACATCTCAAGAAGTCACATTTGGACCGTCAGCAACACCATCAAGCCCTGAAGTGTGCACTCATCAACGCAAGGTCAATACGTACAAAATGGCCAATAATTACCGATCTGGTCACAACCCATAATCTTGATATCATCATGATCACAGAAACTTGGCTATCAGAATCTGACAACGCAATCATCAACCAGATGTTACCCACAGGTTTTTCAGTCCACACATGCCATAGAACCAATCAGAGAGGAGGAGGAACACTCATTCTTGTCAAAACCTGCCTAGGCTTCCAGATGTGCAACTCAAACAGCACAGCCCACCTGGACTCCCTCACCATAACAAATAACACCTGCACGATCAACCTACTGTACCGAGCACCAACACCATCCTCAGAGGATCTTGCAACGATAATGGGCCTCGCCTGCAACTCAAACAGACCACGATCCCAGAACTGGATCCTAGGTGATTTCAACCTGCCTACGCTACATGAATCTCAAGCCTCTGCTTTCCTAGAAGCGTTACAAGATCTAGGATATGAGCAACTAGTCATTAATCCCACCCACGTCAAGGGAAACAAACTTGACCTGATCTTTGCCCCGCAGACGGATAAGGATACCACCCCACTAATACCACCTACCATAACTCCTGTGCCATGGTCCGACCACAGCCTGATCCAATTCCAGATACCTATTAACACACACAATAAAAACTCCAACAAAACCAACACTGCCCACGAACCCTCCTTGAAGCGCTTCCGTCCCTTTAATAAAGAAGAGCTTAGAGAGAAGATCCTCCCACTCCTCAACAACATACCACACGACCTAGATGCATTGGTGTCCACCTGGGACGAGAGCCTCAAGACCATTGCATGCATACCAGCCACAAATAAAACAACAACAAAGAAACGAGAGCATGCACCATGGTATACCAAAGACCTCCGAGACTCACTCAAGTGCCTGCGCAGGCTAGAGAGAAGATGGCGTCGGTCTCACTCTACGGTTGCACAAGATACTTACATCGCTCATCTAAGAGTACACCGTGATGAATTAACAAAAAAGCGGAAACAATATCATTCCGACATCTTGAAGCGGTCACTAAACAAGCCCCACGACCTCTTCAATATAGTGAAATCTCTCATAAGAGAACCTCCTGCAGACCAGTCACAGATGCCACACCCCCAGGCATACTCCAACTATTTACAGTCAAAAATGGTCCAGACTACTACATCTGCAACCAACTACCTTCAACCTGAAGTGACCCAGGCTGGTACAACCTCGAACTCCGCGGAAAACAGCTCTCAGCATACCTTGCCCCAACCATCACCACTATACAAATTTGAAAAAATATCACGCAGAGAGATTGAAGACACTATCGCTGCAATCAACCCTACTACCGCACCCAATGACCCATGCCCTGCATTATGGATAAAGGAGTTACGATGTGACTTAAGCCAATATCTGAGTGAATTAATAAACCAATCTCTTACAACCGGATCGTTTCCACCAAGTCTGAAACAAACATCCATCAGACCACTACTAAAAAATAACAAGCTGGACCCATCGAAAGTGGAATCATACAGACCAATTTCAAGTATCCCCATGCTTGCCAAAATAATCGAAAAGTTAGTACAGCGCCAAATCCAACAGCATATTGATACTGAAGCCCCACTGGATCCCTCCCAGCATGGGTTCAGAGAAGCACATGGGGTTGAAACCCTCCTCACCAACCTATTTGACCATCTAGTCTCTGGAACCGACAAAATTCATCAAGGATTCGCCCTCATATTCCTAGACATTGCGGCGGCTTTCGACTCGGTGAGTCACAAGATACTCATACAAACGCCTCAGCGAGAAAGGAATTCAGGGAACAGCCCTAAAGTGGTGCAAGTCATACCTGACTAATAGATGGCAACATGTAAGGTCAGGCTCCACAACCTCCGAACCATTTTTACAAAACCAAGGCGTGCCACAGGGCTCGTCACTATCTGCATTGATGTTTAACATCTACATGCAGCCCATATGTGCCCTAGCACGTTCATTCAAGGTCAACTGTTTAGCCTACGCAGATGACATCCTCCTATACATCCCATTCAGGACTAACCAACCGGACCTCTCCCCTCTAACAAGATGTTTTGAGGCAGTAGCAGAATGGTTCAGCACACAAAACATGAGAATCAACTACAGTAAAACAGATGTCCTTTTCATCTCAAGGAACCAGGACTTCACCCCTCCACTCTCTTTAAAAATCGGCAACACAGAACTGAAAACCAAACCCACAATCCGCTACCTTGGCGTTACACTGGATCAACACCTGGATCTGAAAACTCACATAAAAAACACAGTAAAAACAGTATACATGAAAATAAAGACCTTAAAACATCTCCGACCGCTACTCGACTTCAGCGACTACCGATCGATCTATCAGGCATTAATATTACCTCATTTCGACTATGCCAACGTAATTCTACACGGTCTCCCTCAAGCAACGTTAGCTCCTCCCCAGCTTGCAATGAACACTGCTGCAAGAGTACTAACAGGGGCTTCACGGAGAGAGCACATAACGCCAGTACTGATGAACCTCCATTGGTTACCGGTTCAAGCAAGAACCCTCCACAAAGTTCTAACCTTAACTTTCAAAGCCTCAAACACTCTGACCCCCACAGCCCTCAGCAAGATGATACATAAAGTACCACAGAACAGAAACAGAAGAACCATGATGCAAAACACCCTAGAGGTCCCAAAAGTAATGACAAAATGCACAAGAACAACAACAAATAGGGCCTTTACGATTTACGCTCCCAGAGCATGGAATGCTCTCCCTACCTATATTCGAAATATCACTTACCTAACCCACTTCAGGAAGGCAATAAAGCAGCACCTGTTCACTACATACTACCCTGAATCTAGCCTTAGTAACCATACATATGGCCCCCCAGACAATCTCTCATTACAAGTAAACAATCAGAATCAGCATGAAAAAGGATAATCAACTGATCGCTCAGAATGTACCCCAGTGTAAATAAGATGTAGATATGTTCTGCCTGAAATCAGGTACCAGTGTGATACAATGTATAGAGTTAAGAATTGTACATAGTTTCCCCCAGTTACTTCCAAGTTGATCTCCCTGTTTATTGTAAATACAACTCAAAGTTCCTTGTGTTGTATAGTTGATGTTAAATGTAAACCGCTCTGATCTAAAATAGAGCGGTATAGAAGAACTGTTAAATAAAATAAATAAATAAATAAAACATGGAGTTTGGACTTAGGGATCTGTACTATAGATGTTGGATGTTCCAGGGCCCACTTGCAGGATTTACAGTGATGCTTTTTTGGGGTATGATCCTTATGTAATTTTTCGAACTTGGTGCTGGTATGGTATGGTAGGTTTGCTCTATAGATCCTTAATGGCTTTGTTGTAGGGTTTTGTATTAGTTCACAGTATGCCTTGTACTGGAGAAATGTTTGCTAGTGAGATGATTAGAATGAGATTTTTTTTATTTTAGATATTGAGTTCTGTGGGTGAATGTCCTAGTTCTGCTCTGCACCCATTCTTGAGGAGGGGGTTCTGTGGATGTAAAATAAATGTTCAAAAAGAAATAGCAAGAACCATGATGCAGTTTATAACAGCAAAATAAAAATGATTTATAATTTGGTGCAATAAACTTTGCTTTTAGCTTCTTAGGGGTATGTTTACTAAAACCCCGGTAAAGTGCGTGCCGCGGTAGAGTGCGGGTGCCATATAAGGAGTGGGCGTTTCGCGCTGAAGAAGGAAATCCGTGATTGACAGATGCGCTAAGGTGCGCGGCGCCCATGTGCGCCCCGCACCGTAGCGCATGATAGCTGCGTGGGAGGCCTAAGTGCCGCACTGAATTGCAAAAAAAAGAGCAGAGCCACAGCACAATGGTTAAGACACTGACCAACAGTGCAGGGAGCAGGGGTTCAATCCCCCCACAGTGGCCAATCAAGACAAGTGGCTGAGGCATTAATTTATGAGGCACAGAAATACTGGGCATCTAAAGGGGCGCGCAAATGTTTTTGGCAGCATATTAATACTGGGCGGCATAAGGCGGCGCGCTGATGTTTGAGGCAGTATAATACTGGGCGGTATAAGTGGCGCGCTGAAGTGCAAGAAAAAAGAGCAGAGCCACAGCACAATGGTTAAGACACTGACCAACAGTGCAGTGGATCAGGGGTTCAATCCCCCACAGTGCCCAAAAGAGACAGCTGGCTGAGGCATTATTTTAGGAGCCGCTGAAATACTGTGCGGCATAAGGCAGTGCGCTGATGGCCATAAGGTGGTGCGGTAATGTTGTTGGGGGCAGTGTAATTTCTGCATGCATGTGGCGGCACGCTGATGTAAAAGCACAGGTTCAGAACCACAGCACAATGGTTAAGGCACTGACCAATTGTGCAGGGATCAGTGGTTCAAGCCCTAACATTGCCCAATGAACAAGGCTGGCTGAGGCATAACCTGTTAAGGGTAATATTGCTTTAGGAGGCCTTTATCATATTTGTTTGGGAATTAATACTGTTCGGAAATGTACCCTCAAAGCAGTGTAACATAAGGTGCCCCACAAGTAACCCCAGAGGGCACATCTTTAAATGCAGTGTCTGCCACGGCACCCTACAATGTTGCTGAAAGTGAGGCCGATAAGGCGCCATATAGGGTGCCCTATGAGGCAGGGAAAGGTCAGAGCACAGTTTCAGATGGCAGCACTGTGCATTGTAACATATGGAAATTGTAAGTAGGTGTGCTGACATGTAAGGTTGAACAGCAGTGTAGTACACTGGTGTCAGCATACATGACAGAGGAGTCACGGCTTTTTCCCCACACCATGTATTTCATGCAGCTGTGTTACTCTGGTGATGTCAGTCCCCAAACGTAATAGGGCAGTTTACAAGATGAGATTAACTCTGATACCCTGTTGATATCAGTCTCCAGGGCCTGTCTGCAGCCCCGTCCTTGCTAATTCTAGAATGGCAGACCTGCCATTCTTGATTTAGCAAGTAGGGGCTGCAGACAGGCCCTGGAGACTGATATCAACAGGGTATCAGAGTTAATCTCATCTTGTAAACTGCCCTATTACGTTTGGGGACTGACATGGACAGAAGGATGGTTCACAAATCAGATGAGGGTACAATGTGCTCACAACACAGATCACCACAGATATGACTGTCATACGATTGAAAACCGCTTCTGCAGGACAAGCATACAAATCCAAGAGGGCAGAGAGAAAGCACACCTACGACCACTACCACAAATGGCAATGCATAAACCGGTAGGCCACACCACCAACGTGAGCTCATCATCAAAGACTGCGTACAAAAAGAGTGTAGGGCATCACACAACATGCCTACTGGGTGTCAGGACAAGCAAACCCCTAACATTAATAATGACCAAATGCACATGCACATGCAGATCTGCTGTGTAAAGATCACATTTCAGTCTGTATTTGGGACCAGGGACACATGCACGCACACAATGAAATGGTTCGCAGTGGATACAGCATGCAAAAGAGGATACAACTAAACCCCATGGGCAGCAGAGGATGCTCTGTGGAGCAGGTTCATAATCTGGATCAGGACAGGAGAGAGCTCAACATGCAATCAAGTGTACCACACACCAGCTGAACCACAGCAATACCAAACACACAGGTGCACTGCCATGTAAGCACCATAAAGTGAGAGACCTATGTAACAGAGAAAATGTTATGGCTAGGCAGCACACAGGATGCACTTTGGTGTTCAGTGAAGAGAGGGAAGGGTGTGTGTAGAGGTGAGGAACCTGGTGGTACCTTATGGACCATTTAGCACAACAGAAAATAAAATCATAAAACACATGTGGTGATCAAACCTGAAAACTACAGAGTTAGAACACATGTCTGTAGCTACTCCCCGACACAGCACTCGGAGCACACTGCTACACAAATACCCCAAAGTGAGGATGTGTACGGGAACCCGTAATACCGAGTGATGTGGCATATGGCTGCCAGATACACAGCTGCTACTGTACAAGGATTTGAGCACAGGTGGCCCAAGTACATGACCAGCTAATGACTACATACAAGTGTCAATGTGCTCAAAGACTGGATGATTAACCTAGTGGTTAGAAAACTGGCTTGCCCACCAAGCATCCAGGGCCCAATTCACACTAGCACTCCATGTGGCCTCAGACAAGTCATGTAACCCTCCATTACCCTGAAAGAAAGACCTAACAATCTACATCCAGTGACATTGACAAGAAAACAATGGAGTTCCTGGCTCACAAGGTGTCAGGACAGATTCAAAGGCACAAATTCCATTGCATGTTTGTCATCATGATCAATCAGCAATACAGTCAAATGTCTGTCAAATACATATCTTTATTTGGGTTCCACATCACAGATAGTGTAGACATTGCCATCATAATATCAAGGTCGAATCTTATAGGCCTATAGCTAGCATTCCCCTCTTAGCCAAGATAATTGAGAAGGAGGCACAACGGCAAATCCAAGATCATATAGACACCACAGCTCCCCTAGATCACTGCCAACATGGGTTCAGAGAATATCATGGGGTCGAGACCCTACTCACTAACCTATTCAACGACATTATCACAGGCATTAACAACATCCGACAAGGATTTGTACTCGTCTTCTTAGACATCGCTGCGGCGTTCGACTCGGTAAGCCACGAAATTCTCCTCGGACGACTGAAAGAGAAAGGTATCTGCAACAGTGCATTAGAATGGTGTAACTCTTATCTGGATGGAAGATGGCAATATGTGAAGCCCGGTACAGAAGAGTCAAAACGCTTCCATCAAAAGCAAGGTGTGCCTCAAGGTTCCTCATTGTCTTCCCTACTATTTAATATATACATGCAGCCCATCTGCGACATCATAAGATCTTTCAAAGTCAACTGCTTGATATACGCAGATGACATTCTCTTATATATGCCTTTCTCTACAACTCAATTAGACCTGGCACCGTTGGTAGACTGCCTCAATTCGGTCTCAGAGTGGCTCCAATCACAAAACCTTCGCATTCAACATAAAAAAACAGAGGTGCTCTTCATCTCCAAAGACCCCAACTTCACCCCTCCAGCCCACGTCAGTGTCAAGGAAGCTGACCTACAAGCTAAAGAAACAATAAGATACCTTGGAGTTACATTGGACCAACGTCTGGATATGAAACATCACATAAATAACATAGTCAAAGCTGTATACTTCAAAATACGCTCGCTTAGGCATATGCGCTCCCTGTTGGACCCGGACGACTTCCGAACCATATACCAAGCGCTAATCCTGCCACACTTCGACTTTGCAAATGCCATATTACAAGGTCTCCCTCAATCCACTCTTAGCCCATTACAGATGGCCATGAATGCCGCAGCAAGAGTCCTCTACGGAGCCTCCAGAAGCGACCACGTAACTCCCATTCTTAAACAGCTTCACTGGCTCCCCATCCATGGGAGGATCATCTTTAAAACCCTAGTCCTATCATTCAAGGCAATCAAGGGTATCTCATCCTCCTCACTCACAGATCTGATTCACACTGTACCCCCCAACAGATCCAGAAGAGCAACAGCCGTAAACCTACTGACAACCTCGAAGGCGTCGACAAAGTGCAACATGACAACCTCAAACAGAGCCTTCAGTTTCTATGTCCCCAAATGCTGGAACGCTCTACCCTCCGACATAAGGGCCATTACTGACCTACTCCAGTTCAGGAAGGCACTCAAATACCACCTCTTCCTTCAATACTACCCTACCAGCAATTGAACCAGAGGAAGTGACCCACTCATGAACACACCATGCCGTTCTTTATATTATTAAGACTCTATTCTGTTCTATGTAATTATCTCATGTATATAGTTTACCCCGGTTCTCCAAGTTTGTACTCCTGTTCGATGTAAACCAAACAGCTTGTTGTTATGGTCTTTATGTTATAATGTAAACCGCGCTGATGCCGAATAGTGCGGTATATAAGAACTTGTAATAAATAAATAAATAAATAAAGGTGACCACATCCCTGGTGAAAGATGGAAACAGTTTTAGCAGGGCACAAACCCACCTTCCTCAGACCGGCTACCTGCTTGACCACAAATGAAGGGCCGGAGATATGTTGTGCATCACGTGCATGCTATGCATTGGCTAGCAGACCCCCAGACCCCACCTGCTGCTGCATGCCTCAAATGTGTAATGCACATATGACTGCATGTAGACATTTGGCACTGTATACTGAGGACCCAACACACATCATCTGTCCCTCAAAAGATGTCCATCTGGCAACACAGGGGGCAGACAAATGAAACCAGCATATATAGTCACAATGTTTTAATGTTTAAAACATGCTCTGAAAGTAATTTTTCTGCTCTCACTTAATGCCTGATCTAGGAATGAAAGCTGCAACAATGTAGACCCAAACAATCATCCAAATCACAATGAGCATATGCTAACGGGTAGCCCAGGCACAGGAACACAGACAGAATACAAAACAAAATACCTGCAGAAACCTGCAGAGATAACACCATGATGTAGGTCCCCCTGCACTGTTTTCTGGGTAGCAAGTGTGTGCACACATATAGCATGATACATGGAATGCACAAATGAAGAAGCACAACGGTCACTCACACTGCCACACTCACAACAAAATGTGACAATGTGAGTGTCCGTACCAAAGGGCATACGCAGGACTGTGCAGATGCAAGGTGGGTACATACATGCAGACTGTTACGTCCGCACAGTAAACAAACACAAAACAGCAGCATGTGAAGAGAGAAATGATGGTCAAACATCCTACAGGGAACCACACAGAGGACATAGGTCCACATGTTGTGTCTCACAAACGTGGTCAGTCATATGCACAAGCACCATCCACATACCAACATGATACAGTGATGCCACACATTTTATTTTATTTATTTTATTTAGACAGTTTTGTATACCACCTTATCCTTCAATCAAAGTGGTCACAACACAATTGGGGGATACATTTAACACGAGGGGATATGAGACACATACACTAATACTTACAGGGAACATGGGCAATGGAGGGTTAAGTGGCTTGCCCAAGACCACAAGGAGCACCTGTGGGACTAGAAACCCCAGTCCTTCCGGCCCAAGGTTGCTGTCCTCTAGTGGGATTTGAACCACCGACCTTCCGGCCTGTAGTACCTTGCCCCAACCACTAGGCCACTCCTCCCTCCCCACATGCACGTAAACACCCTTGGCCAATGTAAACATCAATCCAAGATGGTGGTGTGCTTGAAAACATTGGTGAGGCAAAACCTGTATCATGTCCAGGTGGGAAGCAGGTGGACATAGACAATAGGATCGCCACATCGTGGGTCCATGCCCAAAACATGCCTGTATGCATGTGTAGAATGAAACAGATGAGCGTATCCTGTGTGCCATGTCACACACATGGCTAAAACCAAAAAAAAAAATCTGTGTACATATGTACCACATACAGTGTCCATGTCAGTCGCTGCTGCACACGTGGGGATCAGTACACAGCGTCCAAAGTCCAAAGTGTATCTTGAATCCAACAGGTCCGGTTAAAAGTGTTCTTGCAACTCTGGGCATGCATAGTCAAGTGTCACATACCAATATGCCAAAGTCCCTGAAACCTCATGTGTGTCCTCTACAATGAGCTGGACTCCCAGCAAAAGCATCGCAGCAACAGTGTGTCGGACACCTCTGTCATGGGGAAAGCAGCAGTCCAAGAGTAATACTGTGCATCCAAGTCATGTGTCCCACTCTCAGAGGTCAAACATGCAATGGGTTAATTCTCCTGAAAACGTTCCATGGTGTTTTTCCCCCAAACAGATGGATCATGGTGACACCAGATGCATTGTAAGAGATGCGTCCAGTATGTCCTCTGCCCTGTGTCAGGAGATGATAAGTATCGTAATGTTAGACACCTTGGAAAGACTGCACAAATTGCATACCGTTACAACTTAGGAAATACAGAAGAAAGGGATGCAAAGGCAAATATGACATGACAGCAATACAAACAAACCCGCATTCTGATGACATCATGAGTGTTAAACGCAAACCTGGGTGTCACATGGATATGGTCATGTACATGCTCATGTCACACAGGCGTCTCACAGCTACACCCTATATGCATCTGTTTATGTGGCTGTAGAGGCAACATTACATGCACATGAGAGAATTATTTCATCATCAACACTTAAAGCCAGATGTAATCCTCCAAATAACAAAGGTGCAACCCACCTTGTGTATGCATCAGGTGTACGTCAACAATCCCTTGAGCCACTAAACAGCAATATCAGGTCACAGTGAAGGGATACAATGTCAGCAAAATATGTCGAATCACCATGTCAAGTCACTGTTGATTCATGTTGACATCATGTCCATATCTGAGATAAAAGAAAAGTGGTCAACAGTGGACCCTCACAACACAAGACACATCTCTGATCACAGCACACAACACGTTGATAATGTCCACAAGGTAAACAGCACTACGGAAGAGGTTGCAGAGTCCTAACGACACCCCAGGTGCACAAACACCTCACATCACATGATAATGTACTATGCCAGAACACAGCCTCATCACACAGGCAACCAATAAACACGCACCCACACAGTATGCAAAGTTCAGCGTGCCACATGTAACACATGGCCTTTATGTGCACAAGTGGAGAGTTGTAGACATAAAGGCCCAGTGAACATGCAGTGATCCCCTGTTGTTGGCTGATGGTACAATGTTGGGGTAGGGAGCAAGTGTAGGCCACCACCAAAATGAAATAACCTACACACACATGCCGTTCTGTTGTACCTATCCCATAGACAGTGTGGCAGAGGACATACTGAATAAAAATACATGGGGATATGTGTGACAACAGCAAGAGATGGGTTAAGGATGCATACTTGAAACAAGGAAATCAACACATCAGCACAATATGACAGATCATTGAGGACATGTTTTTCCCCTGACTGCAGGCACACACAATGTCGCTGTAGATGCACCTACCCCAAATTACCACACCTTGGATAATGTACAGTCACGTGCCAACACACTACGGCAACAGCATCCTCAAGAAGTATGTCCTGTGCAGTGGGAAACAAAAGAGACACAAACATATGTCATGTTCCAGCTGTGCATCACACACAGCATCTTCCTCTCCCCAGCTGTCAAACCCCACAACATCACATAATGACTGACTACTCCCTATATCAATGTACAGATCCCTCACATGTGAGAGGCAGCACGGAGGTGTATGAGGCTATCTACAGGTGTATGTAATCTCCCTGTCCCCTACCTTACCGCTCTGTTGTTGTACACACAGGTCAAGAGAGGTGTCTGCTCCCTCCATGTTTCCACATCACACCAAGGTATCAATATTAGGGCACAAACACCATAGTGCAAAAAATTACCCCTCTCCTTGTTTAGTGTTGGTCCAATGTTGTATGTTAACCCACTGTCAATTGCTGAAACACATGGAAATATGCAGGCGCATCTCCTGTAGCCACTGTCCAAATACATATCATGGTGTGTACATCTCATACCTTCAATAATATTGATAGCTGTGTGCTGATGATGTGCACAAATAGTCTGCGTCATGTCTGTAAAAACACACCACCCATGTCTGCTTGTGACCAAACCGGGATGTCCGCATGATATCCTACTGTGTGTCATTGAACATGTCAAAGCATGGAAAGCCTATATGTGCCCCTTAGGAAAAAAAAACGCATCTACGTCAGTGTGTGTATGACGACATAACCCTTCCGTACTAGGGTGTGCAATGTAGTTGTTGATGTGGACTGTACTCTCCTGGTCTACACACATACACAGTCTGTAGCTGAGGCATGATGGCATATGCTGAGGCAGAATCAGCTACATATGGCATCGCCTCCCCGGAAACCTTGTAAACCACAAGCCACACACAGATTCATTGCTCCACGTGCCTACTGTAACCCACCCCTTGCTGATCACGGTCAGATCACCTCTGTATGTGTGTACATATGCAACACTGCACTGACGGGCTAATCTCCAAAGAAATAGGGATCAATGCTACCCCCCCTGGCTGGACACTGCACAGGTCCCCATCCGTCAACATATCCATGTCAGGGCTACGTGTTGACCTATACATTCATACACTCCTGAGGATGACGTGAACACCCCTCACATATAGGTAATACCATGCTGACATACCAGTACTAAGCATGACTATTGTTCGACATATGACATGTTGCGACACACATAACAAACACACACAGGCAGCTGACAGAATCTCAACAACCACAAAGGCAGCGCAAACATGTATCATATAAGCATATCCCACTGGACAACGGTCCCAAAATATCGACTGCCCTCCCACTGTGAACATCGCACCATATGGCTGACACTGTGCTCCACCCATACTCCAAAGAGCTCAAAACATCTGTGCTCGAGTAACAGCACAAGCCCGCCTCGCTGACCACATAACTCCCGTATTAGCCGAACTACACTGGCTTCCCATAAATAGTAGAATAACATACAAAATACTCCTAACCACATTTAAAATAACAAACGGCATCTCACCCTCACATTTAACCACTCTGATTCAAGCTCCAAAAGAAATTAGAGCCCGCAGACAAAACGCAACCTACTCACTAGAAATAAAAAAATCCATCCGGAAAACAAAGAAGACCACAAGCTCAAGAGCCTTCTCTTATGCAGCCCCCACCCTATGGAATAAACTCCCGCTAGAACTCCGCAAAATAAAAGATCTTCAAACATTTCGAAAAGAACTGAAGACATTTCTATTTAAAGAACACTTCACAAATTTAAATGAATCCTATCCACCCAACACACCACACAACCATAACAATCCTCCTTAACTACAGCTCAACAAGCCTCAACACTCACTACATTTAAGAAACAAAGCTTAATTTAGCAAAGAATCAATGTAAATAGACAAAGCATTACTAGCTAATGTTAAAATGTAAATAGTTCTGTAACAATAATCCATGTTAAACTGTATTTAGTTCTGTAACAATGTTCCATGTTATCGTTTATCATGTTAACTGTACATAGTTATGAAAAAAACGATGTTCTATGTAAAACCATGTTCACTAAATGTTACCTGTAAACCGCCTTTGATCTTTGGAAAAAGCGGTATAGAAATAAGCATAAATAAATAAATAAATAAAAATAAATACCATCTAAACAAATAAGTGAGTTCACACAAAAGCAGCTGCTATCACATGCAGCCACTAACTGGGAATGTGTCCCTCAAAACCTCCCACAGGCGTATAAGCACCCACCCACGTCATCTGCCACCAACTGCTGGTGTGCACTGCTCACATTGTTTGTCGCACACTCATGCCTATATGTGACGTTGGGATTGTCAGTAAAATGTTAATGCAGGGTGGCATCCAAATTATATCTCCACAGAAACAACAATCACTATAACCAATACACACACAGCAGAGGAACATGAAGGTGGAAAGATAGGCAATACGTACATGCGAAGATCTCTGCTATCAACCTCCGCCTGCCCGCTGTGCCCTCCCGTGTGTCACCACTGGCACGTACAGGGGGGCACGTTGGATCCTCATCCAGATCCTCATTAATCTCTGCAGGGATATCGTGCCTGAGAGCAATGTTGTGCAGGATGCAACAGGCGATGATTATCTCTGCAACAGTCATTGGCCTATAGTGTAAGGCCCCCCCTGTCCTATCCAGGCACCTGAAGCGACTCTTCAAAATGCCAAAGGTGCGCTCTATGACAGAGCGGCTGGAGGCATGGGCCTCATTGTACCTCCGCTCTGCACATGTGCGTGGCTGACGCACAGGGGTCAGCAGCCAGGGGCGACACCCATATCCTGCATCACCTGCGGGAAAGAAAGTTACATGTGAATGCAGGGGCTCATGTTCACCGCAACTGACAAATGTGTAGATGTGAGAAACAAACGCACAACACATCCTGACAGAAATATATCAGAGCACAACTATGCAATTATGAACAATAGACATATGATGACGGAAAAGGAAGACATGGCCTATCAAGGCTAGACACCAATGGCAAAGACTACAACAGTCTGTTATTTACCTTTAGAGGTACTCTGTGTGTGGCACATGTGTATTGTAATGCAATTAGTGTCCCCATCTCTAGCCCCTCCACTGTGAGACTATTCCGCTGATCCACTGATCATAGGTCCAATGTACATGTCAGCATAGTAGCCACTAAGCGACGTGCTGATATTTGACAGAGGCCCACACCCAGAACATGTTTACCATGGAGGTCTGGCAGACTGTACTCCATATCACCCTTGCACACCCTGTGCACTAAGGCCCACATATCAGGATGGAGCAGACAGTCACCACATGCTACATACTGTTGAGCACCAATTGTCAAAGTAGCCAGTCTCTGCACTGTGTCCATTCTGATCATAGCCCTTTGAAGGTGCGGTCTACAGAATCGCACACTGTAGCCCACATGGGTTTGCACCACTACCATATTCAGAGGCTGACTATCTTCCTGTGTATCTGCTCCCAATACCTCTCTGTATGCACCTAAGTAGTCCCCTAGCTTTTGATGTCACCAATGCATAATGGTTATCCACAAGAGGATCAGAGGGCATAATGCTGCCTAGGTCCTGCTCATCTAGAGCGGCCAAAGGTAATGCACCCCCTATACTGTGTTGCTGCCATGGTTTGACACAGGCAAAAAGTGTGACCAGACATATGCAAACATGTCCCCCCATTTGCAAAGGTCCTGAACATCCATCAGATGTATCGAGACCCTCCTCAGCGGCTCCTGGGTGAGTACCTCAATAATGGGAGAGTGTGTGAATCTCAGACAAACATGACACGGGGTATTGGTATGGTTGTGCAATAACATCAATGTTACATAACAGTCAAATGCTAGCAGACAATGAACTGACATCACAGCTGCATATGAAGGGCACCAATACCCCCCCCCCCTCACATGAGGCCAGTTGGACACATGCACTCACTAGGATGGATCCACCACCAGGACAGACCTGCACACACGTGCGTAGTAACATGAACACCATGCGCAGGTCATGATCATAACATGTTAGAATCCTGATGGCTCATGTCAAGTAGTTTCCCTGTTACCCCACGTTTATACTCCTGTACCAATGTGAACTCAGAACAGACCACAGTCTGTCCAAAAACTACTATCTCAAAAAAGCAGTTATAGACACAGGGTGCTACAGAGGAGATGTTACCCGAAAAAATATGGAAAAACCTAAAGAAAGTGATAATCCCCAGATACTTACCCAGCAATATACAGTCCGCATACCGTCCCTCCTCAAATTGTGTGAATAGTGCCGAGTGATGCAGGATATGGGAGTCATGGGTGGACCCTGGAAACCTAGGGACCACATTCAGAATACGCAGATTAGCATCACATACAACCTGAACATTCAGGGAATGGTAGTGTTTGCGGTTGCGGAACGCTACCTCCCTGTCTCTAGGCGGGACCAGGGCAACATGTGTGCAATCAATAGCTCCCATCACGTGTGGTATCCCGGCTAACGCCTCAAAGGCCTGGTTCAGGGTCCCCCACTGTTGCCTAGTGTGGGGAAGGGCTATGTAATTCCCCATCCGGCTGACCATGGCACGCAGTACTTGGTGGAGACAGCGTGAGAAGGTGGGGCGGCTCATGCCACCCACTGCGGCCACAGATGACTGGAAACAGCCAGAGGCAAAGAAATGTAAGGCAGCAAGGAGCTTGACTAAACCTGGTATGGCATGGGACCGATCAGTCAGGGGCTCGAAGTCAGGTCTGAGATCCTCATAGAGCTCCCTAATAGCCCTAGTGCTCAGTCGGTACAGGGAGATGACCTGGTCCTCACGCATGGCCTGGAGCTGGGCTCTGGGCCTGTAGAGGTGAGGCTGCCGAGCCTGCACCTCGGCACGCCTTCTGCACTGTGCACGCACAGCACCTGCCTGGACCGCCCCCACAGCTGCAGGTCTGAGTTGCTGCGGGACTACACCCATGCCCTGTGCCTCAGCACCATGGTCACCATCTCCCCTGTCCTGCAACCGCAGCCTCTGCCCACGTCTCAGGGCACATGCAGCAACATACATAGACGACATAGACCCCTCCCGCCCAGCCGCACAAACACACTCAGACACACACACGGACCTCGCTAAACAGTGAACACCTCACAAACCACACAAAGCACCACACACACAAAACAACCAACACTGACAGCAACACTTGCTCTGACTCTCTCAGTCTCTCTATGCAACCACACACCTACTCTCCGCCGCCTAAACCCCTCACCGTGGACCAGGTATGCAGGCCGGTATATATAGTTCCTCTCTGGCTAATGTGTACCTTGCGCATTTGCTGCTGTGCATGCGCGGTACCTGTGCATCGTGTTCCTGCGCATGGGCTGTCTGTGCGTTGCAACACG
Source organism: Ichthyophis bannanicus (assembly GCA_033557465.1). Classification (NCBI taxonomy): domain Eukaryota; kingdom Metazoa; phylum Chordata; class Amphibia; order Gymnophiona; family Ichthyophiidae; genus Ichthyophis; species Ichthyophis bannanicus. Next base: position 26,226,518 of record CM066031.1, on the reverse strand, counting down.
TACTTGCGTGGTGAATTGCGCATTTGCTGCTGTGCATGCGCGGTACCTGTGCATCGTGTTCCTGCGCATGGGCTGTCTGTGCGTTGCAACACGTACTTGCGTGGTGAATTGCACATGCGCTGGACGTGCCCATTCGCCCTACAGCCTGTGCAAATGTTTGCGCATGGGCGGTAGTCCTTGCGTAACGCGCATGTACACCTTGTGTTGCACGAGCGTGTAGCCATACACAAACTCACATGCGCAAGGTTGCGCATGAGCGCTGCGCACAATCACCATGCCCACACAACTGCGCATGCGCGAGGTACACAAAGTAAAAAACCTATAAATATGCCTCCACACCTGGCACACGTCGAGGGTTGTTTGAGGAGTTTTAGGTGGAGAGAGGTGGAGAGAGTTACAAAGAGAGGTATAGAGAGAGAGTTGGAAGGAGAGGCGTGTTCTGTAGGTTTGTGATTTGTAAATTGTATTGTGCATTTGGTACTTTGGTGTGTAGTGTGTCCTGTATTTTGTGGTTTGTAGAGTGGTCTTTGTTCTGTGTTCTGTGTTCTGTGTTGGGGTGAGGGTTGGTGAGGGGGTGTGTGGTGAGGGGGGAGGGTGATGGAGAGGGAGTGGGAGAGGGAGAGGGAGGTGGAGGGGGTGGGGATGTGAGCCCTTCCACTGCTGCTGCTGCTGCTGCTGACACACCCAGGGCAGGGACTGGCCGGCCTATGGGGGCAGAGGCAGGGCCATCTGGTGTGGCACAGGCTGCACAGTACAGCCACACTGCTAAGAGGAAGAGGGTACCAGTGGCTGCCCCACAGAGGAGAAGGGCTATAAGGTTCTCCGAACAGGAGAACCACGTCCTCCTTGCAGGGGTCATAGAGAACTATGACATACTTTTTGGGCGGCTCAGTAGTCGCACAACTGTGGCTAGCAGGATGGCAGTTTGGGAGGAGATACGTGTTGCAGTGGTTGAGGCAGGGGGCACCCCCCGAGACGTGGAAAGCCTCAAAAAGAGGTTCTCAGACATCAAAAGAGGGGTGAGGCAGCACATGTCTTCCGAGAGACAACATGCTCTGGGTACAAGTGGCGGTGGCCCCTTCATACCGTCCCTCACGCCCCTGGAACAGGAGCTGGCTGAGAGATTGGGGACTATCTACCTCCGTGGTCTACCTGAGGCCCTCGACTCTGCACATCCGCAGGCTGGTATGTATGTTAACTTTCTGCTCACAGTCAATGCCTGAACCTCACATTGTGCATACCTCAGCCATTTTCTAAGAGCCTCCCACACGTGTCACCCCAGACCCACCATGTACCTATTCAGGTGGCACATGTGTGTGACATACCCATGCACACCGTGTTCTGTTAGCATGTTCTGGGGACACATTCTATATGAGTCCCTCATCCCACACCTCTCACTAGCTGCCCCGAAAAAGTCCACGCACACCAGACACTAGACACCACCCCACACCCACACCTGTGATTGTCATCCCCGGTCAGATTGTGATGGCCACTGATAAAGGCATGTTGTGGTGACATACTATCTGCACAGTGCTGCATGTGTGTGGCAGTGGCCCAGAAGTGATGGTTAGTCGTAGTCCGCTGCACAGTGGGTCACAGGCAACCACAGCTAGCACTGAGAGGATAGTATGTCTGATGAAACCATGCCCTGCTCAAAGGCACCCGCAGTCATACAGGGGATGGCAAAACCATGTGGAAGGGTGGTCCATGAGCAGGTGTGTGAGGACATGTTTGTGCCAGTTGGAGAAAGGGATGGGATGGGGACCGCATGTAGCATGGCACAAGGAGCAGGAACATGGCCACAAAATCAGATGTGCAGGGGCACATCACCCACATGTGACCCCGGGATAGGTACATGGGAGTATACTTTGGAGTCACACCACAGAGAACCTCTCCTGCACCAAACATATCAAACAACCCCTAAAAACAATATACTGCAATTCAAGGACAACACAACAACGTGGTCCACTGACAGATACCAATGACACCAGATCTGTGCCGCAAACATTATAACACCACGGTTAGAGTACTGTAATGTTAATTCCCAAGGGACCGCTATCAGATAGTTACACACACCTCAGGTAGCCTCAAATAGTCACTGCAAGGATTATCTTTGAAGGATACCTATAAGATCATATATCCCTGAGTATCTACGCTCTACATTGGCTGGCTGTCTCATGCAGATTCATGTATTTGTTTGATTAATTTACATTCTCTTATATACCGCGCTAGTCTGCATCAGTGCGGTTGACATTGAGCAAACTGAGCTTACATTGAACAGGGCATTAAAACTTGCTAATAACTATTTTATAGGGAACATGGGCTATGGAGGGTTAAGTGGCTTGCCCAAGACCACAAGGGGCACCTGTGTGACTAGAAACCCCAGTCCTTCCAGCCCAAGGTTGCTGTCCTCTAGTGGGATGTGAACCCCCCGACCTTCTGGCCTGATGTACCTTGCCCTGACCACTAGGCCACTCCTCGAGTCCATATAGACTCATCTATATGTCCCTAATTAATACTTTTACCGTCACCACAAATATAGCTCCATCCCTGTTATCTACGCTCATCAACATCTCACATGAAAGTCAATCACGAGGACAAATAAACCATCACACGATACAGGTCCCTGATTCTATTGTAAAGACATGTCAGCAGACAAATAACACAGCCATTTCATTCCTTGCCCCTACAACATGTATCAACCTCCCAATTGACATCAGAGGAATCGAAAACATCCCATTATCCATCCAAAATCTACAAACCAAACTATAGAATCAGCTCCACAACAACCTACAAATGGAAGATCATGCAACCTCAGAGAGGAGCACCGTACATCTGTCATTCATTGACCCCACATAGACAAACCATAAAACCTTTCCCACACATTCACATTGCTCACCAATATTATTATCACTCATGAATGCAATTGCATGTGGCTAATGTAAAATATTATAATTAATGGAGCTATGTCCCTTTAATGTTGGCATCCTGGGTATGAGACACGTACCATGCATAGGCAGGTTGAAATGTTCCTACCATGCCTATTATCTCATTGTACCAGAGTTACATATAATAGTTGATTGGTCTATGTTCTACATCTGTTCTATGTAAGTAAATAATGGTACTCTAGCAATTATGTTGGTGTTCTGTAATCCGCCACTGATTTCAGAAGTGCTGTTATAGAAAAGATGTACAGCTAAATAGGAAAGTAAACACAGAAATGATGGGTGCAGACATGAATGGGAGGGTGTAGTGGGCCCTGTATGCATGCCACATGCAGGGCCCCCCCCCCATCATCTCAGTGGTTCCTGTAGCACACACATATACATAGGTGGAGTGTATAAACATATGTGTGCTGTCTCTGATTGTTTACAATGCAGGTGACTACAGTACAATGGAGGCACAGGGCAAGGAGGAGGAGGAGGAGGTTGACCTAGCCATACCTCTGAATGTGGAGGTTGCCGAGGCTGCTTTGTCTGGGACCAGCAACAATGGTGTGGCACTGATGATGGAGGCACCCATCACCCCCGGCCCTACAGTGGTGGCTGCAGCCAGTCCAGCAATGGGGGCCAGGCAGATGGAAGCCGCATATCTACACGACATGGCCATCATGATGTCAGAGCTGAGGTCACAGAGGGAAGTAGCAGCGTGTGAGGCAGAAGGTGGGTCATAACAAACTGTCACATCCACAATGCCCAACCCAGTGGGCTCTGGGTGGTGTGGGTGTGGTGGATGAGGCAACATTCCTTCCACAGCTTTCACATGTAAGGGTCACGCAGATGGGGGTTAGTGTAGCAAACCAAAGGGTCATGTGTATGATAGATGATGTAAATGTCACACACAGCAGACCAACCGTGGGCTAGTTACCACCTACAGATGCAGACAGATGAGGGATGTTGTCTAAGGTCCATCACGTTGTCAGACATGACACATAAACAAGCATTGCCCGTGCTGCAGTCTGCCTCCTCGCAGACGGCAAGCTCTCTCCCTGAAAATGGGTTGCCCTATATCCCATCGTCCCTTGACAATCAGATCAGACAGAAACAAAGATAAATAGCTTCTGTCATGTAACGACACACAGCCCGCATTCCCCCCTGTCTGCATCTCCAGGGGGAAAACAATCACTACATATACATTTTGAAGTCAGAAAATGGTAGCATACGCAAATACAGGGACTTACAGAGGTCACAGGATCATAGGTTAAGTAAAGATGTTATGCAGGGCACACCCGTCCCACAAGGCTTTCTGTATGGCAACAATTTGGATAGACTGCATGGCACACAGACAAGGCCAACAACATGTCCCCTACCTGTAGCTCTGACTATGAGTCCCCCAAATGCATGGTTCCGGACCCACACACACTACCCCAGGGTCACCTAACGACCCATGTTGTGAGTTGGTGTTCTCGCCAAACCCCAGCTGCCACCCCTGCTGCAAAACTGAATTAGAGAAACACTGCCCCAGCTCTGGTTATCCCAGCGCTCCCCCAGGGGGTACCACCTGCTGTGGAACCCCAAACATAACCCTGTCCGTGTGTTCCTGGGGTCTGCCCATCTCTGGTGCACCCCCCTTTGCTCCCCCTGCCCTGTCCATACCCGCCACATGTTTCTTAAGGTGTACACGCAATGGTAGCCAACCCCACCTCTGTTTTATACAAGGTGTATGTCAACCCCTCTGCTGTCCAACACGTGAAGCTGCAGTGCACATGCGCACGTAGGGGCTGATATCCTTGTGCTACCACACCATCCCTTGAGGTCATTAGAGCATCATCTGTAACATGTCGAAGCTTAGGCTACCCCTCTGACTGCCCACACTTAGGCTTGGCCCCTCGCCCACCCCCATAACCACTGCTTCCCACCAGCTGTGTTTGTCCCTGGTTGATGCTCCACCTCACCTACACGATGGACCTGTGTTAGCTATCTGTGGCAAAGCGTTTTGCTTCGGCAGCAGTACGTTGTTCTATCAGCGCAGCCTGCGTAACTTTGTGTTTGCCTCCAACATCAACGTACTAGGACGTGTCCTGTGCGTGTCCATCACCTATGCTATGGTGAGATATATGTCTCCACACCCAAGCCATGTGTCAACGTGGCCCTAACCTATCACATATACGATCTGGTGGAATATGCCTGACATGTTTGTGTATGACGTATGATTACTGGACAGGTATCTCACAAAAAACCTTGTGTCCCACCCACAGGCAATCGTCAGGTTCTTGAGCGGCTAAACAACATGATGCTGGCCATCTCAAGGCAGCTGGGTCAGATCCATGAGGAGATGTATGCGTACCGAGAGCAGGTCAGGGACATCCCATTCCTCGAGATGTGCGGGGCCCTGCAGGGCATGCTGGAAGTCATGCGGCGGACAGTACCAGCAGCGCCACTGGCACCACCACCACCACCGACACCACCACCACCGGCACCACCACCAGAAGAGGGTCGGCCACCACGGGGGAGGGGTTTGGCACGTGGTAGGCGAGGGAGGCCACACCGTCACTAATTCCTGCGTCTAGCGACAAAGCACCTACACCTGTGATGATGAAGCCTATCACTGTCTAGTGAGAGAGAGTACAAGAGATGCCGTAGTTGTCAACAGGCAGCCAGTGATGGCTGGTAAGAGCACTATACCTGCTTATTTCCCCAACTGACAGCCAGGCCCAGAGTGCCTTGCTGTACAGAGGGCCTCTAGGGGAATTGAAACAGGGGTACCTAGGTGCAATCCAGGAACAGATGAGGTAATCGCTGATCACCAATCTACTAGGGAAGGGCCTGTCTCAGAGCACCTGGATTGTCCTTTGGGTGTAGTGGCCCCAAGGACACAACCTAGATAAATGATGGGTACCCTACAGACAGCGTGGCGAGCTGCTCGAAAAGGATGGGGTACAAAGACAGCTACGTGAGCATCAACAGGTTGAACAGCGTGGCCAACAGAGAGAGCAGGAGCCTAAGAGATTGCTCTGGGGGAAAGGAAACGCCAACAGAGTGGCTGGGAGGTCCAAGAGTGGAGGCCTACGCAGTATGTCTGTGGAGGCCTGTTCCAGTGGCCACAGCTCTTCATTGGAGTGGGGGAGGCAGGGGCCTGGAGATGTACAGCCAGGGGGTTCCAGACGGTACATATGAGATAGATGGCTGCATATGGATAAGGGCCCTATAACCTGTGCATGACGGTCTAGAAAAAAGGGACTGGAGGACCAGTAGCCCTGACTGGAGAACAGGTCACAGGGGTTACACCTCCTGCTGGCCAACATATCTGCACAGAAACCCAAGGGCGAAGTGCCCACAGGTATGATCTCTGGCGTTTACCATAGCATCACACCAGAGGTACAGCTGGGACATAATGAGTGCTCCTTTGAAAACCAGTTGCGGGTCACATGAGCTGTCACATGGGAATGAGCACATGATATTGCAGCAACAGGGCCAATTATCAGATGTATAGGATCTATGCATGGATTGCTCTCTGTCCGAAATGTTGTTCTGCGTTTTTGCAAAGAAAAGCCTCAAGCAACAAAGGGATCTTGTGGTGTTCATGAGCAAACCCATGATGATGTCCCCGAGACAGGAAGGAACGTCGGCTTATCCACGTGGCACAAATGAACTAACACATCTGGCCTTGATAGCATCTGGGTTAAATGGAGGGCATCAACTGCACACGTGGAGCTAAGTGGACGTATACTTTGTGTGTAGACGTGAAAGCTGTGTGTGGATAGTGTGGTGATGACTGCCCTCCCGAGGGTATGGAGATTGCAGAACGTTCTCAGAAGAGAGAGGAATCACACATAATCGTCAATTGTGACCAGAGGACACCACACAGCTCTGCCGAGCTGAACACAGACACCAGCCCAGGGGAGGGGCCAGGCATTGGCTCTGATAGGAAACAACCAGGGGCTGGACAAGGTGTGCCGGCAGAAAAAGCCCTTTTGAAATCCTTGAGCAGAAATAATGAGGGGATCGGTGGAGTTACCGGGACTGAAGAGTTTTCAGGCGGTCGGAGAGCCGGAAGGGTTCGCAGAGGCAGAGTTCAAAGTGCTGGAAACTAAACTGCAGGGATCTCCAAAGGTGCTGCTGAGAGGAGTCCTATGAGGATTGGACGAAGCTATGTTGTGGGATCATGTGAGGAGACAGAAACCTGTAGCATAGGGCCCCATAGGCAGCCACACTATGAAGGAAAGTCATCCCACCAAAGAGAGCCCTGACCTGGGAAGGCAAAACAAACATAGCTGGGGACATGGTTTGACCCATACTGGCAGGCAGTGCTACAGAGAGCTACAACAGGGGGAGGACCCTCCTGAGGCAATGTCACCTGACAGACGAGGTGACCACAAAGATTATGAGCCTCCCAACAGGACAGGTGTCTTGCCGAAGGATGTCTGTTCTGATACAAACAATGCTGGAGAAGGTCAAGCACATATCCTATGTTTGTGTGCCGTGTTGTGGAAACCTTTTCACTGCCCTGAGCTGTAGCAGCCAAGCTCTGCAATGGACACAGTTGGTGAGCGTGAGGAGGGCATAATCCACACAGAGAACGGCCAACCTGATAAAAAGCAGGCCTAATTGCCCCTGGAATACACTCAGCAGTTCTCTGAGCTGATATCAGGGAAACATCAAACACCGTATGCAGACTGTAGATCCATCAGTTCAGAGGAGTACATGCAGGTAGAAAATGATCTGGCTACCGTAACCACCTATCCTTGTAGCATGGACCTCTCAATATGTCTTAGAGAACATCAATATAGAGACGCTTGGTAGCTTTGTATGGAGGGTATACCAAACGTTTGCCATCTCTGCCGTCATTGCCGTGAGACTTCATAACAGTTTGCCCCTGTGTTGTAAAGGCATACTTTGCCCTGAACAGCTGTCACTGTGAGGATGACATATTCTTGACTAAACACTTGGGGAATGCTAATATGAAGCCCTTCTAGATGTGAAGAGCTTTCTGGAAGCTGATTCTATCTCAGTAGTTTGTGAGGGTGTGAGCTTCCATGCTCATGTTAAATGTTGCCCCTTAACATTTGTACCCATGAATGTCTGTTCCGCTGGGGATCATCCACAATACCAATGAGATAATCCTGCATGCCTCACCATCTGTGGCCGCTACTACAGTTGCCTACCTGGGCAGATATTGAGGTGGACCTCAGTTCCCATCATTCATAGGTGACATTGTAACCTATAATAACCTACATCAATAAGGGCACTCCTGCCTGTACACTCCAGGGCGAAGGCAGGAGGGTAGCAATGTAAGAGAGGCTGTGTGACCCCTTGTTTGTTGTTTCTCCAATGCTATGTTAAGGGGTCATTTGCCAACTGTGAATGATCTTTGACTATGTTGCACATAAGGTCTGTGTTGCTGGGGTCGATCATGTTCAGTGTACCATATGTGCTGTGACTTGGGAATGAATATCCTTTTGCTGTAAACAAGCATACCTGTGTGTGAAATAAACCACAACTTATTTCACGTCCATTTTGTCTAGTACTACTGGAACTAACGTATGTGTGTGCGTGGCTGGTGAGGAGTGTGTGGACTGCAATAGCCACACGTCTGTGCATGTTGTGACCTTGACAAGATGGTGGGACATCAACCGCCTGATACCCCCTTACACAGCACATGCGACGTGTGTCTCCAATGTGTGTCCCTGTGGTCCCCTTTGTAGTGTGCACATGCATGTCGTGTCCCTAATCATATGAACTGAACCCAGGGCCGTCGCTAGTGCATTTTCTCCACCTCCAGATAGTAATGCACAGATCCCAGCACATGCAATGGTTGTCCGGAACAAGGTATTCTCACTGCCCCTTGGCTGCAGCGGTCCGCCTCACGCACACACCCCTGTAGCGACAGGTGGACCTTTCCAGGGTTGCATGGTCAGTAATCAGAGCTTTCACTGTGTCCACACCCCCCTAACCTTAACATTGGGTTCTTATATGTGTCCATCGCCCCTGCCAATAACAGTGAACACATGCCTGGCCCTCCTGAGGTATGCATGTGGCACAGGCAGACATGGGTGGCATGCATATGTCGGCTGTTACATTGCGCTAACACATTGGGTTACAACACGCCACACCCTGCGACACTGATGTTCCAAGGCCCCCCTTACATTGCAATATCCCATGCGCCTTCCCTCGTCCGTCGCCCCTACACACGTTAAGGCCCCATGACTGCATGTGGAGCCGTTCCACGTATGCAACCCATGTCTACCCCCACTGCCGATCAGGGTCCACACACATATCCCATTCTTGCATCCATAGTGAGTGGGTAAGGGAAACACGTGACCATTGTGTCAACTAACAACAGCAAACGTTTATTTACAAATCACAAAACCATTGGCAACAGGCCACAGGTACCCTGCCCCATGTCTGCAGGCAGAACACAGCACAGCACAGGGCACATGTGGACGTCACAGGTGCCGTCAATGACATCTGTGACACCCTTCAGCAGATGCCCGTCTAGATGCCAGCTGTGCCACATCCGCGGACACCTGCTGAACAGCCCCCGTCAGACACTGTAGTGCGTGGTACACGAGACGTACGTCGTGCCGCACGTCATCCACTGCCCCCAAAACATCATGCATGCACCTGCCAGCACACAGACACACACTTTCTGTGGTCTGTGTGCTGGCATGTCCATGTGATATGTTGGAGGCTGTGGATGGCGCGGTGACACGCTGATGCCCATCCCGTGCTGCCGCCTGCTGTGTCTGACGGGGGCCCACAGTGACCTGTGCTGTGCTGTGTTTCCCCGCACCCTCAACCCAACCTGCTCCCCTCCCCAAACCCCCTCCCACCATCCTCTCAGCCCATACAATCACCCCCACCCTCACATGTTGTACATGTCCCACCCCCCCTGACCCCCCCTCCCCTGCATCCCCCCTCCACCCAGCATCACCCCCCTCCGGTAATTCCTGGAGGGGCTCATCCTCCTCTATCCTCTCTTCCTCCTCCACCGCTGACTCATCATCCTCAACCTCCTCGACCTCCACCTCCTACTCCGCCTCCACCGATTCCTGTTCCTCCACCTCCTCGTCCTCCTCCGCCTTCTCCGCCTCCTCCTCTTCACCCTCCTCCTCTGACTCCATCTCCCCCTCCACCACCACCACCGGCCTCTCCCTTGCACGATTGGTGGTGGGCCACCGGAGTGCATAGGTCGAGGGCTGTTGGTCCGCGCTGCTGTCCTCTCCCTCTGTAAAGGATGACATACATTACGACACGTCCATGTGTGGCACATAGCACATGTACAGATGCAGGCAACACCCAGACTGGTGGGCCAATGTGACATTTGAAGCTGGGAGTCATCCCTGGCAATACTCACCATCATGCTGTTGCTCCGCACCTCTGCTGAAACGTGCCAGGAACTCAGGGTGGTAAAGGCGGAGTTCCCGCCCCTTCTTCCGCAGGTCCTCCACCTGTGGAGATGCAAACATAGGTTGGGGTTGTCACTTTCCGGTTTCCACAGGTGTTTGGACAACATAGAGAAACCCCTGTGAGGGCAGCATCTTCCTGCTCCCTCTCCCCCTCTGTCTGCTTTGCATATTGTGATAAGGAAGCTTATCATAGCTCAGGAAGGAGCTATAGTAAAGGTGAAGTGACTCTGAACAAGCAACCTGTCAGTTCTGGTAGAAATAAGAAAACAGAATTTTTCCATAAAAGACTACCAGTCCCAGAATGCACCAGGTTTCCAACAGCCATTAGAGGAGCTGAAGTGGGGAAACTTGTGTTCAATCAGGAGGGCTATGAGGTAATCCCCAAGCACTCATCTCAAAGGGCAGGGCCTGATTCAGCACAGCTGCGCTGTGCTAGGGTGGAGCACACATCTAAGCAGAATAAAGGTAGAGTTTATTCTACAGAGAATCATCCTCAGTATAATCTTCATGATCTTGGACATCTTCATCATCTGAAGGATCATCAGAAGCAGAAGCCAGAGCGGACGGACAGAGAGGGCAAGAAACCCTTTGGAAGAAAGAAGAGAAAAGCATTTGGGAGGTCTAAAGGAGTTCAGAGCAGTACGTATACTGGGAGGCATTCCAAAGGCCAGCATACACCATTGGACTGGGGGAAACCAGAGGAGTGGTGCTGCAGAGCTAGGAACCTCCAAACGGTACCTGTGAGGGAGACGGCTGCACATGGAAGGGACCCTAAGACCCGTGCCAGAAGGTATGTGAAGAAAGGTCCAGTGTCCAGGGATCTGGATTGGAAGGCTGGACATAAGAACTGGACTACGTACTGGCCAGGCTATTTAGAGAGGAACTCTAACAGCAATGGAAGCTCAGGTATGAACACTGATCTATGCTCTAGCTATACCCTTGAAAGACAGCAGGGAAACAAGTATTCTCCTGAAAATGCTCCATTGAGAAGTTCCTCTGTGCCAATCCATGATACTGAACCAATGATTGTTGAAGAAGGAGGAGAGGTTATAGATGCAGGCTGTGAGTACATGGATTGCTCTCTGTCTAAACTCCTTTGGTGATTTTATGTTACAAAATACAACAACCATCACAAAGAAATACAAACTTGTTCTTTAAATCTACTCAGAAAAGCTCCTGAGTAGGATTTGAGCCAGGCAGTAGAAAGTAAGCCAGCTAAGGGGTTTCAGCTGGATAACTGCTAGCAATTGAGCCTTACCTAATTGCTTGTGAGCTCTGAGGGAATCACTTCTGAGTCTATGTGTGAATATATAAGAAGTTAACCTGAAAAGAACAGTTTTTCCCTTCTTTGTGGGTTTTGTTTATTGATTAAAGCACTGCTAAGAAAATATTAGCTAGAGCCTACAGAAAAGACCAGTTTGTTACCAACCAGGTCTTTATTCTTTTGCTTTGATTGCCTGACAAGTTCAGCTGTTGTTTTCCTGATTTTGGTTTTTCTAAGTTTAACACTGAAAGCAAGTATCCTGTTTTATGTGCTACCAAGCATATCTGTGTTGGGAGAAATAACCCCATAAATAAATATCTTATTGGCTTTACACTCAAGCAAGCACAACTAATTATTGTGAACGGCTGTGTCTGGTGTGAATGGACTACATTTCCCACAATCCCTTGCAAAACATATTAATATATGCCTTTGCCAAGACTGTGAACATTCTCACCCAGGCACCCGTCTGACAATATACAGCATAGTTCCACACCTGTAACAGTTGGTGACTGGGAAATGTGTGAATAGGGCTGCACATGTGTGTTGAGTCAGAAACAATGGGGCCTGTCTGTGGTCGACAATCATCGTCATATAGGACACCAGCTAGCCCCCATATCACCCCCTCCAGACAACACATTGGTGGAATGGCGTGAGAGATACAGACAGACTGAGGGGGAGAGAGAGGGGGAGTGAGCGAGAGGGGGAGAGACAGGGAGGGTGATAGAGGGCGACACATCCCCTAGAGGCAATGTTGTGTGTGTGCGGATCAACCCCTTAGTTTCCGTGACATCATCTGGTACAGGTGTATAGGTATGCGGTTCCCGGAACAGAGAGGGACATAGTTCCCACAGGTGGGGGCCCCGAGTCGTGGTTGCCAGGGAAGTGTCCCCGGAGTGGTAGGGCCCTGTGGAGGGGTTCCACTACCAACCATGGATCCCCGCCATCCCCTATGGGGGGCGCTTCAGAGTCAGGTATGTATGGGATAGGTGTTGTACTGCAGCCTGATCAGACATTGCATCCCTGTATGGGCCTCCACCAGAGCAGTAATGTCGCATGAAGGTGTGCGCTGCGCACCATGTAACTGCCCGTCAACTGTCGTTCACACAGGCAGGATGGCGTGGAGCCCTGGAGGCTGCCATGGCTCTCACATTGTGAGTGGTGACATGGACATGCACAGTGGATGGTGTGCCATGATAGAGGTATGTGAGACACTTTACAGAACAATAGGGGACATCTCTCTGTGAGACCGCTGTACCCACATGGGATGGATAAGAGTGTGGGGATAACTGAGGGGACCCTATGTGTTGCTGGGTCCCCTGGAAATAGAGAGTCACGGCTCCCCCACATTTCACAGTATAATGTCGCTTCCCTGCATCTGCGCCATGGGGCTATGGGACGGAGAAAGGTAGATGATGCTGCTTGAGCGAATAAATGTACACATCCACCATAGCTATGACTTGTGTCCGTATCCGTAGGGGAACCATATAATGTTGGATCTCTGTATAGGGTGGACCTGCCACTTCAGCTTGCACCCCACTGATACGCCCTGATGATGTGATTGCACTAATGTGTAGCACCATCAGGACAGAAACATTATGGACGTAGTATCCAGGGCATCTGACAGGCCCTGCATAACTTGGCTCAAAACAAGATTGCAGCCCCATGCCACTGGGGGTGTTTCCAGGGGAGGGTGCAGTAGGGGCAGGCACTCCACAACGCACCCTCTGAGCGTATGCGAGGCACCTGTTTGTCCATCAATGGGTGGTGATGCTGCAGCACTGGCATTGCAATGGTTTATGACTTACCTCATTTGAATACCAGTGTGTGAGAGGTGACGTGGTTAGCCCCACACTGTGTCGCGTGTGACGGCACAGTGTGGTACACACATTTGTGCCCACCAGCTGGATACCCCCTCCTACCTGAACGCTTGGGCACGCCTTCTGGCTGGTTCCATGGGCGCAAAACGGCCAGGTCACACATCCAGGGTGAGGGTGTGGCATAAAGCATTCAGCCATCCCTAACCAGGTTCAGGGGATTACAGACTGTGGGTTTGGATGCCATACTGTCCCATCACCCTGCGACACTGGGTCTGAGACAGGGAACATGTCCCTGCGGGGGACCTGTTACAGACGTGGGTGGAGAGGGTAACACACCTAGTGGTTGAAGCATGGGGTTATGTGGATCATGTTGTCTCTGTACCCCTGGGGCTTGCAGGGTGTCCTTGCAATCCACAGAATGTCCTTGGGGATATATAGTGGGTCATGCCCCCAACTGTGGAGAGGGCAACCCTCGCATGTCATCCATGAGCCGGAATGAGGGAACCTAACTGTGTACTGTGGCATGTGACACACCTGTAGAGCGATCTATATCTGCATATCCATAGAGTTACGATTATCTGCTGAGGTGGTACATGTGTAGGGTCCATGTGTGCCGGAGCACAGCACTACTGATTCTGTTGGAAAGATATTTACCATTGCCATGGAGTTGACCGCCAGGAGATGGGTATGTTGCTCTGTGTCAACCACCCCCAGTTTACGTGCCTTGATGCATTCTGACAGAGAGCCGGTGACACTTCATTTCGCCACCTGGGACATGGCTACCTGATTGTCTGCGTGAAATACTCGTGTGTTGCCCTATCAGGGCGGGTTGAATGTCTGGTGGGACAGGCTCATTGCTCCGAGCCCACAAATGTCTGTCCTGGGATGACTCCCCTGGACCTCCATGTGGCTGTGGGTGAGGTGTTCAATAGATGAGCAGCCCACTGCACCTTGACAGCATATGTTGTGAGGGTGTGCAGCGGTGTTGTTTGCGGGACAGGTGCCGCCTTCCACCTTTGTGCTGCTTAACGCCCCCAGTCCAGGGGCTGTGTGGGGTTGTCTGCAATCACTCTCCAGTCAGAGTGACAGCCTGTTGCATGCGTCCACTGGGAGGGGCGTGAACGTTGGGTTGCTCCCAGTGCAGACATGCATAGGGGGACACATGCCACGTAGCTGCCATGTGCCCCAGCTGCTGGAGCATCTATCGGTCCGACAGGCGCGTTGCTTGTAGTGGCCATGATCACAGTTGCACAATGCAACTATGGCGAGGCTGCAGCAGATGGGTGGTGTCAGTCTTCTACCTACCTGTGCTCATCTGACCTCCAGCGATTGGTTGTGAGCCTGGAGGGATGCCCTGCAATCTCTGTGACAGCATACCTCTTTCCATGCACGTGGTGTGTGAGAGGGAGAGTGGACCGGCCCTCAGTCTTTGGCTCTGGCCAGATGGGCCACTCGTCCAGGTGTGGCTATACACATCTCTCCCTTGTACGTGCAAGGGCAGCTCCCCCAGCCATGCACCTTGTGCATACTCTGGGTGCTGCGTCCGGCACCAGGGGGTGGGCTTTGTAGTGATAGTGCCCCATGTGAAAGCCGAAACCCAGTATACTTATGGGATATTTGGTGGCTGTGCACATGGGTATAGGCATCCTTGTGAACTGTGGATGGGGGCCAGTCAGGGCTGTGGGTGTATGGGGATAGGTATTCTATTTCATGACATGTGTAAATCTCTATGAGGCATAACCTGCCCAGTTCTGTGGGATCGCAGATGTGTATGTGTCCCCCTGTTGTCTCAGTTATGTGGAGATAGGGGCTGTGAAACACACAACCCTGTTGTGGAGGTTTTTTCACTTGTAGCCCTCCTGAACTAGGTGACGCTGTACCTCTGGGACCATTTGGGGTGTGTTTGTGGGAACAGACCTTCCGTTCTGTTGTGGGAAGGTGTGACTTCAGAAAAGTGGCCTGTGGCACATCCTATGATGGACAGCGTCAATGGTTCCGATTGTCTGTCTCACCATCCGTGCATGCAGTCACATTGACCTCATGGGATTGTGGACATATGTTTTACGTGGATGGCCGGGTGGGGACATGTACCTTATCAAGGACTCCGAGGCCCTGTGGAGGCTGACGCTGCTGTGTCTGCTACATCAGGATGGCTCGCAAATGTGGTGACTATGTAGATTAGTGACCCTTTTCATCAGATTGGGCAGAGGGTGGTCCATGCTGGGCATATGACTGCTAGCATCCGTTGGTTGTGGACATGGAGGTGTCTTTGTCGCCTTTCCCCTTTGCAGGATTGCAGATCTTGGACAGCCTGTTCAGGGTGGGCCTGTCAGCATCCACCTCTTTGGATGTTTGCTGCCACCATGTCCCTGACAGGTTGCAATGAGTACAGGGGGTATAGCAAGTTTATTCCTGTATACAGTGTTCCAGTTCGGCGGCTGCCAGCCAGGCACGTGTCCATGACACAATGGCAATGGCGAAGACTCAGCCTATGCCCTCACATCGGTCCAATGGTAAACCGTTGGCAACAGTTGGCTTTGTGTGGCTATGCCTGACAGCTGCTACATATACCCTTCCTCTGTCATACTGGAGGGGCGGACGTAGGAGGTATAGATGTGGTGCGAACTCCATCAGAACCGTACCCATGTACGTGATTTTGGACAATATCCTGCCTGATAGCAGGGATGGATGGCAGGCACGGCAACCCATGGCATCTACGTTAGTGTGCCCCTGCCAGAGGGGTTGATGGCATGTCATCTGTGACAGTATATTCTCATCATAGCGTACCCCACCACAATAGAGTGCTGAGGGGGCTATGTTGTTTGGGAGGCTGGTGACGCAGGTCTCAGGGTAGATATTATCCAGTTAGTGGCCATATGGGTAGGTTTTGAGAGGTGTATCCCATCCATTCTTAGTAGATTATCCATTACGTTCTGATGCCCTGTCGGGGTTGACGCCACCCTTTGTGTCAGGGGAGATTGGTGATTGTCTGGTTCCTGTGCCTTGTGCTCTGATTCTGTTGCCACAGGACCGGTGTGGACCCTGACTACATGTCTGTGCAAATCCTGGTGGGACATATCCTCAGGCGATGGCAATAGACTCATGGGACATGCAGGCCCCTCCTGGAGACTCACATTAGTGCCCTCGGAGCTGTCACAGTCATCAGGCCCCTCAGAGGATTGGACATATATTGTCGCTGTGCACTCAGGCTTAGTGCGCTTCTGGTACTGAGAGACAAGGGTACATGGGTGACATGGTACCAGTGTATCACAGACTGCACCCATCAGCGCTGATGGTCCGTTGGCCCATGCTGTTACCCAAATATGTGTGGGTTGCGGTGACACAATGTGTGTGGTCTGTGGTGGTAACGGGGACCTCGATGCCCCAGGATAGACGCAGGACAGCGTTTGGTGGCCAGCATCTTCTGCTCCAGTGACACTGCCTATGCCTGTGTTTTGTTACCGGCCCCAGCCAGTACCCAGGAGCATTGGCCAAGGGGGTTCATACGAGGTTATGGCCTACAGACCTTGATGTGGCCACAAAATGGCCTGTGGAGACTTGGGATCCCTCCAGGGCTTTTTGGCCATAGTGCGTTCCGCAGGGGCAACGCCGGCCCATCACGATGTTTGGATGGGGTAGGACCCTCTCTTAACCGGCCAGCTGTTGGTTTGGCTCCATGGCATGCACAGGGGGGAGGTCACTTCCCTGGTGACATGGCTGCCACCACAGCCATGTCAGTGTGGCCGTGGGTATTGAGCTTGTCTGCTCAGTTTGGCCAACCACTCTTGTATGCAATACCACAAGTCAAACAATCAGACATGGAGTGAGTGGGCCCTAGGCATCTGGGACAGCAAACATGGTTGTCAGTGACAGAGGAGCTACTGGCACATTCTGCAAATGTCTTCAGACACATGGATTGATTTCCCATGCTCACAATGGATTTACGGCCTATGCACAAATTGAGGGGAGACGTGCAAAGGAGGTTTTCACTCTACCCCTGGTATTTTGTTTGGGTGGGGTCAACACAACTCCTAGGAATGTGAGTTAACATACACCATTGTTACCGGTAGGGAGGATGTCGGCAGCCGCAGTCACAGGAGTGGCAATACCATTGAGGTTTTTTGCACTCACAGGAACAGTGACCTGCTGGTTTGCACTAACAGGATGAGCTGGGGAGCACCATTTGGGAGAGGCATCAGGGCAGCACTCAGGCGCTGTGTGATGTTCCCATATGTTTCCCCATTGGCCGCTGTGGAGCGGTCACACACAGCCTGCCACAGGGCAGACACTACCGACATGTGATAACTGTTAGCTGTTTGTCCCTGGGGATTAGCTGTCCCCAGTGCCACCTGCATGCATATCTGTGGGTAAGGGCATGTGTGCAGTGACACCTATGTGGTTTGGCCGTGGCACCCTGTCCACACCAGTCCATTTCCCTGTGGCCCCCTTGACTGACATGGGTTAGCCCTGCCATCTTATGGTTGTCAAACATGATGTCCATCCTTCTCCACCCCTAACCCTGTATGTGGTATTTTGTACACATTTGTGGTGACATTATCTAGACATGTCATCCAACACACACCCAGTGGCAAAATGTTATCCCAGCACACATGGGTTATGTGACCATACAGGGGACATTCGGTGGGTGGCCCTATACACCTTACCAGGTGCCACGGCCATGACATGTGTCTTTCTACAAGTCCATGGACAGCAATGTTTGAAACACTACAGGCGCTGTGTGACCTGTGTGTCGTGGGAATAATGTTAGGTACCTCGTACCTATTTGGCCGCTGTTGCACGCAGCATACTGCTCATGGTGGACGTGCATCTTTCACATCTAGGCCTATCGGATGTTGTTATGTTCCTCTGTCCTGGGCCCTCGTTGGTTATGGCAGGTGTGACTGCAAAAACTACAGGCCAGAGGCCTTTGCAGGAGCTATGACCTGTTGCCACCTCTGCTCATGTGTGGGTTTCAGTCTGTGGTGTGCAACATGAACAGGTGCATGTATCCTTCAAACAACATCTGTGTTATTCATCTGCAAACAGGTGTGTGCTGCCTGGGGGCTGGGCAGATGTGTGACCTGACTAACCATGCATTGCTGGGGACATGTCTCTGTTACAGACCTTCTCAATTGGATCTCTTAGTTAATGTGGGTGTGGTTTTGTTCATGCACATGCACATCTGCATCTAAATAATCATCTGGGTACATCTACGTTGTGTGTGCCGAGCTGAAGAGTCCATGGACTGTGCGAAATGTGCAACCTACCCACCATAGGCTAGGAACATATCTGATTGACATACCCTCCGTTACAGTCAGCTCTCGTGCCCCCTGGGTCATGGGTGTCCTACAGCACCTCAGCAGCAACATACAACATAGCAGCAGGGTGTTTCCACGGAAAGCATACGCAGGTATCATGGCTCCTGGAGATGGGGAGAATGGATTCAACAGCATAGGCACACTGCACCATATCACCAGGGTGAGAGAGAGCCCACTCTGATGGGCTGCCTGTACTCCTGGGGATAGGGGGGATGTGTAAAAGAACATTGGCAAACGACCCCATAGCACCAGGGTGACTTGGGGCCCACTCTGATGGGCTCCCTGTACTCCTGGGGATAGGGGGGACGTATTAAACAACATTGGCAAACGACCCCATAGCACCAGGGTGACTGGGGGCCCACTCTGATGGGCTCCCTGTACTCCTGGGGATAGGGGGAATGTGTAAAAGAGCATTGGCAAACGAGCCCATAGCACCAGGGTGACTTGGGGCCCACTCTGATGGGCTCCCTGTACTCCTGGGGATAGGGGGGGAGGTATTAAACAACATTTGCAAACGACCCCATAGCACCAGGGTGACTGGGGGCCCACTCTGATGGGCTCCCTGTACTCCTGGGGATAGGGGGGAGGTATTAAACAACATTGGCAAACGACCCCATAGCACCAGGGTGACTGGGGGCCCACTCTGATGGGCTCCCTGTACTCCTGGGGATAGGGGGGAGGTATTAAACAATATTGGCAAACGAGCCCATAGCACCAGGGTGACTTGGGGCCCACTCTGATGGGCTCCCTGTACTCCTGGGGATAGGGGGGAGGTATTAAACAACATCTGCAAACGACCCCATAGCACCAGGGTGACTTGGGGCCCACTCTGATGGGGCTCCCTGTACTCCTGGGGATAGGGGGGAGGTATTAAACAACATTGGCAAATGAGCCCATAGCACCAGGGTGACTTGGGGCCCACTATGATGGGCTCCCTGTACTCCTGGGGATAGGGGGGAGGTATTAAACAACATTGGCAAACGACCCCATAGCACCAGGGTGACTGGGGGCCCACTCTGATGGGCTCCCTGTACTCCTGGGGATAGGGGGGATGTGTAAAAGAACATTGGAAAATGACCCCATAGCACCAGGGTGACTTGGGGCCCACTCTGATGGGCTCCCTGTACTCCTGGGGATAGGGTGGAGGTATTAAACAACATTGGCAAACGACCCCATAGCACCAGGGTGACTGGGGGCCCACTCTGATGGGCTCCCTGTACTCCTGGGGATAGGGGGGATGTGTAAAAGAACATTGGCAAATGACCCCATAGCACCAGGGTGACTTGGGGCCCACTCTGATGGGCTCCCTGTACTCCTGGGGATAGGGGGTAGGTATTAAACAACATTGGCAAAGGAGCCCATAGCACCAGGGTGACTTGGGGCCCACTCTGATGGGCTCCCTGTACTCCTGGGGATAGGGGGGAGGTATTAAACAACATTTGCAAACGAGCCCATAGCATCAGGGTGACCTGGGGCCCACTCTGATGGGCTCCCTGTACTCCTGGGGATAGGGGGGAGGTATTAAACAACATTTGCAAACGAGCCCATAGCACCAGGGTGACCTGGGGCCCACTCTGATGGGCTCCCTGTACTCCTGGGGATAGGGGGGAGGTATTAAACAACATTTGCAAACGACCCCATAGCACCAGGGTGACTGGGGGCCCACTCTGATGGGCTCCCTGTACTCCTGGGGATAGGGGGGAGGTATTAAACAACATTGGCAAACGACCCCATAGCACCAGGGTGACTGGGGGCCCACTCTGATGGGCTCCCTGTACTCCTGGGGATAGGGGGGATGTTTAAAACAACATTGGCAAACGACCCCATAGCACCAGGGTGACTTGGGGCCCACTCTGATGGGCTCCCTGTACTCCTGGGGATAGGGGGTAGGTAGTAAACAACATTGGCAAAGGAGCCCATATCTCCAGGGTGACTCAGAGCCTACTTTGATGGGCTTTCTGTACTCCTGGGGATAGGGGGGATGTGTTAAGCAACATTGGCAAACATCCCCATATCTCCAGGGTGACTGGGGCCTACTTTGATGAGCTTTCTGTACTCCTGGGGATAGGGGGTAGGTATTAAACAACATTGGCAAACGAGCCCATAGCATCAGGGTGACCTGGGGCCCACTCTGATGGGCTCCCTGTACTCCTGGGGATAGGGGGGAGGTATTAAACAACATTTGCAAACGACCCCATAGCACCAGGGTGACTGGGGGCCCACTCTGATGGGCTCCCTGTACTCCTGGGGATAGGGGGGAGGTATTAAACAACATTGGCAAACGAGCCCATAGCACCAGGGTGACTTGGGGCCCACTCTGATGGGCTCCCTGTACTCCTGGGGATAGGGGGGATGTGTTAAGCAACATTGGCAAACATCCCCATATCTCCAGGGTGACTCAGGGCCTACTTTGATGGGCTTTCTGTACTCCTGGGGATAGGGGGGATGTGTTACACAGCATTGTCTAACAACCCCATATCTCCAGGGTGACTGAGAGCCTACTTTGATGGCCTTTCTGTACTCCTGGGGATAGGGGGGATGTGTTAGACAACTTTGGCAAACATCCACATATCTCCAGGGTGACTGAGGGCCTACTTTGGTGGGCTCTCTGTACTCTTGGGGATAGGGGGGATGTGTTAAGCAACATTGGCAAACATCCCCATATCTCCAGGGTGACTCAGGGCCTACTTTGATGTGCTTTCTGTACTCCTGGGGATAGGGGGGATGTGTTAAGCAACATTGGCAAACATCCCCATATCTCCAGGGTGACTCAGGGCCTACTTTGATGGGCTTTCTGTACTCCTGTGGATAGGGGGGATGTGTTAGACAACTTTGGCAAACATCCCCATATCTCCAGGGTGACTGAGGGCCTACTTTGATGGGCTCTCTGTACTCCTGGGGATAGGGGGGATGTGTTAAGCAACATTGGCAAACATCCCCATATCTCCAGGGTGACTGGGGGCCCACTCTGATGGGCTCCCTGTACTCCTGGGGATAGGGGGGTTGCCTTGAACAACATTGGTAAACAACCGCATAGCTCCAGGGTGTCTGACAGACCATGTGATACACGTTTCACAACCCCTGCGGATTGGCCATATATGTTACCCTGCAGACGCAGATCCCACCATAAGCACATGATGTTTCCAGACCCTCCTTAGGCAGATCTATGGGCTAGCTGTGTTACAGTGTGTTGTAGCACATCAACAGCAGCAGATGCCATGACTCCAGGATGGCATCATGCCCTCTGTGACCATGTCAGTCAACACCTGGGTACATAGCAAACCACTCAGATGTGCTACATAAGGATTTCTACATGTGGTTTAACCTGCTGCACTTTACTGATATAGACTACCTACACACAGCAGCATGGACAGCTGCAAGCAACCCTGTCGGTGTATATGTTTCTTATGACGTGTGGCTATACACTTACCTCCCTTTGGTTTTCTGCAACACGGTTAAAACGCCTGGTGATGCACTCCCAGGCCCTCCGTACCTTCCCTATGTCCCTTCCCCTGGAGGCCCCAGGGAACAGCTTGTGCAGCTTGGGCCCTATTAATGTCGCCAGGTGGCGCAGCTCTCCACGGCTGAATGCCGGCTTCCTCGTACGGGACGCCATTTTCCTATCTGCATGTGTAGACGCGGGGACGCACGCAACGCAACTTCCGCATTTGCGCATAGCGGCTCGCGCACATGCGCTCCGCATGACTACGCGACAGAGAGCGGCGCGCTATGGCGTTCCGCATGGCTGCGTGGCAGGAATTTTAACATTGCAAATGCACGCATCTTTGTGCCGCACTGGGTAGGGTGTCGACAACAGTCTGTCTACTGATCTATGCAGCCACACATAGCACCGATGTGTCTCTCATGTACAAAAGAACACTTACATTTTTTTGAATTATTCTTGTTTACACAGTGTGGTCTTGAACCTCTGGACACTGTGATAAGGAAGCTTATCATAGCTCAGGAAGGAGGAGTATATGTTTGGAGGAGGAGGAGTGGCCTAGTGGTTGGGGCAAGGTACTTCAGGCTGGAAGGTCGGGGGTTCAAATCCCACTAGAGGACAGCAACCTTGGGCCGGAAGGACTAGGGTTTCTACTCCCACGGGTGCTCCTTGTGGTCTTGGGCAAGCCACTTAACCCTCCATAGCCCATGTTCCCTGTAAAATAGTTATCTCCAAGTTATAATGCCCTGTTCAATGTAATTTCAGTTTGTTCAATGTAAACCGCACTGATGCAGAATAGCACG
The DNA here is from genome assembly GCA_033557465.1 of Ichthyophis bannanicus. NCBI lineage: Eukaryota > Metazoa > Chordata > Amphibia > Gymnophiona > Ichthyophiidae > Ichthyophis > Ichthyophis bannanicus. The sequence goes on along the minus strand of CM066031.1, from coordinate 26,203,526 downwards.
GTATATAAGAAAAATGTAAATAAATAGGAAAGGTGAAGTGACTCTGAACAAGCAACCTGTCAGTTCTGGTAGAAATAAGAAAACAGAATTTTCCCATAAAAGACTACCAGTCCCAGAATGCACCAGGTTTCCAACAGCCATTAGAGGAGCTGAAGTGGGGAATCGTGTGTTCAATCAGGAGGGCTATGAGGTAATCCCTAAGCACTCATCTCAAAGGGCAGGGTCTGATTCAGCACAGCTGCGCTGTATTAGGGAGGAGCACTCATCTAGGCAGAATAAAGGTAGAGTTTATTCTACAGAGAATTATCCTTATCCTCATTCTCATCTTCAGAATTATCCTCACTTTCATCTGGAGAATCATCAGAAGCAGAAGCCAAACCGGACGGACAGAGAGGGCAAGAAACCCTTTGGAAGAAAGAAGAGAAAAGCCTTTGGGAGGTCTAGAGGAGTCTGGAGCAGTACGTATACTGGGAGGCATTCCAAGGGCCAGTATACACCATTGGACTGGGGAAAGCCAGAGGAATGGAGCTGCAGAGCTAGGAATCTCCAGACGGTACCTGTGAGGGAGACGGCTGCACGTGGAAGGGACCCTAAGACCCGTGCCAGAAGGTATGTGAAGAGAGATCCAGTGTCCAGGGATCTGGATTGGAAGGCTGGACATAAGAACTGGACTACATACTGGCCAGGCTACATAGAGAGGAACTCTAACAGTAATGGAAGCTCAGGTATGAACACTGATCTATGCCCTAGCTATAACCTTGAAAGACAGCAGGGAAGCAAGTATTGTCCTGAAAGTGCTCCATTGAGAAATTCCTCTGTGCCAATCCCTGATATTGAACCCATGATTGTTGAAGAAGGGGGAGATATTGCAGATGAAGGCTGTGTTTATATGGACTGCTCTCTGTCTAAACTCCTTTGGTAATTTTCTGTTACAAAGTACAGCAACCATCACAAAGAAATACAAACTTGTTCTTTAATCTACTCAGAAAAGCTCCTGAGTAAGATTTCTAGCCACGCAGTAGAAAGCAAACCAGCTAAGGGGTTTCAGCTGGGTAACTGCTAGCAATTGAGCCTTACCTAATTGCTTGTGAGCTCTGAGAGAATCACTTCTGAATCTTTGTGGGAAGATATAAGAAGTTAACCTGAAAAGAACAGGTTTTTTTTCTTTCTTTGTGAATTTTGTTTGTTGTTTGATTCTGCTAAGAAAATATTAGCTAAAGCCTACAGAAAAGACCAGTTTGTTACCAACCAGGTCTTTAATCTTTTGCTTTGATTGCCTGACAAGTTCAAATGTTGTTTTCCTGATTTTGTTTTTCCAAGTTTAACACTGCAAGCAAGTATCCTGTTTTATGTGCTACCAAGCATATCTGTGTTGGGAGAAATAACTCCATAAATAAATATCTTATTGGCTTTACCCTCAAGCACAACTAATTATTGTGAGCAGCTTTGTCTGGTGTGAATGAACTGCATTGCCCATAATCCCTTGCAAATCATATTGACATATGCACTTGCCAAGACTGTGAACATTCTCACCCAGGCAGCCGTCTGACAACACATATCCACTGATTGCTAGTGCATTGTCTGATGAGGTGTGCTATGTGTGTCACATAGCAGGTACTGCCAGGACACTTATAACAAGGGGTGGTGACAAACCCTCAACGTCGGCAAACAGACACCCTGGTAATCTTGGGTTGTGTGTGCCACTGGAGTATGTTCATTGTGTCCATGTGTGCCCTGCAAGGATGTGGAGGTAGCCATAGGGGGGTGGGGGAACCAACATATTTCAACATTGCACATGCACAATAGGTTGCGTGCTGACCATTATGAGGTGATGTAGGTCGGCATGCCACCTTACTGCACTTTATCCTTTACTGTGTATGCTGGCATACAGTCCTGGTGGCTGAGGTGTGGCACAATGGTTGTTACATTGACTGATAAACCAGGGGTCATGGGTTCAATTAGTGGGGCTTGGGATTACGTGTCTCAGGCAGCACACATTATTATACAGCAGTGCCAACTTAGGCATAGTACTTTTAATGTACATTGGTGCTGCGTGCGGCATATATCTTCTTACGTTGCAACTGTGTAAAATGCGGCGGTCTCCTTTCTACATTACATATGTACTGACAGGGGCAACACCCTTACAGTGCTATACACATCATGTGCAGTGAAGCATTATTCATACTGTATGGACTCACCCCTGATGACACACAGGCTGCAGGATTGTCTCTTTAGCCAGCCAGGCATCTGTTCTCAGCTATAGAGCTGTGTCCCACAGCTCACCTCGCTGCCTGTGAAGCAAGGGGATGTGTGTTTCCATCCACAGTGGGGTTATTTGTGGGTGTAGCCAGTGACAGGTTTGTAAATGGAAATTTGGGGTGCCAGCTCTAGGATCCTGAAGTGCTGTAAGCCTCAGGTGTCCCAAAAGCCACTTTATAGTGCAGCCTAGGGTTACAGCACTGTGATGGTTTTTCTGTTGGCAGTACTACTTGACATTACACACATACTGCCCCAGGCAGACCCCATGTACCCTGTAGAATAGTTATCTCCATGTTACAATGACCTGTTAAATGTATGTCCAGTTTGTGCAAAGTGTACAGCACTGATGCTGACTGGCACAGTATATGCAGTAATGTGCCTATCTAAAAAGGTTTGCTGGATAACCGCAATAGGGATTTGAACCAACACTCTGTCGCTTCACAGGCATTGCATTCACCACTGGGCTACAGCTCTATATGTGTGAGGAGAGGTCTGGCTGGCTACAATATGACGTCTGCAGACTGTGTGTTGCGCTTATCAGGGTAGGGGTACTCCACTCGCACCCATGATGCACTGCACATGCAAAGCAGAAGTCTACAGATTTTCCGAGGATGGTGTGTGCACCCACACAGCACCTAGGCCTAGTGGTGGGTACAGACCTTCTGTGTTGCTGCAACAGAGTGGCTACAGACCATCTCAGTATGGGGGGCCTGTGCTCACCCTGAGGGTGAGGTGGGGCGCACATCACCTGTCCTGGCTGAGATGGCCTATACTTCAGGTCCCATTTGTGCCGATGTTTGATAGGTTGTTCTATCAGACACACCTATGGTACACCTCTGTCCATCTATGTATCCCAGTCACATCTGGGCCTTGTGGACTACGATGCCCATGGAATAGTGCATATCCTGTGTGGGTGCCATGGCCACATGATGTATGTGCGAGAAAGGGAGCTCTATGGACACCTAGGCAGAGTGTGTCAGCCCACCAAAACTGCCCTCTGGAACCCAGGATCCCCCAACAACAGATCCACATTCTATACCCCTGCAATGGTGCCAGCAGCAGACAGGGCCATCAACCTCAGTCCAGCTGTAGTTTGAGGAACGCACAGAGCACCTTCTACAGTTCTGTACGCATCCATACTTCAAGCGCAGACAGACGCTAGGCCTTGAAACACCCCACGCCACACCACCATCTGACATTTTCCGTCAGCAAGCACAGTGAGTCACCAGCTGCTGAACCCTGTGAGGTGTTCCAGCCATACACACGCTAACTGCAGACAGTCCGCTAGCCAGTCCATTGTGCATGCTACCACAGGACATGTGTGCACCCCCACCAGGCAGTCAACTCAGTGATTGTGCCCCAGAACTACAGAAGCCATATACATCACATGAGAGACCTACTATATGCCACAATGGCGGAACCTAGCCATGCCGTGGTCACTGCTCGGTCAGGGTGAGAGTGACCTCACAGCAGGACATGCTATGGACACCATGTCTGTGCAGGTGGTGGCCAGGCACTGCAATGTCCCAGCCATTGCCCTATGCAGTTGCATCCTGCTCATGCCACCCTGTCAGGGATATTCCCACAGTGCCTTGCTCCTCATTATGCACATTGGCAGGCCAATAATGGAACAGTGCTATCAGCTTGGGCTGTGGAGGGTTTGGTCAACCACCATACACTGGATAGACAGACACACACTTGCCACACCTATGGCAGCATTGAGCACCTGTAGAGGTATTTGGCAGCCCTGGCAAACGCGCCATTACTGGGCACAGTGCAGGCATGGCTATGTTAGGTGGAACCGTTGGAGTCATTCTCCAGGGTGGTGGTCTCTGTCAGACACATGACCTTTCGCACATTCCACAGACATCAGAGAGGTTGGTATGATACAGCTCAATGAGTTAATTGTGCTTAACTTTGGCACTTCTGTGTGCCACGATTCATAGCAGCCTTTTGATATCTATGTACCGTATACCCGTGTTTACTGTGGCATTGCTAATGTATGCACATGCTAGTATTGGGAGATGCACACAGGGCCCACAATCCTGCCTCTGCATTTGACTTAGGATGATTGGGCCTGCAGGTGCAGGTGTTTCTGCCCGTGTTGGCCGCTGCTTTAGGGCAGAGGTTCCCAACTACAGTCCTGGAGTCCCAAACACTGTTCAGGATTTCATGATGTCCCTGATGAATATGCCTATGGTACCTCTGCATACCATGGGTCCGGGACCTGGACTTGCAGCACAGGCATCTTTATTGGGGACTGCATCCAACCTGAGGTATTTTTTAGCCTCCAGGACTGCATTTGCGGGACTCTGCTGTAGGCAATGCATATGTTTATGTGGTGTATGTTATTTAAGGAAAGATATAAGTGTTTCACCCACGCATATGTCCTCCGCATTAAGGGTTCTGTCTTTACTATCATGTTTTCTTCCATGTGTAAAATATGGGCACTATTATGGCAGGTGCCCCAGCTGGGCTTTGAACCAGTGACCTTCTGGTCTGAAAGGCACTGGCTGCATCTGCTGCACCACCGTCTTAGCACAGAAACAGTGCATTCCCTGGTGTGTCCATGGCTGCTTGTCACACAGGGACTGTCTTTTGGGGTGCACTAAACCCACGTGAGGGGGCTGGGCCACCACCTGCTGTGAGCAGCACACACTGCCCCCTCTGCCACCGGTAGACCTCTGCCACCATGCTGACATTGCCTTATATTGGAGACAGCATCACAGCTGAATGATATGTGGCCCTCCAGGACTGCATTTGGGGGGCTCTGCTCTGTGTGTTGCGCATGTTTCTGGTGTGTGTGCTCTTTATGGTAACAAAAGTGTGTTTGAACCATGCTTATGTTCTCTCCAATATCGGTTTGTCTTCACTATCACGTTTTCGTTGTGGGTATTATATGGGGACTGGGTTGGTAGCAGCACCAGCTGGGCTTTTCACCGGTGACCTTCTGCTTCTGAACATGCTGGCTGTGTTCACTGCACCACGCTGTGGCCACAGGGAAGATGTAGTACCTGGAGATACCATGGCTGTTTGAAAGACAGCACCTGTGTGTTGGGGTGCACTGCACCCACGTGAAGGGGGCTCAGCCACCGTCTGCTGGGGCCAGCTGCCACTGCCCCCCTCCACCACCGGTACCCCTCTGGCAACATGCTATTCTGCACCATTGCTGTTTACATTGCACAGCCATCTTCATTAGGGGCAGCATGGAACCTGACTGGTGTTTGGCCCTCCAGGGCTGCCTTTGGCAGACTCTGCTCTAGGTACCGCCTTTTTATGGTGTTTGTGTTCAATGGGGTAGAATATATGCATTTGAGGCATGTTTCTGTTCCCCGGAAAAACTTCCAGTCTTTACTACCATGTTTTCTTCATGTGTAAAATAAGGGGATTGGGTTGGTAGCTGACACAGCTGGGATTTGAATGTGTGACCCTCTGTTCCAACACACACTGTCTGTGTGCACTGCACCACTGTGTTGCCACAGATATGCTGTGTTCCTTGGGGAATCCATGACTGTACATCCGACAGAGCCTGTCTGTGGCGGTGGATTTTGCCAGCCTGCACAGGCCTAGGCCACTGTCTGCTGTGGTTTGCAGCCACTTCCCCGTCCACCACCTTTACCCTTCCGCCAACATGCAGACATGTCCCTATCTGGGTAAAACATATGATCTGAGTGAGTTGTAGCACTCCAGGACTGACTTTGGAGGACTCGGCTGTAGGTAATGGCCATTTTTATGGTTTGAGTGTGGTGTAGGGTAAAATATAGGTGTTAGGACCATGCTTATGTTCTCTGCAATATAGGAGTGTCTGTACTCTCACTGTTTAGTGGTGGGTAAAACTATGGGGACTGGGTTAGCAGGTGCCCCAACTGGGATTTGAACCTGTGACCCTCTAGTCCTACAGGTACTGGCTGTGTCTGCTGCACCACACTGTGGCCACAGAGACAGTGCAGTCTCTGGAGATAGGACACCTGGCCGCACGAGTCAGACACCCTGCTCTGCACAATTTTACTGTGGCCTCATTTACCTTGTATGGGGACAGAGGTGCACCACAAACATCTAATATGCCCTCCACAAAGGGGAGAAAAATAAAAAACCAAGCTGCGCAACAGTGCTATCAATGAGCAAACTGACATACACTCCCAGGAACGCTCCATTACAATGCAGTGCTTTTGGAAGAGTCTACGGAGCATAGACCCTTCCAGACCTCATTTCTTTTTTTGGGGGCTTTCATGGGAGTGTTTTTTATTGTTTCCCATTAATATCACTGTTGCCCAGCTGGATTATACTTTTCTTAGAATTTGTGGTCGTCATTTTCATATTATATTTGCTATTTTGTTCTGTGCACATGTATCACACTGCTCACGTTTTTTAGGTTTCCCCGGTTTTGCTGTACATTGCTGACGGAAATGGTTTCACCTCCCTTTATATGCGCTCTACTGCGAGTGTTTCACTCGCGGTAGTTTTCACTTGAATATTGGGACCCGCTCCTGTGCGGGGAGCCTCTCCCCTCCCACTTTCCGCCCATTGACCCCATCTCTCCACTCCTCGGGGCCCTTCATCCGCCCTCCGTTCGCCTTTCCCCGCCTCTGTCGCACGTCAGCGCACCGCACACGTGCGCGTGTTTGTCGCACGTAAGCAGGGCCCGTTAGTGTGATGCGTATGCGTGCGCGGCACTTAAGCGCACTTAAGTGCATCATTGCCGTCTGCTAAGGTGCGCAGCGCACGTGTGCGCGGTTTAGTAAACATACCCCTTAGTGTGTGAACATTTTGCATTTCCTTCACATTATCTAATTGGCTTTTTGTTTTGGTTCAGTCCCTCATAGGGTTGCCAACTTTTTCACAGAGAAAAACCCGACACCTGTGGCTCGCCATGCTCTACCCATTCTCTGCCCCAAGTCCCACCCCTGCCCCACCCCACCCCACCCACAAAAATTACCGAGGATTCACTCACCCTCCCTCCCCTCAGTGCTGGGTCACTCACTCACCCCCCCCCTCCCTGCTGGTTCACTCGCCCCCCCTCCCTGCTGGTTCACTCGCCCACCACCCCTCTCAGTGCTGGTTCACCCGCCCCACCCCCCTGCTGGTTCACTCGCCCCCCTCCCCTGCTGGGTCACTCACTCGCCCCCTCCTCTCCCTGCTAGTTCACTCCCCAACCCCCCCTGTCACTCACTCAACACCTCCTGCTGGGTCACTCACTAACCCCCCCCCTGCTTGTTCACTCACACCAACCCCCTCCACTGCTGGTTCACTCACACCATCCCCCCTCCCTGCTTGTTCACTCACCCCCTCCTGCTGGGTCACTCACTCACCCCCCCTCCCCTGCTGGGTCACTCACACCAACCTCCCCTCCCCTGCTGGTTCATTCACACCACCAACCCCTCCACTGCTGGTTCACTCACACCCCCCTCCCTCCCCCGCCCAAGCCACTGCTTCTGCTTTGTACAGAGCAGCGGCTGCAATACACTTACTTTGAAAAGTAAAGACAACCTGTGAGGAGCCTTCCGGTTATTGCAGCGCCCGAGGAAGTGATGTCATTGGGGGTGGGCTCCTCACTGGTTGTCTTTCCTTTTCAAATTAACTTTATTGCAGCTAAAGTTAATTTGAAAAGGAAAGACAACCTGTGAGGAGCTTGCCCCCTATGACATCACTTCCTCGGGTGCTGCTGAGGTAGGCTATGGCCTAGCATAGCCTGCTACTATGAAAGGCCTGTAAGTTAGGCCTGGATCCTAATTTCCATTACAGCTAGAAAAGAATTATAAATCTGTGAAAAATGAGAAATATGTTTTAAAATGCTTAATAAGAAGTTTTTATGAATACATAAGTCTTCTATTATTCTTCTCTTGTATGTGAAAGAACCAGAAAGTAACAGTAAAAGTAACAGTATATGCATTCCAGCAGCCAAAGTTAACCTTGCAGTAGAAAAGTTACCAAGTTAAGACTATACCATTGTTCAAGCAATCCTAAAGGAGGGGGCAGGTTGCTAGGCTCCGGAGGGATTTCTAATTGGACAGATGCAGGGAATGTAAGACCAATGAGAAGTTTGCATGTATCAAGTTAGAACCAATAGAAAGCTTTCATGTATCAAACTGGAAAAGAGGTATAAATGTCTCTGTATAAGCTTTCGCTCAGTTACTTTTGCAACTTTGACTGACTGGGCCTGTGCACATTAAACTGGCTTGGACCCTGTAAATTGACTCCTGGGTTTATTCATTGACTGCAGTTTGCTACAACATATTCTTGGTGCGTTGGGCCGGGAAGTGCGAGTGGTAAATGGTATCCAAGTGAATAATCCACGTAATTGGCCTTGAGGTTTGGTTCGGTTGGAACCATGTCTGTCCGACTGCAGGGGAACTTCTCAGGCGCCGCTGATCACTTTGTATCGGAGAGGGTCCAGCTGGCTAACACCTCCGACCCAGGGGAGTCCAGGGTCCAACCCACAAACTGGTTTGGTATCAGGAACTGGATCCGGTAAGTGGACATTTTTGTGATTTAAAAGTCAGTGCAGCCTGGGGAAACAGTCTTGCATGAGTATGCGCAGGACTAATTTGGTATATTTGGTATAGACTAACTGGGAAAAATCTCACATAAGTATGGGCGAGACAAAGGAGCCTGATCACCTCCTATAAGGGCGGTCCTAGTAAGCTCCGCGTAAGAGAAAGCGGCAGCTGAAGCCATCGACCCTTCTTGTTTGTTTGGAATAGTCAGTTAGTCAGAAAACCTGGGCACTTGAAATATTGAAAAATGATTTCTTGTTAAAATATGATTGCTTGTGTGAGTGAGAGGGACATCTGAGAAGCGCAGTTCCTGTTTGTTCTTACTGTTTGTTGTTTGTCTCTGATTTTATCTGTTAGAACCGCGAGTTTCCCTTCTGTATAATGTAAGAATATTCTGTTGGGTAATTTGGGAGTCTCTTTTAAGTGCAGCTTTTGAGCTGTTTCAGATTTCCCCAGCACGGCAGGCTCTAGCAAGCAGAAGGGGTGTGGCTTTCACACAGCCTGCAAAAGGAATGTCTTGAGAGACAGTCAGAGAGACAGTCAGAGAGAGGCTGCCAAGGGATTTCTTCTGGGGATGGAGGCATTGCCGAGAAGAAACTCCTGATTGAGAAGTCTCTTGTTTGTTTAAAATAAAGGATTCATTCTAGGACTGATGTCTAAATTGTTATGAATGGGAAGATCTTCCATGTTTTAACGACACAAAACAAAATTGAATTGCTTGCCATGTTAAGTCCAGTAAGTTTTGGAAGAACGTAAATGATACAATTACATTCAAACAAGTGAATTATTTCATAAAACTATTATAGACAGAAGAACGTTAACAGCTGTGATAACTGCAGTGATTCAGGAGTTTATTTATTTATTACATTTGCTTATATACCGCACTATTCGGCATCAGCGCGGTTTACAATATAACAAAACGACCAAGACAACATTCTGTTTGGTTTACAAGGAACAGGAATAACAACTTGGCTAACAGGGTTGAACTATATACAGCGATACTAATTACAACAACAGGGTTGAACTATATACATGAGATAATACATAGCAACAACAGGTTGAGGTGAATACAAGAAAAAATAAGGGGATTGGGTTCCTTTGTTTTTGAAGTGTACCATTGTTGCCTTTTCCTTTCTGGAAGTGCCTGGTTTAGCTCTGCATAACACTTGCACAATTTATGTTTTTTTAAATTAGTCTTTATGGTCCCTGAAACTGCCCTGCCTAGAGTTCATTCCTGAAGCTGATCGACACAAACAAGAGAAGGAAAATTAAGGGAACTTCTTCCATGTTTAAGTTTTTTTTTGTTCCTTCTGCACAGCATGAAATTGGCTAGCGGAGAAAGAAGGGGCGTGTGTCTGTACAAAGGAATGTTCAGTATCTGTTAACCCTGTGAAGGCTTAATTTCAGCGTTCTGTAGCTGGGTTATTATTTCAGGAAAATTGTACCTGTTTTATTCAATGTGTTTTAATAGTAATGTTCCTTCTGCTATGGTCATGTATTATATATCATTTAATAAGAATGTTTAGTCAGAATTTTGAATCCCGATAGTTTTGGGTTAGCCTGGAAAGGGTTAAGTTCTTATTAACCCCTTTCGAGTTCCTGTACTTGTAGGGACCAAGTGAGAAGAATTTTTGTAGGGCTATAGGTATAATGCATTTGTGGGCTTAGCTTTGTTTTGTGTTATTTATGTTCAAACCTTTAGTAAGTACTGTAATGGTTTAAATAGGAAATGATAGAGAAAGTCAGGAAACTGCTTTTGTTTTCCCTTTGTCCTACGCAGTAGAGGTTAAGAACCCTGACAGGACTATAAAGCATTCCGAGCCAGTAGTACCAGATTGCGACTTGAAAGTGATTTAAATCCTGAGTGAATAAGGAGTTCATCGTGCTTGAATTCTAGTTCCTGATATACTGCGGCAAGCACCTCATAGAAGACATACTCATTGTTAATAAAAATAAAATAGGGAAAAAAATGTATATGTATTCTAGATATCCACCCACTTTATGGAAAAAGTATTTGGAATGTCTTTTGAATATCTGCTTCCTAAAACTATAAGATTTAAAGTAATTTCTTTTGCAGAGACATGCTGATTACGGCTAGCAGTTAGTTTTCATGCAAAGTAATTTTATTCCAGCCATACGTAACAGATATGTGGCCGTCATGTTAGGAGCTATAGTGCTTTCTGTTGGGATTGTTGTTATAACATGTTGCAAAATAATAGTTTTATATTTTAAGGACTTTATCTAAATTGTTCTTATTTAGAATGAGCACACACATCTATTATGCTTAGTGCACAGGGAAATGCAGCCTGCCCCTCTGTCTGTAGCCAAGCACATGTGGGGGAGGGGGCCAATTTTGTTGAATTTTAGCAAGGACTTTTCTGAAGACTACAGATATAAGCTGTCTCTGTCCCTATTAGAAATGCTCTGTGAAAGGGGGGTGGCTAGTGTTAGTTACTTCATGGCCCCGTAGTTTCCCGTGTTTATTAGATTGTACAGAGAATGTTCCCTATCACTTCCCCTACATAGGATTCCTGGTTAATTCTTTAAAAAAAAAAAAAAAAGCCCCGGCACAGTTTAAAGTACTCAGAGTAGGCCACAGTCCACCGATGACACTACAAGCAGGGACTGAAAGCTGCATTATGCCTCCTACGCTGAGAAACCATAGGATTTGATTGAACTAATGAACAGTATTATGCAGACCCAATCCAAATAGTGCAGGCAGCCCTCACTATATACCCCATGCAATCCAGCAACCCAGGAGAATTTGCATTTTTGTCAGTCAGTCCCAGAGAGATATAAAACTGAAATTGCAGAAACTGGATGGATTTACGGGCATGAATACAGTATAGATGGAAGTTGTTCAGAAAGTTTGTGAATTGTGGAAATAAATGTGACAGAGAAAGTGAATGTAAGATAAGGAAGAGAACAGATCTTCTTGCTGATACTTTAGTTGAATGATGTGGAGGAGGTTTTCCTAATCGAAGGAGCAGAGGAAGTGAAAGGGGTTGTGAAAATGATCGGCCCCACAGGGTGCGAGTCAGTGCGCCCATTGCAGAGAAGAAGGACATTAGAGAAGTGAATGCCCGTATCTTGACTCCACCCCCAGGAGGGGAGGAGGGAGTACTTGATTTAAAAAAAAAATTAATAAACCGAGCACAGTGTTCCAGCAAGAGAGGGAAGCAGCTATAGAGTGAGTGGCAGCCAAAGAGGGCTACAGCATGGATGAAGACTAGGCCAGACCGGACTCCAAGTTTTCCTGGGTCCCCAGGAGCCTATGGTCAGTCTGAAAATAGGGGACCAATATATGGACTTTATGGGGGATACAGGAGCAGAATACTAAAGCCAGTAGCCCCTTTGTTTTCTTGATGCATCACCATTGTCAGAGCTACTGGGGCTAAGGCCACAAAGCCTCTCCTGCAGAACCGCATGTGTGAACTAGGGGGGCAGAAAATAATGCACCAGTTCCTGTATATGCCTGAGTGCCCTATTCCACTTTTGGGCCGAGATCTGCTTGCAAAGCTCCAGGCACAGATATCCTTTGCTGAAGGGGGAGAAATGCAAATGACTGTGAACCCAAAGCCTGCTGGATTGATGGTGCTGACTGTTCCCCGAAAAGAAGAGTAGCGGTTCTATAGCACACCTCCAGTCAAGTCAACAAGTTCCTGTATACCCGCCAACCTCATAGCCCAACCTGAAGTATGGGCAGAAGATAATCCACCTGGCCTAGTGAAGAACATAGCCCCTGTCATTGTCACCCTCAAGCTGGGAGTGGAACCAGTGCATGTGAAACAGTATCCTTTCCCTCGACCAGCCATTGAAAGAATCCACTGCCATTTGATGAAACTGCTGAAGTATGGACTTCTCAAGGAATGTCAGTCACCTTGGAACACCCCCCTTCTCCCAGTCAAGAAACCTGGGACCGGGAATTACCGCCCAGTACAAGATCTGAGGCGAGCATGAATGATGCAGCTGAAACTATACACCCAGTGGTACCAAAATCCTTATATTCTCTTGGGACTGATCCCCACTGAGGCTACTCACTTTACCGTTTTGGACCTGAAAGATGCCTTTTTCTGTGTGCGCCTAGCCCCCACCAGTCAACTTTTGTTTGTTTTTGAATGGCAAGACAACACAACAGGAAGGTGGGGTCAACTCACCTGGACTAGATTACTTCAAGGATTCAAGAATTCACCTACTCTCTTCAGTGCCATTTTAAATCAAGATCTTTCCAGCTACTATGTGAACCCAGGAGAAAGGGTTCTCCTCCAGTATGTTGACAACTTGCTTATAGCCACCAACTTAGAAAGTGAATGTCTACAAGCCACCAGTGAACTTTTGCACCTTTTTAATGAGGCTGGATACAAAGTCTCAAGAGCCAAGGCGCAATTATGTCAAACAAGTTAAATACTGTAAGGTTAAGGTTTAATATTGATATAGAAAGGCGGTTTTTATCAAATGATTAAACCTTAAACCTTAATTAGGTTGTGGTCTATTTTGTGGGTAACAGGGCCCAACAATTGGTGCCGAACACCCGGGATTACCCCTTAATTTTGGGGTACGGGTGGGTCTTTATGACCAAGATACAAATTTAAAGATTTGGATTCCCCTCAAGAAAGAAGAGGGAGGTACGTTCCCGGTGCATAGTAGAGACCGGAGGAAAAGAAGTGAGTGACAGATTCCCTAGGATGACGGCGGCTGTGAAGACGGCGTCGTGAGTATAACTATTTTTAACCAAGCTTGGTAAGTGTTGTTTAAGTTTTGTTTTGTTATATGAATAAAGTGTAAGAAAAATTTGCTGTTATAAACTGGGACTGAATGATAAGTGTTTGAGACTGTACGTGTCGTCTGACACGAAGCGTGTGTGTGTTCTTGCTCACGGTTCCATACCTCCACGAGGAGATTGGCTGGGCTTGAACGAAGCGAATTCTTGTCTGAAAGGTGTTCTGGACATTTCGTGCACTTCCTTCCTCTGTAAATAAAGAGGTTTTTGTAAAAGGCGAAATTACCAGCGAATTTACCAGCTCCTCTGCAAATAAAGGGGTTCGATTTCAATCGGTAAAAACGAAATCATTAGCAGGATCTTTCCTGTAATTAAAGTGTCCCCAAACAGTGAAAACACCAGGTTTACATATTAAAGGAAGAGGGACAGTTAAGGAGAATGTTTTAGAAAAGAAAAACAAAATCCAATGAGGGGATAGACAGTAAGAAATGGGCTAAGACCGGCCCTAACCCCATAGATTGCTTCATTAAACAAAATCCCCTGTTGGAGTCCTCAATACAAAGATTGTTCTAAAAAAAAAAAATGGAAGAAATCTCCTTATCTGGGATCAGACCAGAGAGGGTGACAATTAGATCAATTGAAAAGAACCAGTCTAGTTACATAACAATGTAAACAAGATACACATCAATTGTAATTATGGAGTTCTGAACTTCGAGGTATTTTTCCTTGAACATTGTCAGATACCTGGCCAGTGTCTTGGCTGTGTTTAATGGATACCTGCTCCTATATGTCACCTGATGAAAGATAGCTAATCATCTGCGCAATGGCTGGTTGTTTGATGGTTGCCTGTTTCAGCTAGAGAGAGGGAGAAAGGCTGCTAAGGGATTTCTTCTGGGAATGGACGCATTACCTAGAGGAAACTCCCGATTGAGCAGTCTCACTTGTTTGTTTAAAATAAAGAATTCATTCAATCAAAGTGTGACAGGAGATGAAGTTCAGAACTCTTTCGGTGAAGTATTTTTCCTCTGTAATTAGCTTGCTAGCTTTCTAGGTACGGAAATGACGAGAGAAAGAAAAAACTGTTTAGAAAACTTAGGGACCTGATTCCATTCTATGTGTGATGTATTTTTAGTTATAAATTGTTATGAATGAATGAATGAATGGGAAGATCTTCCATGCTTTGATATATGATTATTGTTTTGTGGTAATATATATTCTGGAAACAAAATTGGTAATAGAGGAACAATAACAGCTATGATAACTGCAGAGTGTGATTCAAAAGTTACTTTGCTTTTGAAGCAGAATTACCAGTGCAGCCGTTTCCCTTCTGGAAGTGCCTAGTTTAGTTCTGTATAACACTCACACAATCAATGCTTTCTTAATTAAATTTTATGATCTCTGGAATTGAACTGCTTAGAATTCTTTGCTACTGATACAACAAAAGAAAACTGTTTCCGTTTTTCCTTTGACCTTCAAAGTAGAGTTAAGAGCCCTGCAGGATAATGTGGTATTCTGGGCCAGTGGTTGCGAGATTGCAACTTGTGATAAGGAAGCTTATCATAGTTCAGGAAGGAGCTATAATAGAGGTGAATTGGCTCTGAACAAGCAACCTGTCTTTTCTGGTAGAAATAATAAAACAGAATGTTTCCATAAAAGACTACCAGTCCCAGAATGCACCAGGTTTCCAACAGCCACTAGAAGAGCTGAAGTGGGGAAACGTGTGTTCAATCAGGAGAGCTATGAGGTAATCCCCAAGCACTCATCTCCAAGGGCAGGGCTTGATTCAGCACAGCTGCGCTGTGCTAGGGTGGAGCATCCCTCTAAGCAGGTTAAAAGCAAAGCTTATTCTACAGAGAATCAGCTTCATCATCTTCATGATCATCATCAGCAGAAGCCAGAGCTGAAGGACAGAGAGAGCAAGAAACACTTTGGAAGAAAGAAGAGAAAGGCATCTTGGAGGTCTAAAGGAGTCCAGAGCAGTACGTGTGCTGGGAGTAATTCCAGAGGCAGGCATACTCCATTGGACTGGAGGAAACCAGAGGAGTGGGGTTAAAGAGCCAGGAATCCCCGGACGGCACCTGTGAGGGAGACGGCTGCATTTGGAAGGGACCCTAAGACCAGTACAAGAAGGTATGTGAAGAGAGACCCAGTGTCCAGGGATCTTGATTGGAAGGCTGGACATAAAAACTGGACTACATACTGGCCAGGATATTGGGAGAGGAACCCTAACAGCAATGGAAGCTCAGGTATGAACACTGATCTATGCCCTAGCTTTTCACTTGGAAGTCAGCAGGGAAACAAGTATTGTTCTGAGAGTGCTCCATTAAGAAATTCCTCTGTGCCAATCCATGATATGGATTCTATGATAGTTGAAGAAGAAGGAGACATTGTAAATGAACAGTGTGAATACATGGATTGCTCTCTGTCTAAACGTCTGTGGTAATATTCTTTCACAAAATACAACAACCATCACAAAGAAATATAAACTTGTTCTTTGATCTACTCAGAAAAGCTTTTGAGCATGATTTGAGCCACGTATAGGAAGAAAACCAGCCAAGAGGTTTGCAGCTGGTTAACTGTTTGCAATTGAGCCTTGCCTAATTACTTGTGAGCTCTGAAGGGACACTTCTGGGTGTGTGTGAAAATACAAGAGGAGTGGAGGAGTGGCCTAGTGGTTGGGGCAAGGTACTTCGGGCCGGAAGGTCGGGGGTTCAAATCCCACTAGAGGACAGCAACCTTGGGCCAGAAGGACTGGGGTTTCTAGTCCCACAGGTGCTCCTTGTGGTCTTGGGCAAGCCACTTAACCCTCCATAGCCCATGTTCCCTGTAAAATAGTTCTCTGTGTGCTGTGCTTTCCTGTCTAATCAATGTGTTTATACCTCAAAAATTTCCTGTCATGATTTGACAATTTCCAATCTGTAATCAAACCGCTGCTGATCGCTGGAAGTAGCGGTATACAAATGTATACTAAATAAATAAAAGAGGTTATCCTTGAAAAAAGAACAGTTTTTCTTTACTTTGTGGGTTTTGGTTTGTTTTTGAAGCACTGCTAAAAAGATATTAGCAGAAGCCTACAGAAAGACCTCTCTGTTCCCATCAAGGTCTTTATTGATTGATTTGATGGCTTAAGAAGTTCAGTTGTTGTTTTTCCTGATTTGTTTTTCTAAGTATAATACTGAAAGCAAGTATCCTTTTTGTGCTACCAAGTACATCTGTGTTGGGAGAAATAACCCCATAAATAAAATATCTTTTCTTTGCTTTACACTCGAGCAAGCACAACTAATTTAGTGTGAACGGCTGATTCTGGTATGAATGGACTACATTTCCCACAATCCTTCGCAAGTCATATTAATATTTGCCTTTGCCAAGACTGTGGACATTCTCACCCAGCGCCCCCGTTTACAAACTTGGGAATGGTTTAAATCCTGAGTGAATAAGAAGTTAATCATGTTTGGATTTTGTTCTGATTGTTATGCTATTAAGCAAAATTAAAAGTTAAACAGGGATTTTATATATTATGGCAAGCACCTCATGGAGGTCGAGGTTGGCTGTAACTCTCAGTGATTTGCTTTGAAATAACTTCAAAGGGAAGTGTTTGCATTCCAGATGTCCACCAGTCTTTTCATGAAAAAGTATCAGTTTTAAATGTCTGCTTCCCCGAACTGTAAGATTCAGGGTAAATTACTGTGTGTTAAGCTCTGCACTGATGACTAATGAACAGGCCAGTGACACCATGGGCGTTCACTCATCTTCCCAGTTTTATTTGCTACGATATTGGATTTTAGGATAAAGTCACCTGTTTTTAAAATTATGTGTTAGTGTCCAGAACAAAAGTGTACTTTGTTTTGGAAGTCTTTTAAATTTCAGTTCCAGGAGTTCAGTCTTTAGTTGCTGTTTAGAATGAGCACATATATCCATTCAAAACTACACCAATTAAGTTAGTGGGACTGGGAGACTGTTGAAGAATCTAAATTTATATTTTCTGCCTCCCATTTGTTTGCCACAATACTACTTTTTTTTTTCTTTTTCTTTTTTTTTATTGAGGTTTTAAGTCATATACAGTAACCAAAAAAGAAAAGGACATATCACTGATGTTAAGCAAAACAAAGTCATAATTCCACATTCAAAGTAAAAAAGGTATTACAACAACACCAGAAGCACAGTCCACATCACGGGAGCTATCCATTGATTAAATAAAGAAAACAAAAATATAGAAACTAAGTCAAATCATGTTGCTCCCCTCCCCCTAGCGCAGTCTTCCCCAGAAGGGGCGTCTTTGAGCCCCGGAGGGAGATCCCCCCCACCCTGTCCTCTCATCAGCGCTGCTTCTAGTTTTGGAGTCTCAGCAGGGGCTTCAGTGAGGGATAAAATTGTTATTAAGTTGTCTGTCCCGGTTCAGTCGGCAGTGCTGGATACTTCTTCTGAACTTCCAGCCCTCCCTTCTGATTCCGAAGTTACTTTAAAGGATCTGTGGGGGGCTTTGCAGTGCATAGATGCTAAAGTATCCACAGTTATTAGTTCTTTTACTCTTTTCTCACAAGACGCTGCAGCTGCTGTGCAGCAACTTGACGAGAAAGTGTCTGATAGATAAAGCAATTGTTAAGGTGGAGTCTCAGGTGCATTCGTTACAAGCTACAAATGTGACGGGAATCAAAGATTCCTTGTTTTTGCATTCAAAGATTGAATCCCTTGAGAACTCCATACGAATGTGTAATTTAAGATAACCGGGTAAGGCGGACACGTCGCCTCTCGCCCTTCTCCACCACCCCCACTAATTTCCCCTCAAACCACTAAATTCAAAGAAAACACATGACAATAATCTTGGACTTAAACTGGTCGCAGCTTTAATAACCTTTTAACAAACCAAACCAATACAAATTCACACATTATAACTCCCCCCCCCCCAAGCAGAGCGAACCCTCACCAGCCCTGTTATTAGCAAGGTGACGCCGCATCCGCTTCCGCCGGGTACAAGCCCGACAATTTTCCACGCCCTCCCTCTTCCGGCTTCGCCATATTATTAGCAAAAACCTGAGGGATTAACCGGGTCGGGGGTACCCCACCCCCGCCCTCATGCTTGCCACCGGCTCCGGACCCCGGAAACCTCCGGGATCCCGCCAAACCCCCCCCCCCAAGCTGCAACAACCCACTACCCCCTTAGCTCGAGCGTCCCCCAGCAAAGGGCGGGCGGGTGGGACGTCCGGCGCCTCCAGCTTCCCACTGCCAACGGCCGGAGCAATGCCGAGTCCCCGCACAACCCCCCCTCGCTGCCCAAGGACCCAGCCCTCTCATTGGCTCCCGCGCATTTCCAAAACGCCACGGGAGCCAATGAGGCCGCCGGGCCATGCGATAATCACCCCAACCCGCGTGCCGCCGGAACGCGGGGGGGGGGGCGAGATCGGACTGCCG